>JAWWEV010000115.1:47126980-47164014 GCA_035583235.1 Hafferia zeledoni | reverse complement strand
TCTGCGTTGGTGAGGCCACACCTTGAGTATTGTGTTCAGTTCTGGGCCCCTCAGTTCAGGAAAGATATTGAGGTGCTTGAGCAGGTCCAGAGAAGTGCAACGAGGCTGGTGAAGGGACTAGAGCACAAGTCCTATGAGGAGAGCCTGAGGGAGCTGGGGGTGTTTAGCCTGGAGAAGAGGAGGGTCAGGGGAGACCTTATCACTCTTTACAGCTACCTGAAAGGATGTTGTAGCCAGGTGGGGGTTGGTCTCTGCTCTCAGGAAACCAGCAGTAGAACAAGAAGGCACAGGCTTAAGCTCTGCCAGGAGAGGTTTAGATTGGATATTAGAAATAAATTCTTTACAGAGAGAGTAATCAGGCATTGGAATGGCCTGCACAGAGAGGTGGTGGATTCTCTGTCCCTGGAGGTTTTTAAGATGAGACTGGATGTGGTACTTAGTGCCATGATCTAGTAATCACAGTGGGTTTGGATTAAGGGTTGGACTGATCTAGTAATCACAGTGGGTTTGGATTAAGGGTTGGACTTGATGACTTTGGAGGTCTCTTCCAACCCAGTTGATGCTATGATTCTAACTCTCCCCTGACACATCTTCAGGACATTCCCTCAGGTCGCCAGAGAGAAGAGATCAGTGCCTGCCCCTCTGCTTCTCATCATGAGGAAGTGGTGGACTGCAATGACATCTCTGCTCATTCTCCTGTATTCTAGGTTGAAAAGCCAAGTGACCTCAGCTCCTCCTCATATGGCTTTCCCTCATCCCATCACCATGAGTGACCCAGATGAGAAAGGTGTGGAGGAATTAATGTTGGTGTCCTGCCATGATCACTGTGGCATGTCTTCTCCAGCACCAGTGTCCCTGAAGCAGTAGGCTCTGTGGCTCTTTGAACTGTAACCTTAATAGAGTCTTGGTGCTGAGGCTGAGGTCCTCATCACCATGGGTGGCCCAGATTACAAGGGTGTGGAGGCAGCAATGTTAGCACCCTGCTATGCTCTAATTCACATGCCTTTCCTCTGCCCCCCAGTGTGCCTGGAGCCTGTAGGATTTCTGACTCTCCAAAATTATAACTATAATGGCAAATTGAAAGCATTATGATAATACCAAGAAGCAGGAAATAATTCAATGGATGCCATCCTAAATTATATTTGGCAGCTCGATATTCTTTATATGATCCTATAGTTCATGTAGCTTGGATGACCTGCCTTCCATAACTGTTTTTGTCTCACCACTGGATTTTCTCAGGCCATCATCATCTGGGAACTTCTGTGTTTTGAAGATGAATTTGCCTTTTTCTAATTCTTGAGCTCTTTGATACTTTGCAATTGGGTTTCTTTCTTGCCCTTTGTTTATGGAAGAAAGCCGCCTGCTCACGTACATCTATAATCAAATTGCTTTCCTTAAGTCTTATGGGAAAAAGTATGGTCAAAGAACAAAAAGTAGAGGTAGGGAGGAGTGTTTCAGAAGTTATGGTTTTGACCATTTGGCAATTTAGTGCACATAAGCCATCATGATTTTCCTTCTAACTTAATGTTATTAACATTAACTAAAGAGACTAAAGAGTGTAGTTCTTTTAGAGATACATGAGGCTGATTGGTGACCCATTTGTCCACCCCAGAATTGTCATAGGGTTTTTTTAAGACTAAATGAAACTCAATAGCTGTTGAAAAGAGCAAATTTTTTTCTACTGAGAAAAACAGAGGCAACTTAAAGATGGCATAAACAGCCCAAGAAATTCCAGTGTTTAAAGAAGATAGTTAATTTCATGCTTTACATCCTACAGTCAAGTTTTGTGCTGATTGTCCCATAATTCTCAATGTGATGCAGGCACTTGCATATACAGAGAGAACTGTCTGCCCACAGTGCATTTTGAAATTCAGACCTTGCAGTGCTTTCTGTTTTCTTTGCTCTTTAGATATGGGCTAAGGCTATACATACTGACTCTGAAATCAGAATTTCGACTCACAGAGAGTATATAAACGTAATCTGGCCTCAGTGGAGATAATGAGTATTCACTGAACGCACGCCCACCATCTGGGTTGCATCAAGCTGTAACACCACTGGCACTGGAACAATTATGTAAGGAGTTTAAGTTTGTGTACATGGTGATGGGTGTGTAGGTGGCATAATCTGTGGTCTGCAGAGGCCCAGTTGCATGTCCATTGAATTTAGCTGTGGTTTTTCTTCTGCTGTGGTGAGAGGGAAGATTTAGCCCATTTAGCAACAAGATAAAATTCCACAGTGTATGTTTTGGGTGAAAGTTCTGGGTTTTTTTCAGTAAACATGAGTAAAATAATATGTATTCCACCCAGTTCCTTGAGTCTAGAATGAAACCTGTCATAATATCTATGATCTTATTTAAAGAAAAAAAACTATTGAAGTTTTTTAGGAGCTTTCATGTGGTAGTGAACAGTCAAGAAAAGGAAACAAAGATAGCTAACCATGAAAATGGTTTTTTGGGAATGTAACTATGAAAAAACTTGCAAGAGGGAACACAGGTACCCTCTTCATGCAACTCTCTCTAAAACACTTTGCAATCTCACTCAAAACTCACACATTGCCCACGTTTTGTGAATGCCTGAGCAGAATTTTCAAGAGCTAGTCTGTATGTACTGCACAGCTACTGAAGTGTGTTTTAGTACTGGTTTGTTGTTTAAATACCCATTTATAAACATGACTGACCGTCTTTCATTATGAAATATTACATACTAATATGGCCTTTAAAATTATTGGCAAATCTGTTTTCTCATGGTAATCACTCACTTCTGAAGCACAAGATATAGCATCTAATATATAATTCACTTCAGTAGAGGTAATTATGTTGATTGTAAAATCCATCAGAATACACTGGCTCTAAAAATAAGAGTGTGTATGGTAGTCCATATTTAGCAAATTGAGGTTATTAATCAGACCCTGTTCCTTGCATATCATTCATCGCCATGGTAAGTGTTTTTCAGCACCCTTTTCAGGAAGCAGAAAGAGCAGGAAGCTCTGCAAAGGAAAGTAAGCGAGAACTGAGATTGGCAACAGTGTAGGCAGGAGCAAGACCCTCACTGACAGTGTCAACTGACCAGGAAGGTCCAAGTTCAAGGTGGGAAGCTGAAGCAGCATTGGTAAGTTACAGGCCTAGTCAGAGATGTACCTATAGCATAGCTCAAGCCTTGTGCCAGGGAAAGGAGCTGGGCTTAAGCACCGTTCCTGGGTGCAGGAGCCCTTGGATGGGCTGCTCGGTGCAATTACAGCTCATTACTCAGGGCCCTGACCAGGACTTTTGCAGGGGCAGATAAATAAAGAACTAGATATGGAAATAGAGGAGCTTTTAGTTGGAGACCCTTCCTGCATATTGTACTTCTGTATGAAGCTGTAAAGGCACTATCAACACATGGGTTAGAAAAGCAGACACTAACATTCGCTGAAATTCTGTGGGTTCCTGACTCTGCTTTGAGAGGGACACTGTCTGACATCCTCAAAGTCAGGCTGTTGGACACATACAGTTACTTCACACATGATTTGGTGCAGAAGAGGAGCGGTACTTGTGAAAGATGGGAGTATCCATATTTCAAATCTCATTTCCCTAAAATTAAATTAACAAACCCTCATTACTCTGTATCTTCAAATGGGCTGGCTGAAAAGGAGGGTTGTTTTCATATTCTTCTTACTTTCCAAAATGCTGGTGAATTTTTTGCAGATAAGCTGAAGACTGTGATAAGAAGAGTGTAAACTGGGGAACTCAAATTCCTCACCTGCTGCCAGCTTCTCATGTTACTACAATTAGCTCCTAAATAAAGCCTCAAACATGTACTTTCATAAGGGTATAGTTGTTAGCACATAGCAATGACAGTAAATTGAGTCAGACTAGGAATCTCCTTCAGCACTATTTTCTTCTACGCTAGTGGATATGTGTACTACTCACAATACTAAGTCTTCCTTGGGCACATTCTGCCTTATCCATGGTGACATATAGAAACATTTCTTCCATAAAGAATCCAAGCCACAGGTGTTATAATCTTTAGGATCCTGAATGGGAGGGGATCTGTATATTTCAGATTTAAAAAATAGGTCTGAGGGATGAACATGATTTTTTGAATCCTGGCTAAGTTATGCTATAATGAAAACCAAACATTCTTATATGGACTATTTGCTAACGATTTGGAGCAAAGAGGCTCATTAAAATAACCCTGTGGAGAAAATACTGCAGTAGAGTTACACAGAGAAGGCAAGAGTTCTCTTAGACATCGCAGTCAAATGAATAGTGTGGCAAGCTAATTCATCTCTGCTGCTCCTGGTGACCTGGTGATTGCTTTGCCAGTGTTGAAATCTGTTACTTGGAGATGCTTTTTTGTTAAAACAAATCCTGACAGAAAGATGGCCAGTCAGCCACTTCTGCAGCAACCATTTTTTTTGAAGGTAGCAGGAACTGCTAATCTCAAAATTTGCCTGCAGTGGGCATCAAGGAAGCTAACTAAAAGTGCCTGTACTAGGACTGTGAGAATGTGGTTTACAGGGGCTCAATCAAAAGAGGAACAGCGAGCTTTTTATATTTCTGCTCAGGTGGTATTAGATTGGTTGGACTAGACAAAGTCTGACCCCTGGAATTCTCAGAACTGTCTACACATTTATATTAAGTATGTATTTTATTGCTAATATTTTCAAGGGTTTTAGAGATTTTTTTTTTCTTGTTCAATGAAATAACCAATTTTGAAGGAACTGAGGAAAACACTTCACTGTAAAAGAAGCTAAATGACAAAGACCATCTATCCTGAGTATGTTACTGCTGTACTGATTGTGAATGCAGCCTGGGTACAAAGGGTCCAAAATTCATCCCCCAATCTTTTTATGACATTTCAGCATGCATGCTGATGCGTTAGTGTAAGTGTATACTAATACTAAATCATATGGAAACTAACCCTATGGAAACTGGCTACTGTACTTTATGTGTGACATTAATTTTTTTGTAGATTTTTCAGACAAGGAAACTGCTTTGAAACCAGGGGGCATATGGGAATGCAGGGAATAGAGAAAGAGACCCTGGTGTCTTACAAGAATAGAAAGTCAAATATTATGAAAGAAAATAGAACAGATAACACACACACAAAAAGAGGAAGGAAAAAAGAGACAAAAATTGCATTAAAATATGACTTTGTTTTAAATCAAATAACACCTGTAACTGCAACTGGATTTCTTCAAAGTTCTTGTAATCAATTCAATTAAAAGAACATTCACTTGGATGGGTTTGCATGCATTTGCAAGTAACTTGTCAGAAATAAGTATTTCCATGGAATTGTAAATTATAATTAGTTTTACTATCTTAATAATCAAAGCTATATCTAAAATGAGCACTTCCTTCTTCCTTGTCATTGCAAGAGTTAGATTCTTATGTGAAGTTAATTCTCTTTGCTCCGGTAGTGGGCAAGCTGGCAGTCAGGAAGCAGGAACACTCCTGATCACACCAGTAAATATGGGCTCTTTTTGCTGATTGTAGACAATAGATAAGTTAAGGTTTTCTTACCTACAATGATAAAAGATTCCTCAATCTCACACATGAGAAGATGCTCTGAAGTAATGTAGTGGGTAGATATTGCACAACAAGGAATTGTGCTGCACTCATCATCTTACTGGTGGGGGAAGCTGTAAAATATTTGGAGTTGTTGTATTTGTTGCTAAATAAAGTCTATTAGAAATGTACTTCAGCATTGTATTAGCAAAGAGTCTGCTCTGTCTGAATCAAGTGGAGGAGAACAAGTCTGCTGAAGGATTTTTGGATTTATAAAATAAATGGAAGAATATTACTTTCTCATAGCTAGTAGAAGACATTCCTTTTTTTTTCATTTCTCAGTGTCATTATTTTCTGTTTAAATATTGGTTATAGCAGACTAATCTGTATAAGACATGAATTTTATCTGGAATTATTTTTTAGCTTAAATCTTCTTAGGTTGAAAGTTTGTGATTTCTAAATATAGAGTAAAAACAAATAAAACCATGTATTCATGTTCTTAAAAACCTGTATGACTAATACAGCAGCAGCTCCTGCTAAAACTCTTACACATTATGATTTACACACACACAGTTTGAAAAACGTTTTTGCTATTTTCTTTAATATGCTAGTTCCCTGGCCAGAAAAAAAACCTGACCTCAAGTATCTCATGCATTTTGCATATGATGTCTGTTGCATAAAATAGATTTTATTATTATTTAATGAACCTCTGTATCTGATCCATCATTTCAGTTAGAATCCTTGTAGCATTGATCCCATATTTAAGGCTTTTTTGAGTAGAAGGAGAAATCAAAGCAAAAAAAAGCTAGCAGTAAAACAGACATGAAGGCTTTAGACTTCTGATCTGCTGTGTTTGTGAGATAGTAGCAAATTCTGAGTTATTTTATTCTGTTCCAGCTGTTTACCTCTGCAAGCGGACAATGCAAAACAAAGCAAGACTAGAGCTAGCAGACTATGAAGCTGTAAGTACCTGGTAAAAAGTAAATTTCTCTTCAGGGCCTAATGAGCCTGTAAAATAATATTAAGTGTGAGAACTTACAGGCATTATGTGTGGAAATTTATTAGTTATCCTCATTTTCCAACATGAGGGTCTCACAGTGCTCAGTAGTTTTAAATGGTGTTTGAGAGACTGTAGTGAAGGCTAACTGGGCAAAAGCTGAGATTTTGGTCCAATATTACTCCGGTCAGATCACCATGCCAGGATCACAAGTAACTGTTCACAAATCCCAGATACACCATGAGTGTTCGAAAGCAATCATTATCTACGTTTAAGGTTTGAATGAAGGATCTCTGAAAACAGTTCCAAAAGCACTTGATAGATGTAGAAATATGAAACTTATTCTTTAAAGTGATGCTGGCACTTGAGCCTTTTCCCATCAGCTAGATAAGAGGCAGAAGAGGGCCAGACTAGAAGCACTTCTCACTCCCTGACAGTTGTGCTGTGCCTCAGGCAAGGTAAGATAATTGGGGCCAGGAACAGCCTGAAAAAGAGGGAGTTTGATTAGCTGATGAGGATGGCATTCAATAAGGACAGAGATGTCTTGAATTCCATCTCTATCCCTGCAAAAGTTCCTGAATTTTTCATGAGAATGTCTACATAAAATTCGCAACCAGCCCTGGCTCAGTGCTAAAAGCTGTCCAGCTGTGCTGCTGTGACTCAGTGGCAGGATAATCAGCCAGGCCTCCCAACATACCAAATATTCCAGCCAGAGCACCATGCTGACGCACTTTATTGCTTCTTCTGGCACAGGCTTGCTCTTCAGTGTACTGCACTGTAGAGTATGCATAATTTTGTACCTACATGCCTTAGAAAATTCCCCTTCAATATACGATCCATGAGAGACTGTAATGGTATTGACAAGATCTCTAGAAAGTCTCCCTTTACCCTCTGCAGTTTTATTTTCAGTAAGGATGGCATACAGAAACATTTGCAATGCACAGTACTGTAGAAACAACACATTTTGGGGGGGGGAATTTTACAGTCAGTTTTAATTTAGTCTCAGTAAAAGCAGTGCACTAAGGTAACTCGGATCTTTTTGGATAGAGAGAAGAATCTCAGCCTTCTCCATGTTACAGACTGAATACTGCTGCCATTTAAGCTGGAGAGAGATTGGCAAAGCTCTGCTACAGACAGTGAAAATGTTCCAACGTCAATGGAGGAAAGAATTTTGCTAGGATTACAGTAGTGAAGAACTGTAGTCTGCATTTTTTTAAATCAGAATAGCTGTGGAAGTTTGGAAGATTCCTATACTACCAAAAATGGCAGCCAAAATAGTTCAATGGAAACTATTTGTATAGATGACTGATGGGAATTATGTGGATCATCCAGTATGGAAATGACTGGTGTTATCTTTCAGTATTAAGTACTTTCAGAGCAAGAATGTTTCTTTGCATTATTTCAAAATTGCTCAGCCAGCACCCATTATATAAAAATGATCCAGAATCCCATGTTCTGCTGAAAGTTGCATCCACCCTTTTTATCAGAGTTTCAAAACTCAAGGTATTCAAAAGTATTCCGTCTCATTTAGTGTCAAGCAAAAACTTTATATCAGATAAGTACGGTACATTTACACTGACACAAATACAACGACATGTATTACACTTTGCTGGGGGGGAGGAGGGAAAGATAAGCCAGAAGCTATTAGAGAGTAAAAAACTGGTAACCTAACCTGCTAAAATTATGCTGTATTTTCAGGAGAGTTTGGCCAGGCTACAGCGAGCATTTGCTCGGAAATGGGAGTTTATTTTTATGCAAGCTGAAGCACAAGCCAAGTAAGTTCCTTTGGAGATGAGGAGTTCCCATTTTTTATGCCTTTTGAAGAGAAAAGGGAGGGAAAAGGGAGTGGATACTTGTTATGTTTAAAATTGTTGTCATCAACACTGTTTCTTTTAAACATCCTATGACTTTGACAGGGTTGATAAGAAGAGAGATAAGATAGAGAGGAAGATCCTTGACAGCCAGGAGCGAGCGTTCTGGGATGTGCACCGTCCAGTGGTGAGTGCTGGTGGGGCCAGTGGCTCTGTGAGCGGGGCCACTGATGGATGTCAGCCTCTGTGGGGTCACCTGGGAACAAGTAAAAGAGCAGTAGGGCCAGGAGTTGGGACTTGTCTCCCTTTTTTCAGGATCTAGAGTGTGTATGATTCTGCTACTGTAGACTCAGATGTGTGCGCATGCAGTTTGGGATTTTCAGTGAACGGATTTGTTGTGTCTGACTTCTTGAATCATGCCTGTCTGATTATTATCACCTCAAAGGTTTCTCAGGGTATGAGTCACACAACCAAAATTATTAGCATAACTAAAAATACCTTTAAATAATTTAACTTCTTTTTTTTTTTTTTTTTTTAATCTGCTTTTTTGCTTGCTAAGCCTTTCAACTTCACTCTGGTCATGTTTCCAAGCTATTTTTAATGTGTATAAAGGTTAGATATTGTTGGCTTTGAGCTGTCTAAACAAGATTTATCTGAGTTCCTTGTAAAAATCCATCTGAAAAAAAAAATAAAAAAAGAAAGGTTCTTATATAGTCAACTACCCTTAAGAGCTAAAACTTTGAGGACTCTCAATTGTCATGATAGTTCCAATTAAACTGTAAGAATTCAATAATCACTTTTTTTTGCTTTACTACAGAATAATAACTGTTTCTCTTACCTCTTATCTGTATCTGCTTCTCTAGAATCTTTCAGTTTCTTTGTACATGGTTTAATATCACTACAAATTAAATCAAATACAGACTATATCTTCCACTCTGACACTGGGAAAAGACTTTTACTGAGGGAAGTAAAATCAGGTAATGATACATGTAGAAGAATTTAATGGAATGAGAACAAATAATAAACTTGAACATGGTCAGCTTACATTTGTGACTGTGGAACTGAAGCAGTGGTAGAAGAAATGAATTTTTAGGTAGGATTTGGAATGCCAGGTAGAGAAAATCATTTGAAGTGAAAGATTCAAACCACAGGCAATAGATGAAAGAACACTGGAATATTATTGTCTCATCACTGACATAAAAGAAGGAAGGAGGACAGAAAGCTATCTGCCATCTGATGTTGATTGGAGTTACATATGGAATAGACACAAAGCTTCTATGGACCTGAGACATTTGAAGGTACAGAAATCTTTTATATTTGCTGTAGAAAGGGATCTAAAGGTTTCGAAACTGGGAATGAGATGTTATTTCAGAGATGAATTGCTGAAACTTCAAGAGAGTTAAAGGGACCAAGACAAGAGGAAATTGAATCTGATTAAGAGCTTTGGCTGAACTGTGGATAAATCTGCCTGGTCCAGCAGATGTTTTTAATCTGGCTGTAAACATACCTAGGAAATATGAGAGGCAAAAGACTGGCTTACAGTCACTAGTGTAGGATCCTGGCTTTAGGAGATATAAATGGAACGGAGAGGTTCATACTTTGCCTACCCTGCTTCTCTCAGGAGTCATTGAAATAATATTTTTGAATACACTATTATGAAGCCAGAAGCTTCTATTGAAAAGAACAAAAGACAAAACATGAACAGACTGAAAAGAGGAAGGTGATTCTGGAGCTAACTACAATTCGTAATGTCTTTTCAAGCTCCCCCAAAACTCCCAGAAATGCTGCTGCAACCCTGGAAAGCTAATATTTTTAAAATTAGGTAATGTTTGGGTAACAAACTGGGTATAATGCTTATTTTTATTTAAATTTTTTCATCTTTTGATTAAAATTCAGAGGCTAAGGGCAGTGGTGACATAGTTCAAAATCCACACCAATGTAATTTTTTTTTTCTTTTTTAGTGAAAATGAATTTTGAAGACCAAATGTTTTATTACTCCTTTTTTTTGGGCAGGGTTGTTTTTTGTTTTGTTTTGTTTTTTGAGTAAATAAATATTTTTTTCCTGGATTTTCCTGCAGATATCCTGGTCCATGTTTTCTTTATTTCTCACCTACCTGGCTACAGTGCTGATTCAGAACCTTTATATGTAAAATATAATCTATGACTATTACATTTGCATTGTATTTCAAAAGAGAGTACTTTAATCTGATGAAAGGGACAGAAGACAGAAGCAAGCCATCAGTCCTAAAGGGCAGTGCAGCATTGCACTACAGGAATGGGAGACATGAAAAGAGAACAGCTACATGACAGTGAAAGCATGAGAGTGTAGATGAAGAAAAAGCGCATGATTTGGGTATCACAAATGTCACTGTGACTGACAAGTTTAAAGTAAATGAAATGAACCAAAGTCTGATGTGTAAAGAGCATTTGCCTCAAAAAAGTGCTTTATTTCATAGTTCCCAAGTCAACCCTGCAGGTGATTATAGAGGTCTTAGAAGATTTATGCCATAGTCAGAGATACAGACAAGTGCTTTAAAGTCATCATGGCTCTTACTTTCTATCAGCTGACTGGCTAGTGCCCATAATTTTTGCTAGGTTTTCAGACTGAGATGATGCCTGGAGATGAATCAGAGAAATTTGATTTGGAAAAGAGTTTTATTCAAATAGTCATCTGTTCCTCAGTTTTCTTCTGAGAGACAGTTAAGAGAACAGCTTTGTCATCTCACTATTTACTTTGCATTCCAATATGTATTTAATTGTAGTTTCACTATGGTTTGTTTGAGTTTGTTTTTCGTGGGGGCTTTTTGGGGTGGTTTCCATGTGTGGAGTGCAATCTTGGTCATTTCTGTAGCTTTATGTAGAAAGACTTAAGCGTGCAGTTAGAAAGAACATGACAGAGCTTCAACTGTAGGTACTGCAGCATGCAGAGACATTCCTGAACAAGTTTTAATCCTACTAGTTCAGATACCAATCATAGTAAAACCCTGGAAATTTGTGTCAGAGCAAGCTGTATAAATTCCCTTGCAATCCTGAGCTGCAGACCTAGGATAAAATCCATGCTATTATTTCTAAGGTAGAGCCATTAGCTAACACAGGTCTGAGATTAATATTATTCACATATAGTGTTGCATCTCTCTTTTTGATGGCAGAGTGACTATATCTGAAAAGTGTTTCTCTTCTTTCCACATGCCTAGAATGTGTACTCTTTTCTCATTTTGAAACTTCTGTCAATAACAGACTGTGCAAGTAAGCAAAAATTGGTTAGGAAGATTAGGGAATTAGTCAAAAATGAGTAACAAATCAATCTAAATTTGGGAAGTGAGTTCCTTCCAGGAGAAAAAAATTAAGAAGCTGCTTTTGTTCAAAAAGAAATGTCATGCTCCTGATTAAAGTCTTTGTAAGAGAACTTACAGCTTTCCTGAATTATTATCTCCTTTTAAACCCCATAATCTTCCACTCATTAAAAAGGGACAAACAGGTACTAAAGCAGTAAATCCCCTGAAACTTTCTCAAACCCACATCAAATACAGTCTGAGCAGAGTAGCTGCTGCTTGCTCTAAAATTAATTCTTTTAGGTAACAAACAAGACAGCTGATGTCTTTCTGCTTCAAATGATTCACTTTTCTTCCGGAGTTTTACATTCATGCAATAAAAAAGGCCTTTTGGGTACTTGCTGGTATTCAGATTAATTCAGAAGATAATGGGGGTAGTATGCTTTTCTCCTGAAAGTCATCTGTACAGTTCGCTGAAATAAGTTGAAAAAAACTTTTCATTTTCTCTAATGCCTCTGACCTTTGTCATCAGCCAGAATGCTGGTTGCATTGCAGTTGCATTTCACAGGTTTGTGTGCAGTTGTTTTTAAAAGGAATATGGGAAATACCTAACAGATGTGCTAGAAAAGTGCACTGGTGTGTGTTCCTCTCCAAAGTTTAAACTCTGGCTACGGTTTAGTTGAATTGTGATTTAATAAAGTATGAACATGTGTCAAGATGTGATCCAGTCCTTCCATTCTGCCCTTTGTGGCTTGGTTGAACACAATCCACAGGACTTGTATTCCCATTACTGGTTTGCTGAATGATGGGGATTATTTTGATTTGTGAAAAAAATGGATAGAAAATCTTGATAAGGGTTGGACTCAGTTTTAAAGGTTTTTTTCCAACTTAAATGATTCCATGGTTCTATGAAAAACAAAAACAATATTTGTGTGATTTAATACAGGTAGACAAAGTATCCAGGTTGGGTATGTCTGGTAAGGACAGCCCAGTGTTTTCAGCAGCAAAGGGTGGGATTAAGAATTATGTAAAATTCAGAAATATGTACGGTTTCTGGATTTGGGTGTTTCTTGCCATTGGTACTTAGCATCAAACTAGGAAAACAGTATTTATCAAATATTTTAAACTTTGTCACACATCCCACACCTTTTGCTTCTCCTTCTCTTTATAATAATCTATCTCAAATAATTTAATTTTCTCTGTTCATATTTTTAAATTGTATTTTATGTGGTCTGAACATGACCTTCAGCATCTCAGCCAGTAAGTAATATTATCAGGTGTTGAGGGCCAGGCAGTGGATACTTTTGTTTTTTAATGATTTGTGCATCCTGTCCTTCAAGATCAGCTTCAGAGACTTGGCAAAACACTGAATTTAACTTGGTTAAGGTGGTGCACTCCTGCATTTCACATTATGTGTGCTAGACTTTTCTGGGCCAGTCATTTGTTTAGCCAGAGAACACTTCTCTCTGCTTTGACAAATTTTCAGAAAGTTTTAAAACATCTTCAGGAAGCACATGTGAATCATGCCATCCATCTTCTCTAATGATATATCCACATACAATTTTCATGTCTCCTTTTGCACCTGCTTCACCATATATCTTTGTAAGGAAGTGATCTCTCAAGCAGACAGAGAATGCAGCCAAACCAGCAATCATTACTCTCAGATAATTGCACTTCTGGTAATGAAACAAAGCCTTGTAAAATGTTTTAATTTCAGAAAATGGTTATAATGTTTATGATTCATGTTTATGAACAAACTGAATTTTTGGAAGTTAAAACTGAGAGTTTTGAAGAGGTCACAAATTGTGAAATATTTGATGAGATGGTGGAAGAACACAGAAAAATAAGATGACAGTATGTTTTTAGTCAAATCCAGACATGTGAGCAACTACTAAAATAAGCTGACATAGTAAGGATAAGGATTTTTTTTAATAAGTTAAATATTTATACATTGATTTTTGTATCTGTGTGAGTGAAATTTGCTGGTTTAATCCACAACGTTTTGTCAAGAATCTTTTTATAAGTCAAAAGGCATATAATCAATTTCTAAATGTCACGTGTGTTTGCCATCAACATTTTCAGAGATGTGTGTCAGAGTTTCTTGTAGTTACTTCTTTTCAAATAAATAACCTAAATTCTTTGTATGGAATCTGTAAAACAGCAGTTTCCTGCCTTTTGGAGTAAAAAAGAAAACAAAAAAACAAACGACAAAAAAAAAAACAAACCCACAAAAACTAGAAAGCAATAATGAATCTGAGTATTTAGCACAGGAGCAACAAACCAGATAAATTTAACAGGTTTTCTTATGCAACAGTGTTGGAAATACTGAATTCCTCACATACACAAAAATCACGTTAATATAGCCTTAAATAAAACTAATACTGCTGAACTGCTGAAGCACCACTGGAATAAATACAATGGATCTATTTCCTGTACAACAATTTCAGGTTCTGAAAACCAGTCCCTACAAACCTGAAACGACATATCAAAAATTAAGAGTAATTAGAAACTAAATTAATTAACAAAAAGAATTAAGCATATAACTTCAGTGCAGTAGTATATTCTTTGGTACAGCTTCTTATTTATATTCATGTGTCTTGTCTCAAAAAATTTTAACATCCTTTTCATACGTGTTTTGCATATTATTTGATTCTCTGGTGCACAGACTACTATAAGATTTTTTTTTAAAAAAAGTTATAAAATCCTGTTCCCACAAGGTGAAAGCCCAGCTTTGAATAAGGTCTGCCCTTAAACAAGTAGGTATGTGAGAACATGAGACTCCCTGTCAAAATTCAAGATGTTTTATCTCCTATGGATTCTTTCAATGGTTTCATTATTATTTGTTTATTTTAAGTAGGTCCTTGGTTTGCTCAGCCAGTGGAATTCCTTGTGTGTCTGATACTATTCAGGGAAAAGAGCTGAACTCCAGTTTGAGAAGGCAAAGAAGTTGAAAGAGAAAACTGGTACAGCGTAGGTTTCTTTTTTGAAAATATTCCAAAAATCTTTGACATTTTAAGTGATCCTAAATTCTATGTTGAGTGAGACTTCCTATCTTTTAGTCTGAAAATCATCTGAGTTTTACCTTGCTGCAAACATAATTAAAGCTTGATCAAACTAATTGATCGAATGTCTCTCCTTTGTCTGATGGTCTTTGAACCTAATTTGTCTTGTCCAAACAAGAAACAACTCACAGTTAAACTTTTATCCATTAATTTCACACCTTTCCATGTTTTGATTAGGTCACTGAAGAACAACAGTGGAACTACTGTTATTTTGATAGTAGTCAGTGATCTTTAAATAAATCCTTGAATAAAGCATATATTGACTTTACTAATTGGTCCATTGGCAAGTTTTCTGTCCTTCCTGTGAGGCTCTCCATGGCGCATTTAACTGATGCATAAATGCAGAATTCATATTTTCCCCATCAATGTATTTCTAGTGTATGACACAATCAGGTTTATTGCTCATTCATTTCAATTTAACGAATAAGTCTTTAACTTTTTATTATTTATCTCTGTTCTTTAGTAAGTCAAAATGAAATTAACTATCTAGGACATGTATTGAGGATTTAAATTTATTTTACGTTATCTGCATAATTCACTACTAAAGCCTTCAACAGAACACTTAATCCTAACAAAGTTTTGATTAATTATTATGAATTAAGGCATTCCCTTCCTTTGAAAGAAGCAATTCAATAAGATTTGACACTGAACGTTCTGTGGCCTGAAATATCAGTTCAGTAAATGAATAAGAAAAAATGAAAAGCTGTATTTACTTAATTAAAAGCCAGTAGGTTTTACATTGTTATCAGCTGATAGCTGGTTTTTGCAGTTAAGCTGTGTACCAATTATTTGTTTCCTTTATACTTCTTGGTCATAGGTCACTATTTTCAGTTGTATTTGCAGCATATTGACAGATTTATAGTGTGTTTTAAGACTAGATTCATATTAAGAAATAAAAACAAATTTGAAGCAAGTCCAGCTCCAAGTGGCTGTCACTTTTTTCAGTGTCACACTGAATCCTTACATTGCAATTATTTACACTATCTTGTGTTCTGTAAAGATATCTGTTATATGTTATGTAAAGCATAACGTATCTGTTATAAAATACATCATGAAAAGACTGTAGAAATTGTTGAAAATATCTAATGATTCAGTAGAACAAGCAGGTTTTAATAACTTTCCCTGATTATCTACCAGATCCATGAGGGAATGAAATATGATGAATGTGTCTACAGAATTTATACTTAAAAACAATCTTGGGATTTGCTTCCTAAAACGTAAATATGTTTTATATGTGGTACTTGAAAGGTATAGCTGTATGTCTCAGATGAGGTAATTTCTAACAGGAGAGTCTATAGGAAAACCTAGAAACACTGTGAGCTAATTTTAGAGGTTTGGTCTGGAGTAATAGGGAGGTGAACCCTTGATAGGAGCTCTTTATAAGGTCGTCATCAAGCTTACTTATTACAATTTATATATGTGGTTACCATAGCCATTGGACTGCAATCCAACTCAACTCAAAAGAGATTACAAGTCAGTGTTACAATTTAATAAAAAGATTGCAATAAATACAGTGATACAGATGAAAAATGGTTTGAACCCACAAAACCCACATGTATAACCCAGCACCCTGGGGAACAAAGAGAATGGTGTTCATTAGCCCCTGTGCTGAGCTCCACATTGTCCCCCTGAGTCCAAAATAAAAGGAAAGGAAAACCTGTTGGTGAGAATGAGGGTCACAGTCTGGTTGAGAGTGGCAGTTGTAGTCCTGTTGCAGTTCTGGTCCTTCTCTGGATCCAATGAGTGGTACCAGAAGTCCCCAGATCCCAAGATCATGTATGCTCAGGTTCAGGTGGGAATGCCCAGTATTTCCCCTAGAGTGAGGAGTTTCACAATCAGTGATTTACTCTGTGAGTCATGGGATATCCCTGGGTGTGAAGGTGCTAATGCCTACCCCAAGGGGAATTATTATGGCTGAGTCATTGGTATAAAGACAGGAACTCTTCCTATCTCACAGAGTTCTCTAACACCCAGCCACCCAGCTTGTAGCCTGAGGGGTCAGGTGTGCCCTGGGCAGCTGCTGCAAACAATCCATTATTAACAGAACTATAGAGAGTGTAGAAGACACAGTTTTGGTTACACCCACATAGTGATAAACTGGTCCTGACCACTGTAACTAAGACATTAATTTAAAAAAATAAAGGGTCCATCGCTTGTATCCTAATACATAAAATCAACACCATATTCTTCCTCTTTCTTCAGACATCTACTGATTTACTCAGGATCTTGTGACTAGAGGTGTTGTCAAGCCCCAGTGCTCAAACACTTGATTTCTCAGAGTTATTTTTGAAGGATTGCCCAGCCAAATGGAAATTGTAATTAAACCATATACTTTTAGAGAGGCTAATAAAGATCATAAGAGTGCTTTAGATTAGGTACACCTAGTCGATTGTAAATTAAACCCATGATTAAGTGCTTCAGTTGCAAGTAGCAGCATCTTTTCCTAACCAAAAGGAAGTGGTTCCTGTAGCCTGGTCCCTGTAATTACTAGTTTGTCTTTGCTGTCTTGGGTGGTGTAACAGAGGCTGGTGAGATCTCCCCTAGCAGCACTGTCAATACATAGTCCTACATATTTGCAGGTTCTGGCAACTATGGCTTCTGGATTAATTTTTTCATCTCTGAAGGTTCATTAATCTATTGGTTATAAAGTGAGCTACATTTTAAAGAGCTTTCATGTCCCAACAAATAACAACCATGCTTTCTGAACTTTGTATTTGAATCTGAAATGTTGCTGTCCTTTGACTGGACCTAAAGACAACAGCTGGTTTTCCAAATCCTGTTAAAATAGCTGACCACTTGTACTCAGTATGTCTGAAATGTTCCTCTGAGACTTTTTGTTGCACCAGTTATTAATAGTGCAGCTCTTCTGCTGCAAGAGCATTTTTATTCATTGACCCTGAAGTGTGTAAAATGAGCTAAAACCCCCAAATACCCAGATAATCTATACGTAAAACTCAACTTTTCCTTGTAAGCCTTAGTGAGTTCTGCATACTTCAATGACTTCTGTCTCTGAGAAATGAAAAATTGGTGCATTGCAGGAGAATGTAGCCTGTGTTTAGTTTGTGAGAGCCTCAGTTTTAGCCATTATTGATAACTTAATCAAGATAGGATTTTAATGTCTCCTTTGATGTTAGACTATGTATGAGGAAAATAGTCTTTTCTGCAGAGCCAGAGTCAAACTGGGTATTTTTCCAGCTAGTAGCTCCTTTGGGGTTTTGCAGCAGAGTACCACTGGAGTTTTTGTGGGGTTTTTTTTGTTTGGTTGGTTATTTTTTCCTAATTTCTTCTTCTTCTTTTTTTTTTTTTTTTTTTTTTTTTTTGGTTGTAATCTTCCATTTCTTTTTTAACTAATTTTCTCTACTTAATTTCTAACTATGCACTGTTCAGATAGTTGCACAAGTAAACTGGAATATAAAAGCTTCAAGTAAAAAATGAATTCTGGTATTCTGCTTCTCACTCACTGTCTAATTAGCTTCCTTTATCTACTCTAGAAGTGAATGATATGAATAGTGACTGTAAGACTCCTAGGAAAAAAATAACAGGAATAGCAGCAATGAGAGAAATATCAGAATAGATCATGGCAGAAGGCAACACTAACATCTGACACTCAGGAAATTTCAAATTTTAAGCTTACTTTTTTCGTGATAGTCTTCTATTACACATAACATAGAAGGCATCTTTCAATCTCTACCTTGTGCTTGTTTGCACATTTGACCTTATCCTTTTCACTGGAAGAGAAGATCTGTCATGTTTGTGTCCAGGTCCATAATTTAAATTTATACTTAAAATTTTGAAAGGCTGGAGATCTTGAAATTTAGTGTTTTGCAATGAAATTTAACAAGTTAGCCAATGCTTGCAAAACAAATAAAAATAACTATTTCATAGTATATTGATGCTGAAATGCAATGAAATTGCATAAGGTATGCAAGTCAACCTGCCTAAATATTTACTGCCTTAATGAACTCTGAATTTATGGGTGTGCATATTGAAATCAGGTAATTATTTTAAATAGCACCTATGTGTTTTTAGCTAAAGAGAGGGTGAATTTGCATTTCCTTAAATCAACCCTAGGTTTGTTTGTATGGGTTCAGTGCTCACCGCAGGCTGCCAGAGGGCAGAGGCAGCAGTAAGAAAGCAAATACCAATCTTGTCTTTCCATCCTGTGGTTGTGGGGTGAGGAGATGAATTTCACTCAATGTGAATACATGATTGGAGTGTTCTGTAAAGTGGATTATTTGAATTTTACTCCCTGCAGCTTGTGAAGAGTAGGCTGTGCCACTGAAATGTGGGGTGAGAGAGACCTCTGGAGGTTTCCTAGTCCAACCTCCTGCTCAAACCAGCGTTAACTTCTAAGCTGAATAAAATTGTCCAGTCACTTGTTTAAAAAACCTTTGAAAATCACCAAGGATGGACATTCCGCAGCCTCTCTTATTATGAAGTGTATTTCTTTATAGCTGGCTGGAAGTTCCTTTACTGCAATTTCCGATTACTGTCTCCTGTTCTTCCACAGTGCACCTCTAGAAGATGTCTGGCTCTGCAAGACCCAGTCAGGCACAGAAGGCAACAGTTAGCTCTCCCCTTTTCAAACACAAAAAAGTCTGTTCCTTCACTGCTCTTTCGCATTTTGAATATATTTCTTGTGTGGTTTGTGGGGCTCAAAAGTAGTCCTGTCATTCCAGATGTGTCCTCATGATGCTGAATAGAAAGAAATAAGCACTTCCATTGCCTGCTGGCTAAGCTATTGCTAATGCAGCTGGGTATGTGGTTTGTCTGCATTGCTGCAAGGAAATACTGCTGACTCATGTTCAGCTTCTCCTTTAGATCATTTCCTACAGAGCAGCAATACAGACAGTTCCCAGCCTATTGGAATGCATGAGCTTATTCCCTCCCACATACAGGGGTATATTTGTCGCAGATAGGAGAAAATTTCTGGTTATTTTGGCTTGAGTAGATTCACAGTTAAATTTCCATCTTCATCAAGAGAAAAAAAAACATCAAAACTTAAACTGATGTCATTATAAACATAAATTTATTTTCTGCTGAGCATTTCACACTTACTAGAATTACAAGTACATCATAGCAAAGAGGTTTTTAAACAAAAAGGCATTAATAGCAATTGATTTGGGCTATGTGGCAAGGCAATAAAAGAAGTCTTTGGAGTGTGCAACTTTATACAGCAAACAGATTATAAATATGCAGCACTGTGCACTACTTGGACGGAAATGTGCCATGACTAAAGCATTGCATTTCATGTAAACAATTAATTCTTCCAAAGAGTTGCTACAGGTGTCATAAGATTAATTCACTGTAGCACTATTACAAGGGCTTAATTAATTCATTTACTGTTGTCACAGTTATCAGAGAAATAATATGAATATCAAGTGGGGTTTTTTTAAACTAAACATTATCTCAGTTGGTTGTTTTAAAATGTTGGTGATAGCCAGATCCAAGCATGTATGTTCTTGTAGCTCCCCTCCTTACAGACCAGACTTCCCATTACGTTTCTTGGCTGAATCTTACTATGCAGCCTCCTCGGCAGCATCAATAGAAAACTGTGCTGCTTGGGATTCATGCTAACATTGCTGTCCAATAATTCAAGTAGGGATCAAAAAAATCTTACATATGTGGGGGTTTTATATTACTTATCTGCATCCATTTATCTGAGCAGTGAATTTATCATGACTGGACTGACATGTCCTTTGATATAAATTAACACAAAGGCGTTTGTACTTTGACATAAAGACATGCTAATAAATAGATGGAAAAAACTCAGTTTCCTTTAAATGTATGACAGTTTTTCAACCAGATATTTAAAAACAGATGAGGGCCAAATTCTACTCTAATTATGATCTTGCTGTGTGATAATTTCAACAAGGTCACAAGACTTTCCTCTCTATGTGTGGAGGGGAAACTGTTTTCATACAGAGTATTAGTCCTGAAAGAAATAAGCATTCTATTTTCACATATAAAAGACATCTCAAGTCTTCCAGGAAATCTGTTTGAAAACTATTTACAGTATTAGTATGCAAATTATATACTACACACAAAATGGGAATCTTGCAGCAGAGCACTCTGACAGGCATCTCACTATTTGAACTATGGTAGTCCAGTTAAAAAAGCAACACAAAAAGAAAACACAGCTGGATATAATTGTATCCAAACACATACTTATTATGTTAATGGCAGTATGCAAATAAAATGAAATGTTGTCCAGCAAAGGTTTTCCCACAAAGACTCTGAGTTATTTTAGCAAAATGTTCAAATAATACATGCTTTTGTGTTTATTTTAATTGAAAATGTGATAGATATTTATTCTTAAATATTGACAGATGAAGTGTGGCAGCTCCAGAGAAACCATAAATCCCATCTCATATGAAGTGTAATTTTAATAAAATACTTCAGTTGAGAAGAAAACATAAATTGTGGCCCCAATTACATTAGATACTTTCAGTCATATAGTATAAATCAAATTATGAGAATGGTATTGTACAGAGGTAGCGATATACATCTTAAACTCCTATTGTTACTCAAGGCTGTTTAGAGAAGTTGATACTCCCTTTGGCTGCCTTCCCTTTTGCCCTAAAGCTTCCTGATGCTTCCTTGCCTTTACCTTCCTGCTGCTCTCCTCAGTCACACCTTCATCAAGCTTCTGCCCTTACAGCCTCTCCTGAGTGCCTCTGCTGAAATATGCCGTAGCAGCTTTACTTCAGCATGGGAGGTTTTAAACAGCCAGGTGTCTGTAAGAATCCACTAGGTGCTGTGGTAGGTCAGTACTGGCTTGGGTCTACTTGCAACCAGCCTTGCCCTTATTTCATTTCTAAAAGTCTCCTAGAATTTCTTGTGTCCCTTGCTTCAATCTGCACAATTCTGGCATGTAAGTTACCCAGGTAAAGGTGCGAGATCTGTCCATACCTGAGTACTGCTGCTGGGCTTGAAATCTTTAAAAATAGAGGCTTCAGATGAGGTTTATTCTTTGGGTTTAGGTGGTTTTGCTTCTTTTTTTTTTCCCCTCTTTTCATTTTTAGGACATCTTCTTAACAAACCGTAGCTGAAAACTGAACAAATAACAGTTTGTGCCTTATGTAAGTGTGCCTACTATTCAAATTGTTACATTCAAAGGCTGTAGATGTTGTTAAAGCCCCTGTCTTCTTCACTGCCAGCTGCTGCTGTAATCCTAAAGTAGATGCACTGGGTTTTTTAAAAAACTTTATATCTCAGTGTACTGCTCTGGGAAATTGCTTTCTGCCTTTAAATTGACCATCATGCAAAATTTTCTATTTTTCAACCTTTTTCTTTGAAAATTACAAGTTACTCTGAGTTTAAAGACTTCCATTTTTGTTCAGAAGCACAAAGAATACCTTTACAAATGTAGCTCAATAGGTGTGTCAGATGCAGTCTTGAGAATATTATCTAAGTGCCTATTTTGAATCTCAGCAAGGAGAGGAACTGTTTATACTGCAAATATAATATGATCAAGTGCACATTAATTTATTAATTTAAAATAGAAACTTATTTATTAATTAAAAAACATACTAGATTTTAAAAAAATAAAAATCAATCTGTTACTTAGAATATTTTCTAAAGGCAAATTACCATTGCTCTATTTAATGAAATCTATTTTTTTTGTGGCTCTGTCTATATAAGAAATTTTTAAAGTTTTGTCTGTGAAGATTTAAAGCCACATCAAGCATTTTACATTATGACAAGAAGACAGAAGTTGTATCATTAGTGTGATAATAAGTCTAGCTTGGGTTGGGTAAGTAAATTCAATATATAGCTACTCCCGTCAAAACAAACAAAAAACAACAAAAAACCCCCAACCTGCTTTCATGAAAAATCTGCTCCCACTGGACAGCAGAATTTGTACTTTTCACTCCATCTCAAATGTAATTCCCCTAAAATCAATAGGAAAAACTCACCTGAGAGCAAAACACTTATAATTAGTTATTGCCAGCAATGTGTAAAGAACAGCTTTATGCGCCGATTTTTTACATAGGGGGAAGCATGAAAGGATGATGAATTAGAAGAAACTAGGGGTCTTGTGTACTTTGGGATGCTACAGACTTGTGAGAATGAATCACTGAAAGCCGAATCAGATGTCTTGAGAATCATATTGTTTAGACTGCCAGTCTTTTGGCTAGGCTACAGAAGCCTGTTTTGTTGTTTTGGTTTGTTTTTTTCCCCTTTTTTCCAAAGAAACAAATCCCACTTTGGTACTTTTTTTTTTTTTTTTTTAACATTTTGTTTTAAAAGAAGATCACTAAAACCTGAAGGGAGCCCAGGTGAGGTGGGTATTGCACAATTTTGTTTAATTTGTCTAATTAGGTCAACCAGTTTCTGTTATCTTGAGAATTTATTTTATTTCAAATTCATGTTGTCATAAATTCTAAGCATGTGGTCTTCATTATTTCACTCCATAGGGACTCCAACAGGGACCACTACAGAAGAACATCAATTTGTTAAACATCTCTCTTTATTTATTTCTTTAGTCTTGCACAGTGAAAAGGAGTATCTCAATGAAAATGGTATGGAGTTCCTTCACAGGTTTAGTCTTGTGCTTTCCTTTCTTTTTTTTAATAGCCTGGATGTGTAAACACTACTGAAGTGGATATAAAAAAATCTTCAAGAATGAGAAATCCACATAAAACCAGAAAGGTAAGTACCATTATTATATCAAATGCAGGAGGTGGAGGAAATTTATGGCATGAAGTTCTATAGTTTCTTAAGGCATTTTTTTCCTTACAGCTTCAAGGAGCAAATGCATGAACATATGTTAATATTTCATAAGCTCTTGGTTGAATTAGTATTAACAAATTTGTTAATGCTAAGTAAATGCTATCACATAAGACTTTGGAGAAATACACATAGATTTTGAAATAAAATTCATTTTTGCATGCTTCATTTGTATTGTTTAGTAGATGAATAAAGCATGTTAAAATGTTTCTGTCACTAATTAAGGAGAAATAAATTAAAAATTCAGCATAAACTCTAACAGGAATTCTTGTCCTGGTCTTAATGAAAAGGGTGTCTCTATTTGGCAATTATGCCTAAAATGGTTGACCAGAAAGAGTGGAGGAAATTAGTTTCATCTAAATTAGGATCCAGACCTGAATAGTGTAACTTCTCTAGGGATATATAGATGGATTGGCTCAAAACTTTCCTTTTAAATCCTTTGCTCCCTAATAATGTAGATTGACACCCACTTGAAAGTGCTTCCTTCGAGGTACATTTTCATGTCAACCTATAGAAAAGTATGTCTTAAAAAGGAAAGTGGATTTGGAGAAAGTTTTAACTTGGCTTATTTATGGTAGTGAAAGGTCCAGATTAGTGTCATTTACCAGGCAGTAATTACAAATTTGAGAGTCAGCCAAATAATCCATGCAATAGTCTTCCTTTCAGGATACTCCTACTACCAGTCATCTCCACTTACTGTAATAGCATCTCTCAGTGTCATCCCTCATGTTTACTGTAATGTTAATATAGATATATAATAAAAGTAGATCCTTTGTTCTTTTGCATTATGAAATTGTGGGAGTTTGGGAGTCTTTATTTTACACCTTACTACAGGTGCACAACTTTATCTGAGTGCACGGCTTGTTGCAGCTTCTTTAGAAAAAGATGATCTTGGCTAACTTCTTGAACACAATTGACTAAAACATCACAGTTACTATGAGTATTTGTAGAAAGCATTGTCTGAAAGAAACTATCATTGTTCTATATTTTTTCATAGTCTGTCTATGGCTTACAAAATGACATTCGAAGTCACAGCCCTACCCACACACCAGTGCCAGAGACTAAACCACCCACAGAAGATGAACTACACCAAGAGGTTTGAAACATAACTACAAACATGTACTTTTAAATGAATTTTCTAGGAAAGTGGGTATTAAACAAAAAATTATTGTAACTGGGACGTTGTTCAAACAGCTCTAGCAAACATTTAATAAACATTTCCCTTGTTTCAAGATATATGGATTTAGGTGCGTAACTTTATTAAAGCTAATGAGACAAAATTTGGCATCTTTTGTGCACTGCATTAAATATCTAAAGGCAGTGAGCAGCTGGCTAGTGAGTGGGTTCTTTGTATAGCTAAGCCTATTAGCCCATTCAGCAGTAGACAGCTTGCTCTTCCTTTCAACACTTATTTGAGGTTTGGGGGTAGACTTACTGCTCCTTGTATGCATGTATAGGTTCACATATTTATCTGCTGTTAAAGCTTTGTTAATCTTTCCTGAGATGTTAGAATTTGGAGAAGGTAAATTTCTGAAGAATTACTAGCTCTCTTCAAAAATCTGAAAAAAGGCCAGTTGGATTTCTCTTGATGAACCTGTAGGGAAAATGTTATTTTGCCACATTTTTTCTCTGTATGATCTTTTCTCTTCAGCTGAACATTTCATTTATTTTAGAACTACACTGGTGAAATGTTATTCTAATTCCAGTATATATCTCTTCTGTGCCCTAGGATAAATTAAGGTTCAATTACAGCCTTCATAAAAAAAGTTACAGCAATAGAGTCAAGCAATAAATTACTCATAAAACTCTTTGCCTTCCTTTCTTGCAGATTAAGCACTGGCAAATGCAATTAGATAGGCATAGATTAAAAATGTCAAAAGTTGCAGAGAGGTATGTATATTGTCATATTTTCTGGTTTTTCAATTAGACTGATAACTATTGGGAAAATGTCAGTATGAAATAGCTTCAAAGAGCTATTCAAGCTTCAAAGAGAGATGTGGGAGCTCAGATGTCATAGAAATAACTGATGAGAGTTTACTTTAAGTGGAGAGGTTTTAAGTTCTTTTACTAATAAAAGATGTCCCAGATATTCCATGGTACATTTCTGATAAACTGAGGAGCCACTGAAAGAGCCTCTGACCAAGTGATCACATGTTTCACCTTGCATTGGCAAGAGGCTAAATGAAAATAGGTCTGTGGTTATTGTTTTGCTAATTCAAAAGGACAATCACTGATAAAGCAAGAGAACAGATTGGTGTGGAGCTCGGTCAGTGCAAGAACAAAGTGAGTCAGAGCTTACTTCAGGTCAGAGGATTCCTGCACTATTAGGAATCTTTCTCTAAATAGGACCAAAATTTGTCAAATTTATTTTGTCAAATAAAACAAGAAGTCCCTTGGAAAGACTAACTACAGCTTAGGCAGAGAACAGGTGAAGAAAACGAATGTTCTATCTTACAAATCAAATACAGAGAGAGTGAAAAGTGCAGGAAATTGAGCTGCATAAGGCTCAGTAAAGGAAATTGAGCCAAATACAAATTGTTCTTTATTCTTTCATATACATTTGTGCATGCATGTCTACTTACATATATGTATGTATGCATACATATAAAAATAGGTGTATTTGTTTATAAAGAGAACAGGTTTTTTGTTTGCTAAGCAGTAAAAATAGACTTCAGACCAAATATAGTGCAAATTGGAATGAAAAGAAAGAAGTTGTCTTCACTTGTCAATAACTTTTCAAAAATTATGAGGCCAAAGGAAACAGAAAGCAGAAATAAGGCATGGGTGATCTAAATTATGAGAATACAAGCAAAATTTTTAGTGTGTTCAACAGAGACAGACCAATTCTTGAATACCCAAAAATTTCGGAAAATATTTTTATTTTGGAAAACAATAAACTTGTGAGAGGTGTCATTTGATTACAAAATAATAAAAAATACTAATTGTATTTAAAAGAGGATAAAAGAAGTCCTAGAAGCTGTAGGGTTAATAAATATGACCTGTGTACATTCATTTTTAGAACAGATTTTAAAGGGATGGATAATTAAAACCATAGGGGTATAAAACGTATTCATTTATGAAAACAAATGCGCATGGAAGAGGTTATTTAATTTATTAGTGCCTAAAGGAACCTTAAAAGGAGCTATGTGAAAGTATTAGGGAACTTTATTTTATTTCAACTCTTGATAGACCTGAGCCACCCCTCCTTCTTCAGAGGTCCACTTTTAAAAAGCTTGAGTAAACCTATTTTACCCTGAGCTTGTAGCTGACTTCTGAGTGTGTGCACACACGGTTACCATGGCTCAGTTGAGGCAAGGTAACTTGTTAACTGGGGTAACCTAATCGGGTTACCACACCTCCTGACATGACAATATTTGATGCTTTTGTTTTTCTAGTCTACTAGCTTATACAGAGCAGTATTTGGAATATGATCCTTTTCTTGTGCCCCCTGATCCATCAAACCCTTGGATATCAGATGACACCACTTTCTGGGAACTGGAGGCAAGGTATATAATTTTATTTCTTCTTTGGTAGAAGGGGGGAAACGTGAAGATTTCAGACAGAGGTATTGCAGGAAAACACTCAGGTAGAAGGGCAATGAGTATCCTCTTGGTCTTTACAGCTTTACAGTTTTGCAAGATGGGAAGTGCTTTGGATTAATAAATCTGTGCAAAATGTTACAGTAACCAGTTTCCAAGCTTCCAGAACGGTGAAAAAAAGACACCTTTTAAAATCTGATAACATTTCTAGCCAGAAGGCTTTATTCTTCTGTGTAAATGCATGTGTTGCCTTCGTCCTGTGTAAGTGCTAATGGTCTGTTTGCTCATCTCTGAACGTTTCACAGATGTGAACAATCTAGAAGGTGAGAAACCTGTGGCTGAACTTTAGGACATAGTCTAAATTATGAACACATATTATTAGAATACTGACATATTGCTCACTTTGGGTTCTGTTGTTTTTTTCTTCTGTAGCAAAGAGCCAGGACAGCAGAGGGTGAAGCGATGGGGATTTGGCATGGATGAAGCTTTGAAAGACCCTGTTGGAAGAGAGCAGTTTCTGAAATTCTTGGAGTCAGAATTCAGTTCAGAAAATTTAAGGTAAATGAGAAGTACCTTTTTTTTTAATAGCTTGTGAGAAATATAAATATTGCTGCCAACTTTCATAAACAGGCTGAGAAAAATATTCATATAGTTAAGAGACTCACATGATTCATACTTTTCCATTTAAGTCCAATTTATGGTCAAACTCCTCTTGTAAAAGCTTTTCTCTCAGATCATCTTATTAAACAGGTTTAAAACATTGACCCATTCAAAGCCGGTTCAGTATCTTTTATTAAGTCAAATATTATGAAAAAAGAAAAATGAAAAGAAAAAAGTTAAAAAATAAATAAAGGATTTAAAAGTAAAATTTACAGTCATTCACTGTTAGTCAGGTTTCTGGGGACCATTTTGAAAATCTCCACCAAGATTTTACTACTTTTGGATCTGACACAATAGAAGTAGGATGACATCTAGCTCTCAAATTTCTTACTAATTACAAAATGAAAAGGTGTTCCTAGTGCATAAACTGTATAGTGTGTTTTTTTATAGTATATTTGCAGATTTACTTTCAAGTGAGGAGAATAATTATTTAATTTTTAAATATAATAACCCATCCATTTGCTAATAGCATGTTTTATTGCCTCTGTTCTAAGAAAGTAATATTTCAGTATAAGTTATTTCAGAAGGATTAATAACAGCCTTTCTATAGATAAGTTCAGCTGCACTTAGTACAAAAGTATAGCCAACATATATTTCTATTAATCCCATCTTCTTTTCTGATGTCATCTGTTTCACTTTCCAGTCACAAAAAAGTGGTATAAAATCCTATTCTCATTTATATTCTGGAACTCAGAAGAATCCTAATCTAATTTTTTCTTTGCCAGTTCTCACTTCAAATTGGTGCAGCATAGCCATTCATCCTAAAATTACACTTTTCTAGCATCTTACAAGAGGTATTTAACATTTACAGTGTTGACATATAAATGCTGAGTACTTGCACAGATCTCCTTGTTGTTAATTTAAGTTTGTCAGCAGAATAATTGAAGATTGAACTCTTTAAGTTGCTGACCATGTTTATATTCACACATTAATTTTGCATCACAAATATAGCCTGACCTGTGTATGTATGTTGATGACTTCATTAGTTACAGATACACAGATATTTTTTTTTAATAAAATGCCCAACCGGTGAAATGACTTTTTTAAAATCAGAGTAATACCAAGAACAAAAAGGTACTTCTAATTTTTTTTTCATTTAGAGAGCATCCTCGTAATTTATTATGCAGAGCAGCTGTTCAAACATGAACATATCAAGCCCAGTGTGTGCTGCAGTTTCTGGTGCTTTCCTGTGATTAATTTGTCTCTCTGCCAACTAGACTGTTACCCGCGTAATCCCCAACTCTTTCATATAATCCTATTTACAACAGTAACCACAGGCAAACTGCAAGTGACTGATCCAGAGAAATTCCCTCCAGAAATTTGTTCAGAGATGATTCCTTGACATGCTATCTACTCTTCTGTCTCTCCCTCCAGATTCTTATATTGGCATTATAAAATATTGTATCTGAGCAACGGTGAGCTCAAAGTCTAGGCAGGGCCTCAAATTTGTTCAGAAAAGGTGTTCTGTGATAATCAGCTGAAGGGAAACTGTCTCACAAGCTCAGAATTATGTTTGTAAGTTCTCAGACTGCAGAGAAATCAATCCACCATTAGGCTCACATAGTAAAGTTGGATTAGAAAACATGAATTTTTAAAGCTTGTTGTATATGGTTGCCAATCAATAACAAAAATTAATTCGCTCTTTTGGATTGTTATTTTTAAATTTTTTTTTAATTTTTTTTTTTTTTTTGACAGCCACCTTGTGAAAAATATTTCTTTCCACCCACATCTTCCCACTGCAACTAATTGAGTTCTTGTCTTTTCACAGGTCTAATCATGATAAAATTTACAACAAACACTGTTAAACCTACAGCTGGATAGGCAGCTGGCACCCTGGTTTCAACCTTCCAAGCACAGTACACAGGATACAGCAGGGACTGCAGACACAACAGGAGCTTCAGTATTAGTAGATTAGGTACCTTATACCTCATTTGGGTCAAAGAAATACCAAAAGTGTGAACTGATAGGTCTCCCAGATACACCATTTCTACTCAAGTGTGATTATCTTACATAGCTTAAAGTCCCAGTGTTAACTGTTTCATCGACTTGGGCTGAAAGTATCTAAACTGCCTGAGAATCTCATTCTTGGTGGATAGAGATCCTGTCTTAAGAAACAAAACTTGAGTGGGGAGTTAAAACTAAGAATTGTGCAATGATTAGGATACAACCAGGTTTCACCTTCTTACTTTGTGCTTTTTTCATTGCCTGTAAATTGGGATTAATAGTAGTTCACTCTCTAAAGGAGCACTGGAAACCATAGCAGTCTGAGCAGTTCTGTCAGTGTGGTAACTTCATTACAATGTGACTGCAGTTTGCTAAGACCAAGGTTGGATTCTGCCCTTACCTAACACAGGCTATGACTTGTGGTCTCTTGTTACTATGCAGAATTTTTGGAAGAATTGCTTTTTGTGCTGCTCAATACACAGAAAAAAATAGCTGAACTAGCATATGATTTGGATAATAGATTTATGAAATTCCCACTGCCTATTACAAAAATGGTGACCATTGTTTAACATTCACAAGACTGAAGTTTGAGCATGATCCAGTACTACTGAGCTTGGTCACAAGGCTGTCCAAGCACTAAGAAAAAGACTTTTTAAACAGAGTGAGGTAGTGAAATAGATCTTACTGCAACATGGCACCTGGAGACCTAATTTCTTTCATCTCTGTATGAAATTGTATTCTTTCCTTCCTTTGTCTGTACTACGGCAGAATTCTTAGCAAAGTTAATATTTGTATGCTGACTGTACATTTGCTCCCAAGTGGTTATTTTGTAAAAATTGCAGCCTTTTTTTTTAAAAAAAATAATCACAACAGAACAATCTAAATCATTTCAGGCCTGCCAACCTGAAAGTATGTCCAAATCATTATGTTGTACTGCAGTGGGTGTGATCTCCCAAGCAGTGCTAAGACTACACAAACCTCTTAGGTTAGTGAAGGGAGACTGGTGACAAGATATCTTCCATGATGCACAGAAGGGAAAACCACCCAATCCCTTCCCCCTTCCGTTGATCCTCATTTGTTAGCTTCCATAATGTGTGACTATACAGGGAAAAGGAACTTGGTATTCTTGTTGTCCGGCAGAGAGGGACTGAGTACTTACCTAGATTTAAATGTTTTCCCTCATAGATTTTCTCTAACCATCCCCCTGCAAGCTGAGATTTTATGAGATGTGTATTTTGGACTCATCAATTTAACTTGTAGAAATGTTCTGTACTGGAGGTAGAGGCTTCAATTATGTTCTGTAGAAGAAATAAATAAAATGCCACATATACACTACTAAAAATTTGCAGTGTTGCCTACAAACTGTTTCAGTCATAGGGCTTCATTTTAACTTAATTCAGTGGTTCTGGTTGTTCTTTTATCATACCATTACAGTGCTTTTATTAGGGAAGAGAGAGAATAACGCAAAAGGTTAAGTCTTCTTTTTAATCCAGTCTGTTTCACTTTTTTGCTCTTTATTACTGATCACTGCTCTTTATGACTTCAAATGAAAATTTCTCTCCACTGATGGTGGAGGAGAGAGTTCTGCATGTTACAAAGTATGAATGAAAATTGATTAACTGTCCTTAATGTCTGTCCTGCAAGTCTGAATAGAAGTGCTGGTAATGACTCTATCCCACACAGTATGGGCACTGGTGATTTTTATCCTTCACACTGGTGATTATTAGGTGCTGTTTTGTAACTTCCTAAAATTTCATCCTCAAAGCTGAAATTTTCTCTATGTTATTTCTCATTCAGACTCAAGCTTAAATACCAAGTCGCAGCAATGTTGTCATTTGTGCAGATTAGATGAGAAAGAACTAGTTGCAAGATTTACTGATTATTCTGTCATTTTCTTGAAGTGCTTCGGCTCTACTATGTCTGAAAGCTTGAAGCTGTACTTAGCAAGATCATGGACTCTAGGAATCAGGGAGTAGTTCTCTGAAATATTAAGTGATTTTTCTTCATAGAGTTTTTTAAGGGTTTTATTATTATTATTATTTTGCTGAAAATGCTGAATAGTCTGTCCTCTGACCTGTTGTGTCACATGCACTGGGTGCAAAGCCCACATAATTCCCACTTCACTGTTTTCAGTCTCTGACTATACCTCACACATTTTGTGGAGAATCACTGTAACCTTTCTCTCAGTCTGTGTTCCTATATGCTACATTTAACTGATTAGTTTGACCTGGGACCTGCTGTTGGCTGAACCTGGTATTTAGGCCAGTTCATGGGACAGAAGCCATGTTGTAGCTGTGTAATTTACCTTTAAGGCCACCATCAATTTGGAAGTAATCCAGCTGGAGGTCATAATCCCCAGATCCCCTGCAACATGTGCCTTCCCAGTTCATGTGGCTGGATGTACTACTGCCATACACTGTACACTCTCAGCTGTGTGTCTGGTGTGTGACCCAATGTGTGGCAGTGCAAATGCTGGGATAGGAAACAGCAGCGAGGTTTACACCCAGCTACTCAGGTCTCTGTCTAACAGTACTGAGCATCTTCTGGAGAGGGTCTCCATGGCAAAAGCAAACCTCCACCAACAGGAGATACAGTTTCATCCAAGCACAGCCACACTGAGCTCTAGCTCCTTACACAAAGTAGCACCAAGTAATTGACAAGAAAATTGAGCTCACCGTCTCCCCTGTCCTGCCCTTGCACATATTTATTGTTACAGACTGTGTGCTTTTTGCTGCAGGAGTCTTCCCTTGCACTGGTCACAGCTCATGAGGCAAAGCGCTGCAAAAAGGGACAGGATGCTCCTTTGATTTGAGGTCCTGGGCTTGAAGGTTCCATTTCAGCTTCATCTGTGTTATTGGTTGCCATGGGATATTTGGAGAAGTTATTTTTGAAAATGCAAGAGGGGGCAGCCTTATTTTTGTAATTTCCTAACTTTGAATATTTGAATCCAACTCTTTGTGGGAGGAGGGCAGGCATTTTTTCTTAAAAGATCAGTAAGTAGATTAAAATCTTAAAATGTGTGTTGACTGTGAAGTAAACACCCTAGACATAACACAGAAATCAAAATTTTCTTCCAACTTTTAGAGAGGCTTCTATATTTAAAACCTCACATTTTTAATAGGTTATTTGAATGCTCTTGTTAGAAGGGTAAAATAAAATTAAGCTGTCAAAGAACTGGTGCTCACCCTGTAAGGAACAATCTGCCTATTCTATGCTGGAAGCAAAGAAGTTAAATTTGTTTAAATCTATCTCCCATTATTTCCCCATAATTGAATATATATATGTGGAAACAGCTTACTTGCAAAGAAAAATAGCATCCTAAGGCATGTTTGTGGTGACTTCCAGAAGTATTGACAGTGGTACAATGGAACAAACAAGGAAGTGACATCTTGGAGCTAGATCCTCAGGATGTCTGCAGGGTGTTAGAAAATGTGTATTTACAAAGAGCATCGTTCCCTTTCATTTTTCTGTTCCTTACCTGACTTGAAGACACATGAGTAATCAGTCAGTCCCACAAGATGCACTTGAAGGGGTTAGCACTGCAGGATATATGCTTTTAAATGCAAATATCGAAAGCAGCTTAAGGAAGCCAAAGTAGGTTGCCCAAATTTGACAAAGTGAACTGAATTAGAGTTTGTGAGTTATGCAGTTTTTAAACTTGAGTTATGAGGCCTCTATTCTTACTGCATTACCATCAGAGTCTCGGGGTATGTCCCTAGGCTCTGTGCAGAACCGTGTTCAATTCACATTGCAGTTCAAGGCTCTGTGCAGAACTGTGTTCAATTCACATTGCAGTTCATATATATAAGTGATGCTACCACAGAATTTTTGAAACTGGAGTTCTTCTATTGGCACAGACTCCCTTTGTGACCTTGGAGAAACCACTATACATTGCATTATTAATATATTTGCAAAAACTGGGACAATATTGCTTCTCTGTCTTGTGGAGAATCTTAGATGGAAAAACTGTGCTTAGATGCTGTTGAACTTGAAAGGTATAGAAATACCTAAACACCTAAATATAATCATCTTGGTAAAGTAAAGCTGACCATAATGGCTTGTGGAAAACAGGCATGGGCTCCTTCCATCTGTGTTACAAAGATGTTTCAAAACAGAACTATGAAGGACTAATTGCTTCCTGGATTACAGTAGGAATACTGTAAGGTTTTCTACGCTTTACTATCCTCTCTTAAGAGTTATTGAAATAACTGTATTAGAATTTGGATTGACGGTAGTATCATTTTGCTTTCTTGGGGAGGTCTGAGTACAGTTTCACTGTTCCAGTCTCCTATCTCATCTTTGTTGAACTCAGCTGAGAGAGCTGTTTGATTTCACAGTGTAAGCAGGGTGGAACCACATTTTAAAGGTCCACACAAATTATTTGTAAGCCCTGTAAAATCCAGCTGATTTTACAGTTAAATCACTTCAAGGTTCAGCTTATCTGTTTCATAGGATCATCTGTCAGAACAGTAATGAGAAGTTGTGATGGTATATATTGCACGTTTAGCAGTCAAACTTTAGTTTAGCTCAGGTTTAGGGGAGAACTAATGTCTAAGCATGGGGTGCTAAATCAATTCAGAATTATTTTGTGCAGTGAGAGAGTCTGAACATCCACAGAAGGAAGAATGAAATAAAGCTTATAGCTAGTTAGCTCAGGACCCTTTTTAGTGATTCTGGTCCAGGCTGAATGAGAAGGATGCAATGGATCAGCCTGCACTGTGCAGAGTTGCCCAGTGTTGGTTTGCTCAGCAGCAGAAACGAATAGAGAATATTCAGCATTTTTAGCAAAAAATATGCATAGAAATGCAATGCTGAAGAAAGAAATTAAATTATAATGAGGAAACAATTGCTTTTCCAGTTCATGCATGATTTGTAGGTAACAAAATTACAGTTGCACAGTTTAGAATTTAGTAGAACTGAGAAATTCATGTAGATAGCAAGAATGTTAGAATATTAGTTTTTGAAGGAATGTCAAAAAGCAGTCAGCTTATAAGCAGTATAAGCCCTTGTGGTTCAGCCAAAATGAAGTCTTGTTTTAATTCCAGTTAAATGGAAATCTTCCCATAAGCAAGTTACCCATACATAAGTAATGAAGGATTTCCTACCCATCTCATGAAGAGTCTTCTAATAATTGCTTCCTAAGGTGGATTGGTTGCCTTGAGACAGTATACCAGAATGCTGACCCCAACATAAAATCACAGCTTTTTCCTTATTTTAGCATGTTTTAGGTGACAACTTCAGTTACTTAATTTCTTTTTGAAGAGCGAGGGAGAATGTGAATGCTTCATTAATGATTACCCTGAACTGGAAGTCAAGATGCTGTTTCCATAGAATCATAGAATCAGTTGGGTTGGAAAAGACCTCTGAGATCATCAACTCCAACCCTTGGTCCAACTCCAGTCCATTTACCAGATCATGGCACTCAGTGCCACGTCCAATCTCAGTTTAAAAATCTCCAGGGAAGGTGAATCCACCACCTCTCTGGGCAGGCCATTCCAATGCCCGATTACTCTCTCTGAAAAGAATTTTTTTCTGATATCCAACTTAAATTTTGTGCCATAGGTTCTGGTTAGCAGTAGAAGACCTGAAGAAGAGGCCTATCCGTGAAGTTCCTGCTCGCGTCCAAGAAATCTGGCAAGAATTTCTTGCTCCAGGTGCACCCAGCGCTATCAACCTGGATTCTAAAAGTTACGACAAAACCACTCAGAATGTGAAGGACCCTGGAAGATACACATTTGAAGATGCTCAAGTCAGTTTGCAATCCTGTTTAGGGACATTTGAAATGGAATATTAGCCAGTGAAATAGATATGCAAAAAAATAGATATATTTGGGAATTAAATTATAATGCCCTGTTTCCTAAAATGTCATTTTGATAATGAAAATAAGTGACATTCCTGAGGTGTAGGAAGTTCTTCATCAAAGTTCTGTGCTTGATATGGAGTCTTCAAGTGGGCTTCAAATAGAGCAAAGCATATAGTGAAAAAAAAAAAAGTATTTCTGTATTAAATGCAACACTTCATGTGAACTTATAACTTAATATTTCCTCTTTGCAGACTTCTGAGAAAAGCAATAGAAAAGAATTGGATTCACAGTAAAAATAGCAGAACTGGTGTGATCCTCCATTTTCATCAGCAGCCCAATGATGAAAATTTAATTATTAATGCAAAGTAAAATGGAGTCAAAAGGAGAGATTGAGATCATATCCCTGCAGAATTTCCTACAGCTTGATTATTAGGTCATCCTCTTGGGAGATGCTGCCACAAGCCCCACAAAGAAGGAAAGGGAATTGAATTGAGGCTTTCTACTTTTTGGGAGAGTGCCTCTGCCCTAAATGTGAGGGATAATTTTTCCATTATAAGAGCAGCAACTTATGAAGAAACAACGAAATTTTCATTAGACCCTCTGTCATACCCACTGTTTTCAAGCACTCTGTATTAAACCAAGCACACAATTTTTGCTTTTGGAGATTTAGGAATGCAGCATATAGCAAAGATATAAATTACAGAAATAAACAGTCTAGCAAGATTAAGAGTTTAAAAAATGTATCTTTGCAGTTGAGTCAGTAAAGGACAATTAAATTCCTTGCCAGTGTCCAATTTATTCTTTTTAATACTTGTAAAATTTCAACACCATTTGACTTCCAGATCTCTCTGTGTAATTTTTTTCTTCATTTATGAAAGCCATGGAGTATTCAGTCTTTATACAAGCAGCACTTTTCCTCCTGTCAGATTGCTGCTTAGTTCATCCAGTTCAGCGAAAAACCTTGAACCTGGAAGCCCAAATTTCTGTTGGAAAACAGGGCAGGCTGCTCCTGCCATGTTCTCCCTTGAAGCTTTAGGAGCTTTACAGAGGGTCCCACCTGAGGTGGCAGGGTTTTGTCAGGAGTGGAGCTCTGCCTCTGCAAAGGCTTTTTGTGGCCTGCCAGCTGGGAGGGAGACCACTTCTATGTGATTCTGACAGCCAGAGGGTCATTTAATTGTGATTAAAGATGTATGCAAAGCATTTCTGGACTAGAAATATGGAATGATGAAACTCCATGTAAAATGAGAGGCACACATAAATAACAGTCTGATTGTGCTAAATAACGTGCAGCCTCAATTCCTAACAATTGCGTACATTAACAATACTAATACAGCCTAATTTATTCTTGCTTTTCCAGGGCTGTTTCTTGCATAGAAACAACATTTTAATGCCTCTCAGCACTTCTCTCTGTTGTCTGCTTTGTTTGCTTTCATAGAAACCAAGTGGAATAAAAATTTCCCAAATCAACCAGCCTAAGTTCTGAATATATACCAGAATTTCTCCATTTAATGTAAAAAATACAATGAAAGACACTTAGAATAATTTCTACCTTTTCTAATACAGCAAAAATTAAAAAGCAGCTTTAATTTAACCTTGCATTAGTTTTCAAAGGTTGTCTATTGTTTTTCTCTTTTCTTTTTTCTTTTTTCTTTTCTTTCCTTTTCTTTTCTTTTCTTTTCTTTTCTTTTCTTTTCTTTTCTTTTCTTTTCTTTTCTTTTCTTTTCT
>JAWWEV010000115.1:47073445-47126880 GCA_035583235.1 Hafferia zeledoni | reverse complement strand
TTTCTTTTTCTTTTTCTTTTTCTTTTTCTTTTTCTTTTTCTTTTTCTTTTTCTTTTTCTTTTTCTTTTTCTTTTTCTATTCACAGGTTTTAATACACTACTAAGCCTAAAAACATTACTTACTTCACAGTTTCTTTGCTGTTTCCCAATTGCGGTGCTATAGGTTTCCTATTGTAAAAAATAGTTTGAATGAAAGAAAAACAGCACAAAAATAGCCAGCACATTTCAGTGGACTTTTAAAAAATATTTTGAGAGAATTTCCTAGATTGTTTTTTCTACAAATATTTTCTCTAACATATAACTAGAACTAGAATTATCAAGTGTCTTACATAATAGATTTTTTTGTTTTTCATCTTTTTCAGAAATGAGAATACTCCAAACTGAAAAGTTCTATTAGCAGCCTCTGTCATTTGTTTTCAGAATAAAGATTTCCAAATTTTCATCCCCCTCTGAAGAACAAATATCTTGAAAATTAGATTAGCCTGGAATTGTTTTTTAATTTACATACCTATTTTACTTTTTATGTCTTTAGCTGGACAGCAGACTAAATATATGCCAAAGGATGTTTTCAAGAGTAGCCAGGGGATATTCTCACTAAGTGAAGCACTTATTTGTGATGCTGAATTGAGTACCTCATCCTGCCTGTGAAGTCACAAGAGCATGTCCAGAAACTAATTCAGCAAATCTGATGAGAAAGGATCCACAGCTCCTAATTTAGTCACTTAGCTAAACTGAGTAATATAAGGGAGGTTTGAAATTGGGCCTTAAGCTAGGACTCAGTTGTAAATTCCTAGAAAATATTTTGTAGTGGAAATTTATCTATAAATTAAAGAAAAGTGTGCAGTGTAATTTATATATATGGGTGGGATTTCTGCTTTAAGAATAGAAAGCAATTCAGCCTTAGCATCAGAACTGAAACCTGCTATCCCATAATGCTTCCTATTCATAGTAGTGCTAGCTGGTATACATTCCACAGCCAGAACATATGACTGCCTCCCTTTTTATATGTGTCTCCTTTCATGGGAGTAACAGCTCCTCCTTTCCTTTTCAGGAGCACATTTACAAACTGATGAAAAGTGATTCTTATCCTCGTTTTATACGATCCAGTGCCTACCAGGAGCTGCTACAGGCCAAGAAAAAGGTATTGGTCCATCTTGCCTTTGTCTTGCCACTGTGCAAAGCAGTGGTTATGTTTGCAACAATACTCAGTCTTCTCTCCCCCGTGCCAGTGCAACTGGATATCTGGTAGGTGACCAGCTTGGCGTGTTTGGAGGGTCACATACACACAGGAGTTCGATATACATATATGTGTATATATCCTGCATGCGGGCATGTTGCAATAAGTTAATCTAGCAAAACTTATTTTTATTTTTACATCCCATATTGTACTGTTTTCTCTGTTATGAAGCACCTTAAATTGGAAAGTGCTTTACAAATACATTAAAAAAATAAAATAAATCCCAGAAGAATAGTCTTTCATGTTTGCAAGTTTGCTTATGTAATAATTGTTGTTCTCTTTATTACACCTATAAAAACCACAGAATGTGTTTAGAAACAATCTTATTCATATGAATAACTTCTAATTTCAACTATAAATATAGGGGCTTCCTAATTTTGTTTCTTTCCCTATTATGACATGAATAGTTTTGAGTAGACTAGGAATATAACTTGAAAGACTGATCATGTCACACTTCTGAAAACAGAGGGTCATGTCTTGGTATATAATATTTACCTAGAAAAGTCCAGATTATGGAATGAGTTCTGAATAGCCACAGCCCAGAGTATGTGGAGCAGCTTGTGCATTGCAGATTTCTATCATGAGAAATAATTTTATCCGTGGGCTTTAAACAGTAATCTCCTAGAATCAGCTGGGAGCCCTGTGCTTTGCAAAACCAGGGCCTCGTTTGTTACCGGAACAAGGTAGTTATTGATACCATAGCATTCTATTGTTTACAATGACAACCTAAAATTATATGAAAGTACTGTGTTATTTTGTTTTTTGTTCAAACATTGATTTCTGAAGATCCAATATAGAGAGAGATGTTGAAAAAACCAGAAAGCTTCAGCTGTCCGTGTGAAGTCCTTAAGTTTGTGAATGTCAGTTCATTAACACAAGATGTGCACTTCATTATTTCTTTTTATTTTCAGTTTTTCTTTAAATTCAAACCACTTTGATCCCCATGAAAAATTATTTTGTCAAGTACTATATCTGCTTTGCCCATCCCTTGTTTTGCCAAGTCCCATTACAGCATCATACCTGTGTTTGCTTCCTGATTTATACAAACTTTGTTTTGCAGTCCATTGTTTCATCAATCCTTCTTTTCTGCTCCATTTTCCTCGCTTTTCTTTCCCCCCCTCCTTTTTCTTTTTGTTTCTTTTGTTTTATTTATTTTAAATTTAAGTTGGAAAACACTCTGGATCGTCGAACATCTTTTGAGAAATTCACACGCAATGTGGTAAGTTTGTTGCCTCGGAAGACTAGTAAGCCTGATGGGACATCCTTCTCCCCTTCCCCTCACTGATCCCTACTCTCCCTTTTTGCTTCTCTAACCTGACAGTTAAAAGTGTATTCATCACAGTGTGTGAATTTTCCTGGGAATGACAGCTTTATAATGTGCTTTCATTACAACCCCTTCTCCTAATCCCTTTCCCACTGATCTCAATAGTCACACATGGAGGAATGGACCTTTGGAAGCCATGCTTTTTGCATTAGGAAGCATGAAATCAGTCACTTTTTTTTTTTTTGCTTTAATTTTAGTAAAGAATCTGTGAAAATCTGCTTGATGTTGTTTCTTTTTCTGGTGCCTCCCAAAATACTAAGTCTAAAACAGCTGAATACATTGGAATTCTATCCCATCTTCTTTTTATTTTATTAAAAAAGACTTTGTCCCATTTTTTTATTGGGCACAGGGAAAAATAAACAATAATAATTTCCCCGTCTTCCTTAATGTCTAACACAGCTTTTGCAGGACCAAAGAATTCATGCTGTTGATGTGCAAGGGTTTGATTTGGATTCCTTTTCATAATGGACTAAAAGAACTGACTTGTTCTTTTCAATATATAATTTTCAAAAGCTATTTCTCGAAGGTAAAGAAAAAAACAAAAAAGAAGGCTGGTATGTTTGGTGTGGGCATTCTTTTTCCACCTGCCAAAAAAATCCACAGATTTCCTGATATTTGGGATTCTTTTTACTTATCCAGTTTCTTTGGAATTATTTTTTTTGCATTGTGAAAGTTCAAACTAAAGAATTCAACGCATTTATTTTTGTAGGGCAGAAACATCCCTATTTTCCCATGCCATAAAAACTGTACACCAACACTGAGGGCGAGCACTAACCTGTTATGAAAAGAGGTAGAAAGATCTTGGATTATACTCAAGTTTGTCTGCATTGTCTGTTGAATTGTGCAGGTGACGCTGCCGTGTGCGTGTGTGTGTGTGTGTCTGTGGCTTTTTCTGTGACTTGGTTAATGGAGCTGTGTGTGTTGAAATGAAAATTATGAGAGCTTTCAGCAAAGATCATGGTTTTTGTTTTTTTTTAGTTTCTAGGGAAGAAGAAGCAGTTCTCAAAACCTGCCTCCCATGTAATGGGGCTCAAGAGTATTGTCTTAAGTATTTAAAGAAAAAACATAAATACTTTCCAGTAATCAAAAAAAGAGAAACAAACACAGTGAAAGAACCAAGTTTTATGAGGCTGTGAGAATATCTCACATTTTAAAACAAAACAGTAATTCTTTAACTACTTTCTTATAGGTAAAGGCTTCCTGTAATATGCTTTGAATCCACTGTAATCAGGAAGAAATTTGGATTCAATGGGACAAAGTCAGTAAAGGACACTAAAAGTAAATAAACAGCCACAAATGAAACTATCCCAATGTTTGAAACAAAAACCCCTGTGTTTTGCATGGTGGTGTTGCCATAGCATGTTGCAGTGTGATTTGTGTGTTGTCTAATCAGGTTGGATCTATAAAACAAGATTGTACATGGTAACATTATACATGATAATTCCATTATAGTTCTGTAGGAAGTTCCATATTAATAAAAAGTCTATAAAAGAGAGTGCAAGGGAGTGGGTAATACAACCAAGATCTCTGAGCGCCAGACTTTTTCCCAGTCACAGTGCCTGGCAAGCTGCAATGCTACATTTATTCATGGCATTTTGAACAGCCCACAGGTCAGGAATTGGCTCTGGTAAAGATCATGTAAAGAGGTGGCTATGAGGAGAGAATTAGCAAGCTGCAGGTAGATGGGAGGAGAACACAGCACAAAGAGGGAAAAAGTGAAGACAGACTGGGAGACACTGAAATCACTCCCAGAGCACTGTTATGGATAAACCAGCAGTTCTGGGCACAAACACTGCAGTATTGTGCCCTGCAGCGTGCCCAGTTTTCAGCGTGCTAATCTCAGGACAGAAGGACCAAAATAACAGGAAGCCAGAGATGCAAAGCAGGCCCAATAAACCAGCTGTGAACTTCAAACGGGAATGAGGATTTCTGGATGTGAAGCATTAGTACTTTGATAGAAGAGGGTGATTTTTTTTTTCACAGCGCAAGCTCTAAAATGAAATCCATGGTTTTGCTTTTCTTCAAACTACTGCCTTTTAATCTGGGTGGAGTCTGTCAAGTTGAGTCAGAAAAACATGGCACTGCTGATCTATTCTGATGACTGAATTCATGTCACTCACTTCCTCAGGACCCCTTGCCACCAGGCATCCTTGTTCTCCCACTTTTGTTCTTGCTTGTGATGGGTTTATAATACGTATTTATCTACCTTGGTGCAGTGGCTCCAACCAGGAGAGTTGAGGGAAACATTTCTCAGAATACCCTGCAGTGCACTGATTAACTTGCTCAACTGTGTGGGGCAAGTGTGGGACTGTGGGATAGATCTGTTTTACTGATTAATTCAGAAAATAGGTGTGAAATAGGTATTCTACAAACTGGATAAACGCTGTCATCTCTCACCGATTTAGTGAGATTAAATTTACAGTTTCTCTTCTCCTCTGATGGTTTACAATATTTAGACTAATTTTCACCGGGTTTTTTTTCCACTTATGTCAAAGTGGGTTTCTACTGAACCAAATTAGACCTCAGTTTTTTCCATTTGAAGTGTTTAAAAAACTCCAGTAACCTTGGTTGTGTCTAGGGACTCAATCTGAGAAGATGGCCTTGTAATTCATAACCTGATTTGTTGAAATGGAGACGCTAAGAGGCTCCTGATCAATGTTAATTGAAATTGGGTTATACTTGCTGCAGAAAGCATTTGTTAAACTACAAAGTTTAGAAGCTTTATAAGGGCAGTTACTTTGTACTATTTCATGAATTATGTGGAAATAACCTGTTATAATGAGTCATTAATGTGATGGGGAAAAAATAGAAGTGGAGCTATATACACAAAAACACTGGGCTCAGCTCTGCACTTGTTTGACATTGAAAAGTTTTCTTTCCAGAAAACTTTCAGTAAGTTGGCACACGTCATGAAAGCCCTAAAGGCTCAGCTTAAAAATTTTTACTATTTCGCTTGCTCTGTAGATTTCATACTGCAAAATTGCAAGGGCCTTCAGCAGTCTGAAACAAACAGCATGAGTAGTGTTAGAAACAGGTCTGCATTCACAACAAATATACAGAAGTAATAGCAAACTGGCATTTGCTATGTGTAATATGTGAACACTTCTAGTTTGCATCTGAGTATAACCCCAGCTGTTCTTGATTTGCCTCCCTTACGCTCCTGGGTATTGTGTGAAAATATAGAACACGTACACTTCTGCACTGCTGGAATGAAATGATTGGATAACTGCATTGCCTTGGAGTAACAGTGGCAACCACAGGTGACACAGGTCTGAGCCGGAGGCACAGAGGGCAGTGACAGTGTGCTCTGTGCTTTCCTCATGGCTAGATCAGGCCCTCAGCTTTCTCTTTGATAATAATAAATATCCAGTCACCTGCAGCTCCCCAAAGGAGTGGAAGAGCTAATGGTCTAAGTCAGAAAGCAGGAGAATCTCATTACATGCTACATCAGTAGAGAGACAGAAATCAGCTGTTTCTGTGGCATTTAAAAGCTGAAATTCTTTTGAGGAATTCACATGGGGAAAAAAATATTAAAAAATAATTAAAAATCCCAGAAAATTTCCTCAGGTGCTAATATCTACATTACAGGGGCTTATACACCTGTAATGTTGATGGGAACAAAGAGGTCCTTTAAAGAACAATTAAGGAGCAAGTTTGTCTTCAATTTCTCGTGTGTGCAGAATTTGTGACAGTGGCAGACTGAGCAGGACACCTTTGTGAGCCTTAGCCTGGTGCTTAGCTGCAATGATCAGTCTGGAACCCTTGAAACAAAGGGAGCAGATTTGCAAGAGAGTGAGCTAATTGAATTTCCACCCGTACAAATTTTATTGTCCCACCAGGAACAAAGTTATGGGGACAAAAATGTGTAGCTTCCCTCCTTAGAGCTGCCTGGAGGGAGATGCTCCATCATCACTTGTTGGTGCCATGGCTTTAGACACCACTATCCATGTTAGCGTTGCATCTGTTGCTGCACACCTACAGAGAATGCAAAACAAAACAAAACCAAACAAAAAAACCCCACCAAAAACAAAAAAAAATGCTTTTTATTAGTTTGTCATATCTTATGAAAATACAGCCAGTACAAAACAGACCAAACTCCATTCATATATAAACTAGAAAGCCATTTAGTTATCTCCACTCATAACCTTGTAAACAAGACCCCATTTAATAATTCTGAGTTTAAAAGCATTATATCCTACATCACCTATACACTTTCCAGCTGTCTTCTCTCACTTACCTGGAAGAACTTGCTGACCAGAGTTCTTCAATATTTTTCCCCTCCAAACCAGTAACAACGGACTATTTCATGCATGAGATGTGAAATGTGGAAGCCACTAAACAGACCACATTTTTACAGAGGCTCAGTCCAATGTCACTTAACATGACAGTGAATTTTGGCCTAGAGATGGAAGTTAGAACTCATAAAAAACAGCTCCCTTCATTATTATCAGTGGATCATAGACTTTCTAGATGCTCAAATGAGTGTAGTCTCTTGTCATGTTAAAATCTGTCCCTTTATTGAGAAAAAAGACATATAATGTATCAAGAAATTTTTCAATATGAACAGGTAAAACTTAGTTACACAAGGCCCTACTGTGCCAGACTAGAAGTCCATTTTGTCCTGAAATCCTGCCAAGGACTAGATCTTTCTCAAGCATAGCATTGTCCAAGAATTCTAATGCAGTATCAGCTGTGGGATCTCATTTTAAATTTACAGGTTTTTCCCAAAATTTAAACAAACACACAAACAAACAAAAATAGCTAGTCAGAAGAAACATAAATCACAAAGCTACTTATTTGAAAAATACAACAAATGTCTTGTATTGACAAATACAAGAATGAAAACAGTAGAAATTAAGGCTTTTTCCATTTCAGCAAAAAGATGTCTTATTGATGTTTGACTAAAAAGAAATGTTTAGCTTGAACTCCTAACTGGTGGGGGGAAAAAAAAAAAAAGTAGTTTTAGGGGGTTTTAAAGAATGATGCCCAGGGAAGAAAATCATAAAGGACATGACAGTGGGGACTGGCCTTCTTGTGCTGTTCTGCTGTGATTGGAGCTAAGCTGCTGTGCTTTGTGTTCAGGAGCTTGAGAAGTAGCGCTTGAACAGTCAGGTTCTTTTCAAGGATTAGGTCAGTGTCTGCCATTTCCCAGCTGACAAACATTTACCTGATTTTTAAGCTGTTTGCAAGAATGGGAACTGCAGAGAAGTATGAAAACCTGAGGGGTCAGGACAAACATATTAAAAATACTTGTCTTGTGCATTAGTCCCTTGGAAATGCACACTTCAGATGGTTATTCAAGTTCAAACTACCCCATGTGGCAAGAGTTTGTGGGTTAATCACAAGTAAGAACAGCTCATCAGTAAATTTAAAGATAAGTGGGAAAGGAGAAAGAAATGGAGAGTGTCATTGGATCTGGAATGAGCCAGAACAGGAAAGCTGTTGTTCAGCTGTCACCTCCTGCCCTCAGATCATTGCAGGAAACAATACAGCCCTAATGAAAAGGGAACAGAGGGCTGCAAATCCCAGCCAGAGGCAGAAGGATTTCCCTGCACATGTAACCACTTAGCACTGCCGCTGTGCTGACAACTGTTGCCCCAAATTCAGTAAATATTAACCTCCTCCCCTTCCTCATATATGAAAGAAATACACCTGCACAGGTGGCTGAGAGCAGCATCCCGTGCTGCTGTGAAAACTGAAGCAGAATTCTGACCCCCTGAGCAGTGCTAAAGCAATTCCTCTGTGCTAGTGAAGCGAGGGCTTCCTAAATTTGGAAAGGGACTTGCTGCTTCTGCTCCCATGTCTCTCCAGATGTTCTCCTGTCAGGGGCTCTTTATACACCAGCTCTGTGTGTAGTGCACCACAATGGCATTTGGAAGCTTTCTCCGCCGATGCCAGCTGAGCTGCCGGTGTGCTGCAGGTGTTTCACACATGAGCAGATGGGGAACTGTGACAGCAAGGAGGTTAATTCTCTCTCTGCATCTCATTTTGCTCACAGTGGGGTTTATGGTACCTCTCACTTTCCCCATCAGATGCATGGAGTTTTCATTTCTACTTCTACCAGTATTGGTCCTGGGGAGTATCATCTGCACTGACGACAAAGAAACATGAAAAAAGAACCACTAAGGTTGCTTAGCAGAAAGGAAGAAATCTTCTAAAAGGAAAACACTTGATCTTCCTCTGTCCTACATTTCAACTCCAGCTCCTATATACATTTAGTATCATTTTCTTATAAGCCACATATTTACTGAGGTTGTTGCTGATTTGTTTGCCAGCTTACTTAAGGAGTTAGTGTCATGCTGCATAAATGGGGCAGCATGATTATATTTAGCAGCTCATACACATGGCTTTGTAATTTTCCCCCTAAATTCTCTAAAGTTGGAAGGACAACTCTATCTTAAAGAGTTAATACACTAGGGCTGGGACTGAACACTGAGGCCAGTTGATGTACTTTCAGTACTCTTTTAAAGTACTTTTATAAACTACTTTTAAAGTACTCTTAGGTGTACTTGTTCCGTTGTTCACTCCAGCTGCTGTTCTGCTTCCCAATACTCTGACTCCCTTGTCAGTTTATGTGTGCAGGGTTTCATTTTGGATCGTGTATTCGTAGTAAAATTCTTAAATAGTGGCAATTCCTATGTTCAAAGTTCACTAATAAAGCAAAAAAACCCCTAATCCTGTTTAGAATTTGGTCATACCCTTCTAGATGTTGATGGCAAGAATATATTGAAAACAATAAGGATCTCCTTTTCATTATTCAGAAAAATAACTACTACTTCTAATTTTTTTTCTCCAGTTGTTCTTTCATTTCATTAGCACAGGAAATATTTTCCTGTGTGTGACGACTCATATGCTGCACCTCTGAAAACTGGACCGATAGATGCAGGCTCCCAAATCAAAATTTGGCTTATGGAAATGATGTTAACTTTGTATCTCAAAGAAATGTCTAAGCTCAGCTCTTAAATTATGATGCACAATGGATGATCCTTACATCAATCTGTAAACTGAGTAAATCTGGCAATCTTCTAGAAGTGATAATTATGAAACACTACCACAGAGAGCTAAATTAAAAATATACTTTAAAACAGAGTTTGAAAGGAATATTCTGTACAGTGGAAGATAACAAGTCCCTGCAGATCTAATAAGAAGATGTGATAATTCTGTATTTGGGGCTTCTGTGGATTCTGTGTATTAAAAGCTTATTTTCCTAATCAGAGAATGTAGTATGATTCAGAATAAGCATTGGAGAAGATCTCTTAAGGACGGTGTATCTTCCAAGTTGTCGTTTTTTCAACTACAGGATAAATTAGAACTACTAATGCCTTGAAAATGACCATATGTTGTTGTTGTTGTTGTGATTAGACAGAGAATTCATATCTATAAGAAATGTAATATTCTCTGAGTCAGGGAGGGCAGGTGAAGGAGAGGACTACCCAGAGAATTCCTGATCACTGTAGGGCTCAGGAGAAAATCTCTCCAAAACCCACCAATATCCAGGGAGCAAGTGACATGGAATACAGAAAAAAATTGTTATCACAGCTCACTATGTCTCTAGGGGAAAATTCAAACAACATGTAAAAAAACCTTACACAAGTCAGATCAACTAATAACTACTTTTTGGCCTGATTTTAGGTCAAAACATCCTAGTGTATGTGATAATGTAATTCATTCCTGAGATGCTACAATCTGGTTATGGTTCATCTAAAAAATCCAGATAGTTTAAAACTCCTAAATAATTGTTGCAAATAATAAAAAACATTTTGATTCACAGATTTATACCACAGCAAGAGCTCATGCAGCTTTACAGTGTGTTATAGAGCAAATTCCTTTAATGGCCAATAGAGAACTCATGGTTTAATATTTTAATTAATTGGGTTATGCAGTTCAGTACTAAAGACAACTCATACATATTTACAGAAAGTAACCAGACCTGTAGACCTGTAAAATTAAGTGCAAATAACTTACTGAAAGGAAAAGATAAGGATATGTTCAATATTTTCTGAGATAATCTCTAAGACGGACAGTCAAGAATTGTCTAACAAAACACTTAATTTTGGGCATGCTGTTTTAAATTGTGTTCCAGTGCCACACTGCTGTTGAGGCTTTTTTGACTATTTAAAAAGAAAAGATGTTTTCCTGTAACAGCTTGCCTGTTGCATTAGAGGAAAACATAATTTAAGGGTAAACGAGTGTCAAGAAGCTGTGAATTTAATATAGGTAGAAAGTGACAGATACAGGGAAGACAGAGTGCCAGGAAGGACAACTTCTGTCTTTGGCAAAGCGAGTCCTAATAGTGCGAGGTGATACGGTGAACCTGAGGGATGAGCAGTCTAACCCTACATTGCAAACATGAGTTCCCTTCCAAATTACATTGTAGAGGAAGTACTCATCCTAATTTGTTCAACTTGCATTTCAGAGAATAAAATGGTTATTATTCCTTTTATGAAGACCCACTCTGACATATTGCATTTGAGCAAATGCTCAAAACCAACTTATAGATCCCTGTGAGCATAAATTTAATTGATAATGACAATAGATATTAAATTGTGTAATTCCACTGAGTTATAATACTGCAGATGACTTAAAAATTTATTGACATGGCAGAATAAGTTCATTTAGCATTTACTGCAGGAAATGAAGTATCTCTTCATAGTTACATTATTTTCTACTGTATTCTCCTTGAAATCAGTTTGATATTTCTGAGTTGGGCACTTAAAATGAGCAATACAATAAATGTAAGTATTACATATCTAACTGGCAAGCTAAAGCCATTTTCTATTTAATGTTTTATGATATATTTGTGTTACATTGTCAGGGTATGCCTGTGGTATTTTGAGGAATGATGTCAGCTTGCTGTGCCAGCTCTGCCTCTGTTGGATCAGAGCCATGGTAGGATGGCCCTTAGAGAGCTAACTCCTTTTATGTGGCCGTAGGAGAGCTAATTCCTGTTCTGTGGTTTCTGTCTGGCTCAGATAAAGCTCCAATCTGCCTGCAATATACCATGGTGACATACCATCCTCTTAACTCTATAGACCTAGCTGTTGTGGGACAGTCATTATACCTTATTAAAAGAACTTGCTAAAAAATTGAAACCACATCCTTGCAACAGAAGAAATTATGAGGACTACAACAATATGGAAATCCAAACACCTTTGAAGCCATGTAATGCAGTCACATGTAACATACCTGACCAATGTTTCCTCTAAATAGTAAATATGGTCTCAGCAAACCCATAGCTGTTGTGTTCATGGAAAAGCTGCTTTCCTGCCTATACGCAATCTGCCTCTTACTTTCTTACCTCACTTTGAAAGTAGCTTTTTGTCTTCTGTGACAGAGCTACCACAGTTTGCACATTCATCTTTGCAGCACAAGGCACTCTTGCTTGCAGTAGCCTTCTTCAAGTTCTGGGTATGACTTACAGCCGAAACCTCAGCATCAGTTTCTCATCAGCCAAAACCAATTTCATTCAAAAATGGCCTTTAAATTTGCTGGCTTGTTCTGTGAAACAATCTGGCTGGCTGGCAGTGCAGGTGTTTAAGCGTAAGGGCTTCCTGTGGTTTAAGATTTGACAGACTCCAGTTGGTGCCCCTAGTTACTTGAGAGTGATGTGGCAACACTGAGTGGTTGCTGATGAACAGGTTTGCAGTGATCATGCCTCTGTTTTCTGTTTTTGTTTTTTGTTTTTATCTTTTCCTCAGGGGAAATCGCTCACATCAAAGAGGTTAACCAGTCTAGTGCAGTCCTACTAAAAGGATCACCTTGTAGCATGGAAGCAGACTCAAATCATTATACATACTTTGTAGCTCACTGATTGCCTGACTCAGAGGACAGTAGAACAAGATGTTGCATGAGCAAGGACCTGACTTGTTTTCTTTTGTGTATACTAAGGCATTACAGACTCCGAGGGACTCTCTAACCTTTCGATGCCTCCATTTCGAAAACTGTCTGCTCACTTCCTCCTTCATATCAAGCTGGATCTGTGTCTTTTTATTTTCTGCAAGCTCAAGTACAGTGAAAAAAAAGCTTCTGCTAGGCACAGTTTATTAAAAAAAATACGTTAATCAAAAACTGGAAGAAATGTAAAAAATGCATATATTAATAAATATACATATGGCATCACATTTATTGCACAATAAATTAGCACAGAAGGTTTCATTTCACTGATGTATTCACATTGAGAAAGAAAGCCTGTGTCTTTGTCTGTTGTCTGTATATTCTCTGTTAATGTTTCTTGCATTTATTTTTATACCATATTTAAAAAAAGAACACCTTTTACTCCAGATGTATTAAAGTTGATCCTTTCTCTGTAAATTTGTGTATGTTTATATTGTTGTTTTATCTTTCATTAAAAGATGCAGAATCTCTTTCCTTTGGGAAGTTTGAGATTTTAATATTGAATCTGAAGATTAGTCAAGAGCAAAATAATCCCCAAAACTTACACACTTTGTGCTTTCTAAAAAGTGACATGAAACGGCATTTTCTTTCTCTCAGTGACACCTAATCAAAGACACTTTACTGATAATCATTTACTTTTTGCTTTTCTCTTTATCAAGCTAGAAACTTGATCATCATTGCATAAGCAAACCTTCCTTTAAGCTAGACCCATTCTATAACAGTGCAGTCTGCACAGCAATTCATTGCTGCCCCAGACCGGGTTGGCCGAACTGCATTTCCTTAGGAACAAACATGAACAAAGCTGCTTTAGAACACAAGGGTGTACTTGCTAAATAGGAAGGACAGTGTTTCTTTTTCCTTGCTGTCACATGTGAAAAAATGCAACATGTTAAGCTGAAAAGGTAGTGGTTTTGGAGTGCTAAGTATACAGTCTGTAGTGTAAGCCTCTGGTAATAGCACAGGAGGTTGTCATTTTAATTGAAGGGCTCTGTTGGGGTGTGCTGTTGTATGTCCACTGCTGAGGTTACTCACACAGAGACTTGTTGACAGGTTTATGAGCCCGTGTAGATATTGCCCATGAGACAGCAGATGTGGAGCTTCTGAAGCTAATCTGAGCTGGAACCAGGAATCTCTGCTCAGCCTAAGAAACAACACTTTTGACTGATAGAGGTGGTGTAAGGATAGTAGGCAGAATCTCAGTAGAAAAGCAAAGATGGGAACTAAGTCAAATGACAAAATGCTGATACCTTCAGGGCATTATACGGTGCACAGAACAAAGCCTTTTTAGCAGTGCACAGAATAGACTCAGAACAGCCAAATCTAGTACCATCTGTCATGCTGACTTTGGTTTGATATTGAGAAACAGGAATCTTGTTTCAAAGAGACTACCAACCCTAAAAATACACACACACACACACACACACACACACACAAAGTGGGACAGTTATGGATACAAACAATCAATTTGAATGCATTAATACTGGAGTAATCTGGTTTAGCATCAGATACCCACCTGCATTTTTGCCACTAGAGGCAGGACTCCTGCACAGACCACCTATGGGCAAAAGGGAGCTGAGCTGCCTTCTGCTCACTTCACTGGCACTGTCAGCAGCCTCGTGCAGCCATAGCCATGAATGCAGCATCTTTAAAGAGGCAGTCTCAGTGAGCCCGGTACAAGGGGCATTATAAATCACCATGAATGTCTTTTCTCCTTGTTCTGCTCAGTTGAGGTTTCTTGAGGTCTGGGATTTCTGTTTCTTCTTTGTTTTCACGTGCCACTCTTTTTGCTGGTTTCTAAATAGAATGACAATCACTGCTTTAAAATGTCTCTGGTTTTGTTAGCACAATTCTACTAAGCTTTTATGGAAATGCCCCATCCGAGTTCGATTCTATCAGGAGCTCCATCTAGGTCAACTCAGAATATTCACAGCCTAGGAAGGTCAGATGAGTTTTAATAAATAGTTACACTGAATCTCAGATCTTAAACTCTGAGATTTAATTTTACCACAGAAATGCAAGCTCTGAAGCATGATCTTGGGGCCAGGCAATCCACAGAAATGTGAGCTCTGTTTCACTTCTCAGTGCCAAATAGAGATATTTACTTCCAAACTCCTGCTGTCACCTATTACATCAACTGGTATATTGCCTGCTTTGCCTTTGCAGTTAACTAATTAGATACCAGTGTCTGCTTCAAAAAATCACTTCCTTCAAATACCTAACATTTCAAATTCAAGCATTAGGCATTTCATGCAACTTCACCCTAAGAAATACTTTTTTTTTTTTTTATAATCACTTTGCAACACCAAGTGGTCAATCAAAAGATGTGGAGCATTTTTATTCCTGAACCCAATCTGTATTTACTCTAGTTCTTTCCTGTCATAGTTTAGCTGGCAACTAAGTACAACACAGCTGCTTGTTCCCTCCCCTCTATCTCCCACAGGATTGCTAATAGAAGAGGGAAAAAGTAAAACTCATAGATTAAGACAAGAACAATTTAATAATTGAAATAATAATAACAACAACAATTATCATCATCATCATCATCATCATCATCATCATCATAATGAAAAGGAGAGAGAGAAATAAACCCCAAGACAGACAGATGATGCACAGTGCAATTGCTCACCACCCACTGGCTGATGCCTGGCCCATTCCTGAAAAGTGAGCGTCCCTTTCTGGCCAACTGTACCTAGTTTATATACTGAGCAAGATGTGCCATGGTATGGAATGTCCCTTTGGCCAGTTAGGGTCAGCTGTCCTGACTATGCTCCCTTCCAGCTTCTTGTGCACCTGCTCCCTGGCACAGCATGGGAAGCTGGAATGTCCTTCATTTAGCATAATTGCTGCTCCACAACAGCAAAAGCATCAGTGTGTTTTCAACATTATTCCCATAGTAAATCCAAACCACAGCACTGCACTAGCTACTAGGAAGAAAGTGAAATCTATTCCAGCCAAAACCAGGAAATTTTTTTCAATAAATATGAAATCTGTATTGAATGGTTGTCTTTTCCTGTTTTGCACAGGATTTTAAAATGATGTCTGTAAAGTAAACTACTTTCAGAGTAGTCAGGGAGCAGTATTAAGGTTTCATTCAAGCTTAGTTCCAAATAACTCCACTGTCACATGTGAGTGAATTTGGCCCAAACAACATCAATCCTACAACTACATGATTTTTAAAAGGTTTTTCTGCAATCTTATGATATTTCATCTCATCACTATCATCTGCCATTGATACAATACTAAGACTGGAAACTCCAAGCAGGCACAAATTTATACTAAGATCCATTTCAAACAATTACGATTAACTCAGATTGAGGCATGCTTGTACAATGACCAAACAGCTGAAGTATGACTTTGGTTACACAACAATTGACCCATTAGGGATTTCAGTGAGGCCACAAATCTGCTGAGGGAAAAAGGACCAAGAGAGAAAAACAATCTGAAGGCACCATATTTCTTGTCTTCTTGTCTTCTAGGGAAGACAAATCAGTTAGTCCCTCCTGTCTCTGCCCAGGAAGCCGAAAACACCCTCATGTGGCATATTAATTTTTATATTCCTTAAAATAACCACTTGGGACTTGGAACTTCCATCTGTGAGCTGGTTTTCATCAGGCAGTCTCTCTCCCCATGCATCCTTGCCCATAAATCAGCTCTTAAGCCTCCAGAGGAAAGAAATGTTTGATGGTGCTGCTGCACACTTCAGATGGTTTTGTGCTCCTGGACCAGCCTGTGAAGGAAAATGGCTGGTGGGAGAGGCAAAAGCTACCCTGGCACCTAACTGACAACAGCAAAATATTCACCCATTCTCCTGTAAGTTGCAATTAGAAACTGTTTTCTACCCTAAAAAAGCAAAGAGGGAGAAAAAAGGTCTTAAAACAGTAATGAGATAAACTGCAAAATGCTGAGCTGAAACAGATATGGAGACTGGCCAAAAATTAATGAGCTGAAGGTGAATACAGGACTAAGGAATGGGAATTAATTGTGGTGACCAGAACGGAATGGACAAGGGAGGAGAACTGGAGAGCTGAGTAATTAGGAGCAAGAGAGGCAGAAGGCAGCTGGTGGATTGCCAGCCTGTTGTCTGTGGCCATGCTGAGTTGGAATTAAAACCCAGAAAATCAGGCAAGATCAACGGTGACCAGTTCTTTAAAACCCAACAGCAGCATTTTTTTTCATCTAAAAAGCAAAATTGTGCTAGCTATAATACCAAATATCCAGAGTTGCCTTTTTCAAAATGCATCCCTAATATTGTCTGAAATTATGAGACATAAATCTCAAATAGCTCCCTAAGAAATAACAAGCAGGAGGGCAACAACAAGTTCCAGAAAACAAGACATACAGGAATGCATTTAGGGTGGTTATTAATTTAAAAAAAAAAAAAAAAAAAAAATTAAAGCTAAAGCAGATCTTTAAAGTGACAGAAAGCTGTTTTCTATAAGTAACTGGAATTAGGAGTTGGGCAAGTCAGTGATTTATTGATGGCTCTTCCAATTATTTATTTTTATGCATAGTGAATAACAGCAGTTGGAATTTAGATTTTAAAGTTGCCATATTTTTTATGTCCCTTCTAGCTAAATATGAACTAACACTGGACTTATTAATGTAGGTGCATAAAACACAGGAATTTTGCTAAAAGAAATTTAATAGCTACAGGGACTTTTAGAAAATATGGTTTTAATCCCAACATGTTCAAGAGAAATTATCAACAAATTTTGAACATATTCTGTGTCCACAATTCGTTTAAGCAAGTTGCTAAGTGGTAGTGACTCACACCAGTCTGCTCTTTGATCTGACTGTGCTGAACAGACTGCTTTTGTCTCCTGTGAGTTGAAGATAGGCTGAAGTTCCAATATCAAAAAGGTGAAGGGGAAGAGAGGATTATTTCTCTGAGGCTGGATTCCCCCTCCTCATGCTGTGCCAGACTGTGGATTCCTCAAGTGACATGTGTACAACCAAATGGGTTTTGTTTGTACAGACATTGACTTGAGGGCTGCAGAGTCTCTTCAGACATTATCTCATTATCTCTGCAACTAAAAAGTGGGGTTTTCCCTAATATCTAAACAGAATCTTCTTTGCTTGGATTTATCCCTTTATTTTTGACCAGGCTGCTACAGTCACTATAATAATATGTTCTCAACATAAATGGACATTACAACATTACAGACTCCTTTGGTTTCCTCACTGGTGTTTTCTGAAGTGAGTGACTTCATTGCTCTCCTTTTGGCTAGGGGGTCTTGCAACTTTCTTGGAGGATGGTGCCCAGCACGGCTGCAGGACCCCCAGGGTTTTAAAGGAAGAGTGCAGATGGTTATTGTTGTACTTCTGCCTGTACACACAACTATGTGTCTTGCCCTTTTGGCAGTACATGGCCACTACAGAACTGTGCCAGCTTACATGATACAGTTATACCCAGATCCTTTGCAGTTTAACACAGATGGTTGTTCCCTTTTGTGTATAGCTGACTCTTCTTGGGTCAGTGAGGCCTCTTGAGTTGTCTGTGGAGTAGTATCATCATTTTTTCAGCCCATCTTTCTCTTTTCCTAAAGCTCTTTTTTTGTTTGTTTGGTTTTTTTGTGGTTTTTTTTGTTGTTGTTTTTTTTTTCTCTATTCTACTCGCAGTCTTTTTATCTACAGGTATCTTAATGTGTGGGTCAGCGTGAGGAATCTGCTGGCCTGATTTTTTAAACACAAATGGTTGAATGAGTGCCATCATCACTATTTGCCATAAGGGATCTGTATGTGCAAATTGTAAAAAAAAATTGTTCTGATAATAAACTCTGAGAACCTGCTCAAATGCTAGATGATAGTCTTATTTACAAGTGTGGACGTGGACAGTAAATATCAAACAATATTAAGACACAATTGTAAATGTTACCTTGTTAGTGGCATTTGCACAATTTTTATTGTACTTTTTCTTTGCTCCCAAAACATATTCTGCTACATTCACCTTCATTGGCTCTCTTTTGAATTCAACTAGATTTTGAAATCTCTTGTTAGATTCATCACAGATGTCAGCTTTCAAAAAGGGTACTATTTCCCACCCTTCCTCTTAACCTTGCAGCTGCTCCTTCAGAATGCGTATCACATAAATGAGGCATTTCCTTATGCATTTATCTTTTCTAGTCACCTTTTTATTCCTTTACCCCTGTCCTTGTTCAAAGATGAGTGGCAATGGCATATTTAATGTAACTTACTTTTCTACCTTTTTGCTGAGCGGAATGTATAGCCTGAAATCTATGACCTTCTTTTGAGTTCATCTCTTTTGATGCACTGTCCTTTATACAACTTTTCTTTTAGATTCTCTTTCTTCCCTCCCCCACCTCCTCGGGAACATCTTTTTCAGGGTTCTCTGGCTTTTATGGTTCTTTTCCTTTGTTCCTGTGATCCTCGGTCCATTGATCCCTCTCACATGGTCTTGTGGTGTCTGCTAATGCTCTTTATAGTTACCTTCTCTGTTTTACCCTTCTTAGAATTGAAAGAAATTAGAAGAAAAACAAAACAAAACAAAACAAAACAAAACAAAACAAAACAAAAAAAGTAGAAAGCATTAAAGGAAAGGCAGGCCAGTGCTAGGGCAGGGGCTGGTGCAGATGCAGAATGTGCCTCTGACTGTGGCAGGACCATCCTGCTACCAGGAGTCAGCCTCTCCCCTTCCCCACCCCCTTCCCTCCAGCTCATTCCTCTTCCAGCCACTGCTCGCCCAAGCTGATTGCAGAAGAGGCATTGGGTGATGTCCTGGGGGGCAGGTGCGTGTGCAGGGCTTCTGTTACATTGTAGGGACATCCTTTCTCAGCTGGTGGGGAGGTGTCACTGGGAACCTCAGGAGACAAGAGGGACAAGAGTTACTCCTTTACCTAGGTGTACTGAATGGAGACAGGCAAAAGGAAGTCTGGGTGTGTGACTCCTCCAGTGCCCAGGACTGAGGGAAAGAAGGGGACAGGCACTTCCAGCACTGCAATTCGAAATAAATCAGAAGTTTGAACTTCTTTCATGGTAAGAGTGAGGGTGTCCACAGAGTGCCTCTGTCCTTTATCAAAGAAAGTGTCTGTGGGAGGCAGGAAGGAAGGTTAAAGCCCAAGACTAGGAAATATTCTAAGTCCTGGTCCATACTGGTCTGGGAGGTTACCTCCAGTGAAGCCAAGGAACAGGCCTATGGAAGCTGATGTGCCTAAATCACAGATAAAAATTTGGGGGGGGGGGGGGGAGGCACAAATGCTGAATTTCATCAATGGATAGAGTAAACTGCTGAAGATACGGTTCAGACAATTAGATAGATATGCTCAAATAATGAGGGAATTAGTTTCCAGAAAGTTGGTTTTAGGGAACTAGGAAGTTTGTAATTCCTAAGTCATTTTGGTTTACCCCATTTCTCCTTCCTCCACCCCTCCTGAAGTAGTTCAGCAACCTTTCTGGCTCCTTGACTACCAAGGTTTTGCCTTAGCTCTCTTCCCTTGATTTCCTTCTCAACTGTTTTCCTCCTCCTTTTCTGTCAGTATTGGAAACCTCAGGCAAAGGGAGTAGCTGCAGCTGCTCTGCCACCAGTGCCTTTGTGGGCAGGGAACAATTTTCATGCCTACATTTATTTTCTTCTTGTCATCAGAAAATTGAAATATCAGGCTTTCATTTTGTTCCAATAGCCTTCTTACCACTGCAGTTCCAGACGTGCAGACCCATATTGTCTTTTTCTGTATACTTGTGGATTATCAACACTCAGATATTTTATTGGGAAAAAAAAAAAAACACAACAACAAAAACCCCCCAACCAACCAAAAAGCCAAACATGAAAGATAAGAATTTTATATATTTCTTCTGCTGTAGGTCTGAGCTGAGTGGAAAAACAGAAAGATTGTTTTCTACTCTCTGCTTGAATCTCATTGCTGTGTTAGAACTGCACTTTGGGATTCCTATCTGCAAGGAGTGCTGAGCATCTGCAGACTTTTCATTGCCTCATTGGCATCTCCCACTGTTTTTTACTTGCACAAACTCCCAGCATACTTCCACTGAAATCAGAGATGTGTAAGACTGGCTTTAAAATGTACTTACCCCTTGCTCCACAGCTACAATTGTGCTTGCTACCTGGATATCAGTGGTGAAATCTCGTTGGTACAGCAGGGTGGGCTTAGAGGGTTTTTTTTTTGCAAGACAATTTGGATTTCTCCTGCTACTTCTCCCACCCCAGCATATACTGGGAATGTACTTTTGTGTCTAGAAAGATTTTGAAGACAACCTCTTTCCACCAACAGTATGGACTGGATGGAGTGAATTGTCTTTTAATGAGAAGGAAAAAAGCAAGGGTTTGCAGGCCAGAAGACCTCAAGGATTATGAGAGAGAGAGAGAGAGAGAGAGAGAGAGAGAGGAAGGAGTGATAAAACTAATAATAAAAATAACTTCTGCTTTTATTTTAAATCTAAATGCTACCCTAATTGCATTGCATTAAAAAAAATGGAGACAAGAAAGAAGAAAAAACCTTTCCATCTCCAACATGGTGAAGAATTCTTATATTGACTGTAGAAGCTGCATCCTTTTCAGCTCCTGAAAGCTCCTGCACCAGGATGGAGCTCATTACTTCTCTTTATTGAGGCCTTGCCATCTTGTGTATGCAGCAGCAGCAGCTGCCTCCTATTTCTCGCTCTGCAGAGAAAAATCTGTCTGCAGCAGTCCTTCATGTAATGCAGAAATAACTTCTTTTAACAGCTCCCTCCCCTGGATGCCCTTACTCTCTGTTTTGTTGGTACATGGTAGGACCAACACTGCCAGTGTAGCAGCGCTGACCTTCTATACTACTGCCACAGGTTTAATTCTGCTACGGAAAAGAATGTGTAATCTGAATAGTATTACTTTCAGTTCTGTAATGTTGACTGTGAAAAATATTCATTATAGAAATTTACTGGATGGGACTTTTTTGCTATTCATTATAGCCCATTCTTTGAGAAATCTAAATAGAGCATAAAATCAGAAACAAGGAAGACAAAGCAATTTTCTTTACCATAGGAGAGCAAACTAGTTTCGTGTTCTCAAAAACCTGGTGGGGTTTTTTTCCCCCTTTTTTCTCCCCCAGTTTTTCTGAAGTGACCGTATGCCTCTTCTTTCTATTTGATGTTTTTGGTTTTCTTCCATGCCGAATTTTGCTGATATATGTGCTGATAAGTCATCGATATTCATCGGAAACAAATAAACCCGATATTATGCTCCTCCTCTAAACCCTCCGCTCCGCTGATGTTGGAAGTCTCTGGGCATCAATTGCGAGTTTTCCTCCCAGCACCAGGATCCGAAGAACGTGCCGGGTGTGAGCAACACAGACGCCCCGCGCTGCCCGCGCCGGGCCGGGCGGGATCGCGGCCGCGGCCGTGTCCGTGTCTGTGTCCGGGCGGGCCCGCGGCGCGGGCGGCAGGGCAGCAGTGACACCTCGTGGGTGCGCGCAGGAACCACGCCCGGCCAGCGCTGCTTCCACGGCCCGAGGATGCTGTTTCGGCCGGGGGACGGCAGGAGCCCACGTGTGGCGAGTGAGCAGCGCCCCTGCGCCGCCGCCTAAGGGCAGACTCTGTCCCCGCTCACACGAACACCCTGTCCCCGTCCCCTGGCAGGTGACAAACGGGCCACCTTCTGTCATATCCCAGCACAAAGACCATGGAATATTTTTGTTAGCTTACGCCAGAGGAGAGTGTCCTTTTTAAGACGAGTTCTGGGAACTAATGCTGCTGCTCTGCAAGGAATTCCTTCTAGGACTTTGGGGTTGTATCAAGATATATTTGGCTTTCAGGAACTGTCATCAGTAGCCATGGGCACTGGTTTAAGGAACGAAAAATCAGAGTGCTGCACCACCAAATAGAGAAGTAGCCCCAAGGGAAGAACAAACAGCAGCAGCCACGGAGCAAAGGCAGTACATCAAGGTCTGATTTGACTCTGGAGACATGCAGAGGCTGAAGGCTGATGGAATAAGTCATTTGACTTCTACTAGTATTATATTCCTGGGAGGAAACCCCAATAGAGACCACCCTTCCCCTGGCTGCCCACAGGAAAGAGAGTATTGAAAGTTAATCCCTGATCCTAGTTGTTCCCCTGTTTTCTTCCAGGGCAATGAGATTTTGGGCCCATGATGTATAAGCAAACAGAAGGAAATTCATTGCCATCCACTTCTGATTTTAAGTCAAACCTCTTGGTTGAAGGCCAAAATACAACTGGTTAGCAGCTGCCAGACTGTAGCAGTACAGTCTGTATGGCTGTATGTGCTTTTTTTGTTACCTGAATCTTGGTAAGAATGAGAAGTCAAATATACAAACTGTGCTTGATTTTCCTGGGCTCCCACCTGAACATTTGTATTGATTTTGGGCTGCCCTTCCCCTCTTTTCCAGAGCCCCTTGTCGCTATGATGGGATGGCTGAGAAACTGACTGTATTTCAACCTTTTTCATCTCATATTTTAATATATCCCATTCCAGCTTTATCAAAGAACCTGCACTCTGTCTGTGAGGACAACAGGCAAGCCTGGAATAAGCACCCTACTGAACTCGGGTGCTGAAGCATTTTGGGGAAGTTTTTCTGTGGAGAATTGTGTATGAGGGGATATACTCTTCAACTTGAAAAGTCAGAGAATGAAAGAAATGCTTTTTCTCCATTAGGGGTAGACAAGTGGCTTTTAATAATGTAATGTTTAATGAAAAATGTATCAAGTATTTGTATTTAATATTGTTTTATGTCTGGAGTGGATATTATGGAAAATGATTGTCCTGGCTTTAGGGGATGGAGAGAAAGTTTGCCTTTGCTTGGATATATAGCACTACCCTTTGGGATGGTGTCATTTGGTAATTCCTGCCACATGTTCTCATGAGTAGGATGTTTTTGTTTCCTTACTGTGTCTCCCCTCCAGTCCTGCTGGGTAATATTTCAGATGGTCACGGTAAAAAAAAAAACATGTGACAACTTCCAGATGTTCATATAATCAAAGCGATCTGCAGATCTAAGGGAGCACACCAACAAACAAATGAAGGATAACTTGAAGGGCTGCAGTCTAGGTGGGGGGTCACATTCAGAGGTGGCGTAGCTGGCTGAAGAACAGTCTTTTAATATCTGGAGAATTCACTGATGTCTAGATCATTTGCTAAAAATGAGGTAGTCTGATGATGTGGCTGGGCAGGCAGTAAAAAACCTAAAACATGGAGCCTGATTGTGGTTTTCCCACAGCTTGGAGCAGAGCTGGCTTCCCTGGGGAGCCAGGAAGGTTCTCACAGTGCAGCATAACAGAGCTGAGCTGGCTGCTGGGCTCCAGCTTGCATGATGCATCTGGGGCTTTGAAACGTGACCATGCCCTGCAGTCACCTACACCACCACTTCATGTGGGGCTGTGTCCTCACTGAGCTGGTGGTGCCCGAGACAGTGCTGTGTTCAGCTGAGAGAGGGGAGGGCACCTCTCAGCCGGGCAACTCATCTGCTTCTGGTTTGCTTCTACCTGACTTGTATAAGCGCCTGTTTAGGGACTAGTAGCTACTTCTAAGCTGAGTTTTAGGAACTTGTAGTCAAAGCCCTTCATCATCCCAGGTGATTTGTTGTTATTCCAGCCTCCCAGCTTTATAGAAACAGACAATACAATTGAAAATGTGTGGTGGGACACAGCATTCCTCTTTGGGAATGTAAAACCATTCATCATCAAGATTAAAAAAGCTCACATTAGTCACTGGCAACCTGCTATTTGTAGAGGTGAATGATCATGCTTGTGTGGTGCAGCATGTGTGGAGTGGCAATCACGAACACCAGAATGAAGGATGCATGTTGCTTACAGCTGTGACACAGGCTGAACAATCCTGTCTCTGGTCACAGGAGGGACAATGTTCCCACCCCACAGGATCCTACAGCAAATTTGCTGGTGCCTTTTTGTATATTGGCATTTGATGTCACAGTGCCTGATGACACATCCTTTGAAACACATGTTCTCTCATCTGCCCACTGTGTGTGCAACTGGCACAGCTCTGCTGGAAGATTGTTTTCCAAATCCTTCCATGGGGAGCACTGATGAGGAGGAGCAGATATTGATACTATTATTTCTACTACTCCTAATTCATGTGGAAGCATTGCTGGCTCAAAATCTGGCTCAGCTGCTGATGGAGAAGGGAAGATCAGAAGATGTCAGGAGAGCTGCTAGAGTTCTCAACTCCTACAGGCTGATGCTTTTGAAATATAACTGTTTGGGAGGTTGCTACCAACTGCTCTTTCCCCTTGGTAGTAAGGTTTTATGTAACTTTTTGTGTAATCTTGTAAGAGTCTTTTAATGCTTGGGAGGTAATAGTATGCTAGCAAATTCAGTTCCACACTAGGAAAAGGAACAATTTTGTGACAGTTTGTCCATCATCAAAAGTGGCTTTTGTCAGTTGGCTTCTCCGTATTGCATTCCTCAAGAAATGTGGAAATTTCTGACAAAATTATTCTTTGATTTTGTTCAAAGAATACCTCTGTACATGGAAGAGGAAAGACCAATACATTGGTCACCTGGATAATCAGACCATGGTGTTGATGTGCTTAGAGGGGCCTAAGCCTGAAGAGAGCATTGGTTGTGGCCTTGGAGAAAGCACACCACAGGCAAACACACAAAAGTGAGGAGGATGCTGCAGCTCACGAGGACACTGGTACCTGAATGCGCTGCAGGAAAATGGTGGCCATGAAAAATTAGATCTGGACCATAAAACAAATATTTATTTTGATGTGTCATCTCTGTCCTGATTCATGTCTATAAAACTGGGTAACAAGATTGTATTATATAGTAAACCCTGAAGAGGTTTCGAGGCCTATGTTCTTGTCCTAGGTGGGGTATCAACAGCGTGTGCTTCTATTATTTATAACATGGTTGTCAAGACTGCAAGCTCTTTGTCCACGACCACAGGGAAAGTTATAATTAACTATGTGTGGTAAATTAAAAATGGAAACCATTCACTGTGCTGGAAGCCAACTCAAAAAGGACAGATGGGGAGATGTGATAATGGAAATAAAGCTACTGAATCACAAACCAGAAAACTCAGGGAGAAACAAAGTAAGCGGCTTCTATCTACCAACTACATATCTGTTGGTCATCTACCCACCTCTCTGCGAGCTACATACTTGGTTACTATTTAAAAAGCAGGCAATGGAGCAACATGGGGAGGTCTGGCTAGGGAAAGAGGAAAGCAGCTAAACGACTTTTTCCCTGGCTGGTAAATCCATGCCTGGTCTCCCTTAAAGGTTCCGTAGTTTAGAAAGAATTGCAGTTTGTTCTTCAAAAGATGTGTCAGTCTGTTATGGATTAAGAAGACAATATGCCTTCCACATTTACTCCCCCCACAAAGACTGATTTTTGAAGGATTTGCTAGTCATTTCATTTCAGACACATTTCTTAACATATTTGGCTTTCTTTGTGGTTAAACTTAGACTCTGTCCTTCCTGAAACCTATAAGGCTTGTTATCTGGTGTTTGTCCTTTCATGGTCATTACTGATACACACTCACTGTACCCATTGTGCTCTACTAAAATTGTTTATTCAGGGTAAAAATTGAAAATTAAAATATTCTCTCAGAGGGAGGACTCCCAAAATAATTTCATAATAAAAATTTGGCAGTCACTTCCAAATTATTTAAAATGGAAGCTAAGTCTTTCCTTTGCTACTGCCCAGATATATCTTTAGGCATGAATATTCTTTCTGAATTGTCCAGCTATTTCAATATCCCGCCCATATTGGAACCAGGCTGTGTCTCTAGCACCCATTCAGGAGAAATTGCAGACAGGGCCAGTGCCGGACATCTCCATCCATTAAAATCAATGGTCATAGATATTTTAATTTACTTTCTGTTTTCATTCCTTTCCATTGCTTGTTTGCAGCTGCACTTCCATTTTGCCTTTTTAATTCAAAATTGGGAGTTCCCATTACTTTCCTATCTCTGCCTCTTCTTTCTTAAGAGTCTCCAGTCCCTTTCCCGTATTTTAATAGCTGTCATTATCATCTGTTGACTGCAGATCTTGGCTATATCCTGATAAAGTCAACAAAAGGTTTTCCCTGGAATTTTAGACATGTTTCTGTATTGTTTTTTTCTTTCCTCTCCTCTCCTATTTCTTCTTGCTGCCTGGCTGGCGGATTTAAACAAACATTTTCAGAACAACTTGTCCTCAGCTGACTAAACTGGTAAATAATGGATAAATATAGTTTCGATTGGGAACAGCTTTCTGGCAAAGGATGGAGTGCAGCACTAAAGAAGAATTTTTCTCACCTTGAGTCATGGGACCTGGTTTGTTAAATTAAAACCATTTACTTAACCTGCATCTAGAACACATAAACATTAGAGATGTCCTTTACCTGTACTGGTACTTTGTGCTGCTACAACACCTAGACAGCAATTCTTTTTTGTGAAACACAAGTTGACTGGGTTTCTTTCTTTGAATCAAAAGCAGCACAAACCTAATTTATATATTTAAGCAAAGCCCCAGGCTTATTTTTTCAGTAATTTTTCTTTTTTTTTTTTTTTTTTCCCCATCTCCTAGAAGGGTATTGTTGTTCTGTCATAAATTTCAAGCTTCAACATGTAACAATAATATTATAAATTCCTTGATGTCCTAAGTCTGGCTACCTACCACCATAACTCAGTCTTGCTGTGACACGACTGTCTTCTTATCAAAGTGTACTTCACTGAGCATACAAAAGGGATGTTGCTATGTTTGTTAGGATGAAATTGTGCATATTCCCTATGAGGCATACAGAGGACTTCTATAAATGTTTTTATATGTGTTTCTTCACACAAAGGGTCTAGAAATCTAAGTATTACAGTGGTTTTGATATACATAGAGAAAATAAAAACCCCACTCACAAAAGTAACTCATTGTATTTTGAATTTTTATTGTGATAAATTATAGCAATAGTTCACACAACCCAGCTATTATCTCAGATTGTCTCTCTGCAGAATCACAAAAACAATCTGAGTCATCCTGACTTGATTCATGTTCAGTTCCTGTTTGGGAAGGCTTCCCTCATCATCAGGCTGCCCGGTAGCATTTTTTTCTGTAAAAGCTCAAGTTCTGTACAAGAGTCCCACAGCCTATGGTGAGTTCTGCCGCATGAATCATGGAAAATATGCATCCCTGCTTGTTTACAGATAGTGATTTTTGCCAAAGTCCATGTGGATGCAGAGCTATGAGGTTTTTTTCTATGATACATGTGTCTTTTTAGCACTCAGATGGGAATTGATTAATAGAGGATTATCAAAAATATCAAAAGCTGATCAGCATTTGAAAGAGGGAAAAGAAGTGGAGTGGACATGCAGAGCTGAGACTGAGTATCAACCAATTTCAGAAAGAAAGTTAATTTATCTTTATGAATGAAGCGAGGCACGAGAGAGTTGTGCCCTTGTTTCTCCCAGGGTCCTCTTCATGGCCTGTCACTAAATTCTCATGAAACTTTTGTTTATCTTTGTTGTAGCTTTCATTTCACCCATATATATAATGTTATGTGAATTAGTACATGCAGAATATATTATATAAATTGATTAATGGAGCTGCTTAATAAATAACTGCTGCTCTCACCTGAAAAACATGACAGGAACGGGGAAAATTACTTGTACTTGCCACCCTTCCTTACGTCATTTGAAAAAGACCTCTCTGAGCTGAAAATGCAGTAACTTTATATAATATCTTAGACATTAAGCAAATAATAATGTGCGACTTCAGGGAAATGAAGCTAAACAGAGTAATGATGATACTAGTTAATATTTCTGCAGTTGAACAGTTCAGCAGTGAGCAGTTTTGTTTCTGACAGTGTCTCACAAAAATACAGTACAAGTTTTATTTTAGAGGCATAAAATTATCACTTAAAACCTTACAAAGATTATAAAGACTATGGCTACCATATCTAATGAGGATTCAAGAACTTGAGAAGCAAAGTTTTGAAGTGCTTGGTCATTTGATGGCAGATGGCTGAGCAATAGTCATTTATGCAGTGAGCAAAAGTGAAGTTACATGCAGAGAAACAAGTTGTAGGGGCTGTAGGTGCTATGGGAAGCATCCTCCATCAGGGAGCAGTGGGCTTAAACAGGACACACTGGTTTGTGTCCAGGGCATTAGCTGGGTGTCACCTCCGGAAGCAAGACTGGTTGGAAATTAATGTGATCCCTGGGCATATACGGTTTTGGCATGGAGGCCTTATTTCCTCTGTATGTGTGTTGAACTCTGAAGCTTCAGATACTCTCAGAGACTGCCTGAAAACCAGAGAGGGTGCAGGTGACAGCTCTGAGACCAAACAAAATGCTGGAAAGCATCTTCTGGTAGAAGGTGTGGGTGCGCAATCGTTTAAGCATACCAAGAAAAGGTTAAAGGATTTTGGTTATAGACGGTAAGTATTTACTTCAGGACTGTCTGTCTCCCAACATAGCAAGATATAAAAAGATCTGGTGGCTGGAGCTGGACAAATGTGCATGATGAAAAGGCTACACAATTCACCAGGGAAATACTTAGCTACTGGTGTGGATTGCAAGAGGTTATTGTGGCTTTTCTACCATTAGCAATTTTTAAATCGAGAATAGATGTTGTTGGTTTTTATAATCTAAAAGATTTACTCAAGTTTAAACTGGATTAAATTCAAGGATGTTCTGTGTCTTAAATTATGTGGTTAGGTGACCATATGGCAAGTCCTGGTTTTATAATCTGAAAATCCCTTTGCTCTGACAAATAGAGTTGGAGGAGCTTTTACTGTGATTGATGACTTCAATTCATGGATGCTCATTATGTTTACGGGAGTCAGCACTCACCTTTCTTCCTTCTGAACCAGCTTAGCACTGACTGGTCCTGGCTGCAGAGCTGCATTAAGCAGACCTGTCCTGCCTAGCCCAAGGACTCTCCTTTTTCACTTATTTCTCTCCTCCCAGGCTGGAACCCCACATTCATTTTTCCGAGGAGCCAGGAACCACCTTGAGCCGGGGAACTTCTGTAGCGCTTTGAGAGTAACCATTCACAAAGACCTTACAGCTCTGAACTACAGCACGCACAAAGAACACTTTTTTTCTAGCAAATACAAAATGCTGCAATAAGCTTTGCTAAAATGAAACCTCTATAAATGAGACCACTCTGTTAAGGGTAGTGGAGCTTTGTTAGCGACCAAGGATTTGACTATCAGATAATGGTGATTATATGTTCTTTCCAGAACAACTTGCATTATTTAAGAAGAAAGTCAAACTCCAATCAAGCTGTTCAGAGGTTGTGAAATACTCAAATGCAGAGCTCCCAGCTTTAGCCATTGGGGTACAGTGCAAAATGCTGCTAAGCAGGCAAGAGGCACAGGCTTTCTTGCAGTGACTGAACTTACAAACCCAGAAAGTTCAGAGAAAAGCCTGTCCTTGTGAACTTTCAACCAGCATTTGCAAACTAAGAAGCCATAGATTATTTATTATATGCATATCTGCCCATATGTTTAATAAAGATACTATGTGAGAAGCATGAAACAAGTAATTTACCTCTGCAATGACAATGTATTTCTTCTGTTGTATACAGGACAGATGCAATAGCAGTTTAAATCTTTTGAAGCTTTTATGTTCAGAAAATGATACTCTGACAAGAATTATATCAAAAATACAGGTATTAGAATGGGAATTGTCAGGTTAGGTGAGACTAAATTTTGGAAATTATTGAATTCTCTTCAACTGGTATTGATATATCTGTGTATATATACATATGCACCATTTAAATGATTACTTGATACTAAAAGGCAAACTGAACTGAGCAATATGATCCAGTAAAACCTGTCTTTATAAATGCTCTTTCTACCCTGGAAGACATGGGGACAGTGATACTATGGAATTTTAAAGGTCAGATCAGCTCTTTCTGATTACTTTGGCCAATGGAGTATTCTGGGCCTGAAAAGCAATTTGCCCTATGGATGCCATATACCCTACCAGGGCCTGCTCCCTGCTTGTGCTCTCTCTGCAAAGCACTGATCAAGTACACATGAATTACATCTATACCAGCACATTAATAGTGACATTCATTTCCCAGTTGGTCCAAGACATATGAACACAACCTCCAGCCCCAGGCTGTCAGCTACTGTCCTGTCCTACAGCTGGCTCCAGGACTGGCAGTCTGGGAAAATGAGTTGAAAATACTACTTTTTCCACATGCACTCGTGTACCAGTTGCAATTCAAATATATTGAAGAAGTTTTCTCTCTCTAAATGTATCTTCATACATCTGCCTGTCAGATTTATGCTATTGTCAATTCACTTTACATTTTGCATCACACCAAGTGCCTACATTAACTGTTGGTATTTGGGAAGGAGGGAACTGAGGAGAGGGGAAGGACTAAAATGACTTTTAAGTTTATTAGTAGCATTTCTAAACTTGAGTCTGGATCTACTGAGTCTTTGGCAGCAAATTTTTGGTCTCAGGACTGGAGTGGTGGTTGCCCATCAAGATTGGGCAGCTCCCAGGATGGAAGCTGGCAATTAACCACACCTGCAGCACAAGGTCTGCTGCTCTGTAAGCACAGGTGTGCTCACTGATCTTGCTTAAGTCTTTTCACTAATGCAGAAACAGAAAAAAGGCTTGTTTTGAGTTTAGCTTCTCCAGCCTGAGAGGATGCAAAGATGCCTGTGCTTCTTGCAGCCAAAGGACTCACAAAGCCTTGCATTTTTAGAAGAGGTAAGTGGTGGAGGAGATGGACCTGCAGAGGTAAGAAGGATCACTCCTTGCAGCTAGAAATTACAGCACAACTCTTGTTAAGATCCCAAGCTCTAGTTTTATGGATTACAGTAGAGAACCTCTTGTCACACTAAATACTGCTTTACTGCTGCTATCAGTATCAGGCAAGGATATCCTACAAGTACTCACAAGCCAATGATATCACTCCACAGGATACTATTAGAATGGCAGAAGGTGAAACCAGATGATGGAAAACACATTTATCAAGAGTTTGGTGTGACAGACATCCATTCCTAAGCTTGTGCTGTAGTATCTGTTTTATATTCCTACACAGGGTTTTGTAACAGTGAGAGGAAGTGGTCAATCCTTTCAAATTTGAGCGAGTGGTGCTGGCATTGATTTCTGTGGCTACAGTCATGTGTCAAGAGATTATTTGTGCTGGCACAGTGAGTTCAGTATATGTCTACGTTCTTGATACTTGAATCTCAAAAACTTCACTAAAAGAGATGCCAGTAAGCTGTTATTTTCTCTAAGTACCAGTTCTTCATAGATGTAATCATAGTAACAGCCATCACATTTGTGCTAACACTGGCCAGTAAGGGTTGAAATCTTGGCCCTGTGGAAATATTTGGTTAAGATTTGGCTGAGAAGTGAAAATAGGTCTTCACACAAAAATAAAATTATGAAGAAAAAGTAGAGTTCTGTGTAATAATAGTAAAATGTTTTTGTTTTTCAACATCCTGGATGTCAATGCCCTTACTCTATAAAAAGTTCAAATTTGTTTGTGCTAAAAGGAACCCCCCAAACCAGTTCAGTCCTCATTTTCATCCTTCCCTCCAAAATGGAAATCCTAACAGGACTGTGTTTTAATGTAGATGTTGGCAGAACCACAACCCAGCTAGGTAGCAGATGATATAATGAGGGGTGATGGGGCAAGTCATACCAACTGAATTTCTTCTGGTGAATGTAGGGATTTGGTACACATTCTTAAAAGCTGCTGATGCCCCAGAGAGCATCAGCCTTCCAGCAGAAAGTTTCCTCTTTGCAGAGGTGATCTAACAAGTGCCCTGCACTAATCAAAGCAAGTTTGTCCCATGGTTTCGACTTTGGAAGCCATCTCTGTAAAACAAATACCTGTGGCACCAAATATCTAAACCATGAAAAACATCTTGGAGCATCAGGTTCTGGACCTGTAAGCCATATGATCTTTCTACTAAATGTTTCTAAAAGTTGACTTGTTTCATAAGGAAAGAAAGTTTATTGAACTCACAGACATGCCCTATGTTTTTAATGGCCATAGGAATTACTATTAGCATGTCATACAAAGATTCAAAAAATGCTTCCGAAAATAGAGGTTATGTAGGATTTTTCTATTCTAGGCTCTTTACTTTTTTTTTTCTTTTAGAATTCGTTTTTATTTATTCATGATGCTGATTTATTTTTGGTTTCTGCTGATTTGGTCAAAAAGTCGGCAGCGTCAGCACCTGCAGCAACAGCAGATGGCAGCACCAAGCTGCTGGATCTGGGCTGTGAGCGCAAACGGGGAAGGAAACACGGCCCGAGATGAACAAAAAGTTTCTGTTTGCTTTTAGGTCTCTTCCATTCTCTTAGTCTTTTGGATTTTTTTTCTTCTGATTTTTCTACTCACTATTTGGAAAACAAAAAAAGCAAAACAAAAAAAAACCCCCAACAAAACAGCAGAGGAGGAAAATTGCTATGTCAGTTCACCCTGTATTGATTTAGTGGAAGATAGTAAGACCTGATGTGACCTGCTGAAAAGATGACATGAGGTTATGGCCTAGCCTACCAGCACTTCACGTCGTATTAAACACTCCACAGGGGCAACATCTGGAGGGTTAAACAACTGCTGGGTAATGCAATTTTAAATACCACTTCATCAAAGTAATAGACTCCCCAGGACCCTCTTGGGATCTGTAAACTGATGTGCTCCAGGCTTTGTGTGCTGCAGCCCTTTTGTGTAACACATTATGGAGAGTCTGATAGCTCTGGCTATAGCAAAATGATAGAACTGAGGTTTTCAAATTCATCTACAGCACAGCATCTCGCTGGGCCTGGGATCAAATGCATGGCCTTTATAATTTTTCTATTCTTTTTTTTTTTCCCTCAAAACTTGATATTTTGTGTATCCAAAATTAAAGGTTTTAGAAGAACAGATTAAGTCTATTTTAACTGGAATGTATGAGCTTCAAAAGAAGATCCTATTCATGCTTTCTGTTCTCCAACATAGTTACAGAGGAGGGAGCAAATCTGTGTGCTCTACATAACCAGCCAAGCTTTCAATCTGAATAACAAAAGGATTCCTCAGGTCCTTACCAGACCTGGCTCCTCTCCTGCATTCTTCAAATACAATCCAACTGTAGCTTCAGCAACACAAATCATGAAGGAAATGTGGTCTCCAGTTTGGTTGACAATGGAGGCTGGTGCCACTGCCCATCTGCAAAGCAACACACCTGACAGATAATAGAACGGTCTGCAATTTTCCAAAATAATTCTTTCCACTCTCTAAGATGTGTTAAGCAGCAATTAAGGAAAGTTTCATTAAATAATTAATCAGTTTAGTCCCGTTGAATAATTAATCACTATAAGAGAGGACAGCCCAATAACTTTTTCTATTGACTGCTAGTGCAACATTTGCTTTCTGATTCTAAATCCAGCAAAACAATTAGTCCACACAGATCCCCGCATCTGGGCAGACAGAATTTGATAGCTGTCACTGCCTGACCTTTGTCACTACCAGGAGCATATAGAAGGACACTTGGTAACTCCTTTCCAGGAAGAAAAATTTAGGGTAAAGCTTGCAGCTGGCATGAGCCAGAATCGTTCAGCCTAACTCAATGGAAAAGCTTCAGCTCTTTCTGAGTGAGTATCTGCCCTTGGTGCTGTCCTTGCTTGCAGATCCTTATCTTTGCTTTACTGCAATAATTTCATATTAAAGGGCAGAGGAAAATTCCTCAATTACCTTGCATAGTTTCAGTTCAGAAATTCTGGGTAACTTTGTGTGTGATGCCTCTCAAAGACTGATGGAGTCATAGAGCAGAGGGAGGATGTCTGAATCTGACTAAAACCACCATTGCCATTTTATTGTTCTTATTGGGTACTTGTAAACTTTGGGAGGTTATATAGAGACCAGAGAAATATCTTGTTTCATTCCTATCTCCACCAAGCTATAGAAAATAGTCTTTAGCTCCCATAGTGTCAACAGGAGCATAGCCCTGAGTCACCTCTGAAGTGGGTGCTGCAGCTTCACTTGACATCCTCCGTGCCTTTTCTGCACAAAGTGTTTACATTAGGCAGTACTACCCACAGCTAATAATATTAGGTAAACTATTCTTTGGAAATCATAACATTTTGGAATGCATATATATATATATATGAAAGATGGCCTATGCTTTTGAAACAGACCCTCCTAAGACTGCAGGCATATGAGCTACTGTAATTTACTTACTAGAATTATTTTCCATCTCTTGTTACTACTGAGGAGACGACGGCTGCCCTCCAAATGTAGAGAGGTCTTCATAAGTAAATGGGGAGCAGTAGGGAAACAGCATGGATTCTCCAAAGAATGCATTAGTTTATTTATTTATTTCAAATGTCTTTCATGTCTTGGCTTTGTGCATCTTTTCCAAGAAGCAAATGCTTCACAGATGGAAAGAAGCAATTTTCAGTTGTAAAAATTCTAAACAGTTCAGGTAAAATGAAAAACAGAACTTCCTGGAGATATGCCAGCTTTTTCTTTTTATTCATTTTTCTTTGCTCCAGCCTCACTTTGATTGTGAAAATATTCATCCACCTCCAGACTTTATAGCATGAGAAATGCCCTGCCTGGGGTCTAATCCATGCCTGAAGTATCACTGCAGAGTGATTAGAAAGGAAGGCTCTTATTTCCACACAGACACTACACATCTGCTCCTATTTTCTGCAGGATCCACAGTAACCCTACTGCAAAAATTGAGTCTTATATAAAGCAAGCTTATACTGACATAGCTCCTCTTCTGAAGGAAGAGCTGTCAATTGTCCACAAATACTGCTTTCTGTCAATTGATAAGGATAGGTAGTGAAATTAAGGGAAAAAAATCATAGGTGATTTGTGAGCTTAGTTTTGGACACCTCCTGCTGATAAAACCTTTTAGGATTTATGGCAAATCAAATTAGCAGGAGCTTTAGTAAATCCCCTCAAACCTTTGGATATCACACACTGCCTCTGAGGCAGTTAAAATCTACTGCATGCTCCGTGGGGAGATTAATTCATCCTCCAGGATAGATGTCTCAGAGCTAGACACCTATAGCCAGACACCCATACATCTATGGCCTGCTACATGGAAACTGAAGCACAGCAGTGGACAAAATAATATCTGCCTTATACTGCTGGTGGCCGTGGGTGTGGAGCTGGAGCAATGCAACATGGGGCAGGCATCTGCCATGGGGGGAACAAGCAAAGCAGACCAGAGTAGTTTCTGGGTGCCAAGTGGGTGGGCCCAGTTCCCTGGACTCTAAATCATTTGCGACACTCAGGATCAAAGACTGAAGAAAGTAGAGAAGAAGGCCTGTAATAATGAGCTGCCATGTCCTGGGGAATGCAGCTCTGGAACACACTAACGCATAAAGCTCACTGTCCGGCCCTTTGAATATTGCAATGGATTTTACAATGCACACTTGACGAGCCTGTCGTGCAGGGCTCTAGAGGAAGAGAGTAAAACATTCAGCAGTGGTTGCTGAATCAGGGTCTGCGTGTGTAATCCAAGGTTATTTGCTGTAAAGTCTAGGACATTCCCTTAAAAATGTTGAGTTGTGCAGGAAATGTCTGGTTACTTGTGTAACTGTTTGCAAGATATACAAACTCATCAGGCTCTGACTCCTAAGTCTTATGACAATAATGCATTTTCTTCCAGATGTCCAATTGCATATCTGATACACATATTGCTTGGCCAAAATGACTTATTAGTGATTTATTTGGAATATCCAGCCTTTACCATATGACATCACCTCCTTAACTTGATGAAAAAAAGGTTTAGATGGAATTCTTCCCATTAAAAATAATGGGGCAATGGTTTCTTGATGCCAATATTTACTGATCTCAAAGCAAAATATTGTCTTTGTTATTGTCTTAATTTAGCCCAAACAGTACACAAAGCACAGTGTACAAAAGCAATATGTTCCTTCTTCTAAACCAGATCATCACTTACTAATTGCTGTATGATTTGAATGAAAACAGAGACATGATTCAGAGATACTTTACAGAAATTATCTTGATATATTTGTTTCTCTTCTTACCCTGATTGATACAAGGGCCTTATAAGATGAATTTGTCTGTCTTCACATAGAATCCCAGAAAGATTTCTGTTAAACTGTCAAAATGCAAGAGAATGAGACCTAGATCCTTTGCTAAGTTCTCTAAAAAGAGTTGCATTTTGTATATGTATATGTGTGTGTAGCTGTGTGTATGTATGCACACACATGTAATTAATTTTAACGTTATGCTTTAATTAAAGCTTATAGATCTCAATGGTATTTGAACATTCCTAAAATACAGGTGCTGCATTTAAGCTGGATCTGGATAAGTTTTGCACAGACCATTCAACATATCTAAATCCAGCATAAAATCCAATCCTGTATTAAGGAAAACTGATTTGAGAACTAATATGCCCAGAGAGGATCCTTTGCTTCTGAGCACGGACCTGGACGCAGAGATGTGCCTTACCTTCCTTGAATTTTGTTCTGTTTTGAAACTCACATGGAAATTCAAGGGTTGCAAGCTCAGATAAAGCATCAGATAAAAATAATTTAAAGCAAAGACTGACACATGAATATATAGAAGTCTTTGTACAGAACTAGTCTGCTTCCAGCACACCAGGAAAACAAGGCTTGAGCCAAGATTTTTGAGAGATGTCTAGGACACATTTGACGATGTATGAATCTGCCTCTTCTCTTTTGCATTTGAATTGATCAAGAAATCTTTATCAGAAGTTAGAAAGGCATTTTCAAACCTTTCTACCATAACACCTCTACTTTACAGGCATTCAGCAGATCTTTGCTTCCATCTACATGGGGTCCTTTCTCCTCCTGCATCCTCTCTAGCAGTTCCCATTCCAGGCTTCTGCTCCAAGGGGGGAGTGTTGCAATGGGAACCATGTTCTCTCAGTGAACACATCAAAGCCTATTCATGGATGACTCCTGCACTTCAGTGACTATAAACAAGCCCAAACGAAACCATGCCAGACACATCCAATACAAACTGTTAGCCATAGCTCACGCACTGCTGCTTCTGCATAGAAGGAGGAGGGAGGATTTCTGCCTGAGTGCCACTAGATGGAGTGAAGCCAAAACTGTAGATTTTATTAGTCTTGTGAAGGAAACATATCCTTTTCCTAAATAGGTGGTTTGTATGTTTGGTAGGTTTTTTGTGGGGGTTTTGTTTTGTTTTTGTTTTTTGTTTTGTTTTGTTTTTTGTTTGGTTGGTTGTTTTTTTTTCTTAACTAAATCTATTGAGGTGAAAAGCAAGCCAGTCTGTCTCTGGAGTGAAGGAGCCCTGTTTATATTAGTATGCTGCACTGATTTGTAACTAAGGTTCACTCAAAGGATTCATGGCATGTGGACTTTCCAGTTTGTACATTGAAAGACTAGTTACCTTCTTTGTCTTCTAGTATCCAATTCAGAGGAGTAAAGAGGAGCGTGAACCATGGAGAGGTCCTTGTGCTGTGATTGTGCAGGTACACAGGTTCTCTCTTTAGGCATCTAAGGTGGATCATTAATATCTGAGAGTGCCAATATCCTTAAGTAATTTTAGCAATAGTCCTTCTTCACTTTTTCTCTTCCACCTTATCAGCATCTCTTTTGCACTTGTTCATGTAGGAATGTAAACTCCCATTCTCTGCTCAACTAATTAAAAAATAAATGCTCATAATACATGTGGAAATCACAAAATATTTCTTCTCAGGGTGCAGCATATTATCACTTACACTGTTTTCACAGCACAGTTGGTATTCCCAGATGTGTTCAGCATTGCCCTAGTTCTGTTTCCAACTAGGGGAGTTTTGTTATTGCTTCAAATGGCAGGTGACAATATGATAACAGTTATGGTTTCCGAAAATCTAGTACATAGATACAGATGTGTATTTTGAAAAGCACAGTGCAGTTTGAATGGTGAGCATACCTACATAAGGTTAATTACATTGTTGGTTTTTTAATTATACCAAATCTGGATATGCCTTAAACAGCTGAAGTCCCTGAAAGAAAGTTCAAAGGTACTTTATGTACTGTTTTGCTTAGTTAATAGAATAGAAAACTACTATTTCAGGTGGAAGGGATCTACAAAGATCATTTAGTGCATCTGCCTGACCACGGGCTGCCCAAGTTAACGCATGTTATTAAGGGCATTGTCCAAATGCCTCTCAAACACTGACAGGCTTTGGACATCAAATATTTCTCTAGGAAGCCTATTCCAGTGTTTGACTACTCCCTTGATATCTATTAAAGCCTGAAGAACCTTTATCTCCTATCGCATCTTATTTTACAAGAAAGTAAGCAATTCATTCATACTCTTCCTTGAATCTGAATTATAAGCTTTTTTACTTTTATTCCTTCTGAAGCAGAAAGCATTACTACTTCACAAACTTTGAAGGTTCTGCTAACCAAAAAAAAGCCTTGCAGATCTCTGCCACCACTAATGCTCTCCCAGATGAGGCTGCTTGGATGTTATTTCTTTTCTACCAAGTAACGCTCCTTTTTACTGTACTTGCTGATGAAATGATTTAAGGCAATAGCTGGTCAGAAATCAAAATACATCTCATCAAGAGCCTTTTAAAAGAAAATGTTGTTAAGGAATGTTTCTGCTTGAAGAATAATCTTGTATTTTCTCCAGGAAGTTTTGAACAGATTCAGGAAAAAAAGTAGAAACTTTGAAGCTGTGATGCATCTGCTTAAAATGTTCTGTTATGGTAGTTTTGCAAGTTTTTTTAGAAAGCAATGAAATTAATAATTATAATGGAACAAGACTTTATAAATGTAATTTATATTAATTGATCTTTTGACTCTAAAAACCATTTTGTTTGAGATTTAAAAAATTTCTGGAAATCACAAGTCAAAAGAAAAGTTGCTGTCCCAGTGTAGAACACACCAGTTTGAAATAAAAACAATGTTTCTGCATGCAAGAGTATTCCAACCTCGTCTGCAGAGCTTCCCATGCCAAACGCTTACCTCTCCATGTTGTGCATTCACACTTCAAGACTGTCAGGGTTTAATAATCAAGGGCAGATTGTGAGATCTCAATTGTGCAAGCAAAGCTGATTTTTTCCATTCCAAGACTAGTTGAACAGAGTGAAAGCCAGACACTCTCATCATAGACATGAGAAGAGTAGGCAGGAATATAAGAGGGCTGAAGAAAGAGCCAAGGAAAAGCTTTAGTGGTCCAGGCTTTGCTGCTCCTAATACTTCCAAGGTGACAGGGAAACTGAGTCCAGCTGGACTGCTTCCAGGCCAGAACTATGACAGCTTCCCACATCCCAAATTTTGTCAGCAAAGCAGTAGAAACATCCAGGTTAGACTTCTAGCACAGGCAGTCTGATTTTCCCCCTCTCTCTTCAATGGTAGTATCCCACCAAAGCAACTTGCACAGGCCTACCAATAGCTCTGATTTTGACTAATTTGCTTACTTCATTTGGCTCAAGAATACCATGCCAGAATCTACAAGGTATTTAGGTGAGGTGCATATATTCTTCTACCAGCACACACGAACCTTTCAGCAACCAAATTATTTTTTATACCCTAACTTTAAGCTGGGTGGAGCTGACATATGATGACTTCCCAAGTAGGAGTCTGGCAAGGCTATCCTAAGTGCTGGAGGACTTTTTGACACAAAAAAATGAAGGGTTCCTTTACCCTTCCCCACTAACAAATTTCTGATTATATTAACTTCCTCTTCCTTGACGACTCTGCTTGAGTATTGGTTCAGTATACATCAATAGCTCTTGCAATTAACCTAGACTTTCTTTCAGGGCTCTCACACATCTTCTAACTATTCTTCATCCTATTTTCTTCACAAAAGTGGGCACCACTGCATTAAAAATGGGCTGTGAAAGAGTTTGTCATTATTTGTTTCTCTTATTAAACACTTGTAGTGTAGCCACTACTATTCACATACATTTCCAATCTCCATGGATGGAGGTATCTACAACTACCTAACTTCAATTTCTTAAAAATTACACAGCAAATACAAAGAACTTCACTAGATCTTTTGGTACTCAACGGAGAGAAAGAAGCCCTTTCATAGGGCAAATAATTTCTTAAGCCATGTATGTGAGGCTATGGTACCAGTAACTCCAAGGGTATCTTTTTCTCTCTGCCAGTCGCAAAAGGGGACTTAGATGACTCACTTAAAGTAGATAATTAATACTTTAGAAGGTAAAGTTGCATGAGATGAATCCCCATAGTTATGTCTTAACTTTATATTCTTGTGAAAAAATGGGGGTTTGGCAACCAAAAAGCTCTGTATCATATTATTGATATGCATATACCAATGCATGTGTATTTAAATATTAATGCATCTATCCCAACCCCATACAGGTGCAAGTATATTATTCTAATTTCCAACAAATACATTTATTTCAAGCTAAGTTTTATTTCTGTCTCTTTCCTTCTTGACCTGCCTTTCTTTCTCTTCATAATCTGGAAGACATCACTACTTAAATACTTGGTATGCGGTCATAATTTTTTTAACCTATTGAAGAAAATCTATTTGGAAACATCTCGTTCTCTTCACTGCATATTGGTTGGCAATATTCTGTAGTGCAAAAGTGGTTTCTTCCTGTTGCTCAGCTTATAAACCTCAAGTATCTATATAATTTTGCAGCTGAGAAATATCATTTCATTCTAAGGCTGTAAAGAAAATTGCTTCCTTCACTGTTGTTCAGGCAGGACCACCAAGCAAAGAGGAGAAGAGATCCTGCTAGGGGCCCTGCTGGCTGTGCCTGAGCTCAGAGCAGGGGAAAGTGAGCAGCTGCAGCTCATGTACACGCAGTGTTTGCCCACAATGTGTTTGTGCCTTGGAGCATGGGAGCTGACAGCGTGAGCCCAGGACAGACAAAGCTCTGCCAGTGTGTCCTTGCCATTCAAACCTGTTCTTCACCCTCCTCAGAGCTAGGCTTGTCCTTAGTCATGAAGGAAAATTACGCCAGAGAAAGCGATTCTTTTTGATATGGAAAAACGTCAGAAGGGGCTAGGATAAGATTAGAAAAACAATTTCCTTTGCTGACCAAACAAAAAATTTAAAGCCAGGTCCCCAAAGGTGAAATGTCACTAAACTAAGTATTTAGTTTTGACTTCCCAGTTAATCCTTATTTCAAGGTAATGAAACTTAACTGTCAGCTGGAATACTGTGTCCAGCTCCAGTATCTACACCTTCAAAAGGATTTTGAAAACTTGGAAAGCATTCAGGAAACTGCTTCAGGAATGCTTTGAGAACTCTTTAATCCAGCAGACAAAGGCATAACAAGATCCAGTATCAGAAAGCTGTGTTTTGAAATATTCAGATTAAAATAAAGGTTATGACAGTTGCATGAACAGGGAAGGATTTACTAGATTATCCATCACTACAAACTTTTGAATCTAGGCTGGTTTTCTTGTAAGGAAGATCATCCTCTGCTTAAGGAGAACTATGGATTTGAGACCAGAGCTGGCAAGTTTTACCAGATTCCCCTTGGGCCTTGGTAAGCAGTAAGTCAATGTGAAGTAAAAGGTGCTTAATTTCAAGCATTATGTCCCATGTCTTTTCAGTATGCCCTTCAAAGTTGGTACAATAGTCTCATCCCCCAATGAAAACCCAAGCCAAGCTTTAACATAAACTCTGATCTTTGGTTATTTTAAACTATGGTCTTAGATTCTTATAGTGTCTTGGTTGGTTGGTTGGGTTTGGTTTGGTTTTGTTTTTTTGTTTGTTTGTCTGTAGTAGAGATGTGAGTTTTGATCCAAACATATATACGCTCAAAGAGCTGGGGAAGAGGTTATGCTGCAAAGAACAACTACAGATAAAAACTTGCTCTAGGATTCCTTCTTTCCATATTTACTCAATGTCTACTTTGAAATCATAAGCTCATCAGATTTGGCCAGTATTTAGAGCCACTCAGCCATATTTTTGGTAAAAGAATTTACTTGAGACCATTCATATTTTTTCATATTTGATATTTTTATTGCAATGGTTACCTTGTATTATTTATGCTACCTGCGTGGATGAGTGGTCTGACACATCCAATGCAAATACTTCCACATATGTGGCATCCACAGATGTTTGCTTGAATAAAATTTCATTATTTAACCAAAATATGAAAATGTTCATAAGCAAAACTGAAATTATTTGACATCTGAACACTAAGCTCCAGAATTTTGTTTGTGAATTTCCTCATGGGTTGAGGTAAAGGCACCAAGTCTGTTCTCTTATATAATATTTAAGAAAACAATGATGGTATTGAAAGCAGATCTGTAGACATGATTATATATTCAGAAGTTTGTCTGTTCACTTCTAGTTATGTAAGTTGGCTTTCTAGGACAACACACACCTCTGTTCTCAACAAAAAGACTCATAAAGTTGTTACATGAAAGTACAGATCAAGGAGTAGAAGAAAAATAGCTATGGAGTCCTTGCCTCTTGTTTCTAGAGTGATTTTAATGGTCTAATCTTGTTTCATTAGCACGAAAATTTCTCCTTGTTCCTATCCAGGCTTCACATCTTATCCAGAAAAGTGGATTATTTAGATCTTAAATAATATGGCATGAAAAGAGAGGTAAGTATGCATGGCAGTACTGTCATTTTTACCTTGCTGAAGATCCTGAAGTACTTTGGAGATGGAGGCTTTATAAATATTTGGTTGTAATCAAATAAATCCTTTGGAGAATCACAGAATCACAGAATGTGCCAAGTTGGAAGAGACACATAAGGATCATTGAATCCAACTCCTGGCCCTGCACAGGACCATCCCCAAGAGTCACACCATGTGCCTGAGAGTATCATTCAAGTGCTTCTTTTGAACTCTGTCAGGCTTGGTGCTGTGACCACTGCCCTGAGGAGCCTGTTCCAGTGCCCAATCACCCTCTGGGTGAATAACTTTTCTAGAGAAAGCATGATGCTTTTCCAAATGCAGCATCAAGTGTTTATGACACCTGCAGACCCTGTAAAATAATAAAAGTTCCTGCACAGCCTGGACTGTTCTCTATAAATTAGTCCCTTCTTGTCCCTGCAAAATTTAATATAAATGAAAATATATAGCATATTTTATGTATTATTGATATTGAAAAGTATTTACTGATGGATTGATTATGCATTTATGTGAACAGTAGGACATCTCATTATCTATAAAGTGAATAATTAGTAAGTGTTAGGTATAGTGATCTGAATCACCCCTCCTAATGATGTTTATTATTCTGGCAATAATTTCAGCCCACCACTGAGAAACTCACAGAACCGTAGAACGTCCTGAGTTGGAAGGCACCCACAAGGATCATTGAGTCAAACTCCTGGCACTGCACAGGACAGCCCCAAGAATCACACCTTGTACCTGAGAGTGTTGTCTAGATGTTTCTTGAACTCTGTCAGGCTTGATGCCATGATAACTTCCCTGGGGTGCCTCTTCCTGGGCTCAACCACCCTCTGGGCAAATATCTAATCTCAATCTCCTGTGAGACAGCAGCATGCCATTCCCTTGTGTTCAGTTCCTGATCACCTAAGAGAAGAGACTGGTGGCTGACCTTCAGCTTCCCCTTGCAAGGAAGCTGTAAACCACAATGCACCACTATGGACCTCAAATTTCTGCAATAATTTTCTTAAATAGTCATAAAGGCTAGCTCATTTTGGAGAATGGACAGACATTTGCATTCATTTAGATTCCTGCTCAGCCTCCCACAAGGCAGCAGGCGAGCTGGGTGAGCAGTGATCAGTCCTCATGGAAGTCAGGGCAGCAGAACGGGGGCAACTGACTGGGCTTCCCTGACTGGAGTGGGAAGACAGCATGCCCTCTCCTAGAACTGGTGACAGAGCTGTTCAACTGCTAGATTTACTCTTGAGATGTATCTTCTTGGGTGACTCTGCTCTTTATCAGTTTGTACTTGATATATCCCTTTGTAGAAAAGGACATAGTGAGCTCAAATTCAAGAAATTCTTAGACTCTTCAAGGAGAGGATAAGGAAAATATTTATTTCATTTTTTTTCTTAAATTCACTGTCTGTAAATATTCTCAATGTATCTATAAATATTTTACTCCATAACATACAGTATTTAGGATATTTTTTTTTATTTAAAAGAAGACTCTTGATAGTGAATCCACCCACAGCTGACAAAGATTTCTTATTAACTAACAAAAAATAAAGAAGGAACTGAAGGAATTAAGAAAGAAAGTGCTAGATTGGTTAATACACATATATCTCTAAGTTTAGCTTGATAATTTAGTCAGAACTGGGCAGATATTATTGTGTGACATTAGGAGCAAAGACAAAATAAAAAATTCCCATCATTTACATAGAATTAATGAATGAAGTATTAACTGTGCATAAACTGTAGAAAACTGGCCAGGGAAATAAACAAAACTTGGAAAAATAATTCAATCCACAGTCAAATTGTGCAATAAAAACAAGCTGGTGCTATCAAGCTGGTACATTTCACTTTAAAAAACAGGTAAATATTCCTAGATTCCCAACAAATCAGAGATTTGACTTGCTTTGGCCAGATGTCAGTCCCATTCTATTTCATGCAATACATGTGAGTGCTTTTGTAGTGATACAAATTTTGTTGTTCAGTTTTCCTGGTCCCTGATCATATCTACTTATTTCCTAGGTGTATGAAAAAAGCATCTTAAGAAAATAACATAGAATCATAGAATATTTAGGATTGGAAGGGACCTCAAAGATCATCTATCCCAACTCCACCTGCCATGGGCAGGAACACCTTCCACTAGACCAGGTTGCCCAAGGCCTTATCCAACCTGGCCTTTTACATGCCAGATTTAGGGCACCCACAGCCTCCCTCAGAAACCTGTTCCAGTATCTTACCACTCTCACAATAAAGAATTTCTTCCTAGTATCTAAACTAAATTTCCTTTCTTTCAATTTGCACTCATTACCCTCTGTCCTATCACTACCATTCCTGAAGAAGAGTCATTCTCTGGCTTCCCTGTAAGCCCCCCTTCAGATACTGGAAGGTTTCTATGAGGCCTTCACACAACCTTCTCTTCTCTGTGCTGAACCACCTCTACTTTTTCAGCCTGCCATCCTAGGGTAGGTGCTCAAGTTCTCTTATCAACTTTGTGGTATCCTCTGGATTTGTTCCAACAGTTCCAAATCCTTCTTGTACTTGGACCACCAAATCTGCACTCAGTACTCCAGATGGGGTGTCACAAGAGCAGAGTAGAGGGGGAGAATCCCGTCCTACAACCTGCTGGCCATGCTCCTCCGGATGCAGCCCAGGACACAGTTTTCTTTCCTTTCTGGGCTGACCATACACTGCTGGCTCACACTGAGTTTTACATCAACTGTCACCCCCAAGTCTTTGTCCACAGGGCTGTTCTCAACCACTTCTCTGCCCAACCTGTACACGTGTCTGGAATTGCCACGATGCCAGTGCAGGACCTTGCATTTTGCTTGATTGAACTTAATGAGGTTTGCATTGGCCCACCTCTCAAGTCTGTCAAGGTCCCTCTGGGTGGCACCCCTGCCCTCCAGTGTGTTGACTGCACCACACAGCTTGGTGTCATCAGTGAACTTCCTGAGGGTGCACTCAATCCCCCTGTCCATGTCACTGAAAAGCTGTTGAACATAAAGGGGTCTAGACCAGACACTGTTTTCAAGGACTTTCAGGGACAGTCAGATGTGACAAATGTCACACTATATAATATTCTGTGCTCTGTCATCTCATCACCTCATTCAGTAGCAGCTTAATATTATTTCTCTGTAACATTTAGCTGACATGCTTATAATATGTTTGAAATATTGAAAGAGGATACTATTCTTTGGTTTAAACTGATGATTTCAGCTTGTGTATTTCCCAAAACATCCACTGCCAACCACTATCAGTGAGATATATTTAGGTTTAATTAAAATATCAAATTCAATTGTGCCATGTGATATTAATATAACAAAGGATATTAACTTTTCCTTTGTGTGATTCACATATAAAATTGTTATCATATGTATTCCATCCTTAACAGATCCCTGGCAGGATTCTTGTCACTGAAAGTCTGCCCTGCTCTCAGAAGGAACCATTTTATTTGTTTGCTTGGAGCATCCTCTGCTGCTTGGGGTGGGAGTTGGCTCCATTTGCTTTGGGCAACTCATCTTCCACTACTTGCTTGCTCTGATGTAGAGCAAGGAAGAAAATGCTTTTTAAGTCCAAAGCAGATATAGTCTCAGTCACGGAGAGCAATGGACTGCCCCAAGAGCAGTAATAGGGGAAAGCCTGAAGAACACATAGAAAAGGAGATAGGACATCCCTTACAAGGCAGAACAGTGATAGCAGGGCTGAGAATTGTCTTTTCCACTTCTCCATAGCTGCTGTGACATGAGGTCCACAAACAAGGACAACATGGTGTGTGTTTTTTCTCTTTTGGGAAATGCTGCAACTAATTAGTTTTCTTTCACTTAGGGAAGTTTTGAATGATTTTTGCTCTGAAACATGTTATGCAAAATTACAATAACTGTGGCTGGGCTATAAGACCAAGTTCTAAGAGGAAAACCACCAGAAGATGAGGAAGTAAGGCAGAACAAGGAATTGTAAGCTGATGCAGCTGGAAAAAAATACCCCCAAGATTTTGGAACTTTGAATTTTACTTTTTCTTCCTTTCCAGTTGCATGAACTTGTGATGTTTGAGAGTAAAGAGAGACGTCACAAAAGGCACCACTTGTAAGAATCTCACTCAACACATTTTCATGAAATAAATTAACCAGAGACCCAGTTAATTACTCACAGTTCTTGGAAGAAGCTGTATTGGCTGCCTTCCTGGTTACACACATATTGCCTTTATTAGGCGTTATACAGCAAGTGAATCATACACGACAGGGCTGGTCTGCCTGTAATATTTTGAGGTTATCTGGTCCTATTTAACAATGTTCCCTAGAGATCCAGATGTCCCCACAGTCCCTCATGACAGTGAAGAAGGAAGAGAACTCATCTCAAATGGACTTCTGCTGTCTGCTACTCATCTCCCTTCTTCAGCCAGCTAGTTTCTCAGTCCAACCAGAGAAAACAGAGATAGAGTGGAGGTTAACTGGTGTCCTCATTTATTCATTTCAAGCTACTCTAAAACCATGAAAGCATCATCAAATCAGGGTAAAAGAGGAGTGTCTAAGGTTAATTTAGAGAAGGGGAATGACAGACTTCAGACAAGTTAACACCAGTTTTTTCTTTTATTTTTCATTTAAAGAAGTTCCAAGCAAACATCTAGACATATCATAGAGTGTATGAAACAGAGAACATAGGCCTAGACATTTGTAATGCTTTGACATATGATATGAGGTCACTGCTTTCATTCTAGATGAACAGTTTTTGAAGGGTTCTGTGTGGCTCAGGTTCCTGAAATTATTTTAAGAATTAAAGGATTTTGTAAAGGGTTCATGACTTAACAAACCACAGCTTTAAAATTAGTGTTGAGAAGCACATTTTTTGCTACCATATTCTGAGAGAGAATCAGTGAATATATATGGACCCATTCTTTCTTATAAGGGCTTGAACATTTCACACCCTCCTCCTTCCCTCTGCTTTTTTTTTCCTGTTCTTCACTAGTTATCCCTTTTCTTACTATGATCTCCTTGGAACCCAGTATGGCAGCATTTCATATTAAGCCTTTGCCAGGCTAAGTAGGAATCATCCTCAGGAGGGGAAAAATTCCAGTCAAGGAGAATTTTTATTTCTGGCCCTGTATGTGTGTATCTTTCTTAATCTGGTAAACTGGATTTGTGAGCCTCATTGAGAGTTTTCAAAGGTAAATGTATGAGAAGCAATGATTTCCGCCAAAAAAACACACAAAGGAGAGACAACTTTCAACAACCTAAAGGCCAGGTTTCTGGAGCATACAGATGAACTCAGGGCATCTGGACAGACCAAATGAAATTTTACTGGGAATGAAGTGAAAGAAGAAAGACAAAGAAAGGTGATAACACTTTATTTTCTTTGTAAGGAGCACACGGAGTAATTTAAGTTTGAAGTCAGAATCAGGCAATACTCAGAACATTTCATTCATGATGACTGGGAAATACAGAGATGGTATTTTTTCCAGGAATTCATTTATTCCTGTTAATGAAGTTCATTATTGGGGGTTGTATGAAGTATTTATTCATGTTCTGGGATGGGATGTTGCTCTGTCTCAGGTAGACATATTTTAGAGTTGTTTTTCACATAGCAGAGATAAAGTCCTGAAAAAACAGGATCAAAATTTCCGCTGCTTAGAGTGCTTTTCTGGCTTGAATCCACAATGCTAGAAAGAACTCCAAATTAAAAAACAGGTGCACTATGTCCAAAGGCATTTAGGTGCCTAATTGTCTGTGAAAACAGTATAAGCTGTTGAAGATCTTGACAAGTGTGATTAATCTTAAGGGGACGCGACATTCTCCTGCATTCTTGCATCTTCTCCTAAGCCATGACCCAGTATTGCCCACAGCACCTATTCCACAGGCGGCTGAATTATCATGCAGATAAGCTGTGTGCCAAATGTTCTGCGTCAGCAGTAGCATATCATGTTTTATAATTCCCATTCAGAAAGGTGGCTTTGAACGGAAGTTATTAAGGAGCAACAAGTGGAATACTTGTGCTAAGTGAATGTAGGTGGGGCGGGTCCAGCCACTGAGACTGGGAAAACTCAAGACCAGGAGTCAGTCACCAAGGACAGAGTAGCCCAAAGCTCCAGACGGAAAACACACTCAGGAAAACCGAGAAATTAAGGCTACCCCAAACCAAAAACCAAATGAAGAGTAAGGTCAGAAATCAAAGAGCTTTCACTGAAAGTTGTGGATAAAGGTGAGCTAGGACTAGAACAAGACAATGTAGGTTAGTTGAGAAGCAGAAACCATGAAGAAACAAAGGAGTATTGTAAGGCAGGGAAAGCAGTCTGTGAGACTGTGCCTAAATCAGAAACACATGCCATCCCTTGGACAGTCAGGATTCTCAGGACACCAAACTCCCACGAGAGTTCTGATCCCAGCTCCTATCTATAGATCTTGACTGCTTACTCAGGGCCTGAGAGAGAGTATGTTCCTAATCTGACACAAATTATCAGTTTGCTCATTCAGTGCAAGATATGTCAATTTACAAACAGGTAAAATCCAGTCGAAATCACCAGATCTCTCAGGTTTCTTCTTTTCTGGCTTATGGAACTCTGTAGACAGGAATGAGGCTGAGGTATGTGACTCAATGTACCATCTCTCAAGCCTTCTTTGACTCCAGGGCTGTGCTACAGCCCTCCATGCTCTCCAGGCACTCCTACCAGATGTATTCACAGATCAAGACAAGCTCTGTGTTCAGGGCTGCAAAGCAGAACACAGTTTCTGTAGTGATAGTGACAAAGATATGGTCCTTGCTGTGAAGGAGATGGGCACCAGTTGTTTGTGTTTGGTCTCAGTGTGAGGCAGAAGACAGGGACTGCAGTCATTCCTGAAGTGTGGCCACATCAGAAGTAGAATGCAGTCATTAAATCTGTAGATTAAAAGTAGGTATAGTCTTCAACAGCTTGCTGAATTAATGGCTCCGTAATTGCCAGGGGACATTAAAAGGTCAGTCTGTTAGTTTAAGTACAGCATACAGTAGAAGGCACTCACAGTGGAGGAAAAATGCAGCAGTATCAATATGAATGTGCTTTACAATGATATTGCTGGATAAATGTTATCTGCAGCACATAACTATCTCAGATTTAAAAATCAAAACAAAACCCGCACACCTAACTAAAATATTTTAATGGCATAAAATTCTAGTTGTACACCAGAGCAAAGAATAAACATGCTATGTATTTTGTATGTCAGATCAAGACCCTTTGCAGTTCTCATAAACCAAATTGTAAAAAAAAAAAAAAAATTGTTTAGAATCCAAAATGTCTGTTTGCCATACAACTGTGTATGTGGAAGGGATATGTGTGAAAAACAATCACTGATCAAACAGAAAATGAAACATTTCTGTTTTAAAAATAAAGCATGTAATGAGAAAATAAAAATTATTTATGAAGTCAAACGACTTTTAAATCTTTAAATTCCCCACATACCTTCTAGGATTATAGTAACCTATGGAAGGTCATTATAGTTATAAGGGAAAAGATTAAATAAGCACTTAAGCAGACATAAATAAAACAGACAGGTTAAAAGCTATTAACTTGAACAAGACTAGAGGGAAACTTATCAGTGCTGTAAAGGAATCCAAACACAGAAGGAAACAAACACAATGTTGAGAATGGTTAATGACAAGTAACAACTCTAAAAGTACAAAACCTTTATGAAGTCCTAAGTCATCTGTACCAAAGAGAGTTCTTGGGCTATAAGGAAGAATACAAAGAGTATATTATAAGAAAACTACTGTAATGAGTTCAGAGCTTCCCCCCCAAATAACACAAAGCAGGAGATAAAATTTGCATTGAAATAATAAGATAATATGATTGAAAACTAGTAGCTAGAAGGAGGCCTAAGAGAACAGCCTGTTATGGTGTTTGCATCAACAAGAGCTCAGCCGAAGGGCCATACCCCTTCCTTGGACACAACTACCCATCTGTCAGGGAAGAGAAATTTAAGACTGAAAAAAGGCCTTGGAAAAGGAGTATTATCCAAAAGGAATCATTCCTCCCAGGAAAAAGTCAGAGTGAAGCAAGGCATCACCTTCTGACTTAGGAAATACTGAAAGACAGTACATATATGTTAGCCAGTCCTTTGGATCAGGAGCACACAGGAAGAGATATGCCTGTGACAGAGGTGTCGGGGAGGAGATGGGGCAGTGGCTGCGATGTCTGTTGGGCCACGGCTAGAAATGTAGCTTGTTCCCTAAATTACCAATTTAATTTCTCCCAGGGAAAAATACACAGGCAATATATGAAGAAAAACATATAATGAAAAAGAAACAGGATCTTCTGGTTGTTCTTGGGGTGTACCTAAAGTTCTAGACATGTAGTTCACTGAATTCACTGAGAGATGCTTTTGGAAATTAAGTTTTAAAATGAAGGATGGATTATACTGCAAGTATGGGTATTTCTAAATATGTCTGGGTTTATATTTCTCAATATTTCTATTTTTATTTTTCTGACTTTTGCCTGTACAAAATATAAACAAAAACATTCTTAACTTGTTCTGTATGCCCCAAAGAGCCAAAAGTATGCATGCTTTCTAGGGAATGAAAAATTGCATACCATTGTGCAGGGGAAAAAAATTAAATACAGAATCAATTAAAAATGCTATGGAGATCAATATTTAAAATGTACATGCTGCTGTCATGCAAAGGTATCTCTGCAACTCCATTCTCTGTTTCAAATGCTACAGTCTGCCTAGTTCAGATAAATATTGACTTTTAATGGAACCTGATGTACTAACAGGCACAGACACTATTTAACAGCATGAGTTAAATGCGGGTCATTGCATTAATTAAGAGTGCGTCTGTTATAACTCATAATTTTATTCTCCCTAATTTTAATAAGCAATTTTGCCAACATGCTTACTGGAAATATTACAACATCTTCCTGCACTGAGAAAACCCAAAGGACCTATTTATCTGGTTCAACTGTATCTTGTTTAAACGGAGGGTCATACTGATACCAAAAGCTTGCCATTTTGCCCAGAAGACAGGTCTAAGATTTGACTTAAGAATACAGCACATCTGCAAGAGGGAGAATCGTTTTCGACAGGTCACTTAAGTCATCCTGAGCAAACGGAATACCAACATCAACGATGCACCAAGGAATGACAACCACAGCTGCTGTGACTGAATAAACCGAGATTCAGGAAGAGTAGGCTTAGCATCCTGATTCTATTTTCAGGGCATGCCAAGATTTGACGTGTAGTTAACCCAGCTGGATCTAGGAACCCAAACACCGTAAGCAAAGCAAACTCAACTCAGGCAAAGAATGCTTTGTCCTACCTCAGACTTAGCCCTCAGGTGATCAGGCGCTGCATGCTTTTAATTTTACCAGCTAGGGATATTTTTTAAAATGTTCAGAGAACAAACGTGTCTGAATATTGAGCATGACACAAAATGTCACTAATGCTTAAAGTTGCAGGTCCTTCAGCTCAAGGAGGAAGACTCGAAGGGAAGAAGGGTGTTTTGCAAGCTCCAGGGTGAGAATGTCCCTACATAAACAAAAGGCCCGGGATTGGACGTCGTTTTAGGGAAAGGGGGGCGGAGGGGAGGAGAGGGGGAGTAAAAGAACGCCTGTGCCCGCCAGGTTGGGAAGGCGGCGGGCGGCAGGGAGGAGCGGGGCCGCCGGCAGCGGAGCGCGTGGGGCGACGGAGGGGAGGCGGGCGGGAGGCGGCGGGCGGGCAGGCCGGGGTGAGCTGTTTGGCCACCGGAGCCAATCGAAAGCGGGCCCTTGATCCTCTCCTCGGGCAGTGGCTGCTCGGAGCCAGTGCCGCGCTCCCCGCACCGCCGGGACCGGCACAGCCGCCTCGCTCTCTCCGCGCACCGCTGGCCCCAACGAGCGCCTATGGGCATCTGCAGCCGGCGGGGGCTTCGCACCACCGCCACCGGCAGCAGCGGCAGAGGGCGGCGACCGCCACCCCGCTTCATCGCCCCTTGGGATCTATAGCCGGCGGACGGAGCGCGCTGCGGACCCTTCCCCGCCTCCGTGCAGGTATGGGGCTGCCGGGGGGCGCCCAGCGCTCTGACCCGGCACCGTTCCTCTTGCGGCCGGCTCGCTGCCTTCCTCCTCCTCCTCCCTCTACTCCTTTCCTGCCCTCTTACCGCCCCACCGGGGAAGGGCAGCGGCGCCGGCGGGCGCGGTGGCGGTGACAGCGCGGGGCCGCTCTGCCCGCCGGCAGCCCCGCCGCGCCGTCCCGCACGGCGCCCCTTGCGGCGCCGGCCGTCCCCGTGTCCGTGTCTGCGCCCATGCCCGTGCCGTGCCCGCGTCCGTGCCCGTCCCCGTGTCCGTGTCTGTGCTCATGCCCGTGCCGTGTCTGCGCCCGTGCCCATGCCCGTGTCCATGCCCATGTCCGTGTCCGCGTCCGCGTCCGTGCCCGTGTCCGTGTCCGTGTCAGTGCCCATGTCCGTGCCCGTGTCCGTGTCCGTGCCCGTGTCCGTGTCCGTGTCCGTGTCCGTGTCCGTGTCCGTGTCCGTGCCCATGTCCGTGTCCGTGTCCGTGTCCGTGCCCATGCCCATGTCCGTGCCCATGCCCATGCCCATG
>JAWWEV010000115.1:47015120-47073345 GCA_035583235.1 Hafferia zeledoni | reverse complement strand
CGTGCCCGTGTCCGTGCCCATGCCCATGTTCGTGCCCATGCCCATGTCCGTGTCCGTGCCTGTGCCCATGTCCGTGTCCGTGTCCGTGCCCATGCCCGTATCCGTTCCCATGCCCATGTCCGTGCCCATGCCCGTGTCCGTGTCCGTGCCCGTGTCCGTGCCCGTGCCCGTGCCCGTGCCCGTATCCGTGTCCGTGCCCGTGCCCGTGTCCGTGCCCGTGCCCGTGACCCTGTCCGTGTCCGTGCCCGTGTCCGTGTCCGTGCCCGTGGGGGGATCCGCTGCCGCAGCACGGATCCCGGGACCCGCCGCCCGCCCGCGGGGCGTGCACAGGCACGGAACGAAATCGGCGAGAGCCGACAGCGCCGGGGTCTGGGTGCCTTGCTCGGAGCGCCCTGGGAAGTCACCTGTATGACCAGGTCTCTCTGGGGTTGGAGCGTGGCGCGTCGCGTCTCCACGCTCCCTCCCAAAGGAGAAAGGAAAGAAAACCCAACAAACCAGAGAAAAAATGAGCTCGTGCTTGAGACCTGTGCCCCTTTGTACCTTTCTTTCTTTGCTTTGGGTTAATGATGGTTTGTGATTATGAAACCCCACGAGGTATCAGCTCCAAGAGCGAATAACATTACTTTAAGTCATGAGCTGGAAATATACATGTGTGTATACATACACTGTTTTTTTCCTCCCCTTCTCTTGAGGATTATAATAATACAAACCCATGTCTGTCTCACAAGGAGCTCCTGCTTGACTTTCTGCTAAAACTAAGGAAATATTTGTGCTTCCACACGTCTTGCAGAATTGGAGTCACAGGTCTTATAAAAAATTGCAGTGGCATTTGGCTGAACAGCTCTTATTTTTAGCGTGCTATTGTGAAAGTGATTATATAACTTTCGGTGGATTTTTGAGGACAAAATTAACAGCTCATAACAACTTAAACCTCTTTTTTTCTGTGAAAGAGGAGAAATAAACAGAATGAAAGCCTGATGGGTAGAGTCGGCAAACTTAAGCCAAACAAATGGCAACGATAGAGATACCCTGAGAAAAAGTCCCAGGTGATGAATCCCACAGCCCTCCCAAGAATCACGAAGCAGCAGGTGCGGCACCAAACAATGTCAGCTCAGAGCCCCAGTTAGCAAGCTGGTTATCAGGATGCATCAAGGCTGTTTCTTGCTGAACCAGAGTGAAATCAACATTTACGTCAGAGTCCTGTCTTCCCATCAGTGCCAGTATAATACAGATACTGTGTTCCCTTAGGGCATTAGTTTGTTGCTTGAACTTAAAGACTGGACTTGGGCACAGCCTTGAAGTGTTTACTTAGAATGCTTGATGTATTTTAGTGCAGATGCTTCACTTTCGAAACTTGGTTTCTGGTTCTTGGGCTTGTCTTGCTTCATTTCTTTCAAGAATTGAAGAACATCCTAAGATTTTAAAGAAACGCTCCAATAAAATAACTTAGAAGTAAGGAACAGCAGTCTGCTTGTTACTGATAGCCAGGACATGAGGGTGCTGTCTCAATGTTCAGGCTCTGAGCAAGGCATCTCACTTTTGTTGCATGGTCCTCCGGAGCTGCTGTCATCCAAGAGATGCAGTGAAGTCCTAAATTCTAAATATTTGTGTGTGATTACTGGGCAGCTGGAGAAAGCACAGTGGTTTGCTAAATCTCTGTTGTAGGATGAGCAAGAAAACTAGCAAGTAGAATTTTGCCTTCTCACCTCTCTTGCAGCCTGTTATTCATGCAGAGCTCTTGTGTGCAGGGAGGAGGTGTGTCTGGTAGCAGCGAGGTTCTCTTAGCTTTCCACGACAGCATGGTAAGTAAGTGAAAGATGTGTCAGTGAAAAGCATTAGTAAGACCTCTACCAGGGTGGCACAAAAATAAATGCCATTAACCCTAAATTTTGAGCTGCTTGAGTTAGCTGAACCATTTTATTTCTGTTTATCTTTCAAATAAACTGTGCATGACTTTTAGTGTGGAATAGAACAAACGTATGAGAAGTTGAAAAATTAAACTGGAAGTTTTTGTTTCCTTTCATAGTCTCAGGTGAGGGTAAAATTAACATCTGCAATACTCACTGAACTGTATTGATACATTGGAAATGACTTGGTTTCCATTACTGTTTGTCAGTGCCTATGAAAGAGTACATTTCAAAGATCCAGAGCATCATCTTTTGAAATAAGTAGTCCTATTGTGGTAATGTGTAATTGATTTGGTAACCAGTTTAATACCACCTGCTCAGTTTCATAGTTTGAAATTGTTAAATTGGTATTTACGAGTTTCAGATGCTTGAGTTAGAATTATTTCAACAAGCAGTTCAATTCGCTGTGCAGATCTGTGCACACCTGAAGAGTGTCTTCAAGAGCAGAAAGGTCTTTCCTGTCACTCACAGATGCTCATGGATATGGTTATTTATATTAGCACTGTGGTTCACGTCAGGAGCGGGCTTTTGCCGCCTGTCCTCCAGTTGTTCCCACTGAGTGCCTATCTCCGTATACCTCATAGTGGGCCAGCTAGATTCCTTTAAATTGAATCTAAACTAGAAGATGTGCTTGAGTCATTGCTGGAAATACAGTCTATGGAACTAGATCCGAGCTAGCCTGAAGTAAAACCCTATAAAACACATATGGTGTCTTCCGCACATGAATGTTTTGTTCTCCCTATCTCTCTGCTGGGCTGTGCTAGCTGTTAAAGTAGACCTGGTCCATTTGCAGCTTGCTGGTTGTGATGCACTGCTTGGTCTGAATCCAATACTAGCCATCTTTCCCAGGGGTGTGGGATAGTTCTTGTTTCTTGCACCACTGCCCACATACGTGTTACCTAAAAACTCCTGGCTCAGCAGGAGAGCACAGCCCTGCAACCAGCTGTGGCTGTCCTGTTTGTATATACTCACACTGAGATCTCTTCAGTTCTGAATGAGGATGGCTAATTTTCTTTTTTTTTTTTTCTTTTGTAGTCTGTCATGTGATAGTGGATTACTTCTTGAGTGGAAGCTTTGCATAGTGCAGCCTTGTGCTTGTCTGCTAAAATGTGAACACAGCAGTTGCTTTTAGGAAAGGACAGCTGGTGCTTCTTCATGTTTGCCTGTCACCAGCCATAGCCCATCTGCATATAAAGGTTCATAAGGCTGTTTATATTCCTCATTGCATTTGAGAGTGGTGAGAAATGTTGGCTTGAAACTTTAAAACTGTCATTTAGAAATGCTGCCCCGTGTTCCCTGGGTGCAACATCATGGCAGACTACATCTCCTGCATGGCACCAGAAGTATTGCTTGGGCGGAGGCTCCACCTGTAGGGGTAGTTTCTGGGTCCCAGCACATGATGATAATCATGCTCTAACCCTGGACTCCAGTCCAGTTGCCTCAGGCAGGTGGGAAGGTGTCATGCCCAGGGAGATGTTTAGAAACATCTGCTTAAAACTGGAAGCTCGATTAGGACATCTTAAACATTTTTTAATTCAGCTTTCACTGTAACAGGAGAAAATTGCCCTTCTTTGTTGTTTGCTGATTTTTCTGTCTTCTTACAGTTTCATGTTTTTCTTTAATTTGCTTCTTTAGGGAAAATTATTTTAAATAGAAAAATTCTGTTAATTATGAACAGTTATCTTTTGTATGAAAACACTTCTTACTAGAAAATATATTATTGGAACTACCAGGGATCAGATCTTTCTCTCATTTAGTAACAGAAGACGATTGTCATTGCTGCAAAAAATAAGACTTCTTACCAACTCTTCAGTTTTACACACATTTTCATGGGATCATGATGGAAATGATAGGATTGTATATGTATAGAATGATGCAAAGTTTGTTCTTGTTGTGAATCACTGTGACTGCTCCAAGACTGCTCTTAGATTTCAGAAAATGTTGCGCTATTCAGAACAGGAAGTGCAAAACAAGGAAGTGTTTCCTTCTCCCATGACTTTATTTCTACAGCTGCAGGTTGTCTACTCTAAACCTTTTCTCAAGGCATAGCTTCTTTTTGGGATGAAGTATAGATTGTAGCTTGTGTAGATGATGATACGTCACTTGAAACCATGGTATTTCTTGTTCTCAATGCATTAAGCCTTTTATTATAATTTTTAAGGAGATTTTTTAAGCCTGTTTCAGAAGGGGAAGCAGACCATAAAAATCTGTTTTGCTCCAGGACATTAAAACAGAGGGCAGTCTGTCTTTCAATATCTGGTGTGATATAATCATGGCAACTTCAGTTGTAACCTGTCTTTCTCAAAATGTAGCGCACCTACTTTTAACATTATTTTTTTTCTTCTAGGCTTAACTATATTTATCTATGAGATTCTGAATATTTTGTTCCTTGTTGCTGTCTACATAATATCTGTAGGAGTTATAGTGATGTATTTTAGATTAGTCATAAAAATAAGGGGGATTTCCAGAGGTCAGTTTTTCATATAGACTACCCTGCCATATAGAATTAGTTATACTGTAAATGTATGTTGTATATAAAAATATGCATGCTACTGTCTTTACTACGAGCTTTTTTAGAGAAAGAAAAAGGGTAAATTTAGCTCTCATTCCGGACAGTTTTCAAGTCATCATTGCTTAGGAAGTGAGTATTTTAAGAAACCATAATTTGTAATGAAACTTGAGGAGATTAAAACTGTGATACCTTCGAACAGAGAAAGACTCATAAAGATTTTGTTTCTCTGTATTTTGTGTTAAGGAAGTGGGAGAAGTAAAAGTACACTGGGAAAGGAAAATATATTATTTACCCTCCAAATTTCATTTTGGAACCAGTTTTTATTGAGTGTGATGGGCAGTGCACAAATACAGCATCAGACTGTGGATTTAACAGCAATAAATCTTAAAAAATTTCGTGAATTTTTAACATCTCTTAAAACTTGGAAACAACATTTTTATAGCTCATGCAGAACGCCTTGTTGACCTTCTCTTGTGCAAACACTTACTAGAGTTGGAAAACTGAATTTGAGCTGGTCTAGATGCGCGCTAGTTGCCCTTCTCCATTTATGTGCAGTTTTGTCATGGATTTCAGCCATGTCTGGTCTATCCTATTACCCTGCTTAAGTGCTGTTATGGTAATGCTGCATAGTCTGATACTCTACAGTAGTGCTAACAAAAAAATAAACAAACAGCATTGTAAAAATTCTGCATGAACGTTTCTGGCATGAAATGGCAGGGCTTTTTCCTGGTGCAAATCTCAGACCTAATCTTATTTCCAGTGAGACCAAAACACTAGTTTGGGTTAGAGTTAAGCAGGATCCTGCCCATAAACCTGGCCAGTCTCCATACAGATAACATCTGGAAAGTTGTCATTTAAAAATATGTGGGAGAGCTTGGGATAGGGGTGTAAATATTGGGTCAGAGCTTCTATCCAAAAAGGAAAACATCCCAGCTCTCAGATGTCAGACATCCTCGCTCTAGGCATGTTTTTTGTTATGATCCATCTATCGTTTGTCAGTTCCTGTTCCGTCAACATAATTTGGAGCTTAATGTCCTTTGAGAGGAACAAGAAGAGGTTGACAGGCAAAGAAGACAGGGAATATGTGTATATGTTGCATGACTTAATGGATGCATCCAATAAAGTCTCCTAATAAAGAGAGAGATGGCTATCGCTTGTATTTTGACTTAATTTGTTCTCTGGCTGACACCTTTTGGATTACTACACCAAACGGATTTGTACTAAGCATGTTTGTTGACTTTGGTCTATATTCTTTATTAATGAAGTCCATGGAAACTTTGCCTGATCCTTCAGTGAGAACAGCTTTTGCTGAGATAGTCTCTAAGAGTGACTACTTACAAACCGAAACAAATTGTTGTAAGCATCTTGGATTCCATGCAGGCAGGGAAAGATTGTTGATCTGCCTCTTCAGTAATTCCATTCCTTACTGAAGCTGAGCCTTTAGTAAAGTCATAGCTCAGACCTTGTGACTTCTTAGGGGTAGCTAAAGATGAAGATTCAAATGTTACAGAAGCCGATTATTAGGAAAATTATTTTGTTCAAGAATCACAGAAGATATGTGAAAATAGCACTCTTGTCATGGCCCTTTTCTTTTTCTATGGAAACCCTGAAGCAAAGAAGACAAATAGACACTGTTGGAAATTGCACTACCTTATGCCACTTTTCTTGCTTTCAGGTTCCCAAAGTCCCTTCAGTCACTTACACAAAGTTACATAACAGCTCAATCTAGATTTTTGGGTTTTGCTAACTGTAAGACAAATCACATCTTTGGCTGCCATAAATACCTCTTAAATGAAGAGAAGCTTTAAATGAAAGTCATACTATATAGATCCCATTTGGTTTTCTTTATCCAGTTTTTAAAAAAAAGTTTTCTGCACTTAAGGTTCTTTCCTTTCGAAGGAGCACTGTAAAAGCTTCTTGACCAACTATAGTCTTACTATTTTCTGAATTCTACATCCAGTTGGTTTACTCTCCAACTCAGGTAGACTGCTTCCAACTAGAAAAAATATTTTTATGTAGGTGTTTCAATAGCTGACTTTCAAAATGTGATACATGCAGACACCACTGTGAGTACCTATCAGAAAATGCTAGTCTTCTCTTTTCAAAAATAGCCTTGTTTTCTGTGAGTATAGAAATATAATATTGTATAAAGCTTGTTTCTTTGGAAACAAGTTTATCATGTCATGCCAAGTTGAGCCTAATTGTTTTCTGGACATCTCTAAGGTTTCTTTAAAAGAAGCATATGATATTACAGGAAGAATGTTCCTCTTGTTTGCCAGAGAGCTGTACTATGTTTACTATAATAAGATTAAAAGGAAATTTGAAAGTCAACTCTAGCTCAGTGGGAAACTGATAAACACGCATTGTACTTGCAGGAACAGTCTGCCCAGAAATATTAGGAAATTTATCACTATTTATTTAGCAGTTCGGACTCCATCTGACAAACAGATTGGGTGTCCATTTAAAACTACACCAGAAGCTGAAAGATGTAACAAAATGGATGTGATTTGCAGAATCCGAACTTTTATCCTGGCATAGCCATCGCAGGAGGCTTAGGATTGGGAATCTCATAGCATAGTCTGTCAAAATAAGGAGTCCATAAGCTTATGGATCCTGTTGCTTTCCAAAGACTGTGGTTTGATTGCTGGCACTTCTGTTCAGGTCAACTGTTACAGCCACAGTCATAAACAGCGATTTTTAGAATATGAGCAAGCTAGACAAGGGTGTAGCTCCTTGGAAAAGTTATTCTGGAAGAGGTAAAACCAGCAATGTGTCTGGATCCATATCTGGCATTGGCAAGCTTTACTCTGGAGAAGCAGTGGCAGTCCAGTCTCATATTTACTAGTGTTTGTTTATCTGTACCTTGGCCAGTGTTTCAAGTAGAGTGAATTCTGGAGAAAGAAAAGGCCACAGGGATGACTTTCAATTCTGAAGTACATGTGAAGAGGTCATTTTTACATGGTCCCAAATTCTGCTTACAAATCAGTAAAATAAAAGGAAGTAATTTTGCTTTGAAATGCATGCAGGATATTTTTTTTAAATATTGAGAGTAGAGGGGAGTAGCATAGGAGTAGAGGAGTAGCATAATCATAGCTACTAAGCTACTATTGTAAATGTTTTCATCATCTCCAACATGGCAGATCTCCTGCAAAAGTGGGCAGCTGCTCACTGTGTGCCTCTGAGCACCATAGAAAGCTAGTGGATTATTCCCACCATATGTTGGTAAGTAGTAGGAATGGTAGGATGAAGTTATGGAAGCTACTACTGTAAGCCGTTCATACTGCATATGGTAATAAGTTTATTTGATACATAGGTGATTAGAGAATTTAGTTAATTTCCATGGTCCTCTCAACTATGAAATTTGTCAGAAAAGAGCCTTAAAATCAAGGATCACTCTGTATGAAATTTGTGGATTTGTATGCTACCCAGGAAGTCACCCAAAAATACTAATTTGTTCTCCTGTTCATGTAACATGCGAATGTGAGCTCCTAACCTGCATGAGATACTTAAGTCTGAAGTAACCTGCCTCATCCTGTTCAACACACTTGTTCTCTGGAGGAATAGTCTCATTTCTCCTGTATTCCTCTCCCATCCAAGCTGGACTTTAAACGACTGTGGAATCTCTGGAGATGACCTTTCCCAGCCAGCTGAGTTACCATCTCATTATAGGCAGTGCCTTTCTGTTGTAACCATGGCTGTAGTACAGTCCAGCATGTTGTGGGGTCTTCGAGACTGCCAGGAACCCATGGGAATTTTTACTCTGGTTTTAGGTGATCTGTTCAGGCAGCAGAACTACAAATATGCATGGGTGAGAAGTCCACACCAAGGGTTTCCTGTCTCGAGAGACTGCTGTGTGTCCAACTCCAATGGCAGTCCAGGCCATGGCTGAGATGAGATCTGTCCTTGGCAACTTCACCTGCAGATTGAAGAAATCCCAATCTTCCGTTGTCATTGGGCAAAATAGAGTATTGCCTATTTTGGTTCTTCTGCTTAGCTTCATCCACATAGATAGACTCCAGTCAGAGGACTTGCAGTTTGCCCCATTATATACAAATTGTAACTCAAGGCAACAGCGAGTTGCCAGTTCATCTCCCCAGTCACACGCCAGCTTCGTTTACTCAGCTGAATAGCAGTCAATTGTGATTAACTTAAGCTATTACTTTATCTGAATGGGTATAATGTAAGGATTTTGAGATGCTAGTGCCATGCTTGTTTGGGTTTTTGCCCCCACACCAAAATTAAGACATATTTGTTAAGAACATTGAAATGTATTGGTCATTGTATTTATAGTGGATTTAAATTTGTTACTGTTTACAAAACAATCCCAAATTATTTTATTGTCATACTAGAATATGAAGGGTTAGATTTATATTAATTAATGAGAGGCTTATTTGCCTAATAAAAGTGAATTGTAATTTAAGATTCTTTGGTTATGAAGTGCTCCAAATTAGATTTTTTTCCCCAATATATTTATTTTTCCTTTAAAAACATTTGAAAACTGGCTTACTTTACCATGATTAAGGCTGATGCCCTAATTTGGGCAATAGATACACTATTAACTTTGAACTATATGCATGATAACATATAGAGCAGTTAGTCACACAGCAGTGCTGGTAGAATTTTTGGAGTGAGAGTCACACTCCAGTTTTGCTTTTAAATAAGTACTGTCTTCGGACTGATTGTAAACTTTCCTAAAGCTTCTGTGATGGTCTTTTGATTTCAACTTATGACCAATTTCTTTGAGGTGACAGAATCTAATAATCTCTTAATTGTGTGTCATGTTTTAACCTTGTCTGTCAACTAAGCCCCACACAGCCCCTACCTCACTCCCCTCCCTGGTGGGATCGGGGAGAGATTCAGAAAAATAAAAGGGAGAAAACTTGTGGGTTGAGATAAAAACAGTTTAATAGGGAAGGCAAAAGCCGCATATGCAGTCAACGCAAACTAGGTAATTAATTCACTATTTCCCATGGGCAAGCAGGTGTTCAGCCATCCCCAGGAAAGCAGGGCTTCATCATGTTGCAACAGTGACTTGGAAAGACAAACACCATCACTCTGAACGTCTCTCCTACCAGCTTTATGCGCTGAGCCTGACACCATATAGTCTGGAATATATCCCTTGTGTCAATTGGGGTCAGCTGTCACAGCTGTGTCCCCTCCCAACTTTCTTGTATACCCCCAGATTTCTCTCTAGTGAGGTGGGATGAGAAGCAGAAAAGGCTTTGATGCTGTGCAAGTGCTGTTTGGCAGTAACTAAAACATCCCTGTGTTATCAACACTGTCACATCAAAAACATAGCCCTATACCAGCTACTGTGAGGAAAATTAATTCTATCTCTGCCAGAAGCAGCACAAAGTGTTAATGGTCGAGAAAGTATCCCTGCTTTGCTATGCTACCTATGGCTATGCCCATGTGGTATCACTGACTAGGCATTTGCAGAATAACTAAGCTTTTGCAGAAAGGATCACCCTGCCCTTAGCTCTGCTCCTGGCCACTAGGTTGTGTCTTAATTCTGTTACAGCCTTTCTTTTTGCCGTTTGGCATGTCTAAAATGGTATAACTCAGCACATATGGGAAACTGGCTCAGAAACTGTGCTGTAAATGTTGATGCAAGTGTTCAAACACTGTATGTCCTTTAGCTGACAAGGCTCATAGGTGCAGACTTCTTGGTGTGTTGAAAACCCTTTTAGCACTGGGTGGCCTTAGTCATCTAGATACTCATGCTTGGTTGCTAAGAATGGAAAATCTTTGGATAAGATTGCTGTTTAAGAGACAGCCCAAAGACCAGTATTCCCAAATTTTCTGAACAATGACATGGGCTAATGAGTGTGGGTGAGACCCTGGAACAGGTTGCTCAGAGAAGCTGTGTATGTCCCATCACTGCAGATGTTCAAGGCCAAGTGGGATGGGGTTTTGAGCAACCTAGTCTAGTGTAATGTATTCTTGCCCATGGCAAGGGAATTGCACTGGCAGGTCTTTAAAGTTGCCTTCCAACCCAGGCCATTCTGTGATTGTAAAATACTGTCATTGTTTGAACAGAATCTTACGGGTCACTTTATGAGTTATAAAAACTGTTTCTGTCATCAAACACTTTTTTTTAGAAATAAAAGTGTTAAAGGCTAAAGTGCTTCTCATATAAGAAAATATGAATAATATCTAAAAGAGGTAGCTATGGCCTTATGTAGAGGCAGATAAATTAGATGTTTTGCTTTTCTGCACAGCCCATAAGGATGTGAATTCTAATGCAGATTTGCACACACTAGTTTAAATTAATTCCTGCACAGAGAAGTGGAACGGTGTATTACTTGAAGACAATGCAAATATACTTTTATACTTAAAAACCCAACACTGTTAACCATGCCTTCTCTACAGTGGGGTTTTCAGCCCAGCGTGTAGTGCTCTGCTGTCTTCGTTATTTAACATTTCTAACCTGGGTCATGGAAAGCTTTTGTTTATGGTTTACACAGGGCCATCCATACCTGTAAAATATATTTTTACTGTAGTAAAAGAAGAGACAACAACTACTAATTGCCCTTGTACTTTTCTCTTTTGAAGCAGTATATCTAAAATCAAGTACTGTAAAGTAGGGAAGAGAGGATTTGCTTCTGATTAACTGAATTATTCCATCCATAGATTGTTCTGGAACATTTCAGTTATACCTTTTACTCTATATAATTTTGAAGGTAGCGCTGAGTCAACATCATATTTAAATGATAGCTTGCTAAGCAACTTTGTACCTACTTAGATTTTATGATAAAACTCAGATCATGTAATTCTGAAATTATTCTACCAGCTTTTTCTGACTTGCATATATTATAAAGGTCAGAATTAATTTCAAATTTGAGTTAAACTAGCTTAGGTACTTCGAGATAGAGAGTTACTCTATCAAATATATGTCCACTAAAGAGTTGACTTTAACACTTCTGAACTTCATTCTTTAGGAGTCACCTTATTTACAGCAAGATAAATGCACTTTCAGCTCTAATTGCACAGAGCAGCAAAAGCATTCTTTGGATGGCCTGAATAATCTGAAATATATCTTATCTGTGAAACCTCAAAGGATCTATTTATTCAAGAAGTTAGTAAAATTTAAGGGATGTATACTGAACAGCTTAGATTTCAGAATATACAAGGGCTGCTGGCACATTTTAAGAGGATTCTTAATTTCTTTTAATTAAATAGAATGTTTTAAACATCATAAGCTATGTATTCACAGAGTTTATAGGAAAGATACCATGCCATGCTAGTAATTTGTATGAGAACTTGAAAAGTACATTCTAAAAGAAAGCCCAAACAGATAACATAACTGAAAAAAAGAAAAATGTAAATAGTGACAGAAATGAAAAGTGAGTTAAGTTTTTCAGTGGACAGAAGTTAAATTCCAGGCTGTTTTTGCCTTCACAGTGTATGTGGGTTCAGCAAATGTTTTGGGCCTTTTTAACCGGCTTTAGGATTTCTTTTATTCATTGCAAACTATTCTTTGCATTCACTGTTTTTTAAAGTATTTTTATATGGAAATACAAAATCTTCAGCAATACTTACATGGTGCATCTTTACTGTAAGATATCTGGCTACAAGCCAACAATCTCTTAGGATATAATCTTTTTCTAGGAGTGTATACGTACAACTTGCTGTTTGTTGTTAAGGCTTTTCATTAAGAAGTCAGGTGGGATTTATTTCTTTCATAGACTTCCTTGGTTAGCATATGTGAGGGAACTCATGTCTAAGCACTAGTAGAATTTGTGTTGTGTAACCTTTGCAAGTATTCATTGCATGTTAACTCTTGACAGATAAAATTACTTATTCACTATTGACTTGTCTTTGAAGGATGATTTACTTTGTCACTATTGAGTCATCTCCATGCTATATTGAGGCAGCAGATCATCTTGTGGCATGCAACTATTGCCCTGATACGGAATTGCAGCTAGAGTCTGCAGAGGAATGTGCAGGAGAAAAGGGGGAAAGGCAAATGTTGGCATGGTTTTGAATGCTGAGGACAGCAATCACCAGTGTCTGCAAAGAGAAGGGTTGTGTATTTGTAGATTTTGCTTGCTTCTGTTCCTTGGGCAGCTCTGCAGGACACAGTAAGGGTGTGGAGAGAGGAAGGCAAAGTATTTAGCTATTTTTTCGTTCACTGTTTTTGCTGATATGATTGCCTTATTTTGCCAGACAAGAAAAATCAGGAATCAAGAACCACAGTGACATTGCTCCTCTGTCTTAGTCACCTTCTCATATCAGCTTAACTTTTACTTAAAATATGCCTGTTAGTCCAACCTTGCATATATATATGACTTGCAATAAAACCTTGATTCATGCATAAATTAATGAAAGGAGCATTTTGCTTTTATTCTGGAAATTCCACCACAATCTGAGTAACTTAAGAAGAATCTAAATGTATCTCTCCCCTCTGGCACTGCTTAGATATGTGGAGGGTAAAACTAGCCTTTGCCTTCTTTCCTTCCACTTATTTTCACTATGCAGTAAACTGGCCTGCTATGAAGGTCAAAGAAATTATACAAATAGCAGTGTCTAGAGTGCTAGCTTGTGAACATGGAGCCCCAAAACGTTTTGTCTCATGTTGAACAAAACTTGCCTTAAACCTTTTTCCTCTGCTTAACATTACAAAGGCAAAGATTTTTTCATGGTCCTTGCTCAGTATGTGGAGCTGTGAAGATAGATTAGCCTGACAGTCTGGATTTAATAAGTCTTGCAGAGAAGCAGGAGATTAATTGCTAAGGTAAACTGCTTTGTGGTCATCTACCTAGGTGGCTTCCAAACAAAATGAAGGGCCCTGTAGACTGACCTGCAAAATAGTATGGAAGTGCAAGTCCTGGTTTTCCAAAGCTCCGGTTTTTGGACATGAAACTGAGCAACCTAAATAATTTGGTAGGGGCATCACTCTCAGGAGTCATAGGGATTATTGAAGAACATAAAAATTAGATGTCTGCTGTCAGGAATTCCTTAGGTGAGGCAGACACCTGCACTCTTTGTGCTGCCAGTGGGGAGAGTTTGGGGATTAGGCTTAAAGTGCACCAGAGCAGGAAATTATTAAACTTTAGATAATGCCAAAGAAATAAGTGTTTACAAACCCCTGCATCTCATGAGTGGAGGCTTCTGCAGAAGTGTTTGGAAAAAAATTAAGACTAAGAAATGCTAATAAAGACTAAGATGCTGCTTAATGCTCCCATTTTTTGATGTATCTGCTGAAAGTTTCACTCTCTAAGGAGAAAGGTGCAACCGCAGGTTGGGGAGGATCACTAGGAGTGTTGAATGCTTAGGTTAAATTATGCTCTGGAGCTAAAGGTGGTAAGATCCTCAGAGCTATAAGAAGATGTAATTAGATCCAAAGTACTGCTAGACACATTTTAACCCCTCCCCTCTACTGTCAAGCCCTTGTATAGGGAATGGCCCCTGGTGCCAGAATGTCACAGTTCAGAGCTGGTGAACCTTTCAGGGGTCATTGGGATTTCCCACATGATTTTGAGGATCACCGAACATGATTTTACTTCAAGGTGAGGAAGTTCTGTATAACAACCAATTTTACAAGTCCAAAGTTCATTTGGGAGCTGTGCACACAAAGGAACACAGATACTGAATTCTTCACTGGTACTGTATTAGCCTTGCATGAGGAGAGATTAGGATCAGCCCTTCTTTGCTGAAATGATTTGCCTGGTACTGCCAACTGGCAGTAACTAGGTCCTTCCAGCCAGGAAACTACCAAACAAGACATTTGTGTTGTGAAGCCAGTAAGTAATGCACACATTGTGGGAAAGTCACCATTATCTTCAGAAAAACAGTTATGTGTCACCATTACTGAAACTCATGACTTCAGATGATCTGGTATCTTTGGTATCTTCAGATGGTCTGGTATTGCTGAAGTAAACCCCAAGAATATATTAATTTCATTCAAGCCAAGGGTGTGAATCAATGGAGTATGGGGTGATTCCAATGACATTTGCATATTTATTGCTTTAGAATTGCGTGACAGTCATTCAGTTTCTTTACATTTTCTCCCTGAAAAAAGTTGTGTTACAGCGCTTTCTACTTCTTCAGTTACTTCAATATTTTACCCAGAGTGGTATTTTATTAAGTTCTTACTAGATTCCAATACCTAAGGTCATGGAAAAAGAGAACATTAGGAAATAATTATCTGTAGTGTATTGATGCTAAATTATTAAATTATTAAATTATTGATGCTCAAACTTCTTTGAAAGGTGTATAATGGGACAGTGAGAACCATTCTCAGATGTCCCACGTGAGGTTGTTAGGCAGCTCTGCTAATTTACAGAAGCAAGAAAAGTCAGAAAGCGGAAATGTTTGGGTGACAGAGTTTTGCTGAACTGAACATCTTTAAAAAGAGGGAACTTGTTCAATCTTACAAGCTTTTGGGGGATACCTTTTCAGCCATGTTTTAAGAAGTCTCTTCAGATACTAGTGCTCTTGTAAAGCTGAGGGCTGTTGTAGCCTAGATTAGGCCTAAATAGGTTAGATTTATTTGGTATGTCACACTAGGCAGAAAACATTCATTTGTGGAGTTTTCTCTTCCCTTTCTTCCCTTGTCTTTTTTTTTTATTTTATTTTCTCTTTATAGCCAGATGAAATTTAACTAATTAAAAGTATAATACAATTTTAAATATAAAAAATAACTAAAGAAGTAAGTACAAATGAAAAATAATTTGTAATGGAGTTGCAAAATATTTCAACAACATAAATGTTGTCAATCTATTATTTTAAATTACTTTCTGGTAAATATTATTTTGTTTGCTTTGTTTCTTTTTTTTTTTCATCTGCCAGCTGTCACAATAATTTATCTATAAGCATTTGCTGATTACTTCAAACTGATCAAGTATTTTAAATAGAAGTACTTTTTTTGTCCACCTGAACTGTTTCAAATATCAGTGGGTCTCTCTGAAGACAGATCCTTGCCTGGTCTAAATGACCGTATATTTTAAACCTCAAGGATTTTCTACTGATAGTCCCACAGAGTAAAATTATTGTCTCTACTGAACTAAAATATAATTTTTAAAATTTACTTTAATGATGTCAGTATTTTTCAGATAAAGTCTCTGAAATATTTCTAAATACATATTTACAGAGAATCTGCCCACTTGCCATCTTTTATTCCTGAGCTTAGAGAGCACAGTGAACAGGTGTGTGGAACTTATTGTTAGTAGAAAGCAATGCAGCATTGCCTAATGCATGAAGCCTTGCAGATTTTTCTTATCCTCTGCTGTACTGATCTGTTTAAGGATTCTCTCTTGTATTAAATGTCTGTTTTGTTTCAATCCTACAGTAATTCCTTGTCTGTGAGTGATGTACTTTTTATTAGTATATGAACACATGTATACCCACCTGATCATTGTTTTGCCTTGTTTTACAAGAGAGTGTAACTGTAGCATTGATTTTAAAAACATACCCCAGCAACTGGCTTATCTCAGAAATATCAATACTATAGTTGCTAAATAATAGTAAATAAATAATAAGACAACAAAGAAATAACTAATATTAGTGTTGGGGGTTGCTCTTAGTTGAATGACTCCTTCTTGGCTTTTAGTAAACCACACACTTCACTGTCACCCCACCTCCTTAAAGTAATTGGAAATATTTGACTATATCCAGGTAAGGGAGTAGTTCCTCCTAGGGAAAATGCTGAGAAGTTACCTTTACTCTCTGGCTAATTTTAGAGCATTAGCAACAGTAACTAAAATTTCAAAACTTACATTCACTTTAAAGGATAAAGAGGGCAGATGGGAGACATGAATTCTATTCCAGTGTGTGTTCAGTCTCTGTTTGAGGGCAATTTCATTAATTTATTTGTTTTGCTCTGTGGGAAAGGAAGTGTTGGACAGTGGGTACATCTTCACAGGGTTATTGCTGTGCTTGTAGGATGAATACCATAGCTTTATGATAACAGCTGTTGACAAACTATTCCACACCTGTTAATTACAGGTATTACAAGTAGAGAGGAATCTGGGTGTTTGCTGTCATGAGGACATTACAGATGTTTTGTTCTGTGCAAAGCTCTGCAGTTGGCCTCAGATCTTCGAGGACGAAGTTGTTTCTGGGCCTGTTCTGTCATCCTCATACCTCTGGGTGAGCAGCCACTCAGCTGCCCCATTCAGTTGCTAGTTGTAGAATTTGGCTGCTCCCTCAGCCAGTGTTGCAGCAGCAGCACAGTTGCCAACCTTCTAGTTCAGTTTGTCTGTCACTCTGTTTCTGAAGGGACCAGGAGGAAGAAGTGTGGTATGGCACAGTGTTTCCATCTTACACTCTACCCATCCTGGCTAATTAAGCAGTTCTGACTCCTCTGCCTTGAAATCAGTCCTCAAAGATGGTTTAAAACCCTGCCCAAGTTAGCCTTATGTGGAGAATGGTCTCTGTGTATTTTATGGGTATTCAATATGTTCTAGGAAATCTAACTTATTTTCTAATGATTTGTAAATTACATTCATCTTCTTCAAAGAATAAACAAGGCAATGTTTCCTCTAACTAACTGAAATTTTGGAAGAGCCAAGACGTTCTGCAAAACCTTGAGTCTTGACTTCTTTTGCCAACACTGAAGCATTACACAAAAGTTATATATTCTGCCTACAGCAAAAGAAGTCAAACTGAGTCTTTAAATGTGAAACCATCTGAGAGTACCTGCGTTATAAACCTGGTAGGTTCACATTTAGCATATTGCAGTGTGTTAAACAAAAGGCTGGCTTTGAGTAGTGGTTTAGTGACCCCATAGCAAAAAGAATGATGATTTATTTCTGCAATAGCTAGCACAAAACCTAAAAGCCTAGGGAGATGAGAAGAGAGATGACAGAAACCCTATTAAAAAGATGGTTCTTTGGAGGAAAATAATTGTTCTATATAGTATATGTATGTCTGTTTACTTAAAAGGGAATTAAAGGGACTTAGAGAAGTCATCTGGCTCGTCTCACGCTTGTTAGGATCCATTCCATCTAATGTAATCCATGGTAGATGTGATTTTTCTTTTTCTTTTGCGTCACTTTCTCCTTAGTAATTTTGATGATGAGTCTACAAACTTAGGCAAACCAATTCTACTGCCTTACTATCTCTATCATAGTGCTTGCTAAGAGGAGTATTGTCTGAAATGTTATTTGCTAACATTATTGCAATTGAATCCATGAAGAGTAAAAACATATTGTTTCACTCTTTGCCATCACCTTTTATGTGTTTTACAGCTATTAACATCACTTCTCTGGATTTTTCTTCTTTTTACTAAAGATCCCTGATTGTTGCAATCTTGCCACATTGGGTTATAGTTTCTATGTATGTAAATGTTCTTGTTTTCCTTTGTTGCTTCCCTTGAGAGAAGCTTCATGGCTTTCCTGCAATGTGTACCCAGAACTAGTTCATAAGCTACTCCTTTCCATTCTATATTTGTGCATCCATGCTTTCAGGGCTGAAATAAGACCCTTGATTTTCCTTAATGTCCTCAGCATACCATCAGTGTACTGTGGTGGTCATAGAAATGATTGGGGGTTTTTTTTGAGATTTAAACATAAATTGGATTAGCTTCTGCTTTTGGATATTGTTTCTAATGTCCAGGTCCGGAGAATTCTCTTGTCCTACTGTGGGACATGTTGGGAAAGATGTGTTACTGTGATGACCATTGTGAGAGACATCAATGCTCATTGAAACAATAAAAAATGGGGGGATGAGGCAGTGTATGGAAGCTGATTTAACAAAAAGCTATCAGTGAAGTACAGAGCCTACATCTTCCTTTAAAAAGAGTAAATATTAGTAGAGGCAATTGATTAAAAATAAGAGTTATACATTTAAAGTGGCAGGCACCTTTCCCAGTTTAAATGCCATCTGACCCAAACTGCAAACTTATCCAGCTGCCATCCAATTTCCATCTCTTAATTTTATTTTTAAGTGGGTAGAGTGTGTTCCCTGGTGCTTTTGGCTTGATGGTGTGCAGGGTACGTTACCACACTTTTCTTCTAAAGTCTGGTAACTTCAACAGGCTTTTGGACCTGAATACAGGAAGCCAGTTAAGTGTTTGCTTAACTTGTACAGTGTTAGTTTAAAGCTGCCTTCTCTTAATCAGTCTTAATTACTAAAATTGTGTGAGCCCATACCTGTAAGAGAGCAAAGTCCTGTCTGTTGACTATTAATTACATTACATTTATTCTTGCATGCTTGCAGCTGTAATTAAGTGGAAGACCTTAGCCCACATGGTTCTCAGAATCATCCAGGCTTTTGGAGAATGAAGGTCCCTTTGTTCAGTAGCAAGGGAGAAGCTCAATGCACAGGTTCTGTGCGTAAGACCTGTTTTCCTTTGTATGGCTGGTAACTCTGGTGTTTGTATCCTCTGACTGGATGGCAGAGAAACAGGCTGGTGCTCTTGGGCATTGAAGCTTTCACCTGAGAAACAGTGTCCAACCAGGTGAACAGATGCTGTTGACCTGGGCAAATGATGTTTCAGCCTTCTGCTGAATTAATGCTCCTGAAAACTTACATTTTTCTCATAGCATGTATTATCACTCAATTTCTTACTTCCTCATGTGAATGTACAACTTAGAATTTTGCCTAATCAGGGCAAAAATCCATGTGAACTCAATAGCCAAAACAGGTGACCAACTTTTGTAACTGTTCTGGCACTCTGTTCTGAAAGGGAGTTTGGGCAAATATTAGCATTCAAAATGTATTATAACTTCTTAAGTTCTGACATATAATTTTTTTCAGTAGATTGTTTCTGTCTCATGAGTATTCTGGTATATCTTTTACCTGGAAAGAGATTGGAAAAGTATTTCCTCTAACTTCACCAAACCACATTACTTGTTTGTTTGTTTGTCCTTAAATTTAGTCTTGCTTAATTTTGACTTGCATTAATTGCATGGGTACGTCTCATTTTCACACAAAGCAAGAGCTACCTTGCCACAATCTTTAGGGCTAGATCCTGAATCAGTTATGGAGAATCCATGAAGGGTAGGTGTTGGGACAGGGAGGATGTGAGGGGCTGTATGACTAATGAAGAAAGAGTGAAGCAAAAGGCATCAGTGTTTCATCTATCATGTAGATCATTTCTATGCATTGTAACCAATGGTTGTGTTTAATCACTTAAAACCTGAACATCTTGGTAGAAGAAACCTTTGCACTTAAAAGGCAAGACACTCAAAAGTCAGACAGTAAGATGGAGAAATTAAAGTGCATTTTCATGCTCCTTTTTCCATGTTCAATATTTAGTTTTGCACTACAGTTGCAGAGCACATTTTCAAGATAAGATAAAAGATCCTCTTTCTAAGTACCCCATATCCATTGAGGACTTGAGATAAACAGTGCATACCTCTTTTGGAAATCTAGTCATAAGTAAGAGCTGTAATGTTTAAGACATTTGCCAAAACCAAGTCCTTGTGTCTTTAGAGCAGAAGGAGGTTCTGACAGAGAGCTGGTTGCCTCAGCACATGTGCCTGTTGAAAAATGCCACATCTCTCACCTGGCTTCCAGCGGCCACTGTGGAGTATGCATCTCCCACAGGTTCTGTCTCTGATGTGTCAGCCTAAATAAGCATCTTTCAGATGCTCTTGGGCATCTGAAATGCTGCTACTTATCACACTATTACTATAATTATCATTATTATCATCATCATCATTATTATTATTTCTTCTTCTCACTGCTGTGGTACGGACTATACTACTACCATCAAGCCATTTAGATAGAAGGACCATACATCTCCTATAGGAAGCCAAAGCACGCAGTTCTGTCTGTCAACACCACCTTTATCAGCCACACCCTCCCAGTTACATTAGCCTCCTCCACCCTGAAACAGGTAAATTGGGTGACAGCGTTCCCAGGCCCCAGTCTGGAAGGAGTATCAGGGTGTGGCATGGCCACTGATTGGAGGCAGCCTGCCTGTAGGTTGGCACTGGCAAGACAGAGCAGCCCAGCACTGGCACAGGGGGGCCCCAGCGGCACCACTGATCCTGCAGGCAAAACAAAAAAAAACCTTTTTGGCTGGATCAGCAAACACATCTTGCTGACTCTGTAGCTGCAGAGATGCCAGTGTCCTGTCTGGGGGTAAGGTGATACCAGGAGCTCTGTTGAGGACTGTTGCTCACAGTTTAAAACTCAAACTGCACCCTGGACTGGGTGACAGCATGAGGTGATTTAAGCTTTACCTCAGGGGGGCATAGCTTGCAATCAGAAATATATGCAGCTGTCACTGATTGCTGTTTTGGTTATTTCCCAAGGTCTGACACAGGATTTTCTCTGTTCCATTACTTTACCTGAAAGTGGAGTTACACTGTTCCAGGAGAATTATATTTAACAGGAATACATATTTGAACCCACATCCTATAGTATTCTAATCAGAACATAAAACTGAAGGGAAAAGTCATAGGTTTTAATTCTTTTGGTCTGTGATTATTTTCTTTTGGACTCAAAAACCTGCAAGAACCTTCTAAATGTGTCAGGGAGGATGATAAAATTCAGGGACCTGAAAGTAGGATCTCACCCTTCACACTACAAAGCTTAATCAGATCAAAATAATGTTGGCCCAGGAATTTTTTGATTATTCCCTACCTAATAATGCAGCTTTAACTGTAAAGTATGGGTAATGCCTCTTTGTGCTTTCTGCTTTCCCACTAACCTTATCTGCAATTTTTAAAGGGTTTTTTTGTTGTTTTTTTTTTTTACTTTGAGGGTGGGGGGAATGTGAGTCAAATCATCCCCAGTGCATGGGGGTACTGAAACCATGAGCTTACCTTCATGCTGTTCACTTTCCACTCAGTGGTGGTGGTTGATGGCATGTGAAACACACATGCCAAAGCAGGGCTGTCAGGGAGCTCCAGAGAGGCTCCCAAGCTCTGTCTGTCTTCTGTGTGAGCAGCAGAAGGCAGCATCACCACCTACCCAGCTGTACACCCTCCGGAAGGTCTGCTGTATGGACACAGAACCAATGGCACAGTCCAAAATGAAACTGAAGGCTTTGTAGGTGTGGGAACAGGTGTTTTATGGATTGCTCACATTGATTCAAGTGATATGTATGTGCCTGCCACCTATTTCTAAAGTGTCTCAGAATCTCATCTCTCGTTTCTCTTAGATGCTTTGCCATGGATTTGGCAAGCAGCTTTAAACAAATAACATTTTGTTTTTGAGGGGGTGGAGAATAGTCATAGAGAGGATCTTGTTAAAACTATAGTATCTGGATGACCTCCTTCTGTCTTCTCTACAGTTATGCTGTAAATCCACTCAAGAACTTGCATTCTTACGTCTGTTTCTACAAATTTAAAAATGCCTCTCTTGCTGCTTTTCCCATGCAAGTCTGAAATGGCATTGTATATTCTGCTTAAACCATACAGTTTAATGATTTAATTCTCACTCCTTTTTTTTTTTATTTTTTAGGTAAGTTCACCTCTTCAACCTTATAACAAATAAGATACAGAAGTGTGCACTTGCTTTGATGTAGCTTTTTGTGTCATTCATATAATAAAACAAAGTGTTTGATTTTGAGGGTGGGAAGGAAAGAAAAAAGCCCCAGAAATGTCCCCATGTTTTTAATGAGCAGACTTTTGCCAAGTGGTAATTAATACTCCTCAGTCTTTGCACTGATTAAGAGCCTCTTAGGATCCTCTGAGAAAAAGGGGTTTTGCCAAGTTAGATTTTCAGGCAGGTGAGCTGCTTTCAGCTTTGCCTTTGCTAGGTGCATTTTTGATAGTGTTTTTCCTAATTGCTATTTCTTTTTGTTGCTCTGACCTTAACCATATTCTTATGCTGCCCAAATCACTAAACTGATACATCTGAAGCTTCTCTATAATTTTGTGCTGGAGAAAAATTACAGAAGCTGAAATAATGACTCAAAGCAAAAGCTGTTTTTCTGAAACTAAGTAAGGGAAGAGAAGAAACATAGTCTTGTTTTCCTAAGCCAAATTCTTTACTGAGCCTCCTTTCAAAATACAAGCATAAAAAATCCCCTGGGGATGTGGTTATCATTGACCCATTGAGGACCATCATTCTACACGAATTGTGGTGACTGGGCCCCAAGGGTTCAGAGTTGAAACTTTTTTTTTGTCTCTTCACACAATGGGAATGAAAGTTTTCAGAAGTGTTGATCAAAATTTTTCTTTTTCAAAGTTGCTTTTCCACAGTAAGAGATATGGACATTTTTAGACTGAAAGCACCTGAAGGTCCTAGTTCAATTTACACTTGTTTTGGGGGTTTTTCCATTACTGAGACTAAAACATGTTTCATGTTAACTCTGGGAAATGGCTTCTTGGCTTTTGAGGGTTTAATAATTTTCCATTAACAGTATCTTAAACTAATTTTTGCTCACTTGACCTCCTTCTTTAAAAGAAAAATAAGGAAGAACTCAGAATCTAGTAATTCAGCTAATCTTAAGTGAAAACATAGGCCAATGGTCAGGACTTAATTTTTCCTCCAATTTTAAGACAAGGATTTCAATAAGCCTGGTTCTCATAGTGTAAAAAAATATTTTCCATCATTCCTTATCTGAGATTCCAGTCCTCTTAATCCCATATTACACATAATGTCTTTTAAAAGTCTCTTGTTTAGTCAGGACATAGGAAAAAGTCTAGAAAGTCTAGTTCTTGGGTGCATAGTGTTGTTTGTACCCATGGTCTATATCACTCATAAATGAGTATATGAGGTTTTTTGTATGAACACCCACCAGGAACTAGAGAAAACCTATGGATCAGAGTGTTTTGTTCAGAGTGATCTTACTTGGCTATAATCAGCTGCAATGGCACTTTGCAAGTGGCAGAGATGGCATTTGGTTGCTGAGCCACTAAGAAGTACTTTGCTAAAACTTTCAGCTGATCAATCTCCCTTGCTGCTTCAGTGTGATATGTATAATTTCTCAAAACAGTACTAGGTTGTTAGGATTAGTAAAATGGTGTCAGCTGTAATGTATATGATCTCTTACTACTTTTTAATAAGAGAAAAGAAACCAAACAAACCCTGAATGAGCAGTCTTTCTGATCACTTGTTCCCCCTCTTCACAATCAGTCTTTCGCTTAGTGGTCACATATGGAGATGTTAGCTAGTATCTCACATTGTAGTCATGTCCAGCTGGAAGCTCTTGGCCACTTAGCTTGGAAAATTCATTACTCTCAATCAAATCAATCACTGACATGCAATGGAGTCTTGGTATCTTTGTCCTTCTATGTAGAAACATGAGGTCACTCAAGGTTACCAGAAGTTTCATCTCTCTCCTCTAGATTCAAGGAAGAGCTGCCTAAGTTAGAGCTGGGAAGAGGCCTTAAACAGACCTGGAAAAGAAATGGAGCTTGCAATCTCACACTGAAATTTATAGCTAGATGTTGTCTAACTCCTTCCAAGATACTTCCCTGACCTTTCTGAGATTAGCTTGCTGCAGGAGCCAAAGAGAAGAATCTTTAGATTTCCTTTTACTTACTGTCTACTTCTGCTGAGCTTAAAATCATCAATAATGGAAAAATACTCAAACCTGAGCTGTAGTGACACAGTTTGAATGGCTCATGGCCAAATGCTCTAAAAAACAAGGTCAGAATTAGCTAATAAAGAGCCTCCAGGTGCAGTTTATCTCCTGCTTCTGTTTGAGTAAAGAGGGTACCCAGTTACTATGAGCCAAAAAATAACCCCTAAGCCAGGAAGTCAAAGAACTGGAATCCTTCCCTTCTAGTGCTGCAAAATTATAAATGCAACTGAGGTTACAAGGATAGAAGTGGTCCTGAACTGTCTACAGAAGTGGATCTTTGGCACTTTTCTCTGTGTGTGAGAGCAGACTGGGTTGATGATTGCCCCTATTGGCTTCCCGCCTTCTTCTTTTGTCAAAGGGGAAGTTCTTCCCTGATGTTATTAAGAAATGTGTGAACTCATTCCGCTCTGCAGGGTACTTACATTTGCCTGATTCCTTGTCACTTTTCTTGCTAGGTATTGCAACTGTATCTTCCCACATAACTCAGAAGGCTGAACTTTCAAATCCAAGTCTGTTCATCTGTTTATTGTGTATTACTCCATTTCTCAAGTTCTGTATATGACTGACAGCTCAGTTCTGAGACTTCATCCAGTCCACAGATTCAATCATTGTCAAAACTGCCAAATGAAGACTTTGCCTTCCAAACAGTGAGGAGTTACTTCTTTAACTCCATTACTAGCTTTGCCTCTGTTTTGCTAGTCCAGTGGCCCACTACTGAATCTCATTTTGTGAAGGGAGTCTGAAGAAAACAGCTTGTGTGTGTTTTTAATTACATGTTTGTTCAGCCCTCTGAGGATGTCAGGAGCTGTGTGAACAGCAAATGCCAAGTGATTGCCAGGAAGAAAGCTGCTGACTGCAGTGCATCACAGACAGAACTCTTCTGTGTAACTGCCACTGCCTTGCCATGCACATACCAACGATATCTGATTTTGATTATAGTCTCTCCTCTGATGATAGTGCTGTCTCGGGTTCTCCTGGAGACAAAGTCTTGGTCAACTGAAAACATAAGCAGTGGTGTAGTCAAGGACAAAGTCAGTCAGTCTCCCCCAGATTCCAGTCTATTGACTCTTCTTTCTTCCTCATTTGGAGTGAACTGAAAAGCTAACGATCTCCCTTTAAATGAGGATAAGTTACTGTATTATGTTAGTCTGGACAAAGGAAATCAAATTAATTAGCAGACAGACTGCAAATGTGCTGTGTAGGAGGACCTGCCATTAAAGTACCTCGTTCAGGCTCCTGTGGCTTGTTGTATATTCAGGATGATAGCTGTGGTCTTCATCTCAGCAGAAGAGAAATAGAAAAATACTAGGCTTCAATTAGAGACAGAACTATGATTCAGTCATGGGCAAGGGGAGGGGGATGTGAGTAGGAGATGGCTTCTCTGCAAAAGCCTAAGTCCTAAAACATAAAATCCCAGTTTACACATGGCAACAGATCCTTCTATGATTGAATTACAGCCTTCCTATTCAATAAAGGGTCAAGTCTGTTAACCAGAATACAGACGGAGCAAATATTTACATTCTTTGGGCAATGACGGAGTGAGAATCACTGATCAGAGCGTGAATCAAAGCCACAAGAACATAGATGTGGAACAACCACACATTACCATTAGTGTGAAGCGGCAGGGATGGAGTAAATTGCAGTATTTTGATGTGAAATTTTCTGTGCTAAAAGTCATCCTGCAGCATTTCACTGAAAAATCAACTTTTAGTTACTTCTAGTTAAGTGACTCGTGCTGACAATAGCAGTGCATAATTCATAGTTTGCCCACTATTTCTGTGTGCTATATATTTTCTAATATACCTAGAAAGTGATATTGAAGTGTATAGCCATTTAGCATTTTATTTTCATAGTGCTTATCTAATTAAAATTTTATTTGTATTCCTGACTTTATAGTACCTCATAAGTTCTGTACTTTTGTTGAGCTGTTATGATTTATTTTGGTCCATTTGACAGCTCTCACAGTCAAAAATGTTACTGCCAATTTGGAAATATCAATAGACTTATAGTGAAATAAATGAAAATTCCTTTTTTATCTCAGAAAACAACTTGAAAACAAGGGTCGAAATAATTGCAAACCGAAGAACTTGCATCAAGACATCAACTGATGAATGCATGAGGGTAGCCAAGAAGCCATATAACTCTGAAGGTGTTGAACTCCAAATGTCATCTTTGTTTACAGTCTTGCAAAAACACATAGAAGCAGCCCATCAGAGCATGCCTTTACAGCACATTTCAGCCCTCACAGGTTTGAATTGCATTTTGGTTGCATACATGAATTTTCTCATGCAAGACCTTGAGTGAACAGGCTTCCTTTCAGACTGAAGCCCACATCTGAGTTAAACATTTGAAACAAAAGTAATTAAGCAGGAATTCTGATGGGTCATTAGTTAATCCACAAAAAGTGACTGCAAAAGTAAGCCAAGCAGAAGCCTAGTATTCTTAGGGAAAGAAGAAAACATCTTATAATTCTCCAAGTAAGTTTGTGAACAAAAGGGGATACAACATATTGCAGAATCACCGCAAGGATAATGCTGTGCATGGTGTGCAGCAGTGACTTGTTACTGCCTGGCTTCCATCGACACATAGTGCAGTGCAAGTAAGTTTTCAGCTTCTGGGCCAGCTTAGACCCCCAGGCAAGAAAATGTATTAAAAACTCTGAGCTAACCCACTGTTGTTTCAAGGTGTCTTGTACTACATGTAAACATTAGAGCTCACAAACTCTGATTTCCTATAGGTGTGCACAATGTGCCAGTTCAGCACAGTAACGCTAAACATTGTCTTTACTACTCACACCTCATGTGATTCTAAACTGTGATATCATTGACTTATTCCCCCTTGTCCCCTGAAATATTTTTCATGCCTCCCTGTGTACCCTAGGAGAAAATACACTTAGTGTAATGCAATGGAAGTTTCAAACCTGCCTTGCTGTCCAACCTATTTGAAATTTGGCAGAGGAAAAAATTAATTGTGAGGAAGTGGCAGATGTGTTGCTTATTAACTAAAGAAAGGGAAAAAAAGGGTTAGAGGATTCCCTAGATTTAACCTCACAGAAGAGAAAAAAGTGCTTTTCTGTGAATAGTTGTGGTCAGGCACGTAGCTACATGTTTACGTGAGGCAGACCTGGTTGCAGCTGACACGCTGAGTGGGGTCAATGCTTGTTTTATTTGCTCATTAGCATAGACCTTCTGCACTCTGTCCCCAGCACTGCTGTAAGTTTTAGTCAGGAGGACTGATGCTTTGGCAAGCAAGTTTAAGCAGAGCTAAATGTAAATGAAAAATGCTCAAAGGAATATATGCCATTTTTAGGACAGCTTTATGAAAATACAGCTGGAACAGTTCTTACAAGGGGCATGTTGGAAAATAGTGGGGATATATAGCTGAAATTTTGTATTTGTGGGAATTTGCATACTACCTAATAGAAAGACTTGCCTGTGGGATATTGTGATAAGTGCAATTCTTATTTGAACCATCTGTGTTTCAGCTCTGTAAATAGGATATTGGTTTACAGAAACTCATAATATAAACACTAGAACATCAATAACATTTTAGATTTTCAAAACGGGAACATGGCGACTTCAGAGTCATAATGCTCAAAGGAATATATACCATTTATGAGGATAGCATCTTGAATGCAGAATCTAAAAGAATACAACTATCTGAATCTACTAGAAAATCTGGAAAATTTAAATGTTACTTCTGATTAATCTATTGCTTCTTATATGCAAGATTACCTGCCACCTATTGATTTTTAGAAGCAATGGCATTTTTCTGGCCAATAAGAGGAACAAGCAGAAATTCTTTTGAGCACTTCTGTGATGCTTTAGAAACATCAGTTTTCTTCTAGAACAGAACTCATCCAAATGCCCTCTTTTTGGAGTGGTGCAAGTACAGTAATGAATATATATTGAAAATTAATGGCCTTCTCCCTTATTGTGGGCTAGAAAATGAGCTGTGTGTTTTAGAAGTGGTGTGTTGGTTGAAGCTGCAAAGCCATAAAGCTCCTGACTCCATCTCTGTTCTATCAAAACTCAGGGAAACTATATTGAAAATTTTCATAGAAAACATTTCCATTTCAAAAGTATAGTGTTTTTAAAAAGAGGTTGCCTAAGGGTAACAAATCTGGATTGCTTAGCAAAAAGAAGAGCATTGGTGACATGCAGTGCAATTGAAAGATGTTGGAAATGGTCCATTCTTTAATTTCTGACCTCCAGTAACTCACTTCCCTTTGAGCTCAGTTCTGGTCCTACCATATGTTGATCACCAAGGCAGTCTACAAAATTTGAAGTTGTGTTGCTTAGTCAGGCATTGGTATTGCTTGAGATTTCTGTGTTCTGTTGTAATGCAAACAACAAAAGTATAATGGAGACTACTCATTGCAAAATAGTCTTTTGTAGTATCGATTCTCCAGTGAGGAAGCAATGAAATGAGCTATTGTATTTAAATGCTGAACTTTCCCCATTCTTGTGTTGACTGTCCTCCTTTCCAGTAGGCTGAGGGACAGTCACAGATGAAGACATTTTCTCAAGCCACCGCTTCTCTTCACATTTAGTTTTTAGTTTCCCAAGGGCAGAAGTCTGCTGTTTTCTCCTGAATGAAATGCTGCCAAATGGGAGTGTACCAGTTGCCTTCTGCACAGAAGAATAAAGTTAAATGTAGGCTGTTTTTACTTGCTGGACAAAATGTTCATGTGCAAACAGAACTGACTTGCCTGTTTGGGGCTCTCTATCTTATTCTGAAAAGCTGAGAAACACTGAGAAGGAGATCAAGTACCTTTTCAACTTAGTTCACTCTTGCTGAGGGACATTTTTTAGATTCATAGGAGAATTACAATAAGGTCCTTTCCAAAAAAGCTGTTCTCCTTGTATCCAGGGAGTTTTATTTATTCCTTCCAGCCCCTGGCTGTAGCATTCTTCAAAACCAGGTTGAGAGAAAGAAAATCAGCTTCATGGACAGTTAGCAGAAATCTGGTTTTATTTTGTGGGTTTTTCCCTCCTCCCACTCCCCCTTTCTTCTCCAGTGTTGCATATGCTGCCAGTACTGATGACTACCCAGACACTTCTGAGTAGGACATCTCACTCTGCTTGGGACAAATCACATGTGCTCACCAGGCAGACATTTGTCTGTGGTTGCATCTAAAACCACAAGTTCCTGAAGCTGAAATAGCAATGAAATTTAGGTCTTTTAATCATAATGATATTAAAACAAAAGCTCTGTCCAGTTACCTGCTCATACTCAATTGGAGTTCTTTGTATTCCTAGTCTCCTAAAAATGGCATTGCTGCATTACCAGAGCTACTGTATGATGACTTCGCTTTTACATTTCTTGCAGCTTTTTTTTTCCTTTATTTTACTTTTCCTGTGTTAAAATGATAAATGCTGACACAGTTGTGGAATCAAATCTTTGCTACTGGTAAATACAACAGGAGCATATGAAGTTGACAGTGTCTTGCTTCACTGTATTACCTGGCTAACATTTACCCTTAAAAAAACCCAAACAGCCCAAAGCAACAAATCTTGCAGCATTGTTCTATTTTGTTCTAGTTGTGGGATTACCTTAGTAATTGCATCTATTATGTGTGTGTGTGTTTTTTGGGAAGCACTGGTATTTATCATGGATTTAATCACAGAGCATGGGTAAGGTTAGAAGGAACCACAGTGTGTCATCTGATCCAACCTTCTTGCTCAAGCAGGGTCATCCTAGAGTACATTGCACAGCTCTTGGAACTAGAAAATCCATAGCAACAGCTGAATTAATATGATGCAGCACCCTTTCAACTAGCTTTATCTTAGCATAGATTTTCCCCACCAGTGTATTTTTCTACATACTTTGATTTATTTTTCAATATTTTAAACTCAGTGTGTTCACCTTGGCAAGGTGAACTTCTGGCATTATGGGGGAAATGTTTTTTTCCTGAGGAACACAGGCTGGCATCATTGAAACCCAACTCCATCTCACCCTGTCAAAAACAAAGCAAGAGCCTGGACTGTAGAGTGTGATTCCCAAGATGCCCAGCCTGCAGGAAGACCTTTCCTGGTTCCTTCCAAGCTTTGTGGTGTTCCCTGTGGGCATTCTTGGCTATCTGGGGGAGAGGTGTTGGTGAGAGAGAAGGATGGATCTCCTTGGTGAGTGGGAGAGGGAAGGATGGAGGGGAAGAACAATCTCCATCCAAGCCAACCAGTGAGGGTACTATGAATTTATTAAGTCTGAAAGAAATGCTTTCTCCCTCTACCACCTACTGCTAGGCTGTGATGCAAGAAAATTGCTTTCTTTCAAATCTCTCTAGAAGGTTCGTAGAGGGCAAGAATGGAAAAATTTCTGCCCGTAATGGCATTAATTATTCTTTTTTAAATAATTATTGTCCTTGGTGTTGTATGCAATGACTTTGAAAAGCAATGCTTATTAGTCCTAGTACATTGTAACTCTACTGCCAAAAGGCAGAGATTTTGTCTTTGAATATCTGAATAACATGTCCTAGCTGCAGTACTGTGTTTTCTGTGGTTTTTTAAGTTTGGTCTCCCCTGCCTTCTTCATGTTTTGTTGTTGTGGCTGGCCTCAGTCTTAGCAATTAAGTAATGAGAATCTATTACTGATGGAACGATTTAATAAGACTCCCATGTCTCTACAGAAAAAGATTACGGTACAGTGTTCAGTTATTGCTGATGCTGTTGAGACATAGGAGAAATAGTTTCCAAAGGATACTTAAAAGAGAAAATTATAAACAAATACCTCCCCTGCACAAAGATGCATGATTAGTCTTTATTACAGTCTTTATGTGAGCATTGTACTATTAGAATCATGCCTAACCATTAATAAATTAAATAAATAGCATTTTTGGCTTCCTGGTAGAGAATTTGATTTTTCCTGGCTTTCCACATCTGTTGCTAAAGCCAAGTTTCAGTTCTTTGAAAAGCCATTGCCTGGCTTGTCTTCAAGGAAAACTACTTGTGTCCCATCTTAAATGTGAGAACTAACCGTGTACACCATGTTCTTACATTAATATACATATGATTGGTTTATAGAGATTCTTTTTCTGACTAGGTCTAATACGGAAGTAAGTGTGGACTAGAAAAAATTTTGCTAGCAGGGATTCCCACACTCAGCCACACTCAGCTGATCCCTAAGGAGACCTCTCGTGTCTCTGAAGTTTGCAAGATAGAACCTGAGAAAGAAATGCAGGTGACCAAATGTGGCCATCTATGTATCATACTACAGAACTGGACCTGATTAATAGTGCCTGCCTTTTGCTGGTAGTTAAAGAGAAACCCTTTTCAAAGGGAAACTCTTCAGCAGTTAATTAAATTTTAAATTTCCAAAAAGTAAAGAGTCCCGGAATTAGTTTTTCATCTTCCCAGCCATTGGCTCTTACTGTACGTTTGATTCGGATAAGATAGATTTATAGTACTAAATTTTGTTCCTCCTGAATCCATACTGTGAATAAGGAAAATAGGCAGAGTCTCAAGTACCATGGCAAGCCAGGTTTTGCAGGGTTTTGTTTTTTGGTTCAGGGTTTTTTTTCTGGTTTTAAAAAAAAAAAAAAAATTGGCTGTGACTTTTTCTTCTGAATTCCATCCAGAAAGTCCTCGTAAGAGATGATTATGTCATACCTGTATCAGAGACTTGGATGCTTCCAGGAACGCTGATAATGCTGAGTGCTTTATAAGTGTGCATGCTAAAGCAAACAAACAAGTCTCACACCTGCTGATTTCCTTAGCAGCTAACATAAAATATCACAGTCATCTTCCCGTTACATTCCTCTTTCTTTCTCTCCACCTGCAGCCTTAAAGTAGGCTGATCTACAGAACAGGAATTCCCAGTCAGAAACTGCATCCTGAGCTGAGAATCTGATCACAACTTTAAAAACCAGAGGAGACATCAGAGTAGTTATTCAGCACAGATGGGCACTGGTGTTAACTTCTACCCCACCTTTCAGAGCATAGCACCCACTTCTGCACTGGGGGACTTCTCTGAAAATTATGCCCTTGAATTTTGAAATCAAATCCAATGCTCCAATTCAGAGTGAATTTCCCTAACCACAAAACTATAGGTTATTTTTGGGTTTACATTACTGCCTGTCCTGCTCTGGAGCTGGATTACTTTCAAGAATGCATGAGTTATAGGGCCAGAAGGTTGGTATGCAGGAGAGAGCCTGCCTTGGTAGATATTTTATGTTACACAGTAATTGGATATAAAGAAGAAATACAGCTAAGGGCAGACACAGTGATCCTGGGTCTTCCCCTCCTAGCACAGTGCCCTGACCTCTGCGAATGACAGAGCTGAATCTTGGCATCCTTGCCTCCTTGGCCCAAAACCAGATTTTTTTACACTCCTGGGTACCTGGTAGGCCAGCTCCAGCATGCTGGGCTTGATGAATTTATGAACTCATATTTGATGCTGATTTCCTTATCTCAAGGAGAAAAAAACTCTGCCATGTGAAATGTAAATGCAGCCAGGCCATGCTGGGTGCCTTCTCTAAGGTTAACTTATTCTCAGCTCACCTGCTGGAAAAAAGGTGTGAGGAGGAACTGACAGTAGCTGTCAACAGTGCTTGAAGTAGTTGAAAACTGTCACACAGGAACCTCCACTGGCTCTGCCATGGGAGCCCCCAGTGCAGCAGGAATGGGGACCCCAGGCTGGCATTGGTGCAAGTTGTAGAGGTGTTGGTCTCGAGGCAGTGCTTGCTTGCTTGGTCTCAGCCACATGCTGTTCCATTCTGTTCCATGTAAGTAGGGCAGAACTGCCATGTTCTTGCCAAAATCCAGATTCTTCTCCGGTATGTTTTGTGTTTCTTCTCATCCCACTCTATCTGCAGACAGGCAGCATTCACCATGTTGCTTTGCATTCAAATTGAGTTTGCCAAAATGTTCTGGTTCTCTAGGAGTACTGAGGTTTCTCTTCTCTTTGTATGTGAGCACCATAAATATATGTAGTCCTTGGCAAGTTGCTGGTACCAGGTGACCTTGTTTGCACCCTTACTTGCTTGAATAGGGGATTTGTGTGCCAGGGCTTAGAAAGGGGTGATTTGCAGGCTAGTAAAGGGCAACCCTGTGATTAGAAATTCCACGATCTGACAGAATGCACATTTGACCTGCTAGTGTAAAATAGATTATTACTCTATTATATAAGTATTTTAAGGTTCAAGTTTGATAAGGATCAGTGACAGAAATAAGTGGTGCGTTCCTACCTGTCTGTAGAAGTACTTGCTGACATGTACTGCAGCATTTGGTTTATAACCTTACAATAGCGGCTTTGATTAATAATGCTTTATTAGTTATAAACATAGATTTACTGAATAAATCCTACTCTGTTGCGTGGCTCTCCATGCCTACATAAAACCATTTCAGTAATTAGAAAGCTACTATTATATTTCTCTATACTGTAGACTTTGTTAGTTCTCTCTGCTTTCCTGAATTCCTACATAAGATTTCTACTTGACCCCCATCCTTGACAGGAAAGGGAAATGTTTCCTTTCAACTTGCATTTTATGATAAGAAAGGGTGGGTGTGGTAAGACAGGGTTGCATAGAATCATAAAGGTTGGAAAAAAACCTTTAAGATCATCCCAAGAAACGAGGAGGGATGGGGGAAAGGGTGCTTCTCTCTTTCTGATGTGCTTCTGGAGCTGTGCTATGCCAGGATCAGAAAAATGTGACTGGAAAGGCAATATCCCTTGTGTTTCAAGAGAAGAGTAGAAGAGTATGCCTGAGAAATGTGACATAAGGCATCTTGTGGAAAGCTCACCTTAATCTTTTTCTAGAAGATGTAGGCTTGTTACCCTGGGTATTTTTTCTCCACTTTCTGTATAAAACACAAAGCAGTGGGGATCAGTTGTTTTATCTACTACTGAAATCCAGCCATCAGTGCAGAGTAACATGAGAACAGTTTGAAAGGAAGCATGGAACACTATATTCAACTGAAACTAATTACCTGATTAGGTTTTGGCCTGCCTCTGTGGGTTGACATCCAATGGACTTGGCGACAATACCTGCCAGGAAAGCCAAGTCTAGTCTTGCTTCATTTAAAGACTTTGGACAAAAGTTCTGGACTTGCATGCTGAATGCTAAGCAGTGTGAAAATAGGCCACTGATTTAAAGTACCCCTGGCTACAGTGAATGTTAGTGGGCAGATGGCATGGTTGCAGATGAATGAGTTTTTTTTGGATTTTAGAAATACTGGTTTCCATTTAAAGGTGGTTCTGTTTCAATTACACAATCTGGTGAAATTTAACTCTGCAGCAGAACCTGCTCTGTACACAGCTATAGGATTAGTACTTTCCTTTCCTTCAGAACTTCAATCTTCTCCCCTTAGAAACTTAGTCAAATCTAACATTGAGGTTTTAAAGCCTTAGAAAATAATCTAAGGGGATGTTATCTCAGTCTGCTATAGTAGTTCCTTCTCTTTATCTTACAGGAGTTAAATACATTAGGACTGTTTCGTTAGGTGAGATGCATTTGTTAGCACTGTTGTTGTCTTCTTTTGCACCTTTACTGCAAACACTTTTTTGATCTTTTGGTGTCATTGCTTGGAAAGTGGCATGTTTTCCAGAGTAGGATTACCTACGAAACATGTAAAGTTAGACATTATACTTAGCAGTATGATGTTAGTTTTTTGTTTTGGTATCTCTTTAAAAGAAAAAAAAAATTGTTTGAAGCTTTACTGTGAAGAGAGGGATGATGAATCTTTTATCTGTACACTATTAAAAAATTACCCATTAAGAACAAAGGTGAGCAGAGCACTTTTAGAAGGACTTGGAAGTGTTCCTGCCTCCAAATGGGAAGCTTCTGTGCTGCACCCACTTCTGGCAATGTAGAGACCCTACCCTCTGTTCTCCTTTCCCAGGGAGAATGATATGAAAAGAACTGTCAAATGAATTGTAGCAGTTCACTGGTGAGCATTGATTTCATGAGGAAATTTAGTACACCTACTCTGATATTCTGGAAGCACATCGAGACACATTAGTAAAATGAATTGGACAAGAGCTGGTAAGAGATGCTCCACAGAATAAGAATACCTAATAGACAAACATAGGAAAAAATATTTTAGCCAACTGGCTTACTATTTTAACTTAGCAACTAGCTTATGCTCTACCCTATTCCTTAACATCTAAAGTAAATACCGAATCCTCACCCATTTACAGACCACCTTAAACCATTTGCCCAAGAGGCATTGCAGGTGTGAAGTCCTCAAAATTGTGTTTAAGCATTTCCTCTTACTGCAAAAATAAATCAAGTTTTTGGCCTCCCACAAAGACAACAAATAGAAGCCTATAAATGCCATAAAAGCCCCAAGAAACTTCAGAAGCAATTTTAAATAATAAAAATCGTCTTTTGGACAACCCTTGCTACTTCTGTGTGGAATGAGGCTGGGCTGGGACTCCGGGGCTGAAGAGGCAGATGGGAGTTGTGTGTAACCTGGTATCCCCTTCCCTTCTCCTCTGCCATCCCCAAATCAGCTGTCACCATATTGGCAGGAGTCTCCTGAGCCTTTGCTAGCCAGGAGTTTGCCCAGCTGTTCGGGCCAGGATTTCACAAAGAGGAAAACTTCCTGGTTGACGCTTCTGTAAAGCCACCACTTCAGCCATCAAAGCAGCAGTGTCCCTGTGGGGAAGAAGCAAGTAGCTGGAGAGTCTGGGGAGGTGACTTTCCAAAGGGCCTGGCCTTTTCATGATAAGTAATCACCCTAGAATAGAGCTAATCTTCTAGGAAAAGGGATGGGATTACAAAGGTGATAAGATTTCCACTTCTCCTAAAGGCATGAGTAAAGTTAAGCTCCAGTACAATTCTGTGGTTTGAAAATGTGTCTCTCTAATAGTGACTTCTGTTGCCTTTGCAGAATGATTTGGAAATTTGCCTTCTCCCTTTTCCTGATGGCAACGCTGTTTGGAGTTACAGACACCAGAAAAAACCGTCCTGCAGGTGCCATTCCCTCCCCGTACAAAGGCAGCAGCAGCAACCACTCGGAGCGGAGGCAGCAGCTGAACAAGGAGGTGTTGGCCTCCAGCCAGGAGGCTCTCGTGGTCACCGAGAGGAAGTACCTCAAGAGCGACTGGTGCAAGACGCAGCCGCTGCGGCAGACGGTCAGCGAGGAGGGCTGCATCAGCCGCACCATCATCAACCGCTTCTGCTATGGGCAGTGCAACTCCTTCTACATTCCGCGGCACGTGAAAAAGGAGGAGGAGTCCTTTCAGTCCTGTGCTTTCTGCAAGCCACACAAGGTCACCTCTTCGACCGTGCAGCTGGAGTGCCCTGAGCTGGACCCACCGTTCCGACTCAAGAAAATTCAGAAGGTCAAGCAGTGCCGGTGCATGTCTGTGAATCTAAACAACTCAGGCAAACTGTGAGAGCAGGCATGTAGCTGCTGCTTGGTGTTGCCTCCACCAGATTTACTGCTGCCTCTCCTGTCCCTCTGAGGAGACTGTCATTTTGTTGGTTTGTTTCTTTTCCCTTTTTTTTTTTTTCCTGGTCTGTTTTCTTTCAGGAGGCATCTCTCCAGCAAGGAATGGCTCCTTGTCACTTGCCTACTGGAATAACGCTTTTTAATGGGCTGTGTTAGGCACTTCACCATAAAGTTCATTGTATTTTAAATATCACATGGCAGTTGAATCTTCTGGAGTGGAGCAGGCCCCCAAAAGTTGGGATTGATGATCTAAGTGACCAGGTGGCTGAAACCAGCATTAAATGTTTCCACTGTGTGGAGTGAAGCCCTCTGCCCTACACTCCAGTTCCCTCCACAAGTTGAGAACACCTTCCCTGTGCTTTGGTCCGGAGCTTGTTTCTCTCACTTGGAAATGCTGGGAGGCTGCCCAGGACTGGGGTATATAGGTGAGGGAGAGTAAGGAGGAGTAATGTGTGAAAAGCAAGTGAGACTCTCCAGTGAGACTCATCTCTTTAAGACGACTTCAATCGTGCAACGACAAATGGTTCTGGGCTTGTTGTCTGAACGGCAGATCAGAAGCAAGGGGAAGAGGGCGAGGCGCTGGGTCAGCCACGGTGACCACAGAGCAGACTGAGGGTGGGTTCTGATGCTGTTGTGGTTAGAGTATATTGAACACATGGTCTCTGCAGCAGTGTTTATTTTGTAACCTAGCTATAGTAAACAGCTGTTTAAAGTATTATAGACCTAGCCATGTATATTTTTCTTGTGGCTGAGTACGCCAGAGATTAAAATATATGCAGAGACTCAGTTGCTAGGTCAGCTGCCTGCCTTAAAATGGACATGGATTTTACTAGGCTTTCGGTAGGTTTTTGTATGTTAGATATGTGTGTGTGTGTTTTTTACTCCAGAAAGAAAAACATCCATTTATGACCTTATATTTATGCCTGCACAGACTGGGGAAGGTGGGAGGGTGATGGGAAAGGAGCTGAGAACTCTAAAGGGAGTGATGTTTCCCTTAAGGTATAAAAGCACTGTCACACAAAGGACAAGGTTTGGTCATTGCTGAACTGAATACAAAAGTGTCATCAGGTTTTGGGAGTGGTGTCCCTCCCCCGATGGAAACCATGTTAATGTGTTAGTATTAAAGGACAAATCCGTCAGTCAGAGCTGCTGGAATGGGTCACAGCCATGGGAGCAGAGAGAGAGTAAGTTGTAATTGCCAAACTGTTGATGGTCCACTCAGTTTGTGAGACCTGCACAATCAGTGTTGAACACTTGCAGTTCATTTTAAATCATACTATGTTGTTACTTAGCTGATGGAGTTTAGTATGTCCTGTATATCCCATTTGTTACAGTTCTGATCTGTATTGGTCCCAGCTGCATTAAAATCCTGCCTCAAACCAGCCCCTTCCCCCAAACCAAAGCCCATGCGCTCTGAGTTGTCTGAAGCTTACAAATTACAAATGACACGCCGACTCCCTGATGCATGTCTCACAGTTCAGCATCTGCATCTAGTGAAACCAGCCTGCTGTGGGAGCCCCTCCCCACAAGCTTCTTCACATGCAGCCACTTCAAGGGGTTAATATGTTCAGCACTGTCGCCAGCCAGGGCTTCAGAGCTGCAGGTCTCTATTATGTGACAGGCCTCTCTAAGAGGCTTTCAGGACTGATCTCCACAAGAGCTCACCAAGCGGTTTACAGGGACTGGCATGGGCAGGATGAGGTTGGTCGGGTCTGTTAGCCCTGTTACATGAACAGACGTTGCTTTTCTGCTGTGATCTCTCAGCGTGTCAAAAGTGCACAGGGAGACTCCTCACGTGGGGAATGCTTTAGGGGTTCTCACTGCTGCGCTGTGGCATCCTGCCAGCCCCTGGATGGGTACCATTCAGTCTAGGCTTGAGAGTGTTGGTGTGGATGGGGTGCAGAGGGGGAAGGTGGCAATATAGTCTACTAAGATTCCAGGGAACTCAGTCTCCACTTGCAAGGAATGAGCTGAAAGTCAGGCATTTCGGACTAGAGAGAAAAAGCACCCTAGTAAATTCAGTTAAGAAAAATGTGCAAGAATCTTTACCTTTAAGCTATGCCCTGCCTGGGTTTTTCACCGGTTTGCAATATGAATATGCTGCAGCTTAAAGCTCATTCTAGGAGCTGTGTTTATGTAAAAACTGAGTTGAGCTTGTAATGGTTAAAACTGTATTTAATTCTTGTTTTATAAATGAAAACAAAAAATGAAGAAATGCTTTAAGTATAATGTAATTATTTTATAGGTCAACTATTAAATTATAGATTAAATAATAAAGCTACTCTAGGGTTATATGGCATCCAGGTGTTTTGCTTCAACAGCTTGTGTCCGATTGCTCTCTACCAGTATATTCTCCAGCTTCCTTTTCACCCTCCCAAATACAGGTAAATGATGGCTCACCCTGACAGCTTAGGAAAACCTAACTACTTCTCCCCTTGTCCTCCACCCCCCTCAAAAGCATCTGCAAGGCAAGAGGGAAAAATAAAATGCACTAGTCCTAGATTCTGGAGTTGATGCTGCAAACACAAATTCTGGGTTTTTTTGGTTAACTGACAAGAAAAGCAAACCTCCACCATCAGCTGAAACACCAGCATCATTTTTGGTAAGAGAAGTAACTGTTGCCCTGACCTAAATGGTTTTACTTAAAATATATCTAGATCCTTACGTAACAGGCACCAAACTACTCCTAATGGAAAAAGGAAAAAAGGTGTATCTTAAGATACAAGTGAGCTTAAATGGTTGCTGTAATTTCTTGAATGGGTACACTGTACATCACTCCTAAGATGGGGTAGTATTTTCAGGTTTGGGGTTTGTTTTTACTTTCCAACCCAGAGAAAATGCAGTTTCTCAAAGGAAAATTTCTGTAAGGCAATGGAGTTGTCACACTGATGGATGAGCCTCCATGTGACCAGAAGAGATGCCTGGTCATGGGTCTTGAAAGAAGCAGGAGCCCCTACACCATAACTAGCAAGCAAGGGCAATGTCCTTAATGACACTACAGATGACACTTGCAGGAGCCCTTTGCTTTCTTCCCTGTTCCATCTCTTGCCCAAATCCTCTCAGTTTACTGAAATAATGAATAAATGTGTTTGGAGCCTTTTTTTTTCAGTAGCTGTTGTTTTGAGAAATTATTTTGCTTTGTGTTAGCTACCGACGTATAGTCAGAGGCCCCTGCTCAGAACTTTTAAGTGCCTCTGTCAGTTGGCTCAAAGGAAGCTCAGCAGTCATCCTCTCTCATTTCTGCCTATCTCTTGGCCATTCTCCTGGCCAGTGCTCACCTGAACCTCTGCTGTTTGAGGTACAGCCAAGGTGCAAGCTCCAGTTGTCTAAATCTCTTGCTGCCTTAATGTTGAACCATCCTACCAGAGGAGTATGCTGTAATCCAAAAATCTCCCCCTTGTGGAAGCAATCTCAAGAGCAAGGCAAATCTCTCGAGTAGATGAAAAAAGCTGTAGGTCAGACAGATCCAGTATTTTTTAAAGTGGAGTGGTTCTACAGTACAGGGGGAAGGAGGAGGATGGTGAATGTTAAGCTCGACCATCATGGAACCACCATGATGGCAGGGCCCCCGTTTGGGGTGGGTGGCAAATGACATTTTTAAGAGCTTGAATTTGGGCTGCAGCTGGGAATAAATGAGAAAACAGTGCTGACTCAGAAGAGATGCTTTATCTTCAGAAAGACACCATTTTTTTTTTTAGGCAATAGACTTACCGTTGGATGCTTTTACAAGTAGGTTGGATGAATGTCAGGTACCGGTACAGCACAGATGGGTCTGTCATAAGTGACAAAATGACTTGGAAAACCTGTTCAGTAATCAGAAAAATAACGATGAGTGGTAGACTTGAATGGTGTGGGGTATGGTTTTCTCTCTCCTCCCTTTGCCAACCTGTTCACACTATCTTCAGAAAAACTCAACTTCACCAGTTTTCGCTTGTTCTGTCTGTAGCAGTTTAAGATTGGTGTAACTTAAGTAACTGACGGACTTGTCACAAACACAGCTTTCCTTTTAACCTAAAGTCTGCAATAAAATAATTGCAATGCAAAGACTCGCTATATCTTCTCTCAATGAAATTAATAATTGCTTCCAACTTTTTAAGCTGATCACTGAAAAATTGGGCAAGAAAAAATGTCAGTCTGTGAAAGAGGCCTCTAATTGTGTTTTCACTGCTACTGTTGGATAATACTTAACTAAGTTTTGGAAGAGCTTCAGCATGATGAAAGGTGCTACAAAAAAAAGCTAACCACTGCTGCGTTACGACGTGACAAAATACCATGCTCCTGAAAGGCTTTAATTTGCAAGCAAAACAACATGAATCCTCTTAACTCCTCATAAAAACACACTGTTATTGTCAGCAAGTCACATTTGCTGCTCAGGTATGAAAGTCCTTCTTTTGCTCCTGCATTTGTTTTAGTAACAGTGAGCAATTTGTGGTGGTAGTGATCAACAAAGGCTAAGAATGTTGTCTGTAGGACAATTCTTGTAGGATTACAGCCAACTCAAAGAGTAGGGTGCTTGCAGGAACTGCATTGTTCTTCAGAGAGAGGCTTGCAAGTAACTTCTAACATCCATACTGCAGACCCAGTGAAATATGTATGTATGCATGTGACAGTCCTACCAGGTTGTTGGATAATACATATAAATATATAAAGACATTATAATACACAGATAACTTTTCAATGTGTATTTTTTCCCTAATAACAATTTCTCAAGACTGTTACTTCAACAATGTTAGTGGGAACAGGTTACAAACCTGGGCCAAATGCACTACTGGAAGGTGAGCACGAGCCAAGAAGGAGTGATGCATAGTCTGACTGGGTAAAGGACTGCAGCTCTCACTACCACCACCAGGGAACAAGGTAACATATCCACATAACTGGGAATTACTATCCTTCCAAAAGGCAAGGAAAGGGAAGCCCCGTTTCCTCTGATCCCATCACTAAGGGTTTTCCTTGCTCACAGGAGCCTGAATGGGATGTGGTACTTAGGAAGCAAATGGTTTGTAACAAACTACAGCATAGCTAGAGAGTGAAGAGAGAAGGCAGTTATTATTATTCCTTTTATTTTCATATAAATTAACATTCTAAAAAAATTGGAATAGAAACACTAAATACAGTATTGCACATAGCGATCTTTGTTAGATGATCTATTATTTCCTTTAGTATAGTAATATACATACTGTAGGTACTGAAGAGAACAGGAAGGCTACAAATGAAAACATGCTACTGTATCCTTGCATTTAAGAGCAAAGTTAAGAGGAAATAGACTATTGTTTACATAAATACAAACATGGATTTGAATCAGTGCCATTAAAATAGCTTTATTTCTTAAATTATTTTTTCCCGTAAGTTAGTTGTAACAGCAAATAATCTCTTATTCTCTCTTCCCCAAATAGTAATGTTACTCCCATCAACACAAAATTTCAGAACTCCATTCTTGGTAATTAATATCCCTGCCAGAAATTATTAGTAGTACAGATTTTAACATAGGTTTATCAGCAACAGGAGACTTGCTTTTCACACAGTGAAAAAAACACATCTTTTCTAGTGCTTGGTATATGTGAAGAATAACAGATTCCTGAGGTCATATTTTGCACTTCCTTTTATGACACCCTGTAGGATATATTAGCCTCTGAACAGCTAGGAATGTCCCTTGACGTGCTAGATTAGACAGGGAATAATGCAACCCAGCAGGTTACAGCTCATTTGCCTTACCCCAGTGTCTTTCAGGCTCCAGAACTGTGAGCATGTGCATCCAATTGAGTTGCACACACAATCTGCTTTCAGGAAAAGTGCGCTTTGAAAGAAAAATGTTATCTTAGAGACTGATTGGTCTGGGGCTCTTAAATTAGGGCTGGAGGAAGGGGTTGTTGTTACCAGTTGAGCAGATCAAAAGTGATACAGCAAATTCTGGATTGCAAAAAGCAACTAAGCATGTGGTCTAAAATGGAAACCCTAAGTCATAATTTCAATGTTAACCTCCTAGTCAGGGACACTGAAAGCCTGGAGGAAATGTCTGCAATTCTGTTAAGTGTGAAATTGATGTCAATTAGTTGGTAGTCTGTGTTCTGGCACTAGAATTGGCTACTGTTTTCTATAAATGTTGTCCCCATGTGCATCTTTTAATGGCTCTCTAAAGGAGTTTTAATTTAACGGTAAAGCTAATTCCAGAAGGGAAGTCATGTACATGTGACCAAAAGCCTGTCTGACTTAAGTGATCAGCAGTTAAAACTATACTATACCTTCTAAAGTTCATGTAAAAGTATTAGCTGCTTTATATATTAACAAACTATAATAGCCCAATCTCTCTCATACTCTCTATCATATTTCTGTGCTTTTCTATATTTTCCTGCTTTTCACTTTTTTTTTTTCTTTTTTAAAATGCTGGATTTCTGACCCCCATACCACCTGGCATTCACTATCTGGCAAAAGATGAAGTAAAAGTATGCTGCCTTATCGATTTTAAAGATAGTTACAGTAAACATCTTGTTCCACAAATATTTAGTCATGGAGGGCAACCAAACAAGTTGGGAAAGCATTGATTATACTGTATAAACAGCACTTAACAATTCAAAATACAAACTACAAATGCCAACATGAAACAGATACAAACAATTCACTAGGAGTAACATTTCTTTCCCTAATCTAAATGCAGTGCCATGAAGTATTTGTGTTAGATGTTGCCAGGAATGGAAATGCTTTACTGTACCAAGTAGTATTCTTATGAAGTTCAACTTAATGCAATTTTCAGCATGTTCAGAACTGATGCAGATGCCAGTTTTTATGCATGCTGACTTGGCCTATTTGTAATATACCATACACTACAAAATACCATTTTTGAGTGGCAAAGGAGATACAGAGTACAGAGAGGGTGTTTCAAAAGTCCATACCTAGACTATTGCTGGGCACTCCATTAAAGTGATTACATTCGTGAATGAATGTACAATAACACATCAATCAGTGGAAAACTCTAGAGAACAAAAAGCAAATTTAAAAAGGTCAAGAAAGCAAATGATCAGGATGATGTAGTTTCCTTCCCTCTCACTCCCCACCCACAGGCATGTAGAGTTTTGGTAACCAGGTAACAATGGCTTTTGCTTTTCTTCTCTCAGATTTTCATACTTATCTTTGCTTTCTGAAAAAATAAAAGGAGAAAATTGAGTGTACATAAAACCACCTCACACAAATATGTAAAGCTTAGAAATACATAGCCTAATGTTCAATTACACATTGTAGAACTGAATTCACAAATAAACGTCCTTTGAAGATAGATGGGAAGTAGATTACAACTATACACTTCTTGTGAAATATGCTTGTTTACTTCTCACTCATTAAATTTTTACTAACACTGAAAGTCCCTGTTTCAGTGCAAAGAATAATGGTACAGCAATAGTTAAGCAAATAGTTATTTCTTAAATTTCTCAGTGTCTTTATATACTGCAATATATGTTAGATGAAGAAATTCAGAACAATGTTAATTATTTTTTTCCAAAATAACATCTTGTTCTGCTTTCAAATAAAAGTTATAAAATGTAGTTTATCATTCCTTACCAAGCTAGTACTCCCATTTACTTTTCATGTAGCACTAACTACAGCCAACTCTCACACATTCAGAATAAGACACAATAAATGCAATATTATTTCTTCCTGTGTCAGATTATGGTAGTTAGAATACAGCAATTATCACATGCTTCATTTCCAAGATGTATCACAGTAATATAGCCACGATTACAAAGCACAAAGGAATTAAGTCGTGTCTCTTGGGGGAAGGAGGGATGTAGACAGGAACACAGACATACGACAAAATCATCTGTTACACTATTTTACAAATACAAATGACAGCAAATTGCTACAGGTAAAATTTAAATGTGAGGTGCCAGATCAATTTTTCACTAGGGGAATGTTGCTTTTCTGTAAAATTGGTCACAATCCTAACAATGCTTAGGCAATCATAGTGGAAAAGTTTCACTGAATGACCAGAATTACTCCTCTAGTATCACTGAAGTTATTAGTTATCAGAAGAATGGGGAAAGCACAGTATTACATTTTTCTAGGGTTTCTATCCCAAACAAACCCATATCAGTGGAACAGGAGCAACTAGTATTTAAACAGTGATCTGGCTTGAAAAATGTGTACCTATCAAAATTCTTCCTTACATTTTGTAACTGTAGAAAAGAGAGCGAATAGACTGAAAAATCTTGAAGACTGAAAATGCTTTTCTGCCTTTTAGGTACATCCCACCACAAGACTGGGAAAAGAAGACAGATTGGCAGGGTGGGGCAACAATATATTGATCTTGTTTGTGGTACATCTATTTTGTGGAGTAATATTCATAAGCAGATTTCAAGTTTGTTAATCTAACACCTTTAATGAAAATGTTAAACATTAACAAAAAAACCCAAATCAAACAAACCCAGAATAAAACATACATAAAGAATAACATACCTATAAAATGCAAAGGGCAAAAGGTAGAACAAGTGATGGGAACAGAAGTATTGCTGCAATTTTTACTTACAATTCCAGAGTCATGTTTTGGTCTTATATTGTATAGTGACTTCCCCTTTTTCTGCCTGCAGACTTCCTCTGCTTCTTTAACTCTGAAGTGAGACAAAATATATAAATATTCCTGAGACCATTGACATTTCCAGACAGGTGAAGATTTAAAAGTATGAGAGTTTTAAACACATTGGATAACATGATGTTAACATTTTACAGCATTCATGCAAGTATTGCTATGAAAACTTCTTTTTATCGCTGTTTATAACAATTCTTCATCCATTCTCAACCTCAATACTTCAACTATAGTTTAAATAAGGTTTCTCGTCAAGCTATCTTTACTTCCACCCATTTTGTTTGGATTTAAAATGGCAAAATAGCTTAACCTAAATTTCTAGCTTTGACCTTTTAACCGAAAGCAAAAAAATGGAAAATTGCCATGGAACATGATATTTAAACCAAGGTGGTGCTTGTCACTGAACACACCTCTGTCATTCCAAAGCTGAGGAGCAGATTCTAGAAGCAAGGGTCCATTTCTTAGTGCTTCCTGGCTTGGCAAACACTGCCAAATTAGGACCCTGTGAAATGCTACCACATTTTTGATGAGAGGAATGTCCTTTTTTGTTATGCAAATAGGAAACAAACTGTGAAAGACAGAGGACTATACTCAGACTGGGAGCCTGCCAGAATCAATCTGCTGGTTTCAATGTCACTCTGTAAAATTTTTCTTACCATTTTCACTTTGTGTATCACCCTTGTAAACACACATGGTTACTGAAACACTGATAATACAGATTTAAGTTAACAGACTGAGCTCCAAAGACTTACATAAAAACTTTCTATAAGATAACATTAAATCATGTGATATCTGTTTTGTTTTTTAATGAGATGAGAATTTTATTGACAAATAATAAAGTAGAAAATAAAAATGTAAACCTTTTATTGACGTGCTCTTGCGAAAAATACAGACTTTAGATGGCACTTACTCTGCCTTTTTACCATTATCCAATGGTGAAAAAAAGAAACAAATGATGCTGAAGAAATTATGTATCCCTGGCTGGTTCCTTGTGGTTCATCTCCAGACCACTTACTTGTCTACTGTTTCACTGAGGCTACACAGGGCAATGTGAGAACCAGATTTTATGTTACTATTATTTTTAAATATTTTTGTGTGCATGGTAAGGGCCAGATTTTGACAATAGAACTCCACCTGGATCTGCCAAGCACTTAAAAAAAACCCACTTTTGCATTCATCTCTCCTTTATTCAACTTCACCAGACACACCTTGTTTTTGATAGTTTCAAATTTATACTTTCAAAAATTAATTTATGCCAGTTCTTTTCCAGCACTTCCAACAAGCCGTTCTCTTCATTTGGTGGCCTTATATGTTATCAGCACAGGGAGACCTTCATGTGACAGGCTGGGGGGGTGGAGCACAGGGAAAGGCTTTGAAACTTATTTTCAAGCTGTAATGTTTTCTATCTGACTGCAAATCAGAGTGCTGGAGCATAATCTAGAACAAAAATGTCAAACAGCCAAGTAATTCACCTTTAAAATGTATTTAAATAGATTCAGTAAAAGTGGCAGCCAAAATGTGGTGATAGCTTCAAATAGAAGCTTATGGGAATGATACAGAATGAAGTAAAATTCAAAGACATTTTCCTAAAACACTTTTTCTTCTGCTTTGTGTCTACTTATATGAAAAGCAGGAAAAGTATCTGTGACATTGATCTTCTCATGATCTTTTCCAAATATTCAGACACATTCCAACCTATCAAACGCCACTCTTACAAAGTCAGATATAAAATAGCATGTCTATCATATAATATTTTTTTTCAAATACAAATATAGCTGGCTCCCTTCACTGGTAGACATCATTTAAATAACAAAATGAAATCTTACTTAAGAGTAAATTAGTATCAAATCCCAGAGGCTGTGTAAGTACTACTGAGTTTATCAAAATGACTGTTGTATAGAAGCAGTGTAATATATGCAGGTATTCAGACTACTCAACATGCAAATGACAGCATATGTAACATACAAAAATATTTATCAAACCAGTCCACACAGATCCAGATGCTATTCTCAGGAAATGCCAGGGAATCTTCAATTCCGGTCTTTGTCCCCCCTAAATACCCCTCTTCCAGGATAGATTGCCCACTGCTTGCTAACATACCAGGTTGTGAGACAACAGAGCTCTCTGTGTCTCAGGTTAATTCCAAAGAAAAATACCACACCAAATGGAACCCTTAATAACACAGTTCTTTTTTAAAGAGCAGGTCTCATCAAGTGTCACTGTCAGTGTAACATCTCTACACATTCTACTTCTATTAGAGAAACAGCTGTTTGGAGAAAGGCTATCTCTGCTTGAAACATCAAAATGCTAATAACATGCCACTCTGTGAGGGAGGAAATCAGAACTTCTGTGTCCCTTAGGTTGTGCTTTAGGAAACAATTCACAGCTTCCAGACTGATAAATGACAACCTTAAGCTTGTGCTACTCATTTTTCTAGGATTACATAAGAGGTGCTTGTCTCACTAGCATGGTTGTTGTCCTGAAGATTTTGAGAGCTTTTATAAAATTCCTTGGAGTTTGGGCCTATTTATTCATACCAAGGGGAATGCAGAAGATGCGAACCATTCCTCCCTAATGCACTTAGAGCCGAGAGCTAGCAGCCACTCAGTTCCAGTTCAACCATATCACTCACTCACTGTGTGGGTTTAGGACAGCTCACTGTCTCTTGGGTCCCATCCTGCTCTTTGTGCAGGAAGATTCAAGCGGTTGCAGAGAACCTCAGGGAAGTCAGTATCACCTACATATATATATATATGCTTCTGCAGCAAGAAATATCCTTAGAAATGTAAATATAACACACCAAAGGCTCATTGTGAGGAGGCTTTGTTTGTGACCATGTTAATTCTGGAGGCAAGAAGAACTGTATAAAATCTCCATCTGTATCTAAGAAAGTAAAGCCAGAAACTGGTGAAATATAGAGGCAAAAACAACCATTAGCCTTCCACAGGGCTAGATCATAAACCAGTGAAAGTGATTAATTTCTACAGTGTGCAAGTGTATTTTCTGAAGACTGATCATTCAGCCAAATTAGGATTTTATTGAATGTTAAATTAAAGTAACCTAATCCTTCTAGAGGAGCAAAAGGACGTGTTTTGATAGGAAAATCCACACCATTTAAAGGCATGATCTAGAAAAGCATATAAAAGGTTACCTTTAAAATCAGGGCAGTAGTCCTAGTTCAGTTGGAAAATAACTGCCACTGGCCATTTTTTGTCAGCTTCTTAGGTTTTCTCTACTGGCCATGAATGTTTCTTCATCTTTCCATGACACTAACAAGATGTAGGTGATACCATGCTGCTTCTGTAAGCTCATGCCTTGTGCCAGTCATACTTCTCACAGTGGCAAGCAAACTCCTGCATATTTTCCTTGTGCTCAGGCTTTTCCTGTACTACATCCCACTGAGTTCAGTGAAACCCTGACAAGCATGGAGGTGCAAGATAATCATTTGAGACAAAAATCATATGAACACTAGTGATCATGGGTTAACTCAACTTGAGACTGGATTAACTCAACTGTGGTGAGTTGTTAGAGCTTTAAGAAATTAATGGACCTAATTCAATAATGGGAGAAGGGAAGAGGATATTTGGGGAAAACAACACAAGACTCCCAGTAGTCACAAAAGGAGAAACAATTGTATACAATTACATACTTCGAGGCTCTAGGACAAAATGACACTACTGTGCCAATGCAGAACTCAAAGAGCTCATGGAACACAAGAGAGTTAAAAAGACATTCCTAGGAAAGGAGTGGGGATTCAGTTGTCAGGCCCTGTATGGAAAGACAGGCTGCCTCCTGGGATCTGGAAAAAAGAGTATGAGAAAAGTGGGTGTTCCCCAGCTCCTGAAAATGATGACCTTTAGGCAGAGCTAGGCGTGTGTATAGATTGATTTATTGTTCTGAAGACCTGTTTTTACTTAAATTATTAGTTCTATACTGCTAATACTTTTTGTTAGACGGGCTTTTTGGTCCTTTTATAGAGCCATCACTCTCAATTGCAACCAAATACTCAGAAGCAGGACAGATCCTCAAGGCATGATCTGAGACTGGGAGGGTAAGATGTCGGTGGCAAGGGGCATGGTGTGCTCTCACTGTAGTCATCTGAAAAGCAGAGTTACTAACAACAGTGGACCCAACTTCAGGCCTAGGGGAGATTCTATAAATACTTGTTTAGGAGTGTTCATCACTCGACTCTCCTTAAATATTAAATTTAGCTAAAGACCTGCTTGCATTATTTCAGACAGAATATACTTCCAAACAGCCCAACAATAAGAAAACACGTACCGAACATGCAACAGTGGGCAATCCAGAGATCAGGTAAAAAAAATAAATAAATTCTACAAGTGACTGAACAGCTGGTGAGAAACTAAGAATTACACTCCTAAAATCTGCTACTGACTAAGATTCAGAGAGCCTAACAATTGTCACACATAACAAAAGTAGTAGTTTCTTATTTCCATCATAATAAAATGTCTTCTCCAGCACTTTCACCTCCTTCAACCTCATATTTATTGTGAGATAAACATACAAAAACTATGATTAAGTTTAAAAACAGTCTGTAAGATAAATAAGCAAGTTACACTTTGGCATGCACACAGGAAAAAGAAACCAGACATCCTTGCAAACCCAAAAACCAGAGTATTTTTATCTACCTTCTAGACCAATAGCCAGCCTGGCCACAACATTATCAAGGCTTAGAGACTTTCTGTCATTATTCAGTCCATTGAAGGGGTAGCCACTTGACTGCCACTAAATATTAATAATTTTGTCTGAAGAATCTGTGGCAGACAGATTCGTTTCCTGCTGGCTCCATCTAGGCTTGGTTGCCTTACACTTCACTAGTGAGCACAATGACATGACAAATGTAATCACAGTGAGAAGGCTGGAAAGTATGTGCCTTAGATAGCAGAGCTGCTCACAAAAACTTCCATGATAAACTCAGACAGATACTGCTTTTACAATTGAAAGTGTAGTTCATGAAATCCAAAAGACATTTTTCCGCAGATACTCTGTATTTTTAGCATAAAACAAAGCCAAGGCCACTACTCTTTATACTACTAAGTGCTTATTGTCAGATAAATAAAAGGGTGTTGCCAAAATATTTTATGTAGCTTTGTCTAGGTCAGAGATTAGTTTGAACTTGTTTGTAATAATAATAGTACTTTTACATATAAAAGCAAAAAAAAAAAATCTTCAGGAAAATTATCAAGTGCCAGATGTCTTTCAGATTATAAGAGGAGAAAACTTTAAACTCTTTCCTTAAAAACTCTTTCAGGACAATGTGCCTGTATTTTATTCACTGACTGAAATATTGAAAATATTTTTTTGCTAAGGAGTTTTTCTTTAGTAAAAACCAACCAACAAACAAAAAGAATAGAAAATTACAATTCCCAACATAAAAGTAGAGTGAAAAATGTGGAGCTTTTACCTTCACGCCAACAGGGTTGAAGCGATGACACAGATATGATTCAGTAACTGACTGCAAAGACTTTATACAGATAAGAAACACATTTTAATGTACCTTGTCCCCTCAAACTGACTGATGAAACCTAACCTCTGCCTACCAACAAAGAGATAATATATTAGACTATCTTGACATTCCTGCCAGCTCCTTGCGTGGTTACTTCAAGGACCACGAGGCAGACAGTGGCTGTCAGAAAGACACAGTGATTAATCATAATTTCACTCAGAGCACCACAGACAAATAGATTAAAATGTTTTAATCTGGCCACTTAACACAGAGAATAACCTGTAGCAGGACCCTGAATAAGATCCCTCCTCTGTCTATAGTGTAGACTTTGGGGAATGCATTTCAGATTTTGTCATTATGCACGATATCAAATGGACCTCAAATAAGGCTTCGAGGCCAACTGAAATGAAAATTAGGCTTTCCCATTGGCAGAGCCTTAGTGTAATCCACCACACACTTCACAATTTTCTGAAAGAATTTCAATTCTGAAATACTCATTTTCACTTGTTTCTGTCTGGCAATCATACTCTTGGTGATGTAGCGGTTCTGCTCTTGTCTGTGCTGAGATACACAGATATACATAAATACAAAAAAAGAAAAAACAAACTGACTGAAGCATGATTTAAAGATTATAATTTTAACATTAAAGAAAATTTCACCTTGAAAATGTAACGACAAAAAAATGAACTCTTAAGGATGGCTATGTTTTTAATAAAATGCAAACATGAATATATCTGCTTAAGTACATTATATACATTTCATGACTTCTGTCATCAAATTGTTGAAGTGACTGGTATTTCAGGCTATACCTGGCTACCTTCAGGCATGATGGAAATCACTTTCCTACAGACTTTACATGTGAAAATTGAAGTTAATCTAAGAAAAGACAGTCATCACTTTGTATTGTTTTTCTTGGAACTGAAGCCAGGTTGCTCTCAAAGAAGCTGGCTACATTTGGGCTATTTGGTGAGGAAATTCAACAGGAAATGATAAGAGAAGAGAACAAGACTGGAGATGAGGTAAAACTGGTAACAAAACCAGCAAGCAAAAGAAAGGAAACTCATGAGTGTACTGAAATGTGAAACTCTGTGTTAGCTGTAAAACATTTTTAAACAGCAGAGGTGGTAAAAGAAAGAAAAAAATACAATGTCCAGAAAAGAATGAGAAAAGTCTTAGTAAACAGACTATGTGGAGAAGGAGACCATCCTAAAGGGGATATGGAACATACCTTGGACAAATAAGTTGCTACACTGGCCATACTAGGGCTACTACATTGGCTAATTGATAGCTACAAGACTGGCAGTACAAGCAAAGATGAGAATTGAGTGAACAGAAGAGATCAGTGAAAAGAAAATAAAAAAAAGTCAGCTGAAGAGACACCACATTAAGAGATCTTCAGTGCAGGAGATGGGAAAACAAGAGGCCTTGAACTTCACTGCATGAGGTCAAAAGTCTCCAGTTGTCACTCTGTAGTGCCCCTAAAATGCCTGTAGACATGGCAAGGCTCTTCCCAGATATGTAAAATAACCCCTGATGTAAGGCTATGCCCTATACCAATACCATAAAACATGCAGACAGACATGCACTTACACTTCATGGATGTTGCCATTATGGCAGCTCCATGCACTGGTTTGGCAAACTGTCAGTAACCAAGGAAGACAACATCTTCAGTATCAGCCCAGGATCAGTCTGCATTACACTAGATTTTAAGCATTTGTGAGCAGCTCAAACTTTTGGGCACTACTATTTTAATGACAATGCTTTATTGAACATAAAATGCCAAAGTAATCATTTTGCCTGGGAAAGTAGCACTGTACTTTACTACTATTGGAAGTTTAGAAAGTCTAGTACCTGACAAAAAAATCTTGTTAAAAATTTTTAATTTTGTAATTATTTTCACCTATATGTATCTATTGAACATTTTTGTCACAGGCAAATGTCATTCTTTTTTCAAGAACTAGTGAGTAGGAAAAGGTTAAAAAAGATTGAAAAGATCACAATATGGTAGGAATAATGGTACCCCATATCACTATACCTTTAAGTATCACACTCAGTCAGATATTATTGCTGCGAAAATAGGCTGTAAACTTCATTGTGAGATGATGATTGGTATCTAGCTTCTGTCCTGCACAACACACATAGTAGGATGCAACATAATGTGCCAGCATGACACATGAAGTAGAGACTGCTGAAAAGCCCTTCTGTTGCTTGTGTAGGGGAATTTCAGAATCTGGCCTTATGCAAGTCACAAAAATTAGGAAGGATTGGAGATTTGGAATTAGTTTTTTACTAGATCTTTCCCTTTGTAAGCACCAGTTTGCTCACAGCTGCAAATGGAAATATTTGTTCCTGCCTTATAAAATGCAGAATTACTTTAAAATGTTAGATTAAGGTATTCAAAAGAATTTTCCACCAGGATCCAGATTGAGAAATATGTCTCTAAATGCTTTTATTTTTCACAAACTTTTCCTTCATAAGCAATGCTAAAAACTGAAAGTTTTGTTCACCTCCTCTAACCAAAATATGATGGTGTTTCCACTGAAAAACAAAACACAACAAACAAGCAAAAAAACCCCTAATTGCCAAAAAAGCACAAGGAAGAAGACAAAACCCATACTGAAATGCTGAGCAACTTCTTTCAGCTAGACAGCAAACTTTTGTGAGGCACTGCCTCGAAGGACTGTTCCTGGCTGCTGAATCTTTGGCGTGTTTGAGCATTTTAAAGTAGATTTTCCAAGGCTCATAATAATATTTTCTGATCAGAAAGCTATTTTCTTTCAAGTTAAAATTTTGAAATACCCCCAGAAACTGAAGATCCTTCTAATTATTCAATTCAATGTCATATAAACTGCCTGCTGTTTGGAAATGTCATTATGAGGAGCTGTAAAACCAAGCCTACCAGCATGAAACTCAGTTGATTAGAATGCAATAAAGAAATTGAGATGAAAGTTCCCAAGTCAGAAAACGTATCTACCCATGACTACTTACTAACATAACACTTGGAGCATTTAGTTGACATCACAAGAGCATGCCAAGCAAAATGTGACCCCACTAAACATACTCCACATGTTCATCATTTCCCTCTCATGTTGCAACTCCATATACATTTTTCTTCTCTTTTCTTCCATCTCTACATTTCTTTGCAAATGCCTATTCCCATGTCCCTCGATTTCTCACTCTCAAGTCTGACTCACTGGTTCATATTATAAGCGTTAACAAAATATCCCTTAAATTACTCTGAGAGGACATTGCTTGTGCTATGGGATTTAATGCCCTCCTCTGCAAGCACAAGTGGCAACCTACCAATATGCTCCTCACTGTGCAATGTACAGATATCCAATGCCAGACTTTAAATTGCTCAACAGCAAGTTTTAAATCATCCTGCCGAGGAGTCTGTAGGGAGACATACCAGTCTTTCTGCAGAGGGAGATCAATGAGCTGTGGAGACACACTGGCCAGGAATCTCCCTTTCATCTAGATATACACAGTGTGACACACCAGGTGCCAGCTTAACTGCTATTCTTACGGGAATGGGCAACTTCTGCATTTGAGAGACGAGTGCATTTTTTTTGAGTTTATAGATTATTTTTAATGTGTCAAAGATTTATCGTGGGACTTAAAGGGTTGAATAAAGTCAGCCAGAAGAAATTCTCAGGCTTAGTGTGATGCAAGATATCAGGGACTTACAGAGTATTACCATCATGCTGATCCTGCTTATGAACTCTCCTCTGCTGACATCGCCGACACAGCCGGTCTCTGTTCAGTCACATGCCTCTTCGTAAAGGCAAGGGCCAGCCTGAGCTTGTGAGCAATACATATCTTATACACAATTTTTAGGACACCTGTATCTGTCCCTCTCTTCCCTTCTCCTGCTCTACCGTCTAGACATAGAGGAAATACAAGGTAAATCTTTGAAAAGTTGCACAAGCCCTCTGGAACAGCAAGTAATCTGAAGAAATGGTAACACATCTAGAGCTGGAGTGGACAAACAAGTCTAAGCACCTCACTTGTACCCAGAGAAAGGGAAGGTAGAACTGCAGCCCTGCATATGAGTTTCTTCCATATTACTGACCTATTTCTAGCAAGATCTGAACTGGCACTTAGTACCTAAGGATATTGATACCAGCCTTTGACAGCAAGGGTGTATTTCATGACCATAAAGAAATGATGAAACTGTAGTCCTAAAGATGAATCACTGCTGTCCATACCAATATGAGATTTTCTGACAAATAATTGTATTTTTATAAAGTATTCACATATTCCTTATTTGATTGCCATAACCAGCAGTTGCTTAACTTTTTTTTTATTTACTGTAACATTGCAAGAGTTCCCTCCTGGACTACATTATGTGTTGCCTCGTGAGCTCTTATAGTTTAATTCCTAGGACAGAATACCTTTTCCTGGTTCCTAGGAAAATGGTGGCGTCTGGGCAACAGTTCTGCAGGCCTGGATGTCAGAAAAAATAAAAATACTTCTTGCTGTCACAGAAGTTCTACACTGGAATAGTGCACTTAAAACTGGATACATCTACCTCAGAAATATAAAAAAACCACGGTGGGACTGAAAGAAAGAGATTAGTCAGAAAAGGGTTAATATAAGTCATATTGAACAAGACACTTGCTCTCACTATAGAAAGAAAAAAGGCATTTGTAGATTGGTGGTGTGACCCCATAAGACTTTTCCTAGGAAGGTGAGACATTGGCATAGTTGTTACTGGAGCTGTGTATTCAGAAGCAACGTGCATCTGCAGCTATGCAGCACCTGAAATTCATCTCTAGGTAAGGAGGATGCTGAACAGGAAGATTGCAGAGCTCAAAATCATACTCTCTTTTCAAACAACAATGAAAAAATATTAGGAAAAGTGAGCAAGCTCTTCCAGTCTTTCTTGCTAATCAAGCATAAAATGCAGCAAACCATAAACTACCCGTGACATTAAATATATAATCAAAGGACAATGATAAGAACTTTAAAAACTCAAAACATGCCCCATTAAGTTTGCTTGTGGCTTTCCTTTGGTTGTTTTAGTTTTGTTTGTTTGTTGTTTTTTTCCCTTCAATTTAATTAAGCAGAAAGAAATAATATTACATTGAAATTTTTCACTTAAAGGGATACATATTTAGGACAGACGTAGCATCAGAAATTTCAACGTCCACAAACTGTTTTCAAGAACTTTATAAATAGCCCAAATATCAATTTCTACTGGAATGTTCTAGTTAGCCTTAAGTACAGTGTGACCACAAAAAAATAGTACTATTCAGAATATTCAGAAAACCTCTTGGCAGACCTATGCTTTTATTGTAATTTTCAGATGCATTTTTCTTTTTATTGCTACTGTATTTTGCAGTTTATCATGCATAATTTTCTCTACAGCTAGTATTTTCCAGTTTTGTTTTACTCCAAGTGAGAGAAAAGTAGTAGAAAACTTCAGAAATAATGTTTTAACTTTGCACCATTCTTCTTTTCTCATAAGAAAATAACAAGTCTGACACTTCAATGTTTATCTTTTGCATATAAATACCTGGCAAACCAATATGCAAGTTGAAATGCCAAGGGAAAAGTTTAAAATAAGAACTGGCTGACTGCTTTCTTTAAAACATACACATTTAATCTATCAGTAACAGAAAGTAGTACCACCCTAGGAAATACCATTTAAGAAAATCCTTTGGGTAAATTATTGTAAAACAGTGTGACACATATTTGCAGAGACTAAATGAGAAGCAGCCTCTATTAACAGTCCATATGGAAACTGGGATATAAAATATTCTAGAAACATTGCCTACAGCATAAAAGTTTGCTAAACTAAACACTGACATGAAGGGAGATGAGGAGAAAAAAAACCCCTCCAAACCAACAGGCATTGAACTAAAACTAGAAGAGAAAAGGGAATAAAATTACACATTTTACAAACACCTATTGTAAATAAGTATGTTTCATGAGGCAGAAACCTGGTTAATAGTTCACCAAAGATGGCATATCACAGTGCTTCAAAAAGTCTCACCCTTTCTGTCACTTGATCTTGCCACCAATGAGCAACTAGAGAAGGTTTCTTTGACCACTGAAGGTTTAGCCTGATCTTCAACTTTACCAGTAGGAAAACATTCAAGAACATCAACTGAAGAGAAAAAATCTACTCTCTTAAAATAATTATTTGTATTTCAGTGGCAATAGGCAGATTTCACATTTTTGTCACCTAGAATCTGTGGATCTAGACTGAGATTTTGAAAACTATCATGTTGTGTGTTCTTACAGCTTTGGGCAACATATTTTTCCATCAAGATTTTTCTCCTTTGAGTTCTCATTATGGACATACCTTCATATTACAGCTTCTTGTTTTTTACTAAGAGAAGCACATACGTAAAATCAAGAGAAACAGCTTAAAAGACAACTTCAGATATTGGGTTGAACTATGATTGGAGGCAAAGCCTTTCTTCGCGAAGGCTTTGATAAGAGTGGTTTAACCAAAGAAGATTCTTCATTTTTAGGAAAATGATATGTCTTACTTCAAAAATTTTTACTCTTACTGCCAATTTGGCCAAAATTCCTAAAATGCAATGAAGAGAGTTTGACCTTGCCAGACCTGGCACAGCACCAAGACAAATATTTCTGAGAGGTGAGCACAACCAAGACATCAAAGCTTTCCAAAGTCTAAACCCTGCCATACTCAAACAAATGAAATAGAGTGGAAGAGTTAATGAGACAAGTAAAAATTAAAATTCAAAATAAAAATCTGTGATTTATAGGAAGTATCATTTTCAGTCTTAGTAACTTCCTGGACTGAAGTTACACAGTCCTGTCAGTCTCTCTGGGAGAGCCTCCTTCAACCTATCAGTTCCAAGTCTGGGTTAGGATCTCCCTGCTGTTCTTCCTAGGGATCTCCCAGTTTCTTTACCACTGTAGGTCTTTCTCACTGTGCTTTCCCTTCCCTATCACATCCTGCACCTGCAGCCATTTTGTAGGTTATACTTTTGGTTCCTTTCAGGCAAAAACACCCCTGCCCTAGAGGGGACAAGCTGGCAGACACCATTTTGTCTCTGCTGCTTCAATACATCCTCTTTGTATACACATACATTGAACTGAAAGAGGGTTAAATGATGTATCACAGCCCCATTCTTCTCTTAAGCTTTAGATGTTTAAGAAAAATAGGAGGAAGAGGGTTTGTACTTATTCAGTTAATGTCTTTAAAAGAAAAATATTTTGCAGTGAGAACCCTCTGGAGGATTTCTGTTGGTTTTCTTTTTTTTGTTTTTCTTTTTTGAAAATAGCTGAAATACAAGGACAATTTTCCTAAGTCCTGTTCTATAAAATATACACAATCAAATTAACCTATATTGAGTAGGCAGCTAAATCCCTGCATAGAAAACCAAAGATAGTACTTACTGTCAACTCAGTTTCAGAAGAGATATACTTAATTACAGAAAATTAAGCCAGCCAGTCAGTAAAATGAAAGAGATCCCTGGAGAGCTGCTGTACTGTGTTAACATTTGCACCATGCTCTTGCAATAGTAGCAGAATGTGGTTTTCTTAACTGTGAGACTGCTTGTTCCAAAGTCTATCCACTTACAGTGAACATGTATGGTATACATGGCATTGATTGTACAGGTGCCTAAAGAAAGTTTTCAGTAACTTCCTAAACCAGTAATCTGTTGTCTGTGACACTAGCGTAGGATGAGTGTACTTGAAAAAGAGGGCTGTACTTGTCAATTTACCTAAGAATAGACTGATACCAATAATTTAATCAATGTACAGCTTCAATCCTTTTAATATTTAGGCTCAGAAGTAGCTTAATTATCTGTATACCAAGGTCACTCATGTTCCTAGAAGTTGTAGGGTAATATGACAGTGCTTAGAATTTTCATAATAATAATAATGGGCGGTCCCGTGGCGTAATGGTGAGCACTCCGGTCTCTGACTCCCAAGGTCACGAGTTCGAGTCTCAGTAGGGG
>JAWWEV010000115.1:46879262-47015020 GCA_035583235.1 Hafferia zeledoni | reverse complement strand
CTGCGCAGGCTCGAAGGGCACACCCACGTGGGGAGAGCCCTTCCCAAATCTTCGTTCGCGAAGACTGGGCCATTATTCAGAATTTTCATGTTTGTATTTGTTTAATTTGTCCTTACATAGCATTTACTATTTTTTAAACAATTGATTAATTCTTGCCATAATTTTTATAAACAAAGGGTGACTACAATGGACTATCTGCATGCAGGTGAAAGCAAACTTCGTAACTCTTCTAAAACACAGACCAAACAGCATGTCTGATTTTTCAAAGCTACTATCTCATTTTTTTATTCCATATATACCACACGTGCTCATGTCCATAGGCTGTGAATTGCAATATGACTCCAAGTCTTTTTTTAATGCAGGGTCAATTGACTTATTCCTTCTGTCTTCCTTTTCCCAACATCATTTGACAAATGTTTACAATATGCCATGTCTTGATGCCTTGACTTTCTTTGACTAAATATGCTAATGGAAAATCTTCAATCAACTTTCAGACCTGAAACAAGTCTCCCATTCCTTGGATTCATAATAACATAGTAGTTACATGCTCTGCCAAAAAATATTGTTCAGGTAATGTACCCAAAAACCTTAGCAAAAACTGGTATTAAAATCACATTCAAAAATTATGACAATTGGTGGGCTGGGAGTGTTGGGGATGGGTGTCACGATCTGTTAAAAAAACCCACCACCTGAGAAAACTCCAAAAGGCATTCAATAGGTTGTGTGCTAATGAAGTAAGGCTGACTGCTTTCTGTGCAATTGTTCCTAATAACATTCTTTGAGAAAAGCCTTTGAACAAACAAATAAATGTACCTTTCTTGAAGAATAAGTTTGTTTTCCTTCTTCCAGAAGTCTTTGAAGTCAGAACTGAATTCATGCCAAATACTGAAGAAAGAATGCGGGGACACCTCTTTCTCTCCCATTTTTGGTTTCATACAGAAATAGGCTGTAGTTTCCAAAAAGCTGTCACAGAAAGCAAACCAGAAAATGTTTCAGTACCTGCTGCTGTAAATTTTTTTCTTACTTAACACTGACATAGTATTTAATTATGCTTGATAGCAGATCTAAAATGAAAGAATTAACAAATGTAACAGTTCTTAGCTTTTCATATACAATATAAGATGATTCTCCAATAAAGTTGGTACCTGGGATTTATCATAAGTTCAAGCTTTGACCAAAGTATTTTTAGTTTCAAAAGCTAAAGTGAATTCACTGTCCACAGCCTTGCAAATCCAGACATCCACACCTGCCCATATACTGATTTTCTGTTGTGTTTAAAGCTGTTTTCAAAACACAAAGTCCACAAAGGACTGCAAATAAACTTCTACATGTTTTGTTAGAGCTACACTACAACACAATAGCTTAGGTTGAAGCCTACACAGAAATATTAAAACTCAAACCTGCTGTGTACTAAACAAGAAATGACGCAACAGAAAACTGAGCCAGGAGCAGCTGTGCTAGAAAACAGGTGCCCATTGTGACTCCACCAGAACAATCTGACAATCCCTTCTCAGTACAGCCAATGTAAAACTAGTGTAGTAAACAAAAAACCCTACTCCTCACGTGTGAACTGCTGCTGAAATGCAAAGGTCATATTTCCAACACTGAGGGAGGACTGTGACTGCAACTAAATCTAACGTATTTCCGAGTTTGAATTGCTTCTCTTTTGTTTCAGGAATGTTACAGATGGTACAGAATATTCAGGATGCTAGAGAATAATTACTTAAAATAATTGCTTGATTAACTATTATTACATGTTATTCTTTCACTTAATGTTTTGCAAATACTGGAGATTTAAGACCATTTTTTCCCTACCTGAAGTTCAGAGTAGAAGCCACTGGAGAACTGGTTATTTTTTGACAAAATTCAATGGAAAGCTGTCTCTTGAAATATAATTGTAGGCGCTTTGCTCACTCATCTATTACTACCCATTGACTCCTATAATAATTTTCTATGAAACATACATTATGGTTTTAATCACTTTAATTGTGGGCCAAAAATGCAATTCCACTTAAAAAGGTGGAAATACCATTTTAGTTACAGAAGTTGTATCTTCATTCATGGATCATGATGATGACAAAAATATACAAAGATTCAACCTTTCAGAAGAGTCAGTCTCACAAAATCTCCATGAAACTGTTTGTCCTAGTCCTTAAAACCCAGTATTCCGGTTGCTTTCCCCAATGTGAAAGATAAATGTCTACACACATTATCCTATTTCTGAACAAAAAAGTCTAGAGCTTAAAAATTTGACAGGAGTTTACTAAGAAAATTCTATACAATTTTCTCTTAGTTTGTAATTCATTTTTCCATTTGCTAAAGCAAATTGAAGCTGTTGAGCAACAAAATTGCAGCACAGGAAAATACAGAAAACATCCTTATTTTTTAACCCATGGAACTGATACTCAAATGCCACCATACTTAAACATGCCATTTCTTCAGCTCTCTGAGCCTACCATGGCACTCTGTTTGGTAAGTCAGTGCTTGGTTAACACACAGAATGTCTTTTTTTGTGGCTGCATTTTACTGGCTTTTTTTTCAAATTATTTATAGATAATCAGAGTAATGCTACTCATTAAAATACTCCATTTTACTTACTTATCGCCGCCACCCCCTCTTCCTCCCCAGTTTTATATGCTGTGAAAAATATCTACCATCTATCCTGTGATCCCACAGAACAACTCAAAAAGATTTTCTCTGATATTCATCAGTCAGCTGCACTTTTGCCTACTGTCACATATTTTCAATTTTTTGCAAGACTGCAAATACATTTGGGAGATCTTTGGTTTTCCCCCCAGTCTTTTTCCCCAGACTTACAGCTCTGAAACTGGCTAGTGGGGAAGTCATATCAAAGGCTCATTTGACTTCTCAGAACGAACTGAATATTTTTGAAGGAACATGAGAAATAAAGAACAAGAGACAAATCTGGAAGCATCAGCTTAGTCAATGGCTTATTTTTAAGAAGTTCTTTGAATGAAGGCCACTAATGATTTACAGAACAGAGAAAGATAGAAGTTCAATTGAGAAGCCTTGTTCTGAGAAATGCTGTCATTTTTGTAGCACAAGACAAAGTGGCATATTTCACACATGAAAGAGAAAGCAAATAAAGTGAATCCAAATGCATCAAATAATAAAACATGGACAGCAATAAATCCTCTCTGTTACCTCGGTCTTTAAATATCTGATTTGGAAATGTTTACATATGTCAAACTAGACATATCTCAAAGCTGATTCTGGGAGGAGTCACACATTTTAAATACAAAGAAAAATTTGGATGACATTGCCATAGCCTCAAGACTAGATACGATCCTTTCAGACTTCAGCCAAGCAGTAAATATCTTTTCCCTGGTGCTTTTCTCTCAGGCAGCCCAATCAATTTTTCCTATTGATTCTTCATCAGATTTTGAAACAAAACATCTGCAAATACCATTGTTACTATTTATGTCTGTATGTGAATGACGCAGACATTTTGGATAAAATAAGGAACTAGAGTTCAAAAGTTTTTTGTTCCTATACCCAAATTAATTTCTGCATCATACAGCCCTGAGAAGCTCATCTGACCTCTCTGAATTTCATTCCACTTATCTGCAAAATTAATAATTTATTATGAAACAAGTATTGCAAAGCTTGTTTAGTGTCCATTTCTTAAGTGAAAAGGTTCACAGTTTTCCATACTCTTCATGAGTGCCTTAAAGGAAAAGAATGTGCATTAGAGAAGATCTTGCAGTCATGGAAGAGGGAAAGAGGGGCATGCAAGTTATTTTCAGGGATTAAAAGAGGTAAAGGAGGTCACTGCCTTTGCTTCAAACAGCCTGACTTTCCAAGCATGATTAAAAATAAGACAGTGATGTTCACACTGCTGTCTTATCCTGACATGGCAAAAGCCAGAATTCTTTAAATGGGTTACAGACTGGGTTTCAAATCCCTCATACTGGCCCTGAAGGAGAATTAAATAACATCAACTCTCTCAAAACAATGTAAGAGTTACGCATTCACAACAAGTAAGGAAGGAAATAAGATCAAGAAAGATGGTTAGTTCCTTTTTTCTCCCTTTCTTGTCTTCTAATTTGCTTGGTTCAAGTGTTCCTGTAATTCAAAGATGAGAATGAGACTGAGATGGCTGAGCTCACTGCTTACTCAAATGTGGAAATTTGATGAATGAATCACTGGACTCTTCTCTGTGCTCCCTTGTGTACAACTATGAGACTACGAAAGTGATTTTTCTATTTGGAGGGAAGAAAGGAATGGATGTATTAACAGCCACACCAAATTTAATCATATGAGAAAGAAAAAATCTTATTCACATTGCAAATGGGTCATTGACAGCATTTCTCGCTAACAGATCTGATCCATTAGGAATATTTTAAGAGCAGCTATGGATTATTCAGCTTTTTTTCCATTCCATTCTAAAAACAGTTAGCAAAAAGTTGCTGATAATGATTCAGATTCAAATCATCTGTCTGTGATGCTTTGGCCACTTTGTAAAGATGTACAGCATATGTTTGTACACGTGCACGTATGTATGCAAATGTATGCAGTAGGTCACGCAAAGTAGAGGGAGAGGAGACAGAGCAGCTGGAAACAACAAAAGTACTTCTTTTGCTTAAAAAAAAAAGAAAAATAAGAAAGCAATAAGGAGACAAATCAACAGTGCTAAGCAATGGACAGCAGTAGGTTCATCTCAGCATAATTTGATCAGGTTTCTGTGGCTAAAAAAATAGCAAAGTGACCACAGGTACAGACACGTCCTGGCTGACCATTCTGAGAAACAGTAAACACATAAACAAACACACATGCATCCAGTTTCCCCATAGAGAAAAACAAATCACTTGCAAGGGACTACTTTTTAAAACTTCAGTCATTATTGCCAATGTTGGTAACTTTGCCTTACTAACACTCACATTAACCACTTTTTATTATTTAAGACAGTCTCCATTTTTCAATTGTAAATCTGTATAGCATTATGAAGTTAATTGCAGTGTTAAGATACAAGAAAAATTAAGCATAAAAGTTCTGTGCTGTTAATACATCATGGAGGTTCAGGTTTGTTGTTTCAACATGGATTTAACAGCAGGAAAAAAAAATACTTCTACAATTCTGCACTGTTTAACAGACTATGTATTTTGGTTGAAGTTCAAACCTGGCTATTCTTGACTATTTGGGTTTGGCTTTATAAATCACCAAGCATCATTTATGTACATTTGAGACTAAGAACAGGAAGTGTTAGTGGTGGTACTATGTTAGTTTTGTGATGCAGCTGTGTTTCAGAAGCAGTTCTAAGTCAGACTGGAGCTGCTAAGGTACATTTTAGTTTGATGAAACTCACAAGTAAAATTTGGAACTAAGCATAGTCTACCAAGAGAAGAAGGTAAAAGGGAAAGAAAAAACTGTATGTGCCTCTTACTACTTTAAATTTGACATGTGTTGTATTTAAAACCAGAGTTGGCAGGCATATAAGCCTGTTCAGAGTGTTCCTGAATTGTTGACTGCATAGGGAAGATGAGTACAATATATAGGTAGCATTACTTGCTTCCTGGTAAAACTAATTATTTGAAGCACCATATTAATTCTCGGTTTGTTTTATAAAGAGGCCAAGGCTTTGTTTGTATTTTCTTTGCATACCTAACATCTGAAAGTATTAATGAGAGTTTGTCTTCAGACAGCATATCAAGCAATTCAACAAAGTCACACAAAATTATGTGTATCCCGGTTACTGAGATAGCAGAAGACTGTGAGAAAACTTTATATGCAAAGTATCCTAAGAAGGCTGTATCTTGTTGAGGGTCATTCTCTGCACTATAACTTCACATCACTCTCATCACCTTTTTTTTTTTTTTTTTAAATTATCACTGCCTGTCCTCAGTGCTGTCCCTTGTCCTGCATAATTACAAATAAGAAAATATAAAAATAAATAATAGGTTAACTCAGGAGTACTTAAATGTTGTTAAGAAATTTCTTGTTGTCTTTTAATTTTCACCCTTTTTATCAAGGAAGAAAAGTAACTTTCTCATATTAAAAAGAAAGTTGAGATAATATGCCAGCTTAAGTTAGCTGCCAGAATCATTAATCTCCTCTTTCATTTGCCAATTTATATTGTGTAACTATGTATTTTGTAATATTGTTCCTTAGAAAACAAAGGTCTCAAGAGATTTTTCCTTTCCTCTAAAAAAACCTGCCAAACATTTGCAATGTTTTGAATACTAAGTCATCTCCCTCATCTCTAGTCCCTTGCCTCCTATAAATTCATATTAAACAGAAAAGTGTTTTATTGCTCCAACAATATGAAAATTAGCAGCTTCAATAACAACAAAAAAATCCCCCTACCTTTGAAGTACTATTTTTTCAAAGCATCCAATGTGAAGAACAGAAAATTATGTTTTGACAGGCCAGTCTGTCTTGTTCATGAGAATTTTGACACCATCTCTCCCAATACTAGGGATACTTCACAGCTTTCATGTTCCTCTATAATGATCAATACCATCAGTTGTACATATTGATTAGTAAGACAAATGTACAAGTCCATATTTTATACCGATGGCAGCAGATTCTGTCTCTGAAGCAGAGCACATACTGTGACACAGAATGCTAAATTCAATAGATATTAGGAATATAACCTTGCACTTAAACATTTTGTGAAAACTAAAATTTTAGGAAGACTGGTGATCTCATAGTGCTAACAATGAATAAAGCCTTCATATTTCAGATTGGCATTTAAACCTCAGTTTGAACTGTTACTCCAGACTCTTATATTTGCTGCATTCAATGGGCAACTAAACAGCAAAATACTATGGCCATAAAGAAATTACATTATACTTTTGTTGAAAGGTGAACTTGAGCAATCAGATTTTCACAATCTTGTTAATTTAGAAAATAATGTTATCAGGTCCAGATTAAGGTATATTGTTTGGGCATGATAAAATTTGCCAAATCATAGGATTAGGTGCTAAATTTCATCAGGAGGGAGATGTCTTGGTGGACAGAACTTTTCTGATGACAAAAAAAATAGAGTGCTTAAAAAGTCATTTTACACAGACTGAGTCAGCCTCTGATCACTTGAACATCAAAGGTCAGGAAATGTAGGTTAGAAGTATTTTTGTTACCTTCATTATATCACATACAAAGCACTTGTCAGCCACAACTCATCCAGCAATTGAGCTTTATGCGAACCTACATTCTGTTGTGCATATTTAAAGTTTATATCTCTGCTCAAGAATAATATTCAGATTAAAATATGAGTTGAGATAATCCATTTGAAACAGAACTTTGTGTTCTTTTTTGCGCCTGACATTTGTATTCTAACAGGCCATTCAGAGAAAAAAATACAACAAAATTTTGGCTTGACTCTTCAAATGCATTTTTAATTTGCATATACTTGTTCATGTCATTTAAAAATAACAATTTTCAAGTGGTTCAAACTTTCTCTCAAAAACTTGGCTTGAGGTACTTATAGCTCCCTAGATGCACTGGTGGTAGTTGCAATCCACTGCAATCTAAATACTTTCCATGAACATATAGACTTTCTTTCTTGGATGTTAAAGCTTTTCATCTTACGTTAGTGTGGATATCGTGCCACCTAAGCTGCTATGGAGACACATGGATAGCTCTGTGCTAAACTGGGCTTAGACAATATGAGCATGTGTAAAACAGTATCATGTAATTGTGTGCACTGGAAAGGCCCAGTAACACATTCAAGAGCAAACTATTTTTTTCTCTTAAAAAGATTAATATATGAGCTTCATACACATTAAATAACTCTTAGCCAGCGGAGGAAATAGTAAGGTGCCAGTAGACACAGAATAGAGTGGTAGAATGAATTTCAATAGCAGTGACCTGACACAGAAGCTGCTAGCCTCACTGGTGAAAGACAGCTAAATGCCTCATGTTAAGGCCCAACCTGACTCCAGATATTTCTATTAACACACCTCATCTTCATTATCTAGAGGTCTTCTGAGCAATCATTATTGCTTGAAGAGGTTATAATTACATATGGAAGTAGTGCACAACTGTTGTGCACTAAGTACTGTGTTAGAAGTTTGTTACATTTTTTCAATTTATTGATGTCACCATCAGCCTTGTAATCTGCCTGTTCCTGTTGTATGGCTGAATTTTATAACTGAAATTCATGCAAGGGAAAGGTCAGAGTTAGGTACAAAAATACTAATGACAATTGTAGAATGAAATAATTTGTCTTAAATCTATAGAAGATTATTTAGATATCTAGACAGAAACCACACACATGCTTTACCAAATTTCAGGTCTACATAAGATTAACTCATGCTCCAAGAATACAATTTGGTATAGGGTAAATCTTTTCTATGTGCTGAAGTCAAACTTAGATTTCAGTTTCTATTCTTTGAAAATCATAGAAGAAAAATGCTCTGAAATACTTTGGTATTATAGAGCATCCTAGCATTTTAAATGTCTTGTGATGCAGTTTCATCTTAAACCCTTGGGGTCGCTCAGAAGAGCGTTCTTACTTAATTCAGTGTACAAAAGCTCTCTCCTTAACATGCATCCACTAGTATCATCACAGGTCAGCACAACTTTGAATTGAAGAAACCCAATCTTTGCTGAAAACAGAACTGTTCATGGGGGCCTTCATATTCTCAGAGTCAATTACAACAAAATTCCATGAAAGGAAATTGAAAGACTTAAAAATCTGTCTTGATGAACTGTCAGGTTAAAAAGGTCTTTAGATGCATTTTTCAAATGTTAAGAATTTAAGAGTCAACTCCCAAGCTATCCAAATATATTCCCTTCACAGTAGTAACAGGATCTTTGTATAGATGAATAGAGAAAATGGGCAGCATTTTCTATAAGGTTAAATTCCAAGTGAAAAATTGGCAGCCATTGAAATGAATAGAAATATTGTATTAAATAACCGTATCACTCTGGATCTGTGAATCATTAATACTCACACATCCAAGCAAAGCTAAATAAAATGTAGTCCTTTGGCCTAGGAGCACTATCTGATGTCTAGAGGACCTTTTCTCATCCCTTCTAAGGATTACATGAAGGCTTCATGGTGTATCTGGTCTGGGGAGACCACTGTCCTAGATGTTTTCTTTAGACTGAAGAAGGAAGTTTTACCTCGTCAACAAACTGGTTAAAGTAGAGCCATCTTTCAGGCAGTAGTTGAGAAAAGAAGCAGGTGGGGTTATCTTATGAGAAGCATTCATTTAAGACACAGTGCAGAAGTGATCTAGCCCACTAAAGATTTTCAGAACTAGGTCATTAAGACAGTCAAGAAACAAGGCAAAGAAGCCAAGAAACAAAACAAAGGAAGTGTAAAGAAACACCACTTTTTTTCCTAGTCACCTAATCTTCACATATGAGAAGCATAGTGGAGTTTCAGCAGTCTGAAGCATGCCCTGTACGGTGGAAGGGCTTTGGATGGCAACCTTCTATCAGCTGGAAATCGTTATGGAAGGAATGACCTATATTGTACAGATTATTACTGGTTAGTTCCCAGATGAGTTTATGCAGTTCTGACCTAACTAAAGCCCCTCCCTGATGTTCTGTTTTTCCATTGCATATACATTGCAATGGTAATAAAATATAATAATAGTTAAATTAAATCTTAACATGCAACAAGAAAGCAAGCCACCACCGTGGTGGCAAATCAACATATGAGAGTAAAAAAGACACTTAAGTCACAGTCATTGCAAATGTGAACACTATACTATGAAGACCTTAGGAAACAATCTAACCAAACAGCTCAGGTAGACAATATGATGAAAGAAAAATCCTGCTGAAGATAATCAGAAGCTGATGCTCAATGGAGAGGCACTGGAGCTAATCACACATGCACACAAGCACTCTACTTCAGCTGCAACAGCTCAAGAGGAATATATTGAATTTTTGAGGGCTACTCAGTGAAATCACCTTCTGGGCATAAACTAGAAGCTAAAAAAATATGCAATATTGAAAGAATTCAATTTCTGTATTTTTTTCCCCACCAATAATTAGCTACACGTTTTTTGTGTTTTGGGGTTTTTTTTTAATCTTCAATTTAAGGCCAGTTAGTTTTGGCTTGATCAGACTCAAGTTATTTTAACTATATTGTTAAGAGAGTGTTAATTAGCTATTATGATCAATACTACTTAGCTGTGTAACTGCAGTTGCACCTTAAACAAATATCCTTTATCTTTCATTGTAGGATCTAAGAATAAATTTTCTCCATTAACTTTAGAATAAGTTGCTTAAAGATCAGTTTACATTGCAGAATATTAGACCTCTGACTCATACCACAGTGTGTTAAAAGTTATATTTAACATTTGTTTGTACTAACACTGAATGTCATTAAATGCAAGCTAATTTAAAACAAATAAAAGAAAGTTATTTTCCAAAGGAAGCAGACCAACATCTTTAAAAGAAAAGATAATGCTCTTACAGGCAAAAATCAATCATCCCAAAGGTTAGGAACTTGTGTCATATGGCAGATGTATTCAGAAAAGGACAAGGACTTCATCTTTCAGGATAAGATCAGTTACTTGTATTTCAGAAGAGACTTTCTGACATAACTAAACTGCTGGCTAAGTTTCCATTACTGCATATTTACAGGTCCTGATATTTTGTCAGAGACAGGATACTAAACCAGAATGATCCAAACTGTTTAACAGTATGTAAGCTCCTTCTATACACATTTCCTTTGCTCAGCAAGTATTTACTTTCTGCTGATCCAACTAATGTATACCTACAGTCTGAAATGTATTACCGTAAGCAATTCCAGTCTGCATGCTGGGAGCCACACAGCGAGAAAAGAGACATAACAGCAAAGGAACCAACAGAGGATGAATGGCCAAAGAGTAGTGAAAGACAGAGTCCAATAGCATATTCTTGCCTTTCATTAAAAGTTTTGTGCTGTTATTTTGGCTTTTTTTTTTTTTCTTCTTTTTAACTACATACCTCTCTTCATTCTAAGCTTTTCACCAGTTTATTTCAATCATTAACTCAATTTTCACTTTAACTTTACAGTTCCCTTTTGGAAACAATCCAAAACATTGTGTGGAGGGTAGTGAGGCGGGAGGAACATTTAATGTTTTAAAGGATTACCAGACTTAGGTGCTACATGTCGAGGTGTTGCTTTTCAGCAGGGCCATTGTACCATACTGTCTGCTATTTCTCTAAGTGTCATCAACTTGTCAGCTCATAAGCAGGTGTAAAGCTTTGTTCCTCCCTAAGTCTCATGTTCAGTGAAGCCAATGGAAGTCTGCAAAGAGTGTTGTGTCAGGAGTATTTTTTTTTTCCCAGAGAATTTAAAAGTAAACATTTATCTTCACAATTAATGTCATTTTGTTGCTACAGCAAAAGAAAGCCACAACACATTTCTAACTGGATTATTAAAAGTCTTGAAAACAGAAGAGGTGCCTGGGAGGCTGCACTCAGAAAGCACTTAAAAGTCTGAAAATCACTGGAATGTTCAAGTAATGGGAGCAAATTATAAAATAAACCAAATAAAATATCCTGACATGGAAAGATGAGCATTCCATACCAAGCCACACACATTCTAAATTCTCCAGTTGATACTTACGTCAAAGGACAGTTCTCTGATCTTTTATGAAACAAATCTGCAGTCTCATTATGCATTGAGATTTAGTAAAGAAAAAACTAAATTCTAGTATTTTTTTAAAAATAAATGATGAACAGAAAGCTATTACAGACAACAGCATTTCTGTCTTTCCAGCCCTCATTAGGCATGACAACAGGAAAAAGAGGTGAACAGTTTCAAGCCACCAATATATGGGGCTGTTGACTTAGTGACGTATGTCATCACTTCAAGCAGCATTATATGATCTGAAATATTACAAAAAAACACCCCCAACTGTAGTAATTTTGAGCAATTCTGAGGACACATTGTCTCTTACATCAGTGCAATATGAGTAAATTATAAGGAATATCAGTAACTGGGCAATTTTCAGTGCTACTACACTGAACTTAGAATGCGATGCTTCATTTTTAGACTGAGAGACAGCAGGAAAAGCTGAAGATCATCTGACTGTATCTCAGAGACAAAAACCAAACCTTTCCACTGCATTTAAAAAAAAAAATCCTTAAGTATTATTCCAAGAAGACATGAATGTTTTCAGGTAAAGGGGAAAAAAAATATCATCATAACTATTTCAGTAGAATAGAGATCACTATAACAAGTCTGGATTTATTTTCTTCTAAAAAAGATGTGAATCTGGAAGCCTTCCAAGAAAATGAGAACTCAATACTGGGTGGGTATTATAAGAAAGTAATAAAGCAACACGCTATTCCTGTGGAGCTATTCAAGTAGCAAGGCAGAGTATTAGAAGACCTTCAACTCCGCTGTTTCTATAATGCTAGTCAGGTTGTTTAGCTACTGATTCTGCAGAAATGAAGTGCAAGAGGAGTAGCTAACTCAGTTCTGATTACAAGTCTGCAAAATTATATTGCTGCTGTTGCTATTGCTTTTTATCCTAACATGGTAAACAAGACATCAGTTGTCATATTATTTGAACAATAATTTTGTTGCAGTCTTGGTTCCTACTTGCTGTGGATACTTTGATCAAAGTCTGTCTCATTCTAAAATATTATTAAGCATATCTGGAAACAATAATGCTTTTAATTTTTTCTTGCTGCTTAAATAAAATCACATCTTGAAAGACTAAAGATATCGAAAGCTAAGTAAATAAAGATACAGAAAACAGAGAATGTATTTGTTCCTTTATGGGAAGTATACTGTATCCCCCAGTTTTTAAAGATTCTAAATTTTATTTATGAAGTAATTTAAGTGTTATACACAGCTATTTGATTTGACCATATACTATGAGTCTTGGACAGAGGACATAATTTAAAATTTTTTTTAAAAAAAAGGGGTACCAAATTGAAGACTCCTAAAATATAGAAGCACCTCTATCCCCCACCCCCACCCCTTCTTTTTGCCTGTCTGCAAACAGTGTTTTTTTATTTTAGCTTGACAAGTATTTCACAGTTTCTCAAGCATTTAGCAATGAGGATCTAATTGGAAAGTGCCAGGTTTTTTCTTATTACACTTTATCAATATTGTTAAGAGAATGATGTCATTGTTTGGGGTTTGGTGAAGACATTCCATGTCACTTCAGTGTTAATACCAGGCTGGAGCCTTCCTTGTCTGCCTGCGTAAGCTAGATAAACACAGACCTGTGTGCTTTCTTCTCATCTCAGGATACTTACTCAGAGAGATCTTGGAACATATGCCTATTGCGAGCTAAACATTTCACTTTTCATTTTATCCATGTGCCAGAAATCCATTCCTTGGATAAACACTTTACATACTGACACTCTTAAAGTCACTAAACACGATAAATAAAGAGAGAATACATCATTTCAAAACTGATTAAACATTTTCTCACTTGTGACAAATGAACAGCTATACACTCTACGGAGTCCCTGGAGCAGACATTCCATTTTCTTTGTCTTCATTTTGTGTGCAAGATTAACTTTCCATTTCAGCTCATCTATTGCACAATTGAGCTTTTTTTAAAATACACATTGCTGCATTTTCTCCAAATCATTATTCATTTCTGAAACTTTTTTTTGTTATTGCTACGAGAGCTTTCCTTTTAGACTTTTGTATTTTAATGGAGATATCAGTTTTAACATTTTGTGCCCAAACTAAAAAAAAAAAAAAAAAAAAAAATTATCGTTTTTAATGAAAGCTAAAGAAATGCTTTCATGCAGCGGACCTGAACTTATACACAGGCTGAAGTTATCCACTTCAACAAGGAAAATCCAAGCACATTAATCACATTAACTTTGCTCCATCTAATCCATCACTTTTCCTTTCCCTACTTGCTTGTCTAGTCATCCTGTGCACTGCTATTCTACCTATGATTAGTCAAATGTAACTAATCTTTTATTTAGCTTTTTAAGCTCTCATCTTCTTTTTCACCCACACTCACCAAAAAGGATCCCAAGCATTTTATTTCTAAGCTAAATTAAAAATCTTAGTGAAATAATTGCACATAATACTGAAATTACACATGAAGTTGTCTTCAGTATTTTAGCAAATACAATTAATCTGATCAAGAATTTCAGTGGGAAGGTGGAAGGAAGAAAGGAAATGTTATCTAGATACTAGTAAAAAATTACTTTGTTCTGATGCAGTCCTAGCATAATTCCTGATATGTTCCACAAAAGACTGTGCCTCTGAATATTCTTGCTAGATATTCACAGTAGAGGGGAACAATGAAGGCAAGCTTTCTTCTTAGACAAACTATGTAAAAGGAGTTGCTACACTCAGCATAGCAGGAGAAGAAAGAATTAGGACAAGTCAGAAGGAGCAGACCAAACAGAATGAGAATTCACATAGCAGTTTGCTTGCTTTCCCCGAACTGTAGATGCTAAACAAACCCACAGAAAGTTTTTGATCTTATAGGCCCAGTCTGAGCAGGGAAAAAGAGTAGAATGTAGAATTAGACACCAAAAGATAGTGACAAGTCATAGGATCTCTGAACAGATTTCAGATTCCACTGTTGTTAGATTTCTGTCAGTTTTGGACTTGTAGTCTAATCCACTTTTCACAGGAGAAGTAGTTTCCTTAAAAGAGCAGTCAGAGAGCACAAAAATCTCCTAACAGCAGTATCTTCTCTCAAAGTTTCATTATGGAGGAAAATGTTAAGGATAAGAATTATGTAACTGAGCAGCTAAACAAACCCAAGCAATGTCAGGAATGCCTTTCATATACTTGAGCAAGAGGTATGATACTAAGCCAAAGCAATACTCCCTTTGTTGAATTTTTTCTATCACAATCCCACAACACCAAAGTACTAGTCAAGGACCCACCATCTCCTTACAAGTAAGAAGAAAGGTTCTTCTGGCAGAGAACACCCACTCTCCCTTTGGCTTCCTTTTCAGGTATTATCTTCAGTACATGGCCCAAGGAAATAGAGAGACAATGTGGTGCTGTACCAGGAAAGATGTCAACTGCCCTATGGCGTTACCGCAGGCAGCAAATTTGGGCATCAAGGCCATAGAATGGCTAACAAACCATAATAAAAATTAGAAACTTTTATAGTGGTATCTTTTAGAGGAATCCTATTGAGAGACTTCACAGTTCTGGGAATATATAATAGATATATTCACGGGTATACTTTCAGTAGCAGTTGCAGCTAGTACAAAAAGATGATGCTATATTTAGTGAAAGAAAAACAAACACAGACTGCCAGTTCCACTAAATCTGGACTATAAACGGTGTGGGTCATATTTTGATCTCTTGCTGGGACAGATAAAAATCTATCCCATTTAAACACTGCATCTTAAGAACTCTTCCAAAACATTAGGAAAAACCACAAGTTGTGGAATGCACTGAGGTTCACAATTTTGAAAACTCTATCAGCTGCACACACCCATAATGAAATTGAATAAGGTAACTTGCGCGCTTTTTTGCCACAAATAGTATTTGAAGAGCTATTAGTAATTCTACAAAGGAAGGCACATTTAATTATGCATATCATTAGTATACTAAACCCCAGATTTCCATTCTTTGTCATAAAATGGACATTTTGTAAGTACAGGAACTGTTACTTCATGAATAATCTTTGTTTGGAGAATGCTAATTGTCTCTCAAATCATCACTGTTCTGGTGTAGTATGAACAGTTTTCTCTCAGTCCAAATGGTATAATGTGAATTTATTTTTACATAACGTTCATACATTTTCTGAAATGTACATATACAGGCTTCATCTGCAATATTTCTCTATGAGAATATTTCTCTAAAGAATTTCATTATTTTTTCCTAATTGTCAAATTAAAACTGACAATAAATAAATATCACTTATTTTCTGAATGCATTTCTATCCCTATTCAAAAATACAATAATGCTGTTTACCAATACAGCAACTTCTAAAGCACATATTTTTCAAAGAAAGGTTTTACTGCATTCTTCTTTCTTACCTTTTATGTGCTTCTGTCAGTGACTTCTCTTCATTTTCTTGGTCTATTTTAGCTGTAAATATTAAAACAAATAATTAGTAACGTGGTGAAAGATCAAGATGTTTCAGGATGATTTTAATTGTACATATGTCATGTGTAAAATGCATAGGAACCACCTGAGGATATACTCTTGTAGATCAATTCTGAAAGAAAAGCAAACAAACAAACAAAAAGCCCCATTCAACAAAACCCCACACAAACAAAACAACACAGACTTTGATAACCCTATTAAAAAGAAATCCTAAACCATAACCACAAAAAAACCCCAAAACTCCAAGCAAGCTTTGAAAATTAAAACAAACAAAAACAACATTAAAACCTTGCAGTAATATAAACAACAACAAAGTCATGAAAGTGATTTAAAAACAGATCTTAAATAATGATTCCAAAACCTTAAATAATGTGGTAGTTTATCTACCAAGAGGAGGAAAAGCTAAGTGAAGAGCCGGAAGGGTTGAGCCTCATAGCTTTTCTGAAAGTTGCTTGACAGCTACAAATAAAAAACTCTTCCCTCTCTCTGTATACACATCAGTTCCTGAACTACTAGAACTATAGCAGGTCCATATTGAGAACATGACTGTTTTTACATGAAGGAAATTATCATCTGGTGATCATGTGAAGAAAATTACAAATAAGAAACTGTCATTGTCACTCATTGGTGAAAAAATTACCTGTTTGCCATGTGTTCTCTCATAATTATTTGTCCCAATTTCACTTAACTTAGATGGGTATCCTGACACAAACCCCCATAGGAATACGTACATTAACTTAGGCATCACCAAGGTGTAAAAGCAATTGGCAATCTGCTCTGTGCATATGCGTTTAGGTATATTTACTCTGTCATTCAGGTAACACAAATAAGATCTGCAAGCTTTTTAGTTTGGTACTTGATTGCCCTTTTCAGTCTGCTGGACTTCTGGCCTACTGATTTGCAAGGAGAGTTTTAGGATTCCCAAGAGTCATTTGGTTTTGGGACATGAAGAGGCTTTGAACTGTCCTAACAAATGTCAATGGTATAAAATTCTATAGAAATCTAAAAAATAAGAAACTTTTGAGCTATTTTGTATTCCATATCTCTACCATAAGAATTCATTAAAATTATTTTTCCACATTGTAGATACATTGCCTTTGAAAAGGTAAATCCTGATTTTAAATATGGCAAAAAAGAGAAAAGCAATGGCATCATTAGGGTACAAAGACAATCAATGTTTTACTGTTAACAATGTTTCAATCCACAGCAATTTACAAACGTACACTAAAATAGGCATGCAAAATCTGTTCAAAGATACACAAGTGGAATTTCCCCAATCACAACAATGATCAGAACTTTGTCTAACGCTGCAAATGCTTTTTATTAGAAGCAGTGTCGTCTGCTGTGTAGGGTGAGCAGTGTCTGGCTGTTTGCAGCAGAAAACATTGTATTTAGTAATCATTACTTGAAGACTGGGGCTCTATTATTGTTATGCTAAAACTGAAAAAACATCCCAGCAAACCACAGAAAACTTGAGGGAGAGATGGGTAAATGTTCTCAAGGAAATTGAAGAGCACGTGAATCTTGCCTGATTACAGGTTTCAATACTGACTTGAAACTCAGACCAGATTCTTCAAAAGGTTTCTCAGGGCTCACAACCATTTTGAGTGAACTTGAGCCCAGTGCTGAGTTAATTTGGGCTGACCTAGAGTTTTTCTTGAAAGCCTTGCACTGCTTTGGATAAGAAACCAGATTAAATGCTGCAGCTTTGACAGAATTTCATTGTTACTTTTTTCTCTTCATAGTTCAGTTCTGAAAATCAAGGTATAACTGGTAAAGACATAAAAGTTATAAAGAGAATAAACTGTTCAAAAACATCCTGGTGAAGTGAAATCAAATATCTAATTTTGCGTTAACACGTTCACTATGTACCTGTGGACATAACTTTTAAAATAAATCCTTCTATTACTGAAAAATGTAATTTGGACTTCTTTCAGTTAAGTTCTGCTTAGAAGTGGAGCCTAGCAATTTCCAGCCTATGAATCTTGTAGTACATACATCATATTCATAGGATATAATTCTTTATATCATTTCCAGGAGTGATGGAATGGAATATCATCTGAGGTGGCAATTTTGGGTCTTCTTTTCCTCAACTGTTCTGTGAATGCTTACATACAATTATTTACCCACCAATAATGCAGTAAATATTCCACAATTTACTTTTGAAAGTGTGCAAGCATAACATATCGTAAGTTTATCAAACCATGTAAGAGTATCATCATTCTGGTACAAGTTTCCTTTCAATTTAAAAAAAAAAAGTTGCTATGGACCAGAGAAGACGACAAACCCCCACAAACTAAACAAACCAACCAAACAAAAAACAACAAAAAACCTTCAAACACCAGTGTACTTCTGGTATCTGCATTCTTAATAATTTCATAAATAATAGGTATTACACAATGAAGAGAATCTTTAGAATCCCTGAATGATGAAGGTGGATGTAATAGTGCATTTTAATTTTTTAAAGTAATAAGTAGACGTGCATAAGGCAGCTACTATACCCAGAAAGAGAGATTTTATCCCACATCAGATCACTTCTTGGCATTAAAAAGAGCCTTGCAAGGAAAGAATTTTCTCTGAAGGAGAATTCCCTTGTAGTTTGGTCCAAATGTGATGACACTTTTAAACATTTTATGTATTATCAAAAGGATATTATTCAAGTGTAAATCTTCTTTGCAACACTTTTGATTTCTATTTTTTTTCTAGACAGAAAAAGTTAAAGAACACTATGAAAACAATTCTGCTACCACAAGAAGACAGGTGGCACCAGTGAAAGAGAAGAAAACATGTATGGTATATACACTCGGAGATTTGTTCCTGTTCAAAGAAATTATTCAGGTGACTCCTTTTGTGTTAGTACACAGTAAACAACCAAAAGCTTGAAAAATGGCTAGTCGAAGACATGCATTAAGATCTAATCAGTAAGGACAGAAAGTCTTCTGTTACCAAAACTACAAAGGTCTTACTATCACCTGGATACAATGGAATAACTATTAGATGTTTAAGCAGCTGGAGATTGCTGTAACTTCTGGAACAGGTCACTAATATGATCACCTGATATTAGTGGATATTGATATTTTGCTCTGTACTAATCACTCTACTGGCAAACTGCTTTCAATTTATTTTCCTGTTTGAGTAGGGGAGAAAAAAAAAAATCAGTTATGATTGATTCAGTTGAAGTGTCCCAGACTACATTAGACTATCATTTCATTCATCAATGCATCTTTACTGTCACTTCTTCCACCAAAGCAGTTCATCACAAGTGTAAAAACAGTGCATGGCAAGCACTTTTGGTAGCCTGTATCAATTAAGTGCCAAATACCAGCTAAAAAGTGTCCACCTTGGGAAAACATTAAAAAAATGTATTTCCTGTTACAGAAGAGAACATCTCCAATAGGTGAAATGAAAAAATGTTTCTATACCTATTCCACAGTGATCACACCACGGCAATGGCTGATACAGGAAAATTGGGTATTTCCAGGGATACCATGGCAGCTGAGCATATCTACTAAGCACTCTGTTCTGCCACTAAAATTACACTCTATCATCAAGAAATAAGATTATTTCAGAATGTCTTACTGGTTTTCTTTGAAAAACATTGAAAGAAGTCTTGTAGTCATACAGTAGCTGTATCTGCTTTCAAACGTATTTGGAAACCACCAGCTGACCCTTGCAGTGACCACTTGCAGTTTTTCTGATAGATGTAAGAGTTCCCACTCTTGGGTCAGTTTTCCTTCCCAAATATTCCATTGACTCATCATCCTTTCTAAACCCCCCAGCTAAGAATTCTTTTCTTAATCCTTGATACCAACACGCTAAACCACCTCTGAATATGCTGTTCCAAATCTATTAAAGATTGTATCACACCAGCAATACCATACTAGACACTCTATTTCATGTAATGCATCAGTAAGCAAAGGTAACAATTTTATATGTCTGCTTTTATACACTCTATATAATGTAGGGCTTTATATGCAGCTCTCATAATCCTGAAGACATACATATTCTGTAAAACTCATTTCAAATAATAAAGTGAAAAAATAACCAAGTCAAATTGAAAAACATGGCCATCCCAAAAACCAGAACATTTTAGATAGTGACCTCTCACACAGCAAAGCTACCTTACCAGCTGTTTACAAAATATATTGATTTAGTTATCTTTATACTTTTTCTTTTGAAAGCATCTTCAATTCCTTCTTGTTGGATGACATTCCACTGTTTGCCTGCTTTTTTCCTTAAGTTACCTTCAGGTTATTGAAAGTTGGTCTCCCTTTAGGAGCAAGGTCTATAGCTCCTAAACACTTTAGATATTTGATTAAAATTCAAGTACATTCCTTCCTCCCTATGTCATTGCTTACCAAGCAAGAAGATTGTACTATATCTAAGGCTCTTTTATCAATTCTTTGAACTATAGGACACATATATTTCTTCAAAAATTACTTACATCACATGTTCTAATTTTTATCTTATCACTTTTTGTATTTGCTTAAATTTACTGCTTGATGTTTTATAATTGGGGCATAAAACTGGATTTCATGCAATTCAAAATGAGCTTTCAAACAAGATCTCATAAATGAGGTCTAATTAACTTAATTCTCAAATGTTCTGTCGTTATCAGCATATACCCACATTCCAGACTGATACATGTCATTGTGTTTGCTCTTCCAATTCTTTTTGCAAAGGTTACATATAAACTTCTACAAAGGCACATATATGAATAGCAGTTATGAAAATCTGAAGTATCTCACCAGACTGAATATGAGAAATATAAATATGCATTCTAGAAAATACTGGTCTTCAGCAGAACCTCAATGGAAGTGACATTTTGGATCTGTTATGCCAAGTTCTCTGCAGAAATTTGTCACTCCACTAAGACCTGAGATGCCTGACACAGGCCATGAGGCCACCTTCTGCAGAAAGATCAAGTATGTGACTAGGACAAAAATAAAAAGGATATAGAGAAAATATACTGCATGAACTACCACCACAAACAAGGGCATGAAGTTACTCTACTATTATTTGGGTCTAAGCTTCAAGTTTACAAGAGCTGTCAGTGCTCCTAAGGATATTTCTTCATTCTCCTTGCTAGTACATATACTTTCAAATGCCCTCAGAAAACACCAAAATAACACAGATTTTTCTTTATCATTTTGCACTTAGCATACTATTCAAGACTGTGTTTTGAAAAACCTTGAAATACCAAAATAGAATAGCAAAGACACAAGAATCAATAGAAAGCTCTTGAGAAAATTCTCTTTCTTCCTCTCCTCTCTTACTCCTCTTTAGACTTCTGAAATTTTTTTACCTCAGTTATTAGATTTTATTTAATAGGATTAATGTGCTTGGGGCATGAGTGGCACTGGGAAGAACTAAGCCATTTTACATGGAAACTATCAAAAAGTAAGTGTGTTTGGGGGAATACTGTCAAGAAGAGTTAGATGAACATTAGTTTTGAAATTATGACAGTGGCTTGTGCTTAGTGGCTTTGTATTAAAAAAAAAAAAGGCATTAAAACTTAAGCTTAGAGTTGAATATGTAAGGAAACAGACTCATACCTAACAATAGGAATTATCAATATCCTTTAGGTGCAAATGTACTAGATAAGCATAGTCACAAAGTTGACCCACTGGTTCCGATTCAGAAATTATTCCAAGTAGACATTGTAGGTCTACTTAAACAGCATTCAAATGCCCTGTCAGAGCTTTTGCTCCACCAGAACTTTTTGTTGTTGGTTTGTGGTCTGATCTTGACCCAGTGATTACTGTCTGTAGTCACTGTCTGGCCTCAGTCCCTGTTGCAATTTAAGCTATTTCTGCTGAACCAGTTTCAAAGGGCTATGAGTAAGGAGATGCACGAAACTGCCATTCCTTCTGATCTCCTGATCTCTCTTAAGGGAATATCACATCTTCTCAGGTAATTGAATACAGGAATGCATCTGAGTAATCTCAGATGGGAAGCAACAAGAATCCTTTCATCTGCTTGTCTATGTCCTAAATCTTTATGCTTTTTTCCTCTCTTTTTACTTAAAGTGTTAACTAGTATTTGTTTATAATTAGCTATGAATGTGCTTTCCAGTAACTTTCAAGTGGAGCCAGTTTTTTAGGGCTTTCTGTAGTTTTGGGTTTGGGGGTTTGCGCTTTTTTTGACAGATACAATGCCTTTTCATTAGAGCTGCACTGCTCTAGTTTTGAGAATTTCTATTTACATTGAAAAAAGATCCAAGTATATTTGTATGGTTTATTATCAGGTACATTCATGCAAATAAAGCTTTACAAGAGAATAAAGAAGAATTTCTTCTGGGAATCCCAGTGAGTCTTACATCCTTCTATACTTTCTATGACAAATTTATAGCAGGTTGTGAGTGTGAAGAATACCTGCTTCCTCTCCCTTATTTTTTAAGATTTTTATGCATATGTGTAAAAGAACATTTAAATACTTCATTCAGACCCCAGTTCCTTGAAGATAACTTGGGATAGAGCATCTAATATGCTGAATATTTTCCTAATTATGTTGTTCCTTTTTTTTTTTTCCAAATCTATGATATGTTAAACACATAAACATATATGTTAATTCTAACCAATTGGACTTCACAATGATTTATACTCTCACACAACAGGAACTCAAATTATATGCTAGGTACATATATTATGAGCAAGATTTATGGCACCACAGATTAAAATCTCAACAAATATACAAGGACAGAAACTTGAACTTTGTTGAAAGTTAAAAAAACCTTAAAGACTATAAAAGCAGACTTATTTTTCAAATTAATAACTATATTAATAATAAAACCAAAAAGCCTCATCTCAAGTTCTATTGATACTGTGTTTTAAGACTCAAACTTTCTCCACCTTTTGCTATTTGTGTCCTCTTTTAATCCACCTCAAGCAGCAATTTGGTAAGAAGATAGTTATTTTTACCTCAGTCCTCAACAGCAAGTGGTCCAGCCACACTACCTAAGTTACAGAAGGCAAAGGCAAGGACTAGGAGAATGAAGAACCACCCACTGAAGAAGATCAGGTTTGAGACCAACTGAGGGACCGGAAGGTGCACAAGTCCATGGGACCTGATGAGATGCATCCATGGGTCCTGAGGGAACTGGTGGGGGAAGCAGCTAAACCACTATTCCATCATATTTCAGAAACTGTGGCAGTCCAGTGAAGCTCCCAATGTACTGGAGAAGTGGAAACACAACCCCTAAGCTGTGTGGTACAATTGACATACCATCCAGAGGGACTGTGACAGGCTTGAGATGTGGGTCTGTATGAACCTTATGAAGTTTACAAAGGCCAACTGCAAGGTCCTGTACCTGGGTCAGGACAATCCTAAGCACAAAGACAGGCTGGGCTGAGAGCAGATCAGAGGAATAGGACTTCAGGGTGCTGGTTGATGAGAAGCTCAGCATGACTCAGTAACATGTGCTTGCAGATCAGAAAGCCAACTGTACCCTGGGCATCAAAAGCAGTGTGGCCAGCAGGCCACGGGAGGTGATTCCACTCTACTCTTGGGAGACCCCACTTGGGGTACTGCATCCAGCTTTGGGGCCCTCGACCTAAGAAGGACATGAACCTGTTGGAGCAAGTACATAGAAGGGTTGTGAAGGTGATAGGAAGGATCGAAAAGAAGGCTCCAGGGATACCTTATAGCAGCTTTCCAGTGTGTAAAGAACGCTTACAAGAGAGCTGGATTAGAACCTTTTCCAGGGATATTTGGTGATAGGCAAAGAGGAAATGGCTTTAAACTGAAAGATGGTAGGTTCACATTAGATGTAAGGAAGAAATTCTTCACTGGTCATGAGGCACTGGAACAGGTTGCCCAGAGAGTTTGTGGATGTCCCATCCCTGGAAGTGTTCAGGGCCAGGTTGGATGGGGCTTTGAACAACCTAGTGCAGTGGAAGGTGTCCCTGTCCATGGCAGGGGTGAGTCTGAACTAGATGATTTTTAAGATCCTTCCCAACCCAAACCATTCTATGATTTGCCACTCATTGAAAGATGACATCTCCTGTCAGCTGAATTGAGGAAGAGAGAAGTGTGACCCAAACTCATCAGTTAAAAAATTCCAATCGTAACAACAAAAAAAACCCACAGAAAAATCATTCTATCATAATTAGTTATGTGTATTCAGCAACTACTCACAATAATGTTGTCATGACACATTCACAGCATTAAAACACACTGTGTTTGTTGTGCGGCTTTGAGCTCCTCACTCAACATTCCATGCTACTGATCTTAAATCTTACATTGCTCAATGGTCTCAGTCAGGTCAGGACCAAGCAGTTAATGGATGTGCAGTTAGCCAGCATGCCTACAAGTAAATATATGTTTTTAGTACTGCAAAGATTTTGCAACAGATTTCAGGCCTGCTTTAAAAGGAAGGCTGCTCAGCTGTGAGTTTGGACTCCACATGCTAAAGAACATGTTGTGTCATTGTGATTAGGGCTCATGAAAGAGCTAAGTACTCTTAAGCTTTCATGTCCTCATCTTATTTTCCTTCTCCATCCCAAGAACTATGTGGTAAAAGTAATGTTATTTGACTACATTTTTACTGGAACAAGGACTAAGATGTGAATTATTTTCCTCTCTCCTCAACTTCCATGAGGTTTTTAGTAATTTTCTTTAGAATGCATTTTTTTCTTTGGGTTGGATGACTTGTAGAATGCTATTGGGATGCCTTGTTCTGTTCTCATGTGATGCCAAAATACACCTGCGCTGTCTGCAACCACTGTATAGGTGCCTACAAAAATGATAAATGAGGTCCTGTGCCAAAGGCACAAACAGCTGCCTGCCCCACTCTAAAAGTTTGGTCTTTCAAGGACTTTGAAGCAAGGTGAGGCTAATTCATCAGTGAAGCCTGTCTAGTATTGCAAATGCAACACAATCTGAATTAGTATTATTATGTACAAATGTACATCCATGGAGGTGCTGACATCTGAGGTAGGGACAAGTTTATATCATGCTGACGTTAAACTATTTATCAGCATTAAGATGTCAGTGTGAGATTAAAAAAGTACTTTCAGCACTCAAAGAACAAATTTTAAGACTCCCTCAATAATTCAACAAAAAGAATACTAACATAAAAATGTAAACACTCATAAAATTAAATTGCTGAAGTTGAATTCATGCATCTTTTGTTCTAATGACTTTATGTTGCTCACTTTTCATAGCCAACATTTTTCTCTGAAATGAAAAACAAGGATTTTTAAAAATTTCAGTAATGAGTGTATTTTGATGATGATAATAATAATTAAAGTGAGTATACCTACATAAATCTATCAATATCACACTTTTTAATGTACTGTGCAGTTTTTTCAAAGAAAAACAGAAATATTTATTCATATATTTCCTAATCAACTTTGAGTCATGTTTTCTTCAAGTTATTTTTAGAAAACTTACACAGTACTGCTAGGTTCTTCCTTACATTAATCAAATTATAAAAACAACATTTAAAGAAAATGGAATCTGCAAAATTAATCATTCTAGGGTAGAAAATGCCAGAATTAAGATTACCCTAGCAGCACCAATTTTGCAATCATCTACAATACTTCTGGAGCCAGGAACTTAACCCAGCCATCCAAGATTCAGTCTGATGCTTCAGTCTCATTTACAATCCATCATTTGATGATGCACAGCCTTTTGCTGTTTGACCTAAAAGAACAAGTCACGGCCAATTATCTGGTTGCAGCTGCAGTGATAAATACAACACACTGTGATTTATACATTCATTTACTAACAGTTTGGAAACCAGGCTCCTGAATGCTCTGCCAGGCAAAAGAGGGAAATAGTTACCAACAGTTCACCCAAGAGGTCAGTTTTAGCATCTTTATTCTGCAAGATCATGATGTGGCTAGAATTCAGGTCTGGAGAAGAGTCTGTATTCTTGAGTCCAGCAGAACAAAACCTGGGCCTGTTATTCACTCACAATAGCAGAACTGCAGAATTTAGCAAAATACAGACTAGAAGGAACCAAAGGTTGAATAGTTACCTTATGGTCCCAAACTTACAATCACACTGGAATTATTTCCAACGTTTTCAGATGAACTAGACAAACATCGGAAATGTTTGTTTTTACTTCTGCAAACAATGCTTGTATTTCCTATGGCATAATGTGTTTTCTAAAGTCCACTTCCCAAACAAGACTTACTATTCTGAGGGAGTGATGGTTGCTGCCTCCTGTCATAAGTTTCTTGCCTTATCAAGCTGACAAGAAAGCACAGCCTACACAGAGTCCCAACAGCAAACACCCAAAGACTGCTTTTCAGTGCAAAGTTAACCACAGTTAAAACCTGGGGACTGCAAATCATTTAAGGTTCATACATGCACAATTCTTTCAACATGAGCTGGCTAGCCTATCAAGTGGGCAACAAAGTTAAAGGATTACCAACTGCTAATGAAATTCCTCTACAAACTGCATGATGATTATCACCCTCAGCATTTTGCCACCATCCTGTGTTTCAGACACATTTGCCCCAGCAAAAACAAGTGATTTCTGAAGCATTCTAAAGTGGTAGATGTGATCTCTCATGTGTTTGAGTTCCTATGTATCCACAAGTACATATGAAACAATGGAGACAAGGTTCTCAAATAGTGTTTTCCTTTCAATTTATCTTATTTAAATTGTGATAACTTGTGAGAAGTAACTCAGAGGCAGAAAATGTGAACATACACCCTACAGTGGGGAGATGCAAATTTTAAATTCCTACTGTTTGGTATTAATAAATTTTCACTGGAAAAGTACAGTTGTTTTACTGAATTTCACAGTTACATATTACTCACATATTGGAAATCCTTACAGAAATGGTTATAATAAACTAATCAATAAACAATATACTTTTGAAAAGTCTTGTATTTTCTGTAAGTTTTTCTTCAGTCTCCTTTTTTTGAAGTAGCTTTTTTTCCCCCTCCCCTTTTAAAACACTGTGGCTATGGAGAAGGTCAGAAAAAAAATAATAACATTTGTAAGAACAGAACCTCATTATATGACTGATGATTTGCAGTATGTGGACTCAAAAAGAGGGCGAATAACATGGAAGAACAGAGAGGATTGCTTTGAAGGTTTTGAGGCACACAGACCCTCAGAAATCCAATGCACAGGATAACTCATGCTTGCAAATCACAAATATCCACTATGCCAATGTAAAGAGGACAGGACAGGTAATTTAATCTTCTGTTAAGTAGAATGATCATTTTAAGAATGATCCTGAAGTCCATCAGAAAAAGGACTGGCATCCTGTCACTAATTTGTATACTTTAATAATATGCTAATTATTTAGCCTACGGACTTGGTTGGCAAAGCAAACAACAGCCTTCATTGTATCTACCATTAGCATTTTCATCTAAAAACGTTAGGATTGTGAACACATTGCCTCTATTCCTTCTTTAAATTTCAAATGAAATAATCTTCATAAGTAAGCTAGAAATATACACTTTTTGCCTCCAATGAATCTAGTAAGTGTTAACATTAAAAAAATATTCATTTTATTAATATATCATTAGTAACAATCAGGTAGACTAGTTGCAGTAATGTAATTCAAAGTTATCTATCTGTGCATGACAGTAACTATTCTTATAAAGCAGAGACTTTCTAACCCCTTGCCAAGGACATTTAATTTGATGTCCAAGTTTTCTTGCCTATGGGAAAACCATTTTCCATTTTAGCTGCTAGCAACAAGTATAAGCAAATATGCTGTAAATAACCAGCTACTCTGAACTTTTGGGTCCCATTACGCACACAAGTTATCTACTCTGAAAAGGCATCATATAAACATGCCAAATTATTCAACCTTATGAAAAATGCTTTTCATCTGAATTATAAGTTAAAAATTTTTCTGACTTTAGAGAAACTGGAACTTGAAAAGATAAAAACTTAAAGCTTGATTTTTCTTTGCCCAGAGCATATGTTATATAAACAAAAATCCCCAAAAGGTGCCAAGAATTGTCCCTCTGTTTTTCTAAATGATCATGTGTGCAGTCTAGCTGAAAAGACTCATCGATTATGTCTACATAAACAACAAAAGCCCTTAGAAAAAATATCTAGATCAAAAGCCTGTCAAACACTGAACAGGAAAGAGAAATCCTGCTTTAAACATGGCCTCTTTCAAGTCTGAATTCAATCCCATGAAGTAAAAACAAAGGATTTCATAATGAAAGGTATTTAAATTACTTTATTTTTGGAACTTAACCAGGGATTCTTTTTTCCCTATATGTTAACCTTTGTCTTTCTTACACTGGGACAGAATTCTGCATAATAGATCTTGTGGTTTTTAAAAAAATGTAAAAATTGTTTAGTCACAGTTCACTGTGTTCACAATATACATTTCCAATTATTTTCATTAAAATGAGACAGTAATATTTTTACTGACATTATATGTTTCTCATTTGTCAACCACCCAACAATATACACAGTTAATATGGGAACAGAGAAAAGTTCTTAATGGAGGAGATGAATTTTTTTTTTCTTTTTCCTCATTCTCCTGAAGTACAGATATGTAATTTTGAAAGAAAATCCTTACAGAAACAGATCACTGCAGAGCTTATACAAAATTCTTTCGGAAGGTGTAGTTAGAAATCACAAAGTATGCTAAAGTATAAAGTCAAATACTTCTGGAAATATCATTTTTAAAAGAAGTAACAGAAATTTAACAGACAGATGTCTGGTGAAATATAATCTTAGAAACATAGAATGGTTTGGGTCAGAAGGGACCTTAAAGATCATCTGATTCCAACAGCCCTGCCATGGACAGGGACACCTTGCAGTAGACCAAGTTGCTCAGAGCTCCAACCAACCTGGCCTTAACATAAGGATAAGCCTTATGTTTGATTTGTTACTCTGTTACTAAGGTTAATATGCAAACATATGACATGATTTACAATACACTCTCAGTGATCTCTTTGAGAGATCTGTGATCTAAATGTCTCCATCTATACATACAAGCATTAATATAAACCCAATACAAAACACTTTCTACATGTTTAATCATGCCACTACCATAATATTTATATGTCCTGTACATAATCAGAATCCAGTTTTAAATCAGTTCATATCTATTATTGCTTGGCACAACATGCTGTTTGCCAGATTTGGCTAGTATATGTTTGTCTTAGAAAACATCTGTTCACATTCGATGATTCAAAGTGGTGGGTTGGCTCAATTTATTCACTGTAATTGAGAGTTCTATAGCATGAATCAATACAGAGAACACTTGAGCAACCTGGTCTAGCTTTCTCCAACTGGAACCTCCTTGTAATGTTTGGATAGATGGTCATCTTGGATACTCTAACCAGGAAGAGGTAAATGCATATCTAACTGGCCTCTCAAATATAAAGCACATTCAGTTAATAAAGATTTCTATATATGTTAGCTTTTTAACACATCTCTAGGCTAATGAATTACTGACAACTGCATTGAATCAGCACATAGAAACTGAATTTTCAAATGATTTGCCTGTTCTGAAGTGAATCCTAACTTGCATTAAGAAGTAATTTGGTCAATAGAAAGTATAGTCTTTCAGAGTAGTATTTCAAGAGATGCTTTGATATACCTTATCTCCTATAATCTTGTCAAAGAAAAGATTGAGTAAAACATAGTCGGTATAATTTTAAAGTGTTTTCCATTCAGTACTCAAGATGCCAGTCATAGATATTTTCTCTTGCAGTATTTTCCATTAATCATATCCAAGTATTTCATACGGATCTGCCTGATCTCTGAAAAACCTTTAACTACTTTTATTATGCTTATTCCATGTTTTTGGCATATACAAGAGAATTATCTCTTTGAAATGAAGTTAATGAAACAGATCCAGCTTCAACAATTTTTTCAAGGAACAAAGGCTGTAAATTTGTTTCCTACTGGAATGTTGAACTTATCAGAAGATCACACACTGAAGCCAATAGCATTTGTCTTTGCTGTCATGCAAAAGTGAGTGAGTCACCTACAGTACAAGAGAATCATTTTGCAAATCTGTTAGAACTGTGTGGCATCTGATTAAACTAATCCACATCTTTCTATGATGCCAAAATAAACAGTCCCTTTCCCACAACGTATAAACATTGTTCCCATAACTTTCCTTTGAAATGTCATGAAAAGGTTAAGTGATGTTTCATTATTTACCTTGACTAATGAATTGCTCCATGTTGTCTTTGAAAGGCTGGAGGTGCTCTTCTAGTGATAGCTGATAAACTTTTGCTGCTTCTGTCTCACATGCTGAAATTGAAGTAACAGATTAGTTTAGGATGATACATCATTGCATACTGTAATAAAAGTCACCTTAATTCCTAGTCAGTGAAACTGCTGGGTATGTACTTCAAGTACAAACACTATGATAATATATTCAGGAACAGTTATGTTCCCAGCCAAATATTTTTAACCAAAATATACAAATAATTTTTGGTCAGCACATGAGTTTAAATGAGTGGTGGCAAAAACTGACAAAAGCACTCAATTATGTTGAAGACGACAAATTTAGGGGGCAGAATTGTATGGGAACAAAATTACAAACTAAGATTCTATGCCATGTTGATATACCTGGCCCCAGGTGACAGTGCCTGAATTAAAACGAAGTTCAGATGCAGAACCTGCACCAAATAGTAGGAATGACCTTAATTTAGTGAGTAATTGGTTTATTTAGTGAGTAATTAGTTAATTTAGTAAGCCAGATGGGGGCGTGATACTTGATAAAACTACAGATGTAGCACAAGAGCTTTATCTTGTTCAAAAGTAATAGTACAAAAGGATTAAAGTGAAAGTTTGTAAGAGTAAGTTCTCATGACCTGAAGACTATGAAAGACCTTGGAGAAGGACAGTTTGGTTCTTAATACATTAGAGACCAGGGCAGAGAAGCTGGAGACTAAAGAAGCTCTGACACAGATTATTCATTTGCAAGGCGTACCATCATATTTCCGCCAATATCAATTCCCCCAGTTTAATCTGGGGCAACAGAAGACTTGAGACTATTACTGCAGGTGAATTTACAGCATTATACACCTTGAATTAATAGCTGCAGCTCATGATGAGCTCCCGATGTCTCAGCCAATTTGAGAGCATTGTAGATCTTACTCACCAAAAATCTAAGCCTATACCCATGTAAATAACCTGAAGCAGTCCCATTTGAAAATGCATAAGGAAATGTGGGATATTCTATGTTTTATATTCAATTTATTATGGGGAAAAAGGTGTAATATTGTCAGAATGAAATGTCTCTTCTTTCACCATTCAGATACTGGAAGGTCCTCCACACTTGATTTGTTTGAACATATATGTGTGACGTGTGAAAAGGTGTGCAGTTAATGATAGCTTTGTTTCTCCAGTTTTTAGTGGACTGCCCAACTCCACTCCCACCCCTGAAAAGACTGAAATCAGTGATGTCCAGAAGAACAACCATTCAAGTCCATTTTTAACCCTGTTTCTGAATTGCATACACTAAAGTAATTTAAAATTCAGAAGAAAACACAAAATTTACTTTCTCTCGCTTTACAGAGAATAAAATATCACATGTAGCATTCAGACTTTAAAAGTAGACAAATTCTGCCATAATTACTATACTAATTACCAGTATTATGATGCTTAAAACAAACTAGTTCATCAGATGCTTTCTTCATTAAAGAGTTACTAGGCCTGTAAGCTCTTCCTAAATTTATCAATTCTCCAAATCATCAAGTCTGGAATTGTGGTTTTCCTGCACAACCTGTTGGATATAGCACTCATTTATCATGCCCTATTTTTGTCACCAGAGAATAAACCCCCACTATTTATAGGAGCTATTGTTATTCCTCACTGTAACTGAAGAAATTAAAACGCTGATCAAGTGAAAGTAATACAAAATACCAGATAGTTACCAGTATTTCTGCCCAACTGAAGAAATAGTACACTGAATAAATGTTTGTGTCAGAAAAGTATGTAATAACTTCTAAGGAATGTGGAGGTAAAACATGGCGGGGGGGAAATATGTAAGAATACTTACAAATACCAACAGCCTTCTACATTTTAATTTTTTTAACCTGATCTTCATACTCAAACACATTTATCTCCATGAAACAGCCCACCTAAATATTCCACATATCAAAGGAATATGTGGCAAAGGGGACCTGCTGCAATGACTTTGTAAAAGTTCTATTTAAAATAAAAGCTTGTTTGATTTTTCACAACAGACTCAAAACTTCCTCTACTATCATCCCTATTCTCACAGGTTTAGTTATTCTCTTATCTTTAGAGATGTGTATACAACTGAAAAACTCAGACAAAGCTGGAGTATCTCTGAACTCCATTTACTTCAAGTACATTTTAAATTTTCCCATAATGAAAGAATTGAAAAGTATTTAAGGCACCACAGACATGAGTGATGTAGGCAGTCACAAAAGCCAAGCACTAGGTAGAAGCTTATCTCACAAGTTGAATTGCCCAAACAGGAATAAAGAAAGATAAAAACTTCTTTGTGTTGCTTTGCAGCAATGTGAAGGTTTCAATATCCTGTGGTCCCAAATTCCCAGTCCTCATACACTGATCTTATACCTTCCAAAGATCTGGAGACCTAAGCAGAAGTTGGCATGGGCAGAGACACCTCTTCTCCAACCCTCTAAATCAATTTTAACGTATAAGAAAAATATAAACAATCGAAAAGACCAATAATATCTCTAATTTCATATGATGCAGAGAACTGTATGTAATTTTCCAGGGAAGCAACAAAAATGGATTCCTATGGGAGAACCTTTTAAATTATGGGCAAAATGGTAGATTTTTGCCCATACATACACAGATCTCTCAAATGCTCCTGATCAAAAACTGATGTGAAAATCTGTGTTCAAAACCAATTTAGAGATTTAAACAAATTGCAATTCCAGCTGTATCCAGTATTTCAAGAATTTAATCTCGTTCTCTATTTCTGTGTTAAAATAATTGCATTTTTTCAAGCCACTGTGTTGGCTTGCTCATTCTATTTTTTTTAAAAATTTATTTTAGGCCAATATACTAAAAAGACCAAGTTTCAGAAGAGACAATACCAATTAAGATACATCTATACAAAAAAGGAAAAGTTGCAAAACATTTCATGCTTTGTAGTAACATTTTCAATAAGTGAGTCTGGTAAGTGATCTAAAATGAAACCACTCTCAATATCAGAAATAGTTAATTTACTCTTTTTTAAAAAAAAAAAAAAAAAGGAGGAAAAAAAGTTTTCAACATTCGGATATCTTTTTGATGCACATTTTCCAGCTACTTCTGTTGGATGCTACATTTTCGCCCTCAGAAGAACAAATCTCTTCCAATCATAAAATATGTCTCTTTGAATAAAAAGTGTGAGCAGCTGATAAGCTGCTCCGCAGCCTTATTGCATTGTCTTTGGTCAGGATATTAATGGGCAGCAGGATTTTTTTCTTTTCAACACCCCCAAAACATAAAACTGAATAAAAAAGAAAAACAAACAAATAAACAAAAAGCCCAAACCGAACAACAACAAAACACAATCCTCAAATAAAAAGCAAAAGGAAAGCAAGTAGAATTTTGAATTATCTTGAATGAGCAATTAACAGATTAAGATGTTTTTGTTAACTAGTTCTAAACCCACACACTTATCTATAGAAGTCTGCTAGACTTCAGGTGGATACTCAAGGTTGTTCAAGATATTTGAGAGTACAAGTTTAATTAAGACTTGATAGACTATTTGTTTCTAAGCTTTTAATATATTTTTGAAATTATGGCCTTAGTTTTCTGAGGTTCTGAGTACTCAGAGTTCCACAGGTGATGTGTTCTGTGTCCTCCTTGTCTGAAAAGGTTATAACAGCATAACCACTGTTTTCACAACTTCCTCAGCGCATTCTGGAGTCTTTACAACTGCAACCTGTGACTGTAAAAGAAAGCTTAGACTTCATTTGAAGGAAACAACACTGGTTTCATCAAAAAACAAGCTCTGATGAACCCAGGACAAATACAGAAAGAGCTCTTAATTTGCTTCTTTGTGTTTTTTTGGTTTTTTTTTTTTTTTCCTTTTGAATCGTAATGACTTACACTAAGAACTGCTGAGTCTTCAAGGGCTTCCATAGACAGCTCCATGTTTGGAGTTTTAAGGACAGTAAAATATGACTCACAGATTGACTGAAAGCCTGGCTTTAGTTTACATCTGGTTTAGGTTTAGGAGTCTGCATGCTGCATAGCTGCAGCAATTAACCCTTTCAGTGATAACTGAACAAACAGCTAGAATGTGTGGATGCACAGCTGCTAATGAGTAAGCAAAAGTAAAGATTTAATTTGATTAAAACAAGAGATGCTGTACAGATAACTACAGGACTGACCAAAAACATTAATGTTGTTGTATTATTTTGCTATTAGTTACCTTGAGAAATTTGACATTTTATTATAAAAGACTGAACGCACCTTTTCATCAGAATATGGATCCATGGATTGTTCAAGAAAATCAAAGATGTATTTCTTAATTGTGAAAAATCTCCATTCACATTTATATCCAAACTATTGACAGAGAATAACAGAACCACAAGCATTTCAAAGTGTCTTAGAACTAATGATGCAATGAATTCAAACTCTGAAGAACACAAATTTTTCTTCATTCCATTTCTCTCTCCTCCAGCTCCCTATATTCCCTTGAAACTTGAAATATCAGTGTAAAAGACATGAAAAAAAAAATCTAAAGTTTTGGGGAAATCCGTTAGGATACATTTTATTTTATCAAACTTTAGTTATTTAAAAGATGGATCACCAAACTAGACTCATGATCTTTCCTTAGCAGGAAAATCAATCAATCCTTGGATTGTCCTTCTTTAGGACAGCAATCCCTTCCTTTCTTTTCAGTTTGAAGTGGGGCACTAAATGGCTTAAGGCTGCTCAAGTTTGTTAACTGAAGTTGAAATTAATACCACTCCTGCCCCTGATCAACAAGTGGCATTGAAATGTTGCCAAAGTCTTAGCCCCATAATCAAAACTGTGATGGAAACAGTCTTGGGAAGATGAAAGATACAAGGATTCGTGTGTGAGAGAGAGGGAGAGGGGAATGGCATGCAAACAGAATGATGCATTTATTTTATTTTAGCCTATAAACATTAATATCACATATGAAAGAACTAACAGGGGATGGATTCTGATTTTGGAAAGTAATTCCAGACACAGATTTTCCTTTTCATGGACAACTTCCATCTCAAAATACAGCTCGACTGCACGTTCAGATTTGGGCCTCTTTCTAGGTGTTAAGAGCAACCTTTACTGAGGCAAGAGTAATGATTATCATACCTATTACTGTCCTGTCTTTCAGTGCCACATTGACACCATCCCAAACAAAACTTTTAAAAGCCTTTCTGTTGCACAATAAAGTACTTCCAATGCTCTGATTTACACAGCAGGTATTAAACATGAGAGCACATGACAACTCTACAATCAGCAGATCCAAGCTGACTGGGTAATTTTAGGTGACTAAGAAGCACTGCAAAAATAGGGAACATGTATTTTTCCAAGTTACTGTGGGGATTTTATTAGAACATACTTTCCAAATACAAAGTGTTCTGCAAATGCTTAACACTTTATAAACATTCTCTGCCACATTTATTCCAAGTCAGAGAGATGTACTGGGCCACACAGCCTAGCTTCTTTCGGATGAAGACTTTTCAATGAGTTGTAAACACTCAGAACAGGAAAAGAAAGCATCACTACAAAAATAATGTTTACTTATAATAATTATTACTTGGAATCAGTTTTCAATCAAATATATTAAATATGACACTATGACATAAACAACTAGAGACTTCAACTCAGTTTTATAGCAATCTGCATTGTATTGTATTATTAATCTCTTCTACTAGTCAGATTTGTTTTCTGCCTAACATTGTTTCTAATTCCCTTTTAGCTGAGCTTCAGTGAAAGTTTTGCAATAAGTGACAACTGATGAATTAGTTTTTGATTAGTAAGAACAAACTTACTATTGTAAGGCTAAAATGTTAATGTGTGGCCAAAGAATAACTTCTAAACATTTTAACTTGCCATCAGAACTGTAACTCTCAACGCTATTTTGATGTTCTAGTTCTTTTCTAAACTAAATACATGTCTTGAAGAATTTCATGGGCCACAAATCCAGCATTTTCCTAGAGCAAAATTTTACTTTAAGACAGTTTCAGAATAGAGAGGATTAGAACATTAATTGATTCAATACATGTTTTCCGCATCTTTCTGCCCTACCAGGAGCATTCTGAAGTGTCAAGAAAAACATACTGATAGTAATAGTTATATAACAGAAGTACTAATCAGCAAGAGTCACGCACTGCTCCTGTGACCCTGCATGCCCAATTTTCTTTACATGGTGAGTTGATTTAAGTCATGTGGCAAGTGCTAAAGTTTCTGCTGTGGAATGACATAGGAACAGAAGTCATTGCTTGGCATGACTGCATCAAGGAACACTGCTGACAGCCAGGAGAGATCAAAAGCAGATCAAGTTGCTTAACACACTATATGTCGCTGAAGTCATAAAGGCTAAAGTGGGAATCCTGGAGAGCTGTGAAATCTGGGAGCAACAGATGGAGCCAAACTCAATTGATTTGTTAGTAAAAGGATCTACCTGTTCTTTGGTCTTCCATCTTACAAAAAATCTAGTATATAAATTTTGTCCTTGGGATTTATATTATTTAAAAAACAAAAATTCTGTCTTATTAATCTTGGAACAGGCACACAGCATGCTTCTGAAAGTCTTTTGGATTTGCACTTTAAATCTGAAGTGTTAGAATAAACTTTTTTCCCAACATTTTACAAAATGCAAGTTCATAAAAACTTAAAAATGGACAATGGCCTCTGCAGTCAAAAGGGAAGAAAGCATAGAAGTTTGAACATTATGAGCCCTTTATCTTTCTAAACAACCAGACTAAAATCTCTAATGTAAATGTAAAACCAAGCTCAGAACTGTGAAAGAACATATCAATAAAATTATTTTACAGAACCATGAAGATTATTTATATCTGCATGTCTCTGTGTATGCTACTGACATCTTTAGATGGAAAAATAAAACTGTGTTAGAATGAACTGCTATTGTTATGGTTATAAAGTTTTTTGTTTTTTTTTTTTTAATAATAAACTTCCTCTTTGAAAATTTTCTGTTGTTTGGTTTTTTGTTTGCTGTTTTTGTTTTTGTTTTTGTTTGTTTTCTTTTTCTTTGTTTGTTTGTTTGGGGTTGTTTTGGCTCCAAAATTTTTTGAAAGAATATTTCTGGAATGAAGCTCACCTTTGAATAATGATCATGGAAAGTTTTTTTAAGAAATAAAATATCTTCAGTAGCTTTTTTTCCCTGGGTGAACCAATGCCCTCTTCCCTTGCTGTAATAAGCATCATCTCACTGCATAGTTTGCAGGGTATTTGAAACTAATATGAACAGAATACCCTTAAAATGGCCATACTGCCTGCATTAATGTTACTTGAAATTTTCAGTTTTTCAGTGACAAAGAACAAAGCAAACACTCCACCCTCACCAAACGGTGAAATGCTCTCATGAAATCTTCCATCTAATTACTGATGAATTAGGTCCAGGGTTACAATCCACATCTCAAAAACAGGATGGGCATTTATTCATGGGCATTTATTTATATGGCCTTAAAGTCAGTGTTACCCAGATATTATCAAAACTCATTTACACTCACTGACATCAAAAGGATAAGATCATATTTAGGATTTTGTCAGAATTTTCTCAGCACCTTACAGCCCTCTTCCTGCTCGGGCATTTAATGAGGCACTTGCTAGCTCTAGTAACTCATAAGGTTCCAGATGTGCCTTAGCAAATCTGGTAGTGTACTGAAAGTAAATGGATAGAAAAAAAACCCAAAACACTTTGAAGCCATTTTATCCATTCAGTTAAAATTTGTACTCTATTTAAAAATGACTGGCTATTCGATCTCACTGCAAGTATTACAACAATTAAGCTATTGGAATGCTCAGAAATTTTGGTGTATGCTCTCACAATCATAAAATCTTTTTACATAAATTATTTTTAACTTAGGATTACTCTTTTATTTGGAAAAGAGAGTCAACATAGAGCATTTTGAATTTCTCCAGACTTACTTAAAATCATCACTGAGATTGCAGTCTGGTATTCAAATTGCAATTGTCACTTCAAGGGAGGATGCAGACAAGGTTTGATGCTGGTCCCCAAAAACATTTGTACCAAGGGGAATAGGAAAGAGCAATAATGTCTGTAGTTATTCTTCAGTTTCATTAACTACAGAACAGACTGACAACAGAAACTCCAGCCTAAGGGCTGGATTGGAAGCACAGAAAGAATTCAACTGCAGCCTGATGGCAAAGCGAAGCATGAAATTTCCATTTTTACAGAACTCCTGCTTTGATCACTGCACAGTGTGGATTTATTCCACAAGAGATTTATGTCTGTGTGCAAATTTCGACCTTGATCTAAAAGTATTTAACCTTTTATCTATATGAAAACATTTTTGGTGAATTTGTGAGGAATAAAATCTGCCCCCATGTGTGCTCGTTAACATGCGCATGAATTCAAGTATCTTTTCTCGGTAAGACCTAAGTATCTTTTTCTACATGATCAAGTTTGGAGGTCAGGCCTGAGATTGTCTGGAAGTTGCAAGAAGTGTAGAAATAAGTTTTCAGGGCTGAACTGTGGGATTTTTGCTCCCTAGATTGTTTAAGGCAGCAAGTGGATGGTGCTGCAGTGTGCTCCTCAGTATCACAGTAAGTAGCCTTGATAAAACTTTAAATATTACATCAAAATACTCAAATTTTAAAATATCCAAACAGAAAGGTTGATAGGAGCAAGAAGGGAAGGTCAGATATCATTTACCACGTTTTGTTTTTAATATAGAACCTTCTAGTCTAGGTTGTTCAGGGATAGCTTAACAAACCATTCCTTGGTCTCTAGATGCATGGCATTCAAAATCAGCAAGGAAACAGTAATATAAAGATCATTCACATCTTGATTTGGATTTTCTCTCCAAGATTTATCAGAGTGATACGTGACTGGACAGTATAGCAGAGATTTTTAGCAAAAATAATGGAGATCATGGATTGTTTGTGCAAACTACTCTTGCTTAAACTTAATGCTTAGATCCCCATGTTATTTGGAAATGTGTGTGATACATGTTTTTTATTAAAGTCTAGCAAATATACCTTAAGCCTTCAGTAAAGTCCAGTTATTTTAGCTGTCTTTAACAACATGAGATACATACTATTTTATCTGCTAGATAGTATTTGGAGGCGATTATAAACCCTTTTTTTTTTTCATGGACATGGTCCAGCACTCTGCAATTCTTTTTGCAGTGAAAGACTTGTTGAAATCTGTTTGCAAAATGAAAAACTAAATTAGTCTTTTGCTTTGGTTTCAAAAGAAAATATTTGATCTAACCAGTTGGATGTTGTTTAATTTAAAAATCCCAGGAAAAATCTACAGAAAATTATGAGTTATTGCTGAAATGGTCATGGAAAAGGAAAATTAAAGAAACAAAATAGTAACTGAGGAGTCAAAAATACACAAATATTTTTACAGTATCATATAATGTCTAAAAATTATACAAACAATAACAGCAGGGATATATCAGTAACATATAGTTAGCACTTAATCTAGGTTCAGTACCTCGCAAATCTTTCTTCATTTTGCGGAGATCTTTTTGGAAATCATCAAACTTCAACTGCGAAGCCTGGAAGAGATCTTGTGGGTCCGGAAGAGGGAAGATGCATTGTTCTTTTCCAGCATCCTGACAAAACCACAAATGAACAGTTACACAGTGCTCATTACTTTCTGCTATACTAAAACATATAACTGAAAGCACAGGGAATATTTGTGCACATTTCCTCATCTCACCAGCAGAAGAGAAAATTTACTGGGTTTTTTTAACTTGAATTTAGAAGAGCAAAATTAATTCTCACTCACCTCATCAAAATTACGCAAATAATATGAGACAATGTAAGACAGAAGACTTCTGCTGTTGTCCTGTACAGAAGAGAATAGAGTTTACTGTGTTACTGAAACTCACTGAAAACATTCAGAAAAGAGAATTCAAATAAATGAAATATTTAGTGTCAAGAAAAATACCATGCTGACTTGGTCCCTTCACTACAAACAAAACAAATGAACCAATTAAAAAAAAAAAAAACACACCCTGAAATACAACTTAATCATTAAAGAAAATACAGAAAGATGTAAGTCATGTAAAGCACTCCCTATTTTTGAAATTTATCTGATTGTAAACCAAACCCTTACAATCTGAAATTTCCCAAGAAGGAAAAGAGAAATTGCTTCTGGGTTCATATATGTATGTATATTTAGTGAGGGCCCAAGCAGGTAGAAAAACCTCTTCTTTTTCTGCCACTGGCAGAATTGAAGATCTTGACAGTGACTTACTAGACAGATGTAGGAACCAATTTGAAGTCTCATACCGCTGTCTACGTTCAGAAAAGTCTTTTCATTATAGCCATGGAAACTCTAAGATTATTGTTTCCATATAAACAGAAGCAGATATTTGAATACAACCCCAATCTGAATAACCAAATCCCAAAAAAGTGCTGGTAACACACAAATTCCATTTTAGCACTGAGAAGGAAAAAACACTACTTTTCATTCTCCTTACTTAGATGACTATACTAGACAAATCTTGAATCAACAAGTATTTCACTCAGGTGGCTCCATGGTCCAATGTCAACTATGTAATCACGATGAACACAAAGGATGGATTTTGGGTTACCCCAAATGCTCTGGATGCGTATTCAATCATGTTCAGGAGTGACTCTTTTTCCCTCAAATTATTTTGATTCAGCATCGAAACACAATTAACTTTTCTTTGACACCACCTTCAACTTCTGCCATAAACTTTTAAAAGCAAGGTCATTGTATTGCTTCCAAATACAGGAAAAGTTAGAACTATGCAGTGTTCTGAAAGTCAAATACACATCAGATTAGGAACTAAGACATAATTTCAAATATTTTTGTTTGTATGGCAGTGAAAAGAGCTGTTTCATTTTCATATTTCTACAGAAATAGATCCAACTTTTAGAAGCACGATCAAATAAATATAGTAATGAAAGAGCTCCCTTCCACATGAGTCACACCTTATGCTCAGAAATAGAAACAAATTTTCTGAGAATTTAACACTCTCAGACCATCAGGAAGTCTAGAATCAACTTACACTGCTCTTAACATCTTTTAGTTTTGGCAGGATATCTAGTCCAAACCCATCAGCCTGTCCCCGTGTCCTGTTTCCACCATTCATATAATTTCCAAAGGCAAGAACCAAACCCAGGACCCGCATAACTCCTGGCTCATTTTTCAATGTCTAAAAAACAGAGAGAGAAAAAATTCTGTTGCAAGTTACAATAATATTTACAGTTAACAAGGAGATTTGTTGATATTGTGTTTAGGAATAATGTTTATATAAAGATTCAAATACAGCGAGTCAACAACCTTCTCCTGCAACATGTAGGACCAGAATAATATCAATACATAATGAATGAAGAATGTTATCTATAAAATATTATCAGAGATGACCTGTTGAGAAAAATCAAAATAGTAATCTTTAACCGATGTTGATATTATGAAAGGTATATTTAATTTTGTGGAAAATTCAAGAATTTCATAAAACACCCACATGGAACAACTAAAAAATTTAATCAATCAAATAAAAATATTACATAGTAAACTATAAAATATTTGAAATAATTTCAGTTATTAAACACTTATGAAATCTCCATTTTAAAGCTATGCATTTGTTTTGCATGGGACTGCAAAATTCCAGTAATCAGTTCTGACTAGATACAACATTGCTATCTCTAACTGATTCTAGATATCAGAGATATTATTGAATGGCACACGTCTAAAATCAAACCGAATGAAAGGTGTGTTGAACTGGCATCCCTTTGGAAAGGAGTGATATGGTCACTATGAAAAAGGAAGATTTTGCTTTAACAAGAAGAAGGAGAAGGTACACTATTTTCCAGAGACTGATGTACACTGATGGCAAAAACATGATATATCAGTACCAAAACCTAACCTTCAAATTCACTTTTGAAGTACAATCATAAAATGTTCTATTCTGCTACACTTAAGATTTAATGAGCATTCAAAGTAAAGAAAGTAAAAACTTTTGAGATATGAGTACAACTTCACAAGACTAAATATCAGAAATATAGAACTATCTTTCCACAGAGCACAACCTACCTCACACAGTTTCTGTAACAATTCAAGTTTGCGACGGATTGAACAAATGCTTTCTGAAAATGTTGATTGGAACAGGATGCAAAACACACGTTCTGAGAAGTTGGGAATTAGTGAGAGCTCATAGAGGAACCTGTAGAAGGAAGTAAAGAGAATTATGAGTCACTCTCAGTAGATACAGGCTGGAGTTTGGTTTTGGGGTTTTTTTGTTTGCTGTTTTGTTTGGGTTTTTTTTAAAAAAATCTCTACATAGTTTACAACAGCAGAGAAATTTTCTGAAGCAGACAAAACTGCTCTTTCATAAGTATATTCTTACTGTTCCGGCTTATCCAAAGACTTGGCGTTTTCTTTTTCCTTGGATGCCTTGCTATGCTTTTCTATTTTTTCTAATTCATCTGATTGTGCTCTCTAGAATAAAGGAAACAAAGTAATGAAAAACTGTTCTGATTCAAAACTAGTCAAAGAACACAAATAAAGATGCCTTTTCAACAAATCAAATTCATAGGTTTTTCTTTTCATTCTAGCATCTACTTATGGTAAGACTACTTAGTCCACAGAGTGGTTTTAAGTGTAAATAAATCTGATAGAGAACAGAATATCTTTCAAGTAATATTACTGACTACTAGTAATCTGCAAAATATTTATTCATTAAATGATGCACTGAGACAATAATCTTCATTCCCAATTCCTTTTCTTTGCTTCTTTATAAAGATTTTGAATCAAAGGACTGTCTTCTTCAGCTGCATTTCTCTTTCAAAATCTGTTAGTCTGCATTTGAATGTGATCTGATCTTTAAATATCTATTTAAATAATATATATTAAAAAAAGGAAAATAAGTTTGAATCATTTACTGCAATTTAAATTTTATTTGGGATTTGAAAAACACTATGCAACAAAAAACCCTGTTGATTTATGGTGGAATCAATATGCATTTACTTGAGAACTATCACATGCTTCTTTGAAGTAAAATTATTTTCGTTTTTATCTTTTTAAGCCAAAACAATTACATATAAACTGTCTAGTCTCTTGAAGAACACCATGGTACACCATGAAGCCTCTTCTTCAATATTCCAATCAATAGAAACATAACCTCACTTTTTCCTGTGCTCCACGCTATGGTAAATTATTTTTTCCAACTGCAATACTGAAAAATGGAATGGCATGGGAAGGAATAAAAGTGGAATGCAAATTTCTTCATCTGATTTTTGACAGCCGTGATGGTTTTCAAAATAGATTCAAAACATGAAATTATGCAAGATTAAAAAAAAAAAAAAGGTATATCTACCCTTATTCATTTAAGAAAACATTAAAACTCATTTCTTAACTTATTCTACCACAGAACTTGGAGACAGCAGTGGAAAATGACATTCTAGCTACTAAATAATGGCAAAGCATAATATGGAGTAAATGGGATATGCATTCTTTCTTACATGCTTTTGCATGGCTAGCAGGAGAGTTATGGAAATATCATCTCAAATCATACTGCCAGCTCCATCAGCAACCTAAAACTAGAAAGTAAGGTTTGGACAGTTTTTCTGATATTGTTAAAAACCTTTCTGTGTGAAAAGAGAGAAAATACTGATGTGAAATAGAAGTATGAAGAGACTGAAGAGTCATTCAACAAAAGCACTGCAGAGTTCCTCAATACTTCAAGAAGTCTGGAAATCATTGCAAGGTCATTTGTCTTGAAAGTGACATATCCTAATAATTAGCCAGCATTTTTGTGGATGTTCTTCAAAGGAAATCTTCCCTAAAGTAGTCTGATATTATCTATTAAATACCTCGACAAGAAAATATTGCAAACAATTTCTTTTCTAGCAATAGAATTTGTTCTCAACACTAAGAAATTATAATGGTGGTAGTACCTGTACCCCAGATTAATAGAATGACTGAGGTTTGAAGGAAACCCTGGAGACTGTCAAGTTGAACACTCTGGCAATAAAGCAGAGGCAGCAAGAGCAGGTTGCTCAGTGTGTGAGGACTAGAAAAAATACGTATTAACTGCAGAAGTATTGACTTAAACATTGCATGTGCTGTTGAGGAGAACAACTTGGTTTCAGTTTTGTGTCAGGGAGCAGGTGTAAATGGGACATTTCCTCACTTCATCTAGAACATTCTTACCCAATGGAGAGTTAACAGAAAAAGAAAGCTTCTACTGCTTTACAGCTCACTAAGAATTCTTTTGGCAAGAGGTGAAACCTACAGATTTTAGAAACTGGAAGGATGCTAAGAAAGGCAGCATTGCTCCAGTGGTCGTGTCATCAGAGCCATGGAAGTCTAGACATGACCCTGTAGGAAGAGTTATTTTATTTATTCAACTTACACTTCAAAAAATTATTGTACTCAATTTATACTTGGAAATTTTTGCAAAGGGAAAAAAATTAGCTTTTTATAGAAGTAAACAAGTTCTCATACTAACACTTTTTAAATTAAGTTCTGTTATTTCTGGCCAGTCTGTAAAGTATATTCTCTTCTTTTAAACTGAAAGGAAATCACTTGAATATTTTTTCGTAACAGTTAAAGAGAAGTAAATATTTTAAAAGCTAAATGGTTATTTGCAAATTCTTTAGAATAAATACTAAGAGTATGCTTTCTACTGACCTCCTACACATAGTGAAATATTAGAGAGCTTATCACAGCAATCTATTACATGCATGCATGTTCAAGCTGTTAATGTTTCCCCACCAGATCCCATGGGCAAAGGTTAGGCAGACTCACTATTCCTTATTTAAGCCATTATTCTCAGATTGTGTATGCAAAGAAGTAACAACTGTCAAAGATACAAAAGCTGAGCATCAACCACTCATGGGCAGGCCAGAGCAAAACTCAAGAGAGATGGTTTACACTTAACCAAAATCAAGAGGTCCAGGTATATTGTCCAAGTCCCAAATCAAACCAGAATTTCAAGTCACCAATTCTGGCTCAGGTATCCAGGCTTCTGATTTATGTGGTTTAAAAATTACGATAGAAGAGTTACACAACCTACATGACTTCTGCATAGGTATTATTGAAGATTATTCCTCATAATTTTTACCAGTTTGCTTTAGGATTAATGCCTATGCATTCTCTAATTTACAGATGGGTAATTAAAAAAAGCTTTTATAGTTCCCTCCAGATTTGTGTCAAGGTAGAATACATTCAATAGATACTTCTCTTGAAAGTCATTCATCTGATAGAATTAGCATCTCTTTGAATGACACTGCTATTTATGTCCTTGATTTTAGCTATTACATAGTATCCTAAATGGAAAAAAACCAATGTAATAGACCAGAATTTGATATTAACTATATCTAAAATCAGACATCATAAATCTGAGAGAAATTACTGCAAACATATACTGCTTCAGTTTAATTCTTTTCTGATTTTTGCCAAAGTATAAACTTGCCCTCTATTTGTTCTTGCCAAAGTTCATAAGGGCCCTTTTTTGATCTTACCATGTAAGTCTTATATATTGTCTAGTTAGTTTTTTTTTCCTTGCAACAGAACCTTAGCTCTGAGTTTAGATCAGTTTAAATGTATGTAGATTTTTTTAATTTTGGGGAGGATTTTTTTTTTTTTTTGCAAACTTGATTTTCAAAGTTTAGCTTTCTTATTCCAAAAACATCAAATGACTTGCCTAAGAATTCTTGTTAAAAGTAGCTGAAACAACAAGGATATACAGAGATACCCAGGTTAATAAAAATTATCATATTCTTTTGTAGTTGGGTCATGTATCAGAACTCATGTACAATTTATAGTCTTTGCTAGTGTTAAGACATCATATTGCAATTGCTAGTAAAAGAAAAAAATCACAAGAAACAATTGAGAAGGTTTGAATCTTAGTGGCAGAGAGGAGTCATGCCCTTCAGACTTCTGAATGCATTTGACACACTTGCAAAGGCATTTTGAAGTCTGAAAGCATTGCCCTAAATCTTTTAAAGATAAAGGCAATGCGAAAAATTTACCAGGAGCCAAATAAAGAAAGTATATATGTTTCATTTCTGATGTAAAGAGATTTGAAAAGGGTAAATCCAGAGATCATTGATCAAATATTATACTTTGATACAATTTGTAATCCATTTTTATACTATTATTTTCATGATAGAGTGACAACATAAGCAGGAGCAGACGTACCTTGTTTCAGTGATACTTCAGCTATGATTCCAGCTGCTAAGAGTCTATCCATTTTCAAAGTAAACATTCCCTTATTTGCAAATCCATACATTTCTTATCACAACCCACATGTCCTAACCACATAGAACAAACTGACAACTCCAATGAATTTTATCTACCTTCTCCCTCTCTAATTGTAACTGTCACCTGAAAGCATTGTTATTAGAGTCTGTAGAATCACATTAAGGTAACTGTTCCACATGCAGTTTTATCTATTAAGACTCTCCTATTACAATTGCCTAGATCTTAATACACAGCTAATTATCAACACATTTAAACAACTCTTTATAAAGCAAGCTACACAGACACACGTAAGAGCTATTTGACTGTACCGTACAGTGCTGCAGCAACAAAATCTTTCTCACTTAATGCAATAAAACTTAATATTATTAAATAAATTATTGAGGGCTTGGATCTTTGGTAGGGTGTGGGCTTCTTCGTTTATAAAAAGTCACTAAGATGTATACAATAACTTTGTGGTTTAACAAGACTTTAATTCCCCAGTAAACAGGAATTGAGCCCCCGGGACTGTGGCTTTTGAAATTAGGGTGTGTTTAGGTTTGGAGACTGCCCAAATTTCATTCACATTTAAGAAAAGAAAGCACTATGCCAGACACATGCAATCAGAAAAAAATGATTACATTCTGAGGAAAGACTGCAAAACAAATGCTCCCATATGTTTCATAGAGATCAAATAGAAAGGCTGAGAATTAGTATGGTGGTATTTAAATATCCAGCAAAAAAATTCCATTCCAATAAATAAACCTTATGAACGAAAATTTGACTTAATGGCTACAAAGCACATGAATGAGGCAAAGTTAACCTCAAAACACAGGACAAGATTGAGAAATAAGGGAGGAGTCAAAAATGCCAGGCTCTCTGGTACCACCCATTGCTTACAACTGTTATTGAACAATATTTTTATAACTAATAAAGCTAACAATGGAAGAAAATGGAAGGTCTTATGTGTTTTCACAAAAGGTTGAAAGGAAAAACAGAAAATAAAAGTCAACTAAAAAACCCTGCTTCTTTCAAGACAGTTTTATCAAACCAATGATCCAGGATTAAAATTCATGTTTCCTTATTAAACTCTCTCCAAGTAAACTGAGGAGACTTTTAGTTCTTTGTTTGGCTTTTGGTTGGGTTTTTTGGTTGTGGTTTTGGGGTTTTTTTCTCTGTCTTACTCAAGCAAGTATAATAAAATTGGACTGATCTAGTTTCTATTCAAAGAAAAGAAATACAGTAGACATTCCAACTTTCTCAATCTTACCTGAAATTAACATATGATATTCTCCTCAATCAGAACAATATATACTAGATATTTTCTGTATTTAGTGAAGGTAATGGGAAAATGAACACAATGGCATTTGATTATTTCAATGAGCTGAAAATTTGCAAGTTCTCCGTTATACTAGAATTCTGAAGTATATTAGAGATTAAATTAAGCAAACTTTGGAAAGTATCTTATTAACACCTTTGCCACATAAGAGGGATATTTCTTTAAATGAAAAATAAAAGAAAAATCTTGCTCACTAAAGAAGAGGGAAGTATGCAAAAATAGATCATGACTGCAGTATCTAATACTTCCCACAACACAATCCCTTGCAACCATGCGTACGTAACATATAAAATTACTCCAATTTTTTGCATGTTAAAGATTTTATGCAATGGGATATGCTGTGTAGCAGAGTAGATTAAAAATAATCTCAAATAAAATAACACAAGCCAAAACAGAAATGCTGCAGCACAAGGATAAGAAGTGTTTATCGAGTTTTGGAGGTAGTTGGAATAGGTTTCCCATTTGATCATTGTCTTTCTAAGCAGTGTTGAGCAAGCTTGCTCTTCAGAGGTGAAATAAGAGTAGAAGTACTTCCTAGCTCTTGCCAGGTTGTTGGGCTTCTTCTGTTTTGTTTAGCTTCTTGGCTTTTCTATAAAGTGGACTAGAGCTTACTCTCTCTTTTGTCCTCAAAGTGATTATTTATGAGAAATTTCATAAATCAACAAATCATTCCAAAGTAGGTCACTAAAAGCTATAGTCTACAAACCAAACTGAAAAGTGTTAAATTAGTTAACAAGTTATCAAAACTACCATCTGAGGGAAATAAAGGATCCAATACAATAGCACACATTGGCCTTCAATGCCATTCTGTGGCTTGCAGCTTTACGTTTCATATTTTCAGTTCTTTGGAGGGTATGTAGAAAGCCTCTTCAGTCTTTCCAGAGATGTTTAGCCAGACCTTCAAGTATTCAGGCAATGCACTCATAGAAGGGGGTAACATTAACTGGCCTCATCTGAAGGCAGAAATACGCTTCCAAAATCCACTTTTTTGAATTTTGGTATGTGACAGGTTTTGTGAAGTTTTCGAACATGCCAGAAAATATTCTGAATCCCTGATTTTACATACCTAGGGTTCAAATGGTCTCTTACTATTACTACCAGACATTTATGAAGCCCTTGGAAGTTTACTTTCTATTACATTACCATAGAGAAATTATTTTCCTTTCTAAAAGATAAAATTATTTTTGAGGAACCCCTGAAGTAACAGTGAGTAAAAGCTACAGGTTCACAAATAAAATTATTTCTGTTATCAAAACTTTTTTTTTAATTGAATAATACTGCTGTATTAATGAAGTTACAAAGTGAAGTGAAAGACATGGACTGTAAGGTCTACTCATGCTTCTTCACCAAAGAAGAAGCCAAGAAATAAAAAAAAAAGGAACAAAACCAATTTCTGTTTAGTCATTTAGATGTTGATTATGTTACTTATGTAAAAATGTATGTATAATATAAAACACACAATGGCAATTAATGAAATTTAAATGCATAGTATTTTCATTGCTTTGGGGAAAATAAAGTCACTTCAAGATAGGACATGTTCTGCAAGGTTTCTGAATATTACTGATGCAAAGTACAAATACCTTCACATAGATATACAGTATTCCTACACTATATGGAGTTCCTCTGATTACTCACATTCTCATACAGGGCTTGAAGGGTCTCTAGGTCAACCACAGAGTTGTCCAAGTTCACAACAGCTATTAAAAAAAAAGACAAAATAAAAAACAATTAGTTGTCAGGATTATAATCCAGCTGTAAAAAGAAAGACTGATCACAACATCCAGCAATAGCTCAATAGCTTTTATGACCTACCGGTCACACAACTTAAGGTTTTCAAGTTTATTAACGCCTTGAATAGTGCTGTTCCTATGATTATGGATAGAACCCTGGTAGAGTCAGGTGTCAAGTTTTAAAGAATTCACCTCCCTCCCCCCAAACACACAGGATCCCACGAGTATGGCCATAGTCAGCTTTACATCAGACTTTCATGGTCCAACTGAAAGCATTATAAAAATTTGTAAATCTGCACCACAGCCACACACACACACACAACAAAGCTCATTCCTGTCACTGGTTGACTTCAGTCTTAAACTCATTAATCCGTAAGTCAGCCAGTGAACTTCAAAACACCTGACAAGGGTCAAGTCTTCTATGCACTAAGCTGACACGTTTAGTACGGATACAAAATATGCCTTTCCTGTTCCCAACCAGTTCTAGTGCCACACACATACTGTATTTTTTTCAGCATCAAAAAACACCGTGGAACAACTCAGAGTGATTTCTATCTACCTAACCTGGAAAAAAGAAAAATAGAAATGAAAAAACTCCAAAACTTTAGAGGGACGCACTTTTAAGAACACAACCCTGATCCCCCACTTGTATTAGGAACAAGGCATAGGAAATATTTGTGTGAACTACTGAAGAATTATTCTCAGCTAATACAAGGAATTATTTTTCAAAGAGCGCTTTTCAGTCTTCCTCTTACACATTTTTTGCAAGCACAGTGATCATTCATGTAACAGCCAGATAAATCCAACTTTCCTCATCCAGATTTTAAATCCTGAAATAAATTTAGAATGTTGCATTAAAATATATGTGATGGCAATACAATACCAGTTTTCTTCCTATTTTGCACTTCATTAATTTATATTCTTTTTTGTAACAGGCGGTGTGGGTGTGTTGTACGATAAGCTGAGTAATTCCCTAGGCATGATTTATCTGGAAACTGCAACATTGATCAGAGAACGAAACCCAGTACTACGTTACTTTTTTGTCTCCTAAATCCATGTCCTTAACTGTCACAGAGAAATTCTGTGCATACACCTAAAGACTACAGACTACAGAATAATTCAAGCTCATGTGTTTCCGATAGCTCTAAAGCATTTAGAGATACCACTCTGAGTCTGGGACTCATCATGTTTCCGCTTTCCAGGCCTGAGACATAGTTTTAGTTGTGGTATAAGAAAATAATAAACAAATAAGTGTTGATCTTGATTAAACAAAGCAAGCCACACTGTATCTCTAAGTAGGGCATGATGTTAACTTCCAGGACTAAACCACAAATAATTAGGAAATTCTTTAATTTTTCAGAAATAGTAGTTTTGGGTTTTTTTCTATTTTTCCCTTGCCAGAAAGCAATGTAGCAGATAATGCCAATATAACAGTCAAAAGTTCAGGAAACATGTTTTTTATTTTCTTTTGGGGGAAGGGGCACGTGCAAAATGCTGCTATTAATTATTTGGACCAATTTTAAACTTCATTCCCCCACCAGAGTGCAGTAATTGTTGCAACAGAGACATAAAGGTGCCCTCTACACAAGGCACTGTATTATACATTGTATTTAATAATCCCTGTTGCTCAATAAGACTATCCATATGCTTAAAAACATGCCAAATTTGCCACGTAGAACTGGAGACTAAAATTAGCATGCAAATAGTAACTGGGTCTAGATTGGTTTGAGAGCTCTACTTTAAGACAACACATATGTCAAAGCCTATATAAAAACAGCTTTATTAAACCAAGGATATATTATGAAATTCAGTTCATATTATCCCAACATTTCAGCACTTTTATGCTTACGCAATGTTTTCATACATGGACACGCTCACAACCCTTCAACTATTTATTTTGAGTTGTGGTTGCCTTCTCCCTGCTCCACCCTGCCCCCCACCCCCTTCCTTCCAGAGACTGTCTACTACTGCACTAAGAAATAAGACATAAGTTCCTACCCTGACTTTTGCTCAATGTTAAGATCACCCACGGATTACTCAGGGAGCAATAGAACACTTTTGTTTGAATGCTTGCAGGAGATAAGAGAAGGCCTGGCAAGCACAATGGTGCCAGGTCTGTGTACTTTCAACAGAACAGGTATGTAGAAGAGTGTACATACTTCAGGGAGCTGCTTAAAACAAATCAGTCTGGGACAAGGACATGGAGAAGTTAGATCCTAGTATATATCTTGAGTGCCCTCCTCCAAAGGCAAATTTCTATATGTTTCATCTAAACATGTATCTGTTCATAAATAACACTCCAACATCCCACTAGGATTTTTCAATGTTCACCATAAGTGTGCTCCTCCCACTTGGGAGAATCAGGCGATGAGCTTCTGTTCCTTGGCAGTACTGCAGCACTTTCATGCAGAACACAACAGCTGGCAAAATAAATCACATCTATTGCATATTTAATTCCATTATGTAGATAATTTGAACTGATAATAATGATGATGTTTCCTTATGTAGCCAAGTTTACTAGCTAAACATGCTCCCTCCTTATAATCAGTGTGACTACACATATATCTAACCAAAAGATTCCATATGTGATGGGAAAATAATGATGAAACATAGACAAATATTAATTTCCTCATATGAAAATATTCTTAGCTATGCTACAATCCCAATATACTTTGATGCAAACTGTTGGAGAAGGGTTTATATTAGCCTTACATCCGCTGCATATTTTCACCCAAGTCATAATTTTAGAAAGTGATTGGTTTTTGGTTTTGGTGGGTTTTTTTTTTTCCCCAAAAAAATGACATTGACATCTCCTAGCCTTGACTACTATGAAAGTGAAGAATATCTGTTGGTATTTGCTCTAATAAAAACTACTTTCTTTTAATCACATCAGATCCAGGCAGTAAGAACCCATTTGTTCTTACTGTCAAGATTTGCCAGTTCTGCTCTTTTCCTTCATTCTATTGCCACTCCTGCCAATAAAACCAGCAACCCAGCATGAGCATCAAGCCCTAATACTGTAAAATTATTTGATATCCCTATATATAATTGTATGTACAAATACAGATATATGATTAAATTGAATTTGACCCAACTATGTCCACATACACACACAAATATGCACAGAAAAAATTAAAATAATTACAAATCAGTATATTTTTTTTTCTTTTTAAGCTAGCTGTGGTCAACAGATGATTACAGAAAACCCACCCAGTAAAATGAGGGGTTGAGGATCAATCACAAATGATTGCTTGATACTACAAAGGACAGAGGAGAAGAGGAGACTTCAAAGGATTTGTAGCCAAATTAAAGGATTTGGGAAACTCTTGTTCATCTTAAGCTTTCCTAATATTGCCACTGTTTTGGTCACAATCTACATAGAAATCTAAGCTGGTATCTTTCGCACAGAAATTATAACTTATGATCTGACTGCAAAATATGGAAGTTTTACCCGAATGGCAGTTTCCTTTTGACTCTGTATCTTTACAATATGAATTGAATAAAAAAAATACACATGCAAACTCATGTTAACAAAACCAACTTAGATACTAGTTTGAAACTAGAAAGACAAAAAAAAAGCATGCAGAAGAAAAAGACTTACTATTTTTATTAATATAACTTAATTTACAAGTATAGTAGATACTTCCCCTGACAGAAGGATACTGTAGCTGCTAAAAAACTGAGATTAGTGTAAAGCACACAATTATACTCAGAGGCATATTTGAACTATGGGAACACACAGACTTTTCTCCCATATCCATAGAAGCCAATTTAGAACACAGACACACACACACACAAAATAAATAAAAAAATCAAAACACAAAAAAATAAACCAAAAATTATGAGTAATCACTATCCACTAGTCTTTAGAGAAACATAGTAATCAACTCATCAATGACATCAAAATTTTCCCAATAAATATAATCCTGAAGAGGAAATGCATGAGAAAATACCCTCAGCAGGAAGCTGGAAGATGCACAGTGTATTGTCAGGAAGACTATAAAAGGAAGTAGCTGTATTTTTTTTCCTTTGTAAGACAAATCATTGCTGTTGATTATTCCCGTATCCAGGAGCATGTGAACTACCAGCTACGACCAAAAAAAAAAAAAAAAAAAAAAGATAACACAGGCACAGCAAACTTACACTTGCCTGTGGCTGTGAATCAAAATCTACCAGAAGTACCACATACATTAACTGTTAGAGAAAAGACAACTTCCTACAGCTACCCAGTCCTTGGAAATGCTATTTCATTTCAAAGTCCAAAATTTTGGAATTTCTTTTTAAAATTAAAATGCCAAAATTCAAAGTTTCCCATTGCAAAGAATTTCAGGAAGAAGAAAAAAGAATTATCAACCTCTTGGATCCAACTTTCATGTCGTAAAAGTCTCATTAGCACAATCTTACATATAGATGACTTTCACAAAACTGGTATCATCCAGTTGAAAGCTCAGTCTCCCGCCTTCGCTTTTCTTAGCGCAGGTTTCAAACCATAGTCCATATCTTTGGCCTTTCCAAGTATGCTTCCTAAGATTTTCTGTCTCTGAACTCCATCTCAACTTAAGTGGCTCCTTCTTGAAATCTCCTAGAAGCACTGCTGTCTCCCAAAAGACTGACTAAGCATTTTCCAAATCCTACTTGACTGATAAAAGATTACAGTTTAACTCATCAAAAAGAAGCAGTAGCTGAAGAAAAAGCACCTCTGAACCTGCCCTGGACTGCTCAAATCCATCTTTCAGGGACACAAACAAGCAAACCACCCACCCAAGTCCTTCATTCTGATTTCCACCTAAATTTACTTCTCCATGACTCTCTAAAAAACAAGCAGTATCACCCCAAGAGGCCACTCCTTTTTCCTCCTGCACATCTTTGCCTTGCCATTTTGCATCTGCTCTCTTTCTCCACAAGTGCACCACGAGCTTGTGCAAGACTTCACAACTTCTCTGTCAAATGGCAGCAACAGGCAGGCAGTACAGCAAAGCACAAAAGCAGACTGCTTCTTCCTCACTGAGCAAAGGACCTCCTACTTCTACAGTAAGTAATAACAGTACTCCATCCACACAGTTCTCCGTGTGGCACAGATTTGGGGATTTCATAACCCATCATGTGACTCTAACTTGCAAGATTACAGGATACTGAGAGGTTACAGCTTCCATGGTACTTTTCCCAGACTTTCATCCCCATATAATTCTGCTTCATGTTAACACTTAAACCATCTATACCCCAGGAACATTACCCCAAGCTGAAGAGTGAAAGAAACAGAAAAGGCATCAACTCATCTTACAACAAAAATGGACTTTGCTGTTACTGAGAACCTACATCAATATATAAAAACATAGTAAACTGTATGTAAATAGTCTCAAAATTACTACATCATGTCGAGGCACACCTGTAGCATTAAAATTCATTCAACCAAAATTTAAGAGATATATTAATTTTCAGTTATCTAAAAATAATTTTTGGAAGAAATGGAACGTAAATAGATGAGTAGGTCCAATGTATCACATTGTATGATCCTCCTTGAATTATTATTTCTGGGTTAAATAAAAACAATAGCTTCTCCAAGAATAATCTGACACAAGAAAAACAAGTGAGATAATATACAGCCTGATCAAATCACGTTTCTGACAATAAATTAGAGAAAAAGAATAAATAAACTTTTTTGTTTGTTCACTGACTACAGAGTGGAAGTCTTCCATTAGAGGAAACTGCAAGAACACCACATACGCAAATACAAGCAAACCAGAAAAAAGGTCTTAATGTGGTAATTTCATCAGGTTCATTGGAATGACTGACAGAAGAACTACTCAATTCAGAAATAGAATAAAAAACATCTGCCTCAATGTTCTCATCAATAAAAGAGCCAAGAGAGCCTCAAAAGATGATTAAAGTGCAATGGTTTCCTTTGCTGCTATAAAGATTCTGCTATGATTTAATGTCAAGCTACGTGACAAGTAAACCCAGATTTACATCCAATTTATTATTTATATTTAAAAATAAACTGCAAAACTTACAGTGTTTCATTGGTTACATAGTAAACCTCCAACTTCAAAAATTCATATCCTTTGTGCTTTTTGCTGGTTTTTTCTTTTGTTTTTTTTTTCTCCTCCCCCATATGAATTTATCGGCACCATTCATCTAACACTCACAAAGTCATACTTTCATCAGTGATACTTCCAACAACTTGACAACTTACTGCTATCCTCCTGGGATTCTTCTTCATCTTAAATATTAGAAACGTGAATCTCCAATGCATAAAGTTAAATCCCAAATGGGGCTCTTTGAAATAAATGTTGTGCTTACCTAACTGCTGAAACCAAATGTTCCTGTGCTGCAGCAGACACATAAGGGTCATGACCGAAGAATTTTTAAAGATTCTCAGAAAATAAGTGAAATAAAAGAATTTTTAAAGAGGAGTACAACTTGCAGGGAAAACAAACAAACAAACAAAAACACCACTGATGATTGGTAGGGAGGGTATGACTGCAGTGGGTAGAGTGAAAAATTTTGTATTATTACCTACCTTCTTGCCCTCAGTACTCTTGTGATCTGTTTATCTATTAGCAAATACTCTAACACTCTCAGGATGAAAACTTTAAGTGCACAAAGCACAAAGAAGATTGGATCTTCAGCACAAGTACATACGGAATGGATCAGAGGTGAGAAACAGCACTTAGAATGCTTGCACACAGTTTTACTGTGGCAGTAATTCACCTTGATCTAAATCTTGTGTAAGAAACCAGAACAGTAAACAAAATTTCCAAGCAGAAGCCATGGATTAAGCTGAGTTTTTGCTCCAGATTATTTTTAAAGGACTTAAAAATTTTAAATACCTTCAAGAATATGCACTCACATTTCTAGGAAGCAAAAAAGTAAAAATCAATTAAGCAAGACTATGCACTTTCAAAACGCAAAGTAACAGAAGTAGGAGACTTCCTTGAAAGGAGTGAATCTTTGGTATGATTATTCTCTTATAAATACAATTCAGTTTTTAGACACTTGTCCTTAACATTCCTATTCTCTAATTTATATTGCTGATACACATATTGTATCGATAGTGGTTTTCTTACATACATACAAACATATATTCACACATACAACAAAATATATCACTACATTTTATGTATAGCTGTACATAGTTAATATAAACAGTTACATTAAATACATTTCAAACAATTGCCTACTATGTTAAGGACAGCAGTTACTGATTAAGTGAAGTCTAACTTCATACACCTATACAGTTTGTTTATAAAAAGTGTGCAAGTTCAGTTCATAGAGAACACATATATATTGTTTGACTCAGTATGTCGCCTTCTTGTCTAGGCAGGGAAAAAAAAAGTGGAGAGTAATGCTGTAATCCTTTCAGAATAAAATGTTTAAATACAAACATGATTGCCATTGTAGACTGTTTAATTTAGAGAGATTGTATTTCAGTTCTGGTTTTGAGAAGTTTGCTGATTTGACTATAGAGAGTACTTCAATGCTTATCTTAATTGTTTAGATAAGATTTGTTTGAATTTGGCAGGTGAAAAAAACATGGGTGTGGGATATAGGAAGGTTGAGAAAAGACTGGCATTTTACCAGATTATGCTTATTTTAAACTATAGTGCATAGAGAAGCAAACAGTCTCAATGAACCTGCCAGGGGCTGGTCATAAGAGAGTGAATTTGAGGTGCAAGACTGACTGGCAGGATTCAAGATTTTCAACCAACTGAAAAGGATTCTTATGGTAACTCCCAAGCAACTACTTAAGGCTTAACACAGTACACAAATGCAAATGATAAAGGACACACTTAAAAAAAGGTAAAAAATATAATTGTGCTTTATGCTTATAATAAGGGGGGTTTGCTCTCTAGGCAAACTTCCTGACCCTTAAATGCATGTTTAAAGTGTTTCAAGAACAACATTTTAATATAAAATTGGTATTTGTGTATGGATATATTTTATATGTAAGAAATTCTATTACAGAAAGCAAAGTTAGTGATATAAAACCTCCAATGCTATTCACTTTTACTTCAATATCTTTTTCACTTTCCGGTTAAAGCAGTACAGCATGGGATAGACATTTCATTTAGATGTTCTCAAAAGGAAACATGTCATACCTATCAAGTATGTAACCTTTTTGTGGGAAGACAACTAGAACATTGTATCTGAGGATAATATTTTGGGGATGTTTATGAGACAGTATGTATTTTCAGTGCACACTATCAAAACAAACTGTACAAACATGCCACCTGCACAGGCACATATGCATTAAATCTGACATTGTGTATCAATCCGTCTTCAGAGAGATATGATTTATAGCTTTACATTCATAAGTCAAGTGACCAAATTTGGGTTTCCTTTCCTATGTGTTAGTGTTTGACTTTTCTTTTAGATCCACATAGGCTCAAATGCTTTTCAATCTCTGTTTCAATGACAGTAAGACCAGAAGTCCCAAGGCTAATTATTGTACCAGTGATGGTGTAGCTTCAAGCTGTTAGCAAGATTTGTTTGGGATACAAACAAGCCTTCAGGCTTCAAACTAATTGAGACTTTAAATTATGCATGAATGTTTTCAGAATTCAAATTTCCTGACTCTGGGTTTAATTCCACCTTACCTACTTTTTATTAGAGTAGCTCACAGTAAACAAAGCCATGACTAATTCTGAGAAGTCCAGTCCATAAGCAAAGAGAAGCTTCTTCTTTCATGCTTTATGGAGCACATTCTAAATTACAAGTATAAACAAAGTGCAGGAGGAGGAGGAAGAAGAGATTTATTTGGAATCATATGGTAGTGCACTGTTGTATTTGATAAAATTATCAGGGCAGATACCTAACACACATTTTTTTTCCAAAAAATAGATGCACTGCATGAAGCAACTAACTTGGGATCTTAGCTTTTTTTTTTTTCCACTAGTAAATAATTAATGCACCTCCAGGTGTGCTCAGCTGGCAATTTACAATATTTACATTAAATTCCTTGTCAGCATTAAATGAGCTAATAACTGCCTAGCTCATAGATCTGAAAATTTAATTGCTCTTGAAACACTAACAGAAGGGAGTATATCTTAGGCTTTCATAGGAATCTGCTCTCAGCTTACTGCAAATAACTATATCTTTATCAACACTGAAAAGAACAATATTAGTGATTAATCCTCAGTGAAATCCATGTGGCAATGTTAATGGGAGAGCTGCACTTTCCTGAGCTGACTCAAACTTGTCCAAAGAACTGCATGAATCATTAATTATGATCAATGACGACTAATGTAATACTCCGTGTCTCTCAAGGAGTGACTAGAAGTTAAAACGATCTTTGGATTAGAGCTGGAACAGGTGCAATATCAAAAAGACCAACAAAGGATAAGCAGAATAATCTCAAGAATTTGTTTTTCTGTTAAATTGCTTGATCTATTTATTTTATACAGAAGAAAGTTAGGAAGCAACCTGATAACATGCCTGCATGAGAAGATATCTAGAAGTACAATGGCTCTGTAATTTCACAGACCAAAACCAGGAAAGAATGAAAAGTATCTGTAAATTAATCTGACAAACTCATTAAGAAAAGAACATTTTAAGTGCTGAAAGTGAGGGAAATTAACCTTTGGAACAATGTTTCATGGGATACATTAACTTCTCCATCACTTAAAGTATTCCTGTGAAATCCTAGACTCAACGAAGTCAATGACAAAACTACCAAAACTTCAAATAAAGCAAAAGGTTGAAGGGTCAGAAATTCAGCTGAAATTAAAGATAATTTATACTGCTAAAATTTTCATATTTATACCGACTAATAGCTTGAGGCAGAAACTAGCAGGCAGTATTACATGACTTCTCTTATTTAGCAGTGAGACCAAATGCTTAGAATGCTGTTTTCAAAAATCTAGAGTTGAGCAGTGTGTTTGCCCTTTGCTAGGTATCTCTGAAATACTCAGTCTTCTGTAACATCACCAAGCCTAAATCATTCTTCCTAGACCACATGCTATGTTGTTACCCTTTGATGATTTACAACAGAAAGTGCTGCAAGTTCTTTTATTCATGAAGACATGTACAATTATTCACTAACAAGCCTTCCCTGCTTATGATTCAAGGAGGCAGCTGTGTGTGATATCAGTATGCGTAGTAGTAGAATTAGTTAGAAAACACTACATAGAAACTTACAGGGATTCAAAAATCAGGCAAAGCAGGTCCCCATTTCCCTATAATTGCTGTACAAGCAACTGTTGTTGCAGTCACAACTTGAAATGCAAATTTTCTTGCTCAAGAATCACAAAAAAAAGATTTGAGAGGTTTCCTTTCGAAAGCAAATCTCTGTGAAATGGTAGCATCTCACTGAAATAAAACTGAATGCTCTCAATTTATTCTACAAATCAAATTAAAATTTTATTTTTGGCTCAGTAGAGAACAGTTTAGATGTAGCCTGTTATTCCACATGTCTGTCCTGTCTGATGTCTGGATAAACACCAGGGATTTCATCGTACTAAGGCACGTTAAGCCATTCACCAAATATTCTGAAGTTACAGTACTAAGGAGCTACAGATGCTAAGAAAGTGATGTAATGTTCTTGTGATATTTAGTCCATGTTTTAAGTGTGGTGGGATTATGAAAATAATGCAAAAAGATTTTTGGCTAGGTAGATGACAGATTACACAGCTTTACTAATTCTAATCACAACGCTGTGAGTGCTGAATGCAGAAGGACGTATGTTTACGGTTTAAGTTCCATCTTTTTTTCACACTCCAAAGTGTTTCTTAAAAACTGGTATCAATATTTCAAGGAAATAAGGGCTGGGGTAGCAACACCAAATTCCCATGTATGCAGAAAACCAAAATACATACACTTATAAGAAAAACAAATCAAATGCTATTTGGAATCACATATGTATAGTTATTTCAGTATCATGACTAGATTTGGCCTACTGAGGACTTTTTGATTACCAGAGGCACTCTGTATTGCTTCAGCTCAAGGACATTTAGCTGTATTTTGTGTCTAGGTAGCTAAAGCAATCACAGCTTCACTAAATAGCTGAAAACACAGTACACTGAAACAGAACCTAAACCCCATTGCTTGGCGAGGTTTCTTTTGAAACAGCAGAGCAACAGAAATAACCTTGATCTTTCATTGCCTACAGATAACGACAGAAGAGAAAGAAGTAGGAGAAATCCAGGTACCTCTTAAAGCGACATGTACAGGAACACCAACACATTGGCTCCAGCATGGGAAACAGTGGCCTCTCAGACTAAAGGTTTCAACCGTAATTTTCCCGGCACTCTTTTCTTAGCCTCCCCTATCATGGATGAGGAATGGATACAGGGAGCAAGTCACTCTACCCAATCTTCGCATCATGCTTTCTCTTCCTTACACTCGGAGCTATTCTTTAAAGGAGGCTATTCCCTGGGTGAGCAGTGCACCGAGGGGCAGCTCCTCAGGCACAGCGGGAAAGCGGGGCGAAGCCGCAGGGTCGAGCGCCTCTCCCGGCGCAGCGCTGGCGGCGTGGCCGCGGCTCGGCTCTGCAGCCGCCGGGACGGCGCGTCCCGTCCCGGGAAGGGCGCGGAGCTCCCGGAGGAGGCGCAGCGCGGGCCGCTGTTGCCACCTGCTGTCGGGAGCGGGGACCCGGGGCCGGCGGCGGGCGCGGCGGTGCGGAGGGGGAGCAGTGCGGGCATGGACCGCAGGAGGCGAGCCCGCACGGCGGCCCAGGTAAGCCGAGCTCAGCGGATAAAGGCAAGGCTGTGTGTGTATGGTGTTTCCACGTAGTTCCCAGGCATCTAACATCTGCAAAGGGCAGATTTGTATTTATTGAAGGATTAAATGGCTGTTCCAAATGGAGCAGAAGGGCAATAGGCAGTGTGACACTAACAATGTAAGGTTGCATATGGCTTACATAATGACTTACGGCAGAAGAATACCGAGGGGAGCATTAGCCGGTTACGATAAAGCAACAGGTTTGTAAAAGATTTACTGTGTCCCCTACGGAGGGAGTTCACGCCTAAACACAAAAAACACAGCGCCCCATTACAGATCACTCAAGAAGCATCTTAAAAATTACTTCTAAATGGTAAAAGCTGTAAGAAAATATGCAGCCTAGAAAACATAATAGCAGAAGGTTTAATATGTTAAGTGCATTTTTTGAGCCATCAGGCAGAGTCTAAATTTTAGGGTACTAAAATTATTACTCAAAGCAACTACGTAGATTCACCAAAAGAGGAAAAGTAACACTTGATCTGCTTCTGTATAATGTACAAAACAGTTGGAGACACCAAGCCAGCCTTTAACAAAATTTCTCTATAGGCCTGCAAAAAAAGATTTTTAGAAGTAACATCATAAAATTGGATTTTACAAGCAGGAATTACCTTAAAATGAGTAGAGAGATAAAAGGCTAAAAAAAAGGTTGTAAGTCAGAAGGAAGCTTACAGACACTTCTTTAGAGGCACAGATAAAAAAAAAAAAGTCAACTGATAAATTCAAAAGCACCCTTTTCCACCCTTGTCTTTTCATATCCCCAGTATTCTTACTCCTCAAAATCACATATATGATTAAGCATAGGGGCATGGGAGACACCTGTGAATAAAAGATACTCTTCAAATTTGGAGATCAGTCAAAGAAAATAAAAAAGAAAAGTCTTATAAGTTCAATGTAAATTGGGCAAGAACAAAAAGGTCTAAACCTAACTTGCCAAATGCATAAAGCTAGCAATAAAACTGCTTTCAAACACATCAGATGTATGAAACCTGACAGGAAACAGCTGGGCATGCAGACAATCTGACTGTAAAAAGAGCACAAAAGAAGGAGAATCAAAAAAGGTTAAACCAAGTATTTGTGTTAGGATTCACAACCACAGAAAAGGTCAAAGAGCTTCTCAGACAAGTTCTTTACTTCTCAAGTCATACCTTCTGGGCACTGTCTCAAATTGAACAAGTTTCAAGTCATAAAAGCAAATATTTTAGGATGATGCTGGAAACTACAAACCAGAACAGCTTTTTTAAAGAACATACAGATAAACCAATGTAATGAGAAAGCAAGCTAGCACATAATTTTGTAGTAGACACTCATGAGCAACTAACTAAATAGTGCTGCTTTAATGGAGTATCCACAAAGGTCCAGGCAAGAATGATCAGGTTAATACTGCATTTGTAAAACACTTACCTAAGGCTTCAGAAAAATTTATGCTGCCATGGTATAAGAGGAAAAGTCTGCTTTGAATAAATAAAAACCAAAACCAAAACAAACAAAAAACAGATAAAACACCCCAAACAAACAACAACAAAAACCCAACAAACCCAAACTTGCTCAAAAAATAGGAAATCAATTACAGAAACGAATTACTAGTTTTCAAAGTACAAAATTGCAGTAAAGAAGCCTTACTATGACCTCTGCAGATTACTCTGCTATTTAATGAACAGGAGGTGATAATGTTTGCAGATAGTAACACCATTTTAAAGCTGACCACAAACATGTATGGGGTGTGTGTGGGGGGGAGGATCTCTCAAACATTCAGTGTCAGTACATGTAAGTAGATAGGAAAAAAAGAACCCAGACTGTAAAAGCACTGTGAAGCATCAAAAATTAGCAACTACTTCCCCCCAAAAAGATGCCCAGATTTTTTTCACTGTTCTCTGAAAACATAAGCTCAAACACCAGCATCAGTGAAGGACAACAAAAAATGTCAGCACCAATACAGAAAAAAAGATATCCCAAAAGGTGATATGATACGTGTGCACAGACATATGGTGCACACAGATCTTGCAAACAGAATGCAGAGCTAGTCACCTCATTGAAAGAGAAGGAAGAACTATGGATTGTAGACTGGTGACAAGGAAAAAATCAAAGGAACAGACAACATGTATGAAAGTTGTTCCAAATAAACTTTTCAATTTGGAGAAAGAGAGCTACTTCAAGAAGATAAAATTGAGGCCTATAGAAATTAAATAATGAGTGGGCATGCCTCTGTTTTTTATTTTTATTTTCAGATTATTTACAGGACAAATCAAGTACAAAGCTAGACAGATCTCCATTTGATCAAAGATAAAATGTGGTAGTAATTTCTTTTTTTAAAAAAAGAATAATAAGAAAAATACAGGCATAGTACACTGAATGTAAAAAAAAAAAAAAGAAAAAAAGATTCACCTTGCAAGTTTTACTAAATCCTCATTTTAATTACCTTGTATTTAAATTAGATTAACAACCATATACATATAAGTAGTATTAATTTTTGATTACGAATTTTTTGTGTGTATGAATGTATTCAAATCTAACAAACACATGAACAAATCACAAACGGATTGTTGTTGGCAAGTAACCTTTCTAAACCTTTTGATTTCAAGAAAAATGTGTAAATATTATTGAAAGGTCTTAGCCATTTAATAAGTATTTCTTAATTGTAATAATGCTAAAACCTCTGTGTAGTTCAGCATATAAGAGTATGACCAGTGGAAAATATTTCAGCTATGGAAGATAGAAAAGGTGCTCTTTTTCTCCCTCCCCTCACCAAATTTTGGCATGGTACTAATGCTAACAGCACACATTTTGTTGCTTTTATGCTTAGAATTTTGTAATCATCCGTCTTCTGAGTGAGTGCACAGTACACAAATCAGAAATAGCAGTATCGCTTTTTGTTTCTTTTGGGAGTACAGAACTTTCCTGAAACTTTCCTCTCAAATTTTCAAAGTTAGATCAGACTTCCAAGAAAAGAAATGCAACTGTTTCAACTGAAACAACTGACAAACAATGCAGTTACATTTTCTTACAAAACTTCTCTATTAAATTACAATCATATGTTCTTAACAACAACAAAAATCTTTAATTATCCAAACTATCCAATGTGGCAGTAATTAGTCTCTGCTGACTGAAGTACTGTGAAAAATCTCAATATGATTCTCCTCATTTAAAACTCAAACATAACTTCTTTAAAATGCATTTTGCACTATAGAATAATGGTTTAATTCTATAAATTTGTTTTTAAGTGAACATTCCAAAGAGATACATCATGTAAAGCATTCAGTTCCTTTCTTCATGATATGATTATTTCTGTCCTTCATTATCTTGATGTGCTGCACACACATTAAAAGAAAATTATAACCAAGGTTGCATTATTCCCTTTCACAACTGCTACTATTGCTTTACTGGCCTCTGGTCACTATTAACTAAACTTCAGAAAATCTTAGAAGATAGAAGGAGGACTTGAATCATGCTTTAAATAGTCAGCACTTGCTTTCAGGACCTTCACCCACATCTCAGGGGGTTATGCAACATCCACTGGAAACCACACCTGTCTCCAAGGACCTTTATTGTCCTTTCTCCCTAACTGCATTTGGCAAGAGTTGCCAGACCAGAGCCCCAAACTCACTCCTCAGTATAGAACACTGTGGGCATACTAACAGCATCAAAGCAGTAGAAACATCTGCAGCAATACATATGTGTGGCACTCTAATTCTAATCTGTCTTTTATGAAAGGCATTCTGTGTATTCTATTGTTTTCCTTACCAATAACTTCCCAATAGGAGCTTTTAAAGTAATTATAAGCAAATAAAACATGTAAGCATACAATCTAACAGCAGGCATAATGTAACGAACATGGTAGCATAAAGCCAAGAAGAAATAGAGGAGTAAGACCGAGGATTATGGTGCAAAGTTTTGAGGAAGCAGAGTTCACAAGATGGAAAAATGCAGAACCAAATGAATCTTTACTTGGGTATGTCCCTGAAGAACCTAAATAGCTGTTGGAAAGGCTATCTGAGGGGAAGCTTAAACTATAATTTTAAGTTTTGGATGTCTGCATGCACAATATTTGATTAAAGAAGATAAAAAAGAAAGATTTAGGGAATTTCAATTCTCTACTAATAAACCAGAAGTTAACAGGTAAAGTTTCAAACTCTGTAATTAGCCTGCACTGACTCCAATCACTCTATGGATCATTCATTTAATAAAGAAATACACAGTTACTTCCTGAAAGAAAAAAAATGTTTTGTTCATCTTCCTACAGCAAACATTTATTTCCATAACTTAAATGGACAGAAATAATGATTTGGGGCAACAGGATTACTTTCTAGTTATAACAGCGGCCTAAGAACTTGATCTAATCCTGTATTGTTTTGTCCTCATAACTTGTTTAAACAGTAAAATGTCTTTGGGAAGATACTGAAATATTTATCAAGAATGGGTATTATTAGTTACACATACATCGTTGTTCGGATAAATAATGCTCAGATCACCTCTGCACTTTCCATAAAATAAACTAATCCTGAGTCTTATTTTCCAGATGTTGAGCCATTCTTTCCTGATTGCTTTCCATGTAAAGCATTTCTTGGACCTAGACTACATGACACTTCAATGGGTGAATAATTCCTGCACAGAACACTGAATGTAGCGTAAGAGACATTTTATCCACCTTCTCCAGTGAAATCATTTAGTTAAAGCTTTGACAAAGTCTCTCCTTGCTCATCATTTCTGTATGTCAGTGTGAGCTGTCAAGTAAGAAAACAAACCCAAGATTTTCTCATGTTTTTTGTCACCAATAGCTAAATACTAAAGAATAAACATTTATTTTTCTTGCTAGCATTTAAAGTCTGTTCACTTCCTGCACATCTGTCTCGAATTCAGGGCAGAAGATATCTCCACTGTTCAAAGTTGTACTGCTGTTTGCAGAGCAATCTCTGCCGCAGACACAACTTCCAGTAAAATCCCAATTACAAGATTAGTCTTACCCAGTTATTAGGTGAATAATATGCCTGCACTTTCTGTAACTATTTTCCCTATTACATTCTTTTATATAATCTCCTTTTCTAGTCTCACTGATCAATGAGTTGAGGGCTGTAGTAAAAAGTGACTTGGCTTTCCTTTTTTCTTTTTCTTTTTTCTTCCCCCCAGATATCAGAGTGGGACAGGTGGCTCCATCAAATTCCACAGATTACCAGTGTCTCAGACAGGGGGGAAAAATGACTTATTAAATGACAATATGAGAAAGGTGGTCCAAAATTCAGAGGCAGAAATCTTCAAACTATTTCCAGCAGAGCCAGGGCAATCACAAGATGCTATGCAAAACCTTACAGAAATACAGTTATAGTATTGCAGCAACACAGTACCTGAAATAAGTAGCATATGCCATTTTTGACAGACTTTTCCTTTCAACAATTATGAGGCATGCTCAGAATTAAGATTATTTTGGTGAACCAAAGATTTATTACCATACAGGAAATAAATACTAGATACAAATCTCACTGTGTAATAAGCATCATATTTAGCTGCATGAAATACAAAATTTGCTTTTTTCCTGGCTGATATCTTCAGTTTTCATTTTTCCTTCTATTTTTACATGCACACAGAAGAACTTTTGTATTTCTTACAGCACTTACTAAAGCTGTAAACACAGAGGAGGATACAGTGTATCTTTATAAGCAAGGGGATTAGAGAAGGCACTAACAACCTTATTTTCTGCAACATAGTTACAATGTTAAGCAGTTGTTACATTTCAAGCGCTGACAGATAACTTGAACAAAAAGAGATGCCTTATTTAGAAGGCACAGTCCCTAAACGCAGGCATGGGCTTAACAAGTAATTATATTTTATTATATAGGGTGTTCATCACAGATTACTCTAAGTAATTAACTGCACTCCTGTTGGATCTGTAATTTAGGCACACTTGGCATCTCTGAAATGTCAAGAAAAAACCCCAAAAGATCAATGTTAAAACCCAAGTCTTCCTGTCAGAAGAAAATCTGAACTATAAAGGAAAAATATGTAAGAAGTGCTTGTTTGGCATTTCTCAAGCTTTGGCCGTATCATGCAGCCAAATACAGCAATATCTTCAGTGGGAACATAATACTGGATAAAGGATATTTGTGGTACAGTGAAAATACAAAAGCAAGCGAGACGCCTGGATAAAGTGTTTTGCATAGTTGATAGATGATTGCAGAAAAACAGGAATCAGTAAAACCTTGTGTGAAATCAGAGAAACCACGAGGACTCATTTTTGTACTAATAACATAGAAGTGGCACTGTTGCTTACAGTTCTAGCCTTGACTGCATAAGATAGCTGGGATTTCTGTTGGCAATCAGACTTCGCCAAAAAGTCCCCCATAACAACAAAAATTAACCTACCCTGCTTTAAAGCACTACTAGAAAAATGTACTAGAGTTCAGAACAAATGTGCTCTGATTATTACAACTATTCCTTCCACACTGTAAAAATATTTTAAAAGCAGACAGGGTCAGGGAGTTTGTCTTACTAAACCTATTTTCAAAGCTGGAAGCAGACAAATGAAATTCTACAAGCAGACACTTAACTAGGGTGTTATCAAAGAAATCTATTTAGGATGTAATACAGTATTCTGAGATCTTCCATTAAATGCCATCTGATCCCACATGCGTGAAAAAGTAGCTCAGTGTTCAAGATTAGTTAAGAAAATGTTGTAAGGATTCACATGTTCAAGATTCCAAAACAATCTTTCATCAAGGATAAATATTTCATCATTGTTTTGCATCTTAAGAAGCAAATAAAAATACACCATAGAACACCAATCAAACAACAAAAATTTTACAAGACATTAAATCAACATTTGAACAGGTCCCAATTTATTTTAAGATCTTCATCGAAACACAGTATGATTTAAATCTTGAAATCCTAAATTTATTAGGTGAATTAGTACCCAGAACAATTGTTTGGCCTTCTGTTCATGTAACATTTTAAAGTATTTCTAAAGCACTAGAAAAATCCCAAACACAATAAACCTGCAAACCAAGAAATGGAATATCACATGCCTTGAAAGTTTTTCTCTCTTTCTGAACATTTTTCTATGGCCAGTAAAAAAAAAAAAACAAAAAAAAAACAAAAAAAAAACCAAACGAAACTAAACCAAACAAAACACAATTATTCTGCAGTTTGCATGAACAGTGCATCCTAGAGATACGTTTTATATTTAATTTAGAGAATATTTACAAGAAAGCCTATAAAGAAAGTTGCTTAGCACCACAAATTTTGGGGTGGAGGGGAAAGGGGAAGCTTCATTTGACTGCATTTCAGATTTATGAAAAAAAAAATATTGCTTGTACTATACTGAAATAATATGGGTAAACATACATTTCAGTGAACATGAAACACGGCAAAAACTCAAGATCACTACTAAAACCCTGGGCCAGGGGACGAACAACACTAATCACACTTTTTGCTCTAGTCATTGTAATACAATATTGTAATACAATATTAATGGTAAAGATGCAAATATATCAACTGACTATTTTTGCTAATGCAGTCACTATACCATTATCTGAATTTTTGATAGTACCTTCTTGTTAGTATATTGGAACTGCAGCAGACCAACCAATATGCTATAACCCTCAAAAATATATAAACCCCTTCCTTTTAAACAAGAAAGTAAAAATAGTGCTTACATAAAGGTAAAGATTGAATCACTAGGGGTTGTGATTCTATAATTTCTGCATGGGGTCTATGGTTAGAGAGCTCTGCAAGGAGTAACTGATGCCAGAAGTACTTCTTAGTGAGATCTCTATTTTCCTTGCCCCCACCGTGCAAATTTCTTTCCTGCTCCTCACCATTTTTCCTTCATGCCTATTTTAGGTTCTTAAAAAAAAAATAAATTAAAAAAAAAAGTCACACCAGGGTCTTTCAAGCATTTCCACAAATTCCCCCACCAGACAAAAGTTTTCTCATGTTTGCTCAATCACTTCTGAACAACAAGGGAGTAAGAGAACTATTGAATTCCCCTTTGCAAAGACCTTTGGGTTTTGAAAACAGCAATTGAAAGAGGAACATACAAAATCTGCACACAGCTCTTAGATGATCATGTGTGCTTAATACTGTAATAGGATAAAGGTTAAGCATAATATTGTTTGACCCCTTCAACTACTGACATTCATGCCATGTTATTGTTAGTGTTGCATGTTAAGCAAGCAAATTTTCAATGAACTTGTGTTGGCTTTACCACAGACACAGATGTTAGGCGGACTCCTTTTTTCATAAGGTTTTCATTATTAACTGAAACCAAGTTGAATATTTGACTGAAGGAAAGGACCATATCATTGTTTTCAGATTTTGCTCTATGACTTAACTGAACTACATCTGCCAGCTTTGGAAATACCAAGTACTTCTTGGCGCCAGTACTGGCGCCTTACTCTATGACTACCATCTTAAGTGCTTCAGCTTGAGGAAGTCTAGTAACCATCAAAACAGTTTAATAAAAACTCAAAACTGTGATTAAGAGTTACTCACTAGTGGACGCAGTGCTCTAAAATTTGTTCTATTTATGAATAATTTCACAAAATAAGCAAATCACAGTAAACTGAACGCATGGCCGTAAATATGTAGCCTAGAAAGTTCACAAGATGTTTTTGTGATTTATGAAGTCTGTGTTATACTTGAAACCACATTTATTTAATAGATAGGCTGGCACTTCACAGGATAATTCAATCTGCTTCAAATCTATGTCCAAAGCCTTTGGGAAACATAAGGGATGCTCTGAATATAAATGCAATTCCACTTTTCACCTTTTTGCACTACTGTCTCTTAGTATAAACGTGAAAACTATTACACTCCTCCAAAAGATCTTGCTTTATAAAAAATGTTGTTGAAGATGAAAGAACTGCACACTTTGTGCTAGCCCAAATATAGGAACTATTTTATAAAGCAAATAAACACTATAATTCAGTTTTCTGAATATGTCCCAAGGCTATTTGAAGTAAAATAAACAACACATCACTCTTTCTTCCTCAGAAAGGCCAAAATTCAAAGTATCTATATTATATACCACATATATAACTGATGTTGAGAGGAGAAAATAAATGACAGAACAAGCTATTTTCAGAAAAAAATAGTGTAAAAAAGGCCCCATATTAACTTATTTTACACATCAAAACATAGAAATAGTTAGCATTTCCAGATTATTAATTACGTGATCTGAGAATCATCAGTAGTTATTTCACTTACCATGCTGAATGTCCCTCATGTCTAAATGAAGGCTAGACATCAATATTCCAACAGCTTGAGATCTTTTGTTACTTAATAACTTGACAACCTGCCAAAAGAAACCCAACTATTATCATTGATCTGCAGGAAAAAGTACAAGATATTCTGCATTACTAATGGCAAATTCAAGTCTACATATACATCTAAAAATGAGGATTTTTTAAAAATTATTTTGAAGTTTTTTCTGATGTATAAATCCATTACAAGTGTAAGTAACTGTGTCATCTAGTTTAATTTAATCCCAGAGTCACCATAAAGGTTCGTCTTGTCTTCCTCCTTCATTAGAATGCACACCTTCAACTTCACATTGATGTTACTAAGTGTATGAAACACATTGTCAAATAAAAAAACCCCTCCAACTGTGCCTATCTTGGAATTGCTTTGGTTTCCAAAACCACACAATGATTTCCATCTTTGATGTAAGTTAAAACTGTGAGAATTTGTATTTTATTTGAATGTTTGACGTTGTAGGCACCAATATGAATTTTATTTAAAAATCAAAATAACCACGTACACATTGGGCTTTTCTTTGATCATTTTAAGGAATATAAAAGGTCACAAAGCTTTTTTGTTTTCAAAATAAAAAAAGACGAAAAAAATTAGGCCATCAAAATGTCTTGCTTTAGGGAGTTAAAATCAGTAATTAAAGTACAGTTTTGTTCATGTTGGTTTTGCAAGCATAAAAGCAACAATTAATTCACAGCCTGTCTTCCATAGGGCTCTAAGCTGTTTGAATTCAACTCAATGTAAATGTTTTATCATTGTTAGGAGAAGCAAGTAACGCCAGGAAAGGACTGTTATCTGTAAAACAACATGATTTTAGATCAAGTACTTTTCATTGTAGAGATACAATCATTACATAGAAGGAAGAGGCTAATATTTAATCTACTTTAATGGCTGAGTTTTACAGTGTACCAAATACACAGAATAAAACCTTTGTGAGTCCTGTGGAGGAAAAGAGAAAAGCCAGATATTTAGAACTATTAAGTACAAGTTCTTTTTACATTGCAGTCAGGAAGCATATACATATTTTCAGTTACACAGTTCCTATCTGAGCAGTGACAGGCTGTATTATCTTCTGGCAAAATTATTTAGCAATTAATTAGTAGAAAAGAGATTAGAAAAAGGTAGAATTAATCTAGCCAGAGTAAAGAATTGCATGATCAAATTCACATCTTAAAAAAATATAGAAGTACCTAGAAGATATTTGCGCTGTGATTCACTGATTCATTGCCAACTTTGATTCACTGAAATTTTCAGACATGTCTGTACACTGTTTGAGCAGTACAAGTGAAGAAAAAGCCTGACCCAGAACTGCTTAGGAAAGGAAACTTGAGAAACTCACAGTATTTAACAGTATGCATTTTTCTGAGGATGTGGTTGGCTGGCCAATTGTTTTATTTCATTTGTTCCTCTCTTAAACAGTTATAACCATGGATTATGAAGGTATTACATCTCTTTTCCTCACATATGCCAAACTAGCTACAGTGAAATGAAAATACAGCTGTAGAAGCCCAGAAGATAAGGGGTGTATGTGTCAAACACCAATAGCCAGATAGCTATATGTGGTAATAACACGCTGTGAGAAGTAACAGGATGTGGCTGGAGAAGGAGGCCATACGGGGGTAGGGCAGCAGTTTTCTGGGACAAACATCCTTGTTCTGGCTCCTGGAGACGAGCACAACATGGTACAGCACAAATGCAGGAATGAGGTCGAGAAAAGGGCATGGACTGTTGACCAAAAGCTGACACAGAGATCAAGATCACCAAAAACTCCCAAAGCCCTCTGACACATTTCCAGAAAGATCTAGAAGAACACACTCCTCATGGTAATTAATTTGCATAGAAAGCAAGAAACATCTCCAGAGCAGGGAAGACCTCTCCATAAATAGGTACCCCCACGAAGCTCAGGCACACATCTCAGGAGCCAGGAACCCCACCAGCTGGATCAATGCTGGAGCAAGGACTGGTGATCTTTCTTTTTCCTGTCTCCCTCTCTCTAATCTCTCTCACCTTACCCCTTTATTCAAAACCCACGACTGTGTGCTTATACTAGAAAGCAGAGGACTAACATAGCAGTTTCCATGACAAGTGTATAATTCACTAATACAAGTTTACTTTGTAAACATTTGCAGACCTTCTGACTTTTGTCATTCCTTTTTGAACACTAGGATCTGTGCAGCAGCATGTCCCCTTCCCTTTTGGGATGGAATGCCACAACAGCAAAAATATTGCTCTTTAAATGCAAATTTTAACATTAGAAACAAAGCGTGTCATAACCGATATTCACAAGCTTAAAGACCTAAATTCAAGGCATGGCTATTGACATAATCTCTGAAATTTGCAAGAAATTCCTATGGAATTTTCTAATCCATGTAATATATTATTAGGAATTTAAAACTGAAGTCAAATCGACTGAAATAGGATAGGATAGTCAGATTTTTTCTGAATTCAAAGGAAAGACTAATGCAATTCAGAAAAATAGAATTAGGATATCCTGCACTAGCCTTCTAATAAGCTATAATTACTCTAAATGCTTTTAAATAGAACATAAATTTCACTTGTGCCTGGAACTCAGATAAAGCTGGGTCAAATAATAAGAGATTTTCCTGTCACAAAAAGATGCTGTTATTGATTAACTGCTTTGCAAACTACAAAATATTTACAAAATAAAGTAGATCTTGTGTAGCAAGGTACAGATCAAATCTTTCTAACAATTCTGTTGCAATGTATGTCTCTACTAACAACCAAACAAGTGTATTCTATTCTATCATGAAAAAAGGGGAAAAAAAGAAACATGCATAAAAAAATTCAAAAATAACAGAATTTCTTTAACTGGTGTTGCTACCAAACCATACTTGCTGAAAAGGCAGAGTAACACAAAGAAAGTGTGCAGTATGTTACACAACAAAACTTTAAAAACTTCTCCTTAAAGCTGTGTATTTCAACAACACTGACAAAGCTGAAATCAGTATGGAAGGTGTTGGGGAAGTTATTGGTTCCAGCTCCCATCATTATTGCTGAAGTCTGAAACATCTCATATTAATAGCATAACTTAAGCTTGCTGGTGTCAACATATAGTGAGGGTCCTTTGTTGCCCTCATTTTGAACAAGAAAACTATCCCAAAGCTGATAAATAAAGTGTATTAAAAATCAAATGCAAACCTATCAGAAAATAACAATAGTCACACAAAGTAGCAAGAGCTCATCTGGAGTGTGTACATTTCCTGTCATCCATATTCTGCAAAACAAAGTAGAAATGGAACTGATGTATGATATTATGTTGTTCAGGAATACAATAAAACAAAAGCAGAAAACAGAATAAAACAGCTTTAAGTGGTCTTCCCCAAAACAACACTGCAACTGCATTCAGGTGTGAACCTACCTAGGACCAACCTTCCTTTCCAAAGGAAGAGGAACTACACTGTTCTCTCTTGGAGAAGCAAAGAGCAAGGATAAGCTGGAGTCTGTTCTTGGGGGTTTCCCCACTTCTAATGGCATGAGTACCCATGCACCACTGTATTCACCTCAAATTGTGAAATCAGAGTTTGTATCCCTCATCAACAATCTAAAGCTCAGAGAGCAACGAAGATCAGGTCTTCAAATACAAGGAGACCAGCACTAGAAATAGTAGAATCAAATAAATTAACTATGTTGTTATCATGCAGGCTAGAACATGAGTCCTCTCAATGCTATAGGACCAGATTTAGTGATCTAGTAAATCCATTCAAGTCCTCTGCTCTAAAAGAAAATTGACTTAAAAGTTTGTTGGAAAAGGAAGTGAGGTTATAGACAAGAGAGTAATTATTTACCATATGTCACGTTTTGCCATTGACCAGAAAAAAAAAAAACAACAACAAAGAACTGTCCTCATGAAGAACAGGTTATGTTTGCTACCAAAATTCTGAACCACGGCAATATCAAAAGAGTGCCAAAGAGGATGACTGTCAGGTGAATAGCTGCAGAACAGAAACAGATAAAGCATTTTTACATAGCAGCTACCAGTTTTATCTGGTTTTATTTAAAATCTAGGGTTTATGTCAACTTTTATAGTAATCTCTATTATGTAGTTCATTCCCATTTCAGTCAATTGCACAAATAGTAGAGTTTCCACCAGTAAAACTGCTGTAACAATACAATGCTAATTCAGAAAATATGAATATTAGTATAAATGCCTAAAGCAATTCCCACATTTAAAAATAAAACAATAAAATAAATGAACTGCATAGTCTGGGCCTACAGACTGCAGACGAGTGACGCCGTTTAAAGGCAGAACAACAAAAATTTGATAAACCCAATCTCTACAAGATCTAAAGCCTCAGACACAACACATAGTTTCTTTTTAGTTTGGACTCTGGAACTCTGCTTTAAACAAATAAAAAATAAATAAATAAAAAAGGAAGCTGGAGATATTATCTGCAGTCTGAACTCTAGGACAAACTTTCTAATTGTTGAGTAGTCCTCATTGTTGAGCAGTAAACAAACTACATGCCAAATTTGTTCTTGATGGTTTAACACAAGCAAATACAGTCAAAGATATATTTAGTGAAAGGTAATGCAAGACACATGCTTGATGAGAACCCTGAGGCAAAAGTACGAAGACTCTCTTTCCCCAGAATAATATTTAGCTAATGCATGGAATTTTTTCAGTGATTCTTGCTTTCTGGTTCTGGCTTTGACCACGAGCATTAAGAAAAATTATTCCAAAGCTCTCTCTCATTGGTTAAGAAAAACTACTGTATGTTACAAGAAGTCACATGCAGGAAACTCCACTTTACAAAGGCCTATTGCTTGTAACTGTTGGAGAGAGAACACAGAAATCCTGAAGTTCCAAATAAGATGCTAAGAGACAGGGTCAGGCAGTAACGCAGTTTCCTTCTCACTACACATTTTCACAACAAGTCTTTTCTGCACACTTAAGTGTATTCCAAGTGTGATATGGGCAACTGGACCCATCGTCTTTCCCATATATATCCTTGTCTTCTTACAGGTGTAACAGAATATTATATTCTTATTGGTGGGAGGTTTTATGCGTGTGGTGGGGGTTTGTTAACCTTCTGTTTACCTTTTTTTTTAAAGATAAATCCAGAAGAAACTGCTGGCTAGTAACGGCAATTGTGAAAGCGGAAACAGGGACTGCTTCAAGTAGTGCGGTCACTTCGGTACAACAGGAGACCAAACACTTTTCTGTAATAATAAATAACACAACCCCCCAAAACTTCCAAAACCAACACCCAGTCCTGGCTGTCTAACAATATATCCACACTGATGGCACATAATGATTTAATCAAACTCATCTTTTACCACAAAACATCAACAATAAAGCGTAATTTTCAGCACCCTTCTGTTTGCTCCCCTAATCAAAACTCTGCAAATCCCTCTGCAAACTAGATGGTTTCTTTCCACACTGAAGATTCTCATAATCTATAAGAAAATATCTAAGGTTTCTAAATTCTTAGTCATATAATTCTAGACACAAGTTGTTAACATGTTATGCAAATTAGTGCAGCCAAGCAGCTGTGTCTGCAACTTTATGCTTGAGGGTAAAGATGAAACATAATATTTACTTTTTATTCATTTTCTCAATTACCCTAACGTGTTATTTAATAAATAAAGCTTTTACCCATATAGATGGAAAACAGTTCAAGCATTTTGGCTTTGGTGATAAAACTAAAAATCCCAAGTTTAAATTCTTTAGTTCAAAAATAGCTCACAAGGTTTTTATTTTTTCATACCTAAAGCTCCTATTTGAGAGTTTAGTTCATTGTTATGTACCTCAATTATAGCAGTTCCTTCTTGCATGAGCTAAAGTACCAGGGTACCTAAGTTTCTGTATTTTTAAATCTTATGCTTGTAACAGTCAAAATGTCTCTGTGGGTTAGTAATGCAAATGTATGTTCAAATACTACAATATAAATTCTATAAAAAACAACAACAAAAAAAAAAACCTGAAAAGCTAAATTTTCTTAGAAACTGTATGAAAGTCAGAATTTTTATGCATGATCTGAAATCCACTCTGCAGGTTGGTTTTCGCAGCGCTACTGCTATGAACAACCTTGTTACTGTGTAATCAAATTAGGCATGCAATTGCACACATTTTTGTAAACTCTTGCAAAAAATATTGCATACCCAAACATATTCCAAATCAATAGTCTTAATATACAAAAAGTTAGCACATCAATTCTTGGAGACAGATATGGAAAAGGAGACATGCTTAAAAATGGGTCAAGAATGCAAAAAAAAAATTCTAAAACCATAAAACTGTCGAAGAAAGGTGAGAACTTACTTTTATACTAGTAGGAGAGATCAACAACAACCAACCAAACAAAAAATTCTGTAAAAGCTTTAATGTTCCCACCCTTAAAGGGGGGCAAATGGTTACAGTCAAAAGTATGACATTACTGAGTGTACCAACTCTGAATAAATCTAAAAACTTTTTGTACTTGCTGTTTCACAGAATATACAGAGCTGCAAGAGACCCACTGGATCATCAAGTCCAACTAAAAACTTAATGTTAAAACCTTGATTTTCATGCTGACAGTAAAAATCTGTTTAACCTGTGAGTTAGGATCTGACAAATACCAACAAGTACATTCACACTTAAGCTACACAGTTGCTTTTTGACTAAATCATCATGACCACTAATAAATTCTAATTTCTAGGTGAAACACATTGAATCCATATGCAGATCTAATACTGAAACAATCTGAATTTTCTTGATCAGAGTTTAAAGCTACTGCTCTATAAAGTGTTGTTTCTTTCCTCTTTAGCACAATCAATGTGGGCAGAGAGATGGGGAGAGAAATGTATATTGCTATTACCGTGTCTTCTTTTTTATTTTTCTCTTGATGTCATCCAACACTACAATATCCACTGCATTGAGCCCTTGCACTGAGAGAGACAGACAGAGCACCATGGAGAGACAGAGAAGAAAATATTTGAAACATGTAGGACTGCCAGCTATGACAATTTGCTATCTCAAATCTCCCTGGAAAGATGCTGTAACTATGCCTCTATTCAACAGTGTCAGGTACAGCAAGAACTGTACATAGACCAGGGTGGCAGCTATTTTTCTCCTGGTATTCAAGATCTGGGTTATGCTTTTTAGACATGCAGCTTTCAGACCTCACAGAAGAGCTGCAGCTCACTCAATCCAGCCCAAAGCCTCTTTTTCTTTTTATTTGAACAAACTTTCAAAAAGGCCTTCCCCTGCTGTGGTTTTTCAAAGCTCTGAGAAATACAAGGCCTTTTTCAGACACTCTACATGGCTCCTCTGGTTAAGAAATGAATGTAACCTTTCTTGTCCATACAGAATCCATAAGCAGCAGTACCTAAAACAGGCTGTCACATTGTCAGAACTTTTCAGTGTTAGTGAGGACACACGAAATAAATAGAGAAACCCATAGAGCCCTTAGGTCACAGGATGAGTTTGCAAGATTGTCAAATGCCAAGTTCATGTGTTTGGTTTTAAACCTGCAACCATATGGTCCAAAAAGAGAAAAAAGCAGGAAGGAAACAAGAGAAATACCTGTGGCTAATAGGGGATATCAACTTAGGAAGCTTGAATGGATAGAGGGATTTTAAACATATACATGCACACAAAAACACACACACACACACATATACATATATATATATATATATGTATGTATGCAGTCAGGTAAAACGGCTTACAACAAAGATACCTTTGCTGATATAGTTAAAAACCTAATAATACAATAACAAAACATGAAGTAAACCATATAAAGAGGAGAAGGGGAAGTAAAAACAGACCATGTTCACACAGCATCTGATAAAATAAAGTGAGATATTAAACATAATTTCATAAATAACTTCATGACATTATTAATTATTTGCTTATATAAATAAAAAAAGAAGTCCTCTAAAATTTCTGCCTGTGGGGGCAGCGGAACCTCAACTGTATCACTGGACAGTGCATAAAATGCAGCAAATGGTTGTGCCATTGACACACACGATAGGGCCATTGACACACACGATAGGGCAATAAATGTAGATACAAAAAGGTCCTTAAGACAGTGTCTCTACTTATTGCAGAAAGAATAATCCTCCCCCGCCTTTTAAAAATAAAATTATTTTTCCCATTATTTCATTCTCTGTTAATGAATGACATCAATACACTTTTATCTGTTAACTCAATATACCATTTACCTAATTTACCAATTAATTCATACTTATTTTATGTGGCATTTTTATTTCCAGAGATTTTCTGTGACCAGAGCTTCTTTACGTTCAACTTAAAAATTCAAAAATCCTGAAATTATTAACTCAACTGTTTTATTGATACATCTTTTTTGCATCTAAGGCTTTTGAAACTGAATGAAATTTGATTAACTTTTTTTTTTTTTTCTGGGATGGAAGAGCGAGATTAAAATCTTAATGTCAATAGTTTAATAGTGGACTATCCACATGAGAATATCTTTAACTTTTTTTTATTTACACAATAGATTATAAACACATGGTCTGAGATTGAAAAGTTCATAGCAGTTACATGTATAATATTTTCCAAAAGTACAGTTGGAGGATTATTAGTAAAGCTTCTATAGTGACTGTTAAAAAGTTATGAAAGTAATCCATGCAGGTCAGCTCATCCCATTCTATATCCTTATTATACTGACAGTCATATCAAGACTTTTTGATTATGTACCATTTTTTCACTGAACTCATTCACTGTACACTGGCTAATGTTCACCATGTAAATACATTTTTAATATTGCATTGGCCACAATTCTTGAGTATGTGGCCTTAATCATGCGACTACCTTATTTCTTTCTGCTTCACCTATTACATGGTTTTTAAGTGCTGCAAAAACTGCTACAAAGCATTTTTTTACACAGGTAACAGCTTAATTTAATAAATAATCATTATGAACTGTGCTCATTCCACACAATCCATACTAGCTATGGAAAGTGTCCTATGAAAAAGACTATCTTGCCACATAAATAAAACTAGTATTGTAACTACATGGCACAGCTGAACAAGATGCTTCAAGAGGGAATTTTACCCTCTGCTTGGGTCAAAGACTATAGGTTTGATGAGATCCACTATGTGCTGAAAGGACATCCAGGACAAGACACCCCAGTTGCACAACAAGGTTCTGAGAGAACTTACTTTGGGCAGAATAAGAGGTGACAAAAGATCACACCTATAATGCTGTATATTTTCAGGTGTCAGATCTCCTCAGTTCTTCATTACTTCCCCAGTTACTTATCTTGATCATCTTTTGTCTACCTACTCTTGGTCCCTGTACTCCAACCTATCAGTACAAAGTTAGAAAAATCTTCAGGATTATATCTGAAGTCTCTTCTAAGCAACAGGAACACAGCTATTGCCTATAGAGTGGAAAAAGTCAAGAAACCCTTTATACAACTAACAATACAATATCTGGCAAAATTTTTTGGTATTTCAAGTGTGTGAAACTATGTGGACATGAGCAAAACCAGATTTTTCTTTCTTTTTTAATACTGGCAAAATGAAGGAGACACCCAAATTGGGGGGAAAAAATCCCAAATTCAACCCAACAAAACTTGCAGCCTCAAGAGCAAAAATCTGGCAAAGTTACACGAGGGATTTATAATGAAAGTCAGACCACTTAAATAGGTAGCAATGGCAACCCCACCTACAAAATAGCCTATAAAGGATTTTCTTTGAAGATTTAGTAGACATTCTCATTGAGGAAGCCTGCACACATTTACGGCAGCTGAGAATTTGATAAATGTGCATTAAAAGAGTAAAATAAATCACAGTTTTTATCATAGCACCAAATACAGTAAGATAAAATCAGCTGCATTCAGAAATAAATATTAACATTTCATTACTTCTGTTTCTTTTAAGTTCTGGAATGAATTTTAATGTGGTCTTCATTCAGTGTAATCAATGTAACATTGATTTTGTTAAAGCATTATTGATTTATATTGTACTAAGTCATTTGCAGATGATCATGCTGAGAAGAAAACAATTAGAACCAATACCTGTGTAGGGTGAAATGAACTCACTCATTTACACAGAAACCCCAAAATAAATCACAATAAAACTGAAAATTTTACCATTTAAAAAGGGCTCACTATTTAGAAATAATTCCATATGCATGTCTATATAAATACACAAGCAAACATATGCATACACTGTAGGGCATTTAGAATTAAAAGCTCTGTGTGCAGAACACCAGTGTACTACAAAATAATAATAAATCTTTCACCCACTGAAACAGCCCCAAACTATCAAATCTTTCTTCAGATTAGCTAGAATTCCCACTTCTGCCTTGTGGCCTCCTCTGTAAACACATTTTTATTTCAGCTTACAATAAAAGCACCTTTATTAAAATCTTATATTTACATAAAATACCAACTGTTTTATAAATTTTTTTCATGATTACTATTTCCAGTGTAGCACGTATTTTACATCCAAACCATCTAAGCAATACATTCACTGCAACATCAGTGCAAGAAGCAAAACCCATTGCCAGAAAAGAGTGTTTCTTAAAAGCAGTAGAGTGAGCTTTGAGGGTCCTGGTTCTGTTCTGCACAATGCTCCTTCATAGCTCAACAGGTGACTAAACACATCTGCTTTACATAACACATCCCTGTAAAAAATCACTACAGAAACACTATTTGTAAGATCTTTACAGCACCCGTAACTACCATAGAAGTCACGTAAGTCAGTAAGCACTGAAACAGCACTTGGTGCCCCCTATAAAAACATACTTGTGGAATTACAGCCATGCTTTCTCCAAATAACTGTTTCTTCTGCTAGACATGGATGGACTTCATTATCCAAGTGTTTACTGTGGTATAAATGAAGAGAATTTTAAAAATGAAGTCCTGCATTCCAAACTGCTGAGAAGACATACGTTGAATATATTTGTGAAGCTGATCCATTTCAATTGCCTCATGTCAATACTATGAAAAGGCCAAACTGGATTCTCACCCATGAATATTTAACTTTGACATCTGCCATATATGATAGCTCTAAATGTAGTTCTAATGAAAGCCTGTGATTATCTGCTTGGTTGATCTTTTCTCCCCAGATACCACAGTTCAACAAGTCAGACTTCATTAGGCATTTTCTTTCTATTTTGGAGAGCAGCACACTTGTTTGATCCCCAGGAAAAAACAAAAACACTGAGGACTCTCTTCTGTCCATTTAAGTGGCCCACGGGAACGTTTGTCCTAGATGACAGCAACTACTTTGATTGCTTTTAATTTCTGTGTGGAAATTTCTGTCAGAAACAACTTGTTCCTTTCAAAGAAGTTAAGAACAATCAGTCATTTTAGCTTAGCTTTAGCTACATTTTTTTTTTTTTTTACTTACTGACACCATATCTAAATTTTTGGCATTGCAAGAAAAATAAGTGCTTAGGATTAAAATCCACATCTAATGCTTATTCATAATCACTGACTGTCTTTAAGCCTTGTTTATGTTACAGAACTAAACAGTCATCATTTCCACTGTGCTGAGAAATTTTCAACACCAAACCTTATCAAATATGAGTGGAACAATTTCATACTCAAAGCATCAGGTGCACCTTCGCATTCCCTTTTTTACTTAAAGACCTATTACAGACATGTAGCTAAGAATAATAATTAACAAGGGCTTTTTCTAGATGATGAAAAGAACAGCCTAGTTTGAATTTAGTAGAGGAATATGAAGCCAATATAAAACAAAAACCTTAACTACTGTTTAGGATTCTGCAAAAGATCATTATCCTCCATAGACTTAAAGTTTAATTGCAAGTTACTTAACATACCACCACAAATTGATTTTTACACAGATCCCAAGAAGATTACAGCTCACTAGTTATGTAAACATTCAGAGTCAATTCTCTTACTCTTTTCTACTTTTAAAATATACTTCCCATTTTTGTTGTATTGTACAACATTTTGTCTCAAGAAAACAGTCTGATTAATGTTGGATTTTTCCCAACTGTGCTTGTCATTTATGGTACGTATAAACTTTATATTCTTTATAAATACAACACAAACTTAGAACTGTTCTGATTGGTATAACACTAGGATCCAGATTCTGAAACAATTTTTCTCTGAAGTCATGGCAATTCATATGCAACTCATTATTTAATGTATAAAATTAATCAGAATAGTTTATATACTATGCAAACATCTGCAGTCTATTTCAAAGCATCATACATCCACCTAATTATTTTAGTTTTAATTTTGTTGAAGTGGATAAAGATACTTTAAAGAAAATACATACTTGCAAAGTAATTTGTGAAAAAAGGAAATTTTCAGTCTTTAACATGTATAACTTTGAAATCCATCCTACATTCTCTCCTTTTCTTATTTTTTCTACAGTGTGTGTGTATATAGATATAGATATATATATGGTAACAATTCCACAGCAGGCACAATTCACCTCAGTTGCATGCAAAAATCTGTCTTTAGGAAAAACCAGCCTAGAAAAGATCTGAAATTAAATGAATACTCACTTGTTTAGTCTTTGTTTTTGTAATGGTGTCCGAAATGGGCTTCTTCCTCTCTTTAACAGCTGTTTTAGAAAACAGTTCTTCAAACTCATGATAATCTATGGAAGGCTCTTCAATTTTTTCCCACACAAGTGAAGCACTAGAATCTCTAAAGTTAAGCAAAAGACCTATGTAGGGCAACATCAAACTAAATAATGGAGGAATTAAGGAATTAAGAAAATAAAATAGCAGCAATTTAAAAGTTGTTGCCTAATTTCCACTACCAGCATTTTGATAAGAACTACTGTTGATTCTCCCTCATACTTCTGGGTTTGCTTCTTTCTTCACATATGATACGGTCAGGCTTATTTATATTCACCCACTCTACACACACAGGGATATAAATAGGCTGTGTGTAGGCTATAAAGCATAAAGACATGGACAGAAAGTAGAAATAGACAGTTATTTGCAGACCACCTGTGTGACAGTGGCAAGAACTTGAAAAGAAAGGAGAAATTAATCATTAAATAACAGCAAAAGGGTTTTACAATTGCTACTCAGAGACATAAAGAAAATATTTATAAGGAAATTTGTTTTCATGACCAGTAATGATATAAAAAGAAAGAAATAAAAAAAAAGCACCAAACCCCCAAAACAAGTATATCAAAGTCACATCCAAGTAAGGACTACCAGAATAGCTCTATGCTACCATGCAAAGAAATTGTAGCTTGAATCTGTCTGCTGACTGTACAAGGTGAAAAAAAAAAAATTCAGGTCACTGAAGAAAGGAAAAAGGAGGACAGAATCCATTCAGCATACATGCATCTAGAGGGAAGACATTACCAAAACTTTCAAGCTGCTCCAGAGAGAGAACAATACTACCTTTAAAGTTAAGAGGGACCACAAATATGACATTTAAAAAACTATTTCATGGAACACTTAATTACACACAGTGACCCGTGTATCTTTGATCAACACGTGGCATGTAGCCCCAAAGGACAGCTGACCACACTACCCTCAGAGAGTTTCCATGTACATATAACGTCATTCAGAATTTGCGCAATTTAAAGAAAATGAGTATCCATTTACATATTCAACTACACAGAAAATCCTGTTTGCACCTTGGTTCTCTCAAAGACCTGCCTAGCAGTGAAGACTTTTGCTTATAATAAGCAACACTATCAGGAGAGACACAAAGTGAAGACATCACTCTCTACACAACTCTATGACTTACCTTTTACTGTGGAGCTGAATTCTTGTCCAGTAAAGAGGCTTCATTGGCCGAGAAGGCTCTATCACATGTTTCCTGCTCCCTTTCTCCTGATTCATCCCCATTGCAAATAAACCAGATGGTAATGGAGGAGGAAGAAACCCACAGCCCTGTGCGACTGCTGGGTAGGTGCTGCCCTGGACCGGTGCTGGAAGGGGTGGTGCACCTCCAGGCAACAGTGGTGGGGGTGGAGGTGGCATCCCTAACCCAGGCAAGGGAGGGGGTGGTGGAGGGGGTACACCTACACCAGGCAGAGGTGGTGGGGGGGGCACACCTACACCAGGCAGAGGTGGTGGGGGGGGCACACCCACACCAGGCAGAGGTGGTGGGGGGGGCACACCCACACCAGGCAGAGGTGGGGGAGGAGGAGGAGGGGGTACAGCTGCACCAGGCAGAGGTGGTGGAGGGGGTACAGCTGCACTAGGCAGAGGTGGTGGAAGGGGTACAGCTGCACCAGGCAGAGGTGGTGGAGGGGGTGGAGGGGGTACAGCTGCACCAGGCAGAGGTGGTGGAGGAGGCGGAGGAGGGGGTGGGATGCTCCCTCCAGGCAGAAGCAGGGGAGGTGGTGGTAATGCTGCCCCAGACAGAGGTGGTGCTGTGGGTGGCATTCCCAGGCCAGGCAGAGGAGGAGGTGGTGGAGGGACACCAGCCCCAGGTAAAGGCGGTGGTGGTGGAGGGGGAGGTGGGATACCCCAACCAGGCAGAGCAGAAGGGACTCCTGCTCCAGGCAAAGGTGGCGGTAGAGGTGGTGGTGGGAATCCAGCACATGGAAGAGGAGGAGCTGGAGGCAGCACTGGTACATCCCCACTTGGCAAATGTGGAGGAGGTGGTGGGGGGGCCATCATGACGCCTGGGAAAGAGTGGTCCAGGTGTGACACTGCTGAGTCAGCAGAAGGAGCAAGTTCTGAGCCAGGCAGGGGTGGTGGGGGTGGTACTCCTGCCACGGCCATGGGAGCGACAAAGGAAGGGCCATGTCCTCCAGACAGGGAGGCAGCCTGTTCGGTTGCTGGTAGTGATGGGGGAATGCTACATGTGGGCTCTGAGGGCAAAGAAGAGGGATGTTCAATACAAGTCACAGTTACAGTACTTAGAGGCTGGTGGGAAACTGGCATTTCAGTCTCTCCTTCAAAGGCAACGGACAAATCAACTTTGGGTCCTGGAAAAGGTGACTGGAGTGTACTCTGTACTGATTGGCTTGCATCCAGTGGCACTGAGATTAGCTTCGGTGACAGAATTAAGGAGACTTCAGAACAAAATGTGGGCTGCAGTTCCAGAGCTGGCAATTTCTGAGTTGACCCTTCACTTTTGCCCCCTTCTAAATGTGGTGGTAAGGGCGGCTGTGGCAGTGCACTGGCGGAAGGCATTGTATGTGTTAAATAATCCTCTGTTGGTGACGTCTGTACAGATCTCGCCTGTGACACAGTCCTGGGTGTGGGCTCCTCTTCATTCCTTTGAAGAGTCACAGGGCTGAGTTCCCCTGCATGCCTGTGCTCATTTTCCTGCTCCCTCCCAGCAGTCTGTACCTCCGTGGCAGGGAACTGCTTCTCTAGTTCTGCAATTTTTGTCCTCAGATCCTCAATAGTTTGCTCAAGTTGTTGGATGACACTGGCACGTTCCTCAGATTTGACCTCAAAATCATCCTTTCAAAGAAAACAAATAATAAGCACAAAAAAGATAACATTCATCACTATATTAAAAAAATTAAATTGAGATCAAGAATACTGGTATTCCAGAGGTTCAAATATAAGCTAGTTATGACAAGCCTTTAAAAAGTGATGTATCATTTCAGCTGGCTACATTTTAAGTGGAAGAAGACAGCTCAGGAAAATGACTCGTTTCAGTATGACCCTACCTTCATCAGTATGAGAATATTTTAGATTGCAATTATATTTGTCACAAGCAAAAATCAATAGCAACCCCTCCCTCCCTGCACATCCCCTCCAAGGAAACAACCAACTGCTGAGCACAAGGACTGCAAGGATTTGCATGCACATGGCTATGCAGACATGGGGGGGGAAGAGGGGGCACTCTGCATTAATTTAACCTGTTAACTGAAAACACATTTAGTGTTTCTTCAAAGGGATGCACGGTGCATAACAGACTCCACATAGCACTATACACCTTGAGGATGCAACGCAGATCAGGAATGCACAACACAACAAACATTCCTTTTTGGAAAACAGCTAGTCTCAGAACAGAGGAACTATGCTCTTCTCCAGCCACCATGACTGGGGAGGAAAAGAAGTAGGACAAAACTAAGGCAAAACTTTCCTCCCACCTCAAATTTATAACTCCCCAATGAAGTGACATACTGTGAATAACATTAGAAAAGCTTCCTGTCTGGAATGGTTGTTCTGTATTTGACAGTTTTCACATTTTTATCTCTTTCTCTGTAGCATCTGATCCTACAGTAATTCCTACATTTTAAAATAAATATTATAAAATAAATAAATGTAATTAATTTAATGAGTATGTGCTTTTATCAAATGGCACAAATAGGAGTAACCTAGTCCAAAACCAGTAATTTGTGCTTAGTCAGGAAAATAGGAGACAGAACAGACATGACTTTACTACACAAAATTTTTCTAATAAAAAAATCTTTTTTAGCTGTGCACATTTACTTTCTAGTACTTTTGTTTTCCTGTTATATTTTGAGTATTGGTCAGCACTTCAAGCATTTAATTGAATTAAGTTGGTCATGCAACAAGTTTCCCAAGCAGCTACAGCAAAACTGTTTGGTACCTTTTATTTCCTTTTATAAAATTATATACATCTTGGATGAGACTGTAGGGTTACTTCATTTCAAATATTCAGATTAGAGATCTTGTAAAGAAGGCTACAAATAAACATACAGTATCTGATATAACTAATTGCTTTGATTTGTTTCAGAAAGGTTTTTTTTCCACCCTTTAACACATGAAACATTTAAAAGCAATTTTTCTTTCTGGAAAATGAAGTTATAACTTCCAGCTAGGGATTATTAATGAAATGTATCTTTCATTAATACTTTCTGCACAGAATTGGTTTTCAGATATAAAGTTTCAATTTTTTATTTATCTTAAGAGTTTCTTGGGTGTCCTAAAGCAATCCCGTAAGTAAACAGCAACTACTACATTTAAACCAAATATTGGTGGAATTTGAAGTACCTTTATCAAAATTTACAATCTCCTATATTGTTTGAACTTTCTGGAACATCAGTTTGAAACAAAAGTTGTCAATTACAACTAGGTCTCCCCATCAAAAGTTAAAGTGTAAAACAGAGAAAGGAACATAAAAAAAATGAGTAGTGAAGGAATTAACACAGCAGACATATGTAAAAACCAGTAGAATTAGAAGGCAAAAAAGCTGAAAAAGACATTTCCACTACAAGTTACTCATGGTGCTTCAGTCTATTCAGTTTCCCTTAATAACTCAATACATAATCGTAGCAACAGTTTTGTTGAAGAATTTCCTAATAAAGGAGAAATACAATATTCCATTATCCCTTTGTTTTATCTGCTCTTATCCCTCTACGAGTCACTCACAAATACAGTAAGGCCTATCAGTTCCTCAAAAGGCAACACTATCAAAGGAAATGTGTTGCTTGGATTATTAAGGCCACACACCAGTTTTCAGCTGAGATCAAACCCAGTTTCCCCAGACTGTACTTCTCCTAAGCTCCCATTTTACACTGTAAGAACACTCCTGGCAAGGGTTTTATGAGGGATACAGCAAATTCACTTCTGCCATAAACAAACTGAAGCCAACAGGATTAGGCACAATATTCAATGGCTCTGAAGAGATTTGCCTTAATGATGGCTGATCTCCGAACAGTTCACTGTTTTAAAAACTCATTTACTCAGGAGATTGGATTCTACTTTCAACAAGAAAAAGAAGTAGTTCTTGAATAGTGAAATTCTACCTTAACTACAGGAAAAACCTAAAATTCTCTGTTTTACAAGACAATTTACCCTGCAAATAATTAAATTTTTTTAAAGAGAAGAAGGGGTTTTTTAGAGTTTTAAAAAATGGGCAATTAAGTGAGATGAATTAACAATTCACACAAGAAATGAAAATGTACTGATGAATGAAAAAGACTGTTTACCCTATACCCCAAGAAACTTCTTCTGTTGTTCTCTAGATATGGCATTTCAAACAACCTGATTATTTCCTACTATGTTGTACCCAATAATCTCCAACATATTCAGGTTTTCACAGAAACAGCATATTATGAACAATCAAGATTTTGATGTGAATGAAGATATATTTATCCAGAGGAAACGATGTACTTTAATTTATTTGGTTTAAAAAACAAAGAAACAAAAAGCAGGGGGAAAAAAACAAACAAACAAATAAAACCCAACAAAAACCAAGGCACCAGTATTTGTGTGTTTCAGTAATTATTCTAGATAAAGATATTTTTGATGATTATGACGCCATCAGAGCAGTTTAATTAGACTTCTGCCTTCCCCCTAGTTTTAATCTACCCATAGATCAGAAAGGGCTGCAGGAAACAAAAGTAAGTCACAGAATGCTTCCACTATCCTCAACAAGGAAGGAAATTTAAACTATATATAAATCCAATCAGAAATGAAAACCATACCATTTTCTTAGAAGAATATGCAAGGGAATACTTAATTTTTCATGCATGTAAAAGAAGGTCAAAAGGTGTTGATATGGACCAGAAGACTGAGATTTAAAAAACACACATTATGAAAAGATATTTCATTTTCAACTCAGAGGATAATTCCACAGCGGAAACCTACGGGGTTTAAAAGAGAAATGAGAAACTCTGTCTTGCCTAGAGTTCTTACCCAGGACCCAGGTACTGTGGGACAGTCTTCTTTCTGTAAAGAAAGAAAGAAAGGTGGATGCTTAACCCTTGCTTTATCCATGTGACTTGAATATGAAAGAGTGAGCAGGAAAAAAATTTCAGAGGTGTATGTCTATAGAACAGCGCCCAGCATTTCTCAAACACGTTGTACATGTTCCATGTACAATGAGCTGGATGTTGAATCTGGGACTGATGTCCTCTTTGTGTTGCACTGACAGGCTTTGTATGTACACTGATCTGGGAATATTGGCTTTACTGGCTAAAGGTTGCACACTTCGATTTGAACATGTACCAAAAGCCCATAGATTACATCCAATTCATTCCAATCTTGTCATGTTTTCCACATGTGCACATCAGATGTCCAGCATAAAGCTGATCTATATAGAGAGAACATGTCCAGTGTCTCCAAACACATAAAAGATCAGATTGCAGCTACCTCCTCTACAGAGTCTAACAACCTAGTTTGTCAGATGAGTGACTGAAACCTACAGACGCTTCCATAACTAAACTCCAGGCAGAAAAAAACAACATGTCTCTGAAAGCCTTAGTCTGTACACATATACAGACACACATATATGTTTGTCTGTATTATATATTTATCTATATCTACCTCAGCTTTCTTCACTTGTATACTTTATGAACAGCCATAATGTATCCTTTTCTTTGAAAATAAACATAATGGCAGTTCTTAGCAGTAATTTTAAAATATTTGAAAAATAAAGACACATTACCACTCAGTTTTAGAGGTTAATACATTATTCTATTACAAGCCAAAAAATTGCATCAGCAGTTTGATCATTTTCAGCAATTTGTCACTTACTGTCAAGAAGTTTCCTGTCTGGATAGAATTCATGTTTAGATGATAAGATTATATTTGGTTTGCTTTTTTTTTCCCTCCCCCAAAACCTTAACCTTTTAGTTTCTCTACATCAGAATTCATGAATCAGGGTCTATGCTGCTACCTAGTTGGAAGAACACGCAGGAGACAGAAGCATACAGTTAATCAGGATAAAGATGGCAAAATAAGACCCCTCAGATCTTCCAGTAAACGAACCCCTGGGAGCACCTGGTGGTACTAGCAGTGTACAGTTACTTGGAAGGATGCTCTTTCCAACTGCTCTGTTAATATATGCCTCTTTTCGACGTGAAGTGAAACATTTTTGAACGCGCACGCTCACCGAATGGCACAAAGTAGAGCCACAGTAAGAATTTAATTCAGTCAGACAAATGTGATCTCTATTCAGGTTTCTCTCTTTAAAGCTGTCTCATTTTCAAAGCTACTTCTTGAAACTGCAGATCAACCTTAAGAAAAGGAGACACAACATTTAACAGGCATTTTTAGTACTACAGTGATTGTCAAATGACAAGTACTGGTGGAGACTTAATTTGCATTCAAAAAAAAATAGCATCCATCTAATTAATTCCCTTATTCCACTTAATCCTCAAAGGCCATTGCAGCATTGATTTTTACAGAAGTACAAGTTGAGTCAGAAGTTGGCAAACTTGCCAATAGCATCAGGGAGAACTGTTGAAGGAGTAGAATGAGTATTGGATACTAGTTTCTTCCTCAGACTACCTGACCAAATCTTTTTGTGAGAAGCACAAATGGGGACAAAAGATACACATTTTCATAATAGTCCATGTTTCTTCCTACAACCACAAGGAAACATGACACACAGCTCCCCAGTACAGCACTGAACAAACAAGCCTTGAAACAAAAACTGTGTAGTGCATTGCCCTCCCTGAAGTCATAAACTTAATTTGGTGGATGTGAGATCATCTCCCACTCGATGACACAATGCAAGAGATGGATTATACTTGCCTTCACTGTGCTGGCATTAGGATTATGATACTCTTCCTACGATAAAGAGATGGGACATGTCTAATCAACCAAGTGGTTTTGTCATAACCTATCATGGATTACAAAAGAAATAGCCATTACATGCAGAAATCAGTAATTACTTAGCAGAGAACATACATCTTTGAAGAAAGATGCATGCATTGCAAATGCCAACTTTTAAAGCTGGAGGCCAGAGGAAAAAGAACTTTGTTCAGATTAGTTTTGTGAAGTTTCTGTTCCTGAACAGTTTCAATTCCTTATCCCTGGGCTTCAGAGGGTAAGATCTCAGTTCTTTAGAGCACCCATTTTAATAAATAATAAAAACACAAAATCAACTTGAGATACATCAAAATTGAAAGAGTTTTCTCGTTGTAAATTTTAACACTTATCCTAACTAAAATATAACTTTAGGTTATCCCCTCACTTTGCTGCAATAGGAACCTAAAAAGAATTTTGGTAGACTACAGACAGGTCAAGATAAAACAAAATCTCTCAGAACCACTGACCACAGGAGAGACACAGAAGAAAAGTGTAATTACTTTAGTCTGACATAATATTGATTTTACCCTGGACAAGTAATACTTTTCAGCCTGACTGTGCAGAAAGTTTTAGACCTGTTTTATTAAAAAAAAACAAAACAACAAACTCACAACCAACCAAGAAACCTCCCCCTCACAAAAAAAAAAAAAAGAAAAAAGAAAAAAAAAAGAAGTCAAAAAGCCCCTTTCAAGCCTTGAAGGTTTCTGTCCTAGCACAGATGAAATTTCAGTATTAGAGACATGAAACATTACAGCAGTAAACAAGGCTGAAAAACAGCTTATCCCTCCACACAGCTTCATTTAAGCCAAAAACTGGTTTATTTATTCTATCACTTATCCAGTGGAAAACAAGTACATAAATGAGAATGGCAGTGAAGGAAAAGAAATTGAAACTTATTAATTTTACTATATTTTAATTTTACCTGTTTCTGGGGTCTTATGTACTATGATGTGGACTGCGAAGAGACTGCTAGAGTATAGTTAGGTGTGAAGATGAAGAGCTAACTAAAACCTAGCCCCTGTGACAGCAGTCCAATAAGGAACAGGTACCCTGAGAGTCACAGATTTCCTTAAAATTTTGGATAAAAAGTGTTTGGATTTATTTTCTCCTCAATATTTAGACTTTTTATTGAAATGCCCATCACATGATGGATCACTTACTTTTTTCTATCACCTGTTCTCAAGTATTTCAACTATGAATATAAAGTGTTTGGTTGGTTTTTCTGTGTATCCAGGTTGAGGCAACCATCCACCTCACTCTGTTAAAATACAAAATAAAATGTGGCATACCTTGAACATTACTGCATGGACATACTAGAGAAATGTGTTGAACTTTTTCACACTAGGTCCTTTCCTGATTTTCAATTTAAATTGAAACCTGGAAAGCAGTCACTGTGTAAATGATCTAATTCTATTATTATTTCTGTGTTCTTTATATACAAAAACTATACTAGCTTTTATACTAGAAATAACAGTAAGGATTTGATGATGCAAAATGGGAACATTAATAATCTAAATATGAAGGACTTGGAATGGCTTTAATCTCCAGCAGTGGAGATTTAAAAAGCTAATGTTTTTCCAGATGAACTTTGCCACATCCTGATAAGCAAACTATCCAAAGCATGATACTTCTACACATTACTTGCCCTTTTTATCCAAGAGTTCAGCCAGACCACAGAATAGGAGGCTCACATGTTGCTTTTGTTTCAGGCTTCCAGTAGGCAATATACAGCAAAAAATAAGAATAAACCTTTGCAGAAAGGGATAATTAGTCTTCTCTACTGCGTAACATGAGCCTACTACTCACAACAGAAGAGGTTTGCAGAAAAGGAATCAGAGCCTTCACAAATGGATCCACGAATATGCTGAAGGCAGGAGCCTAGAAGTCAGTAACTTTCTCTACGTCTTTGAAAATGTAAAGGCTATATAAGAAGTAAAGCTGTACCATTTTGGGTCAAAGACCCTTAAATAAAGTCAATCACAACCAAGTAATCAAATATGAGCTTTAGCTTTTGAGTGGTTAAGTAAAACCTTTTTGGTATCATGAGCACTAGAAAAAAAAATATGTCTTTTTAGCAAAAGTTGAACTTTAATAGCAAAAAGCAATTAAACATCCAGGAATATAAGAGTTTATTTTTATCAATAGTTTTGGACTTATTCTCTAATGAATAAATACAAATAAAAACATGTATTCAAAAATACAGAAAAGGGGAAAAAAGTGATTTGTTTTTTTTATACCAACTTACAATAGAAAACCTAATGATAACTATCTTTTGATCTAAGTGTAAGTATAAGATAAAGCGGTTAGTCTGTTTTATATCCAACGAGTAGAAATTATCCTCAGCTTTAATCTCAAGTTCTCATTCAGACATGGCAGCATGTCATGGTTATGGTTGTTTGTTTTGTTTTTTAATTACTTAGGATATTTTTAAGTTAAAGAAATATTTATTTTTACTAAGAAAAGCATTTCTTATCCCTCTTCTACATACAGGGTCCTGTAAAAATTCTTAGAATCTATACCACTAAAAGGTAGAACCTGATCTTCAATGCCAAGAGAAATAAAAAGAATTTGAAACGTGGCTCACTTTTGACTGGATGAGGTCTCTCAGATTAAGTACATTTGATAAATGAGATGTCCTGCTAGGAATATCAAAAGACAACATTTTCCTTTCACATACACCTATGCACACAAACCTACATATGCATTTCCATGATGCTCTCCTGTATTTAATGTTATTTTTTATCTGTTCTCTTCAATTACTGTAGAATTCCTTTTAGAAAAACTGAAAGGTAAATACTATAGTCCTAAAAATATTCTACATAATCCAATTATATTTTATATGGTACCATTAAATATATAAAATCTCTTTGATTTCACCTGTCTCTAAAGGGTGAGAGAAATTTCATACCTAAATAATAAAACTTCCCTTATAAATTGTATTTTGGGAGAAGGGGAATTTATAGATTTTCATCTGAAATGGGACTTCCATTTTAGAGAATGTAATAAATGAAATTATATTTTAAAAAATTAATGAATACAGCTCATACATATTTTGCTTAAGCAGGAATGCTTAGATGGCATGACTATTACCTCAGTTTATCTATCTTCATGAGTAAAACCACTGAGAAGTCAGAAGAGAGAAAACAATTTAAACAGACTTTCCAATAAGTATATGACTATCATGCATTTCTAGTCACTGCTCCCTCAGAGCAGTTACAGCACTCTGCTAATATTTGACAGGAAGCTCAGTGTAAAGGCAAGTGAAGAAACGCGTAAGTGGTCAGAATCACACACACAGAGACAGAAAAGAGATAATTCTTTCTATACAAGCCCTATTCCATAATCCTTTTTCAAGAGATGAAAGTCTCTCATGTTATAGCCAAGGATTTTAAGTGGCACCAAGTAATTCTAGTTAAAATATATAAGTTTCTTAGATTTACTTTCTCCACCACCAATGAGAGAAGAAAACGAAGTATGTAAATACTAAATTAACTTCCACTGGATAGAATTTTCAAGCACACTGTTCAGACACTATTATTGCCCAAACCTTAAGGTTGGTGCTACTTTTCTAAGAAGTTGTACCTCAAATGACAAAAAAATACAGTGTGATTTTGTCTAGGTATAAAGCAGTCAAAATGGAAAAAGATGAATGCCCATTATGATTACAGAATGGGAAAAATTTATCTTATTATCTGCAATATTCTCATAAAAGTCTGTGATGAGGAAGTTATGAAACTAAATGAATCACAAGAACTTGACCAGCAGTTTCCTGAGAATTTTAATCAATGTCTGAATGTATGTGGTATTTGAATTAGGAGTAAGTCACAGGAAATACCATGTGCTTTTAGAGCTCATCTCAGTTTAGCTGTTTTTGAAAAAACACATCAGAAACATAACAAGATTGACCATTTTACCTCTGACTAGGCGAAGCAGGAAGTACCTATGAGCATGACCACATACCCCTAATCAGCGATGAGCAAAGTCCTGAGGAAAAGCCCCACACATCTAAGCTAAGCTGCCTTGGAGGAGGGTGCTGGTGGAAAAGGGATTGCACATGACCCTAATGTCTCCTCATGACCTCCTACGTTTTTTAATGTTTTTCAGATCTATGATACAGGGCATGCTACCTCAGTTAAAGTGGAAAAACAGAATAAAGAGCCTTTGAAACTGAAATGAGCACAGAAGTAAAGCTTCATCTTGACATTAACATGAAGACTACAGATTAGAAGAAAACAAATTTTAGTCTCACCATGATGAGGAGGAAGAGAGCAAAAATTACTATTGTTATTCCACTGAAAATAATACCACTGTGTTGTTTCTTTTAAAGAGGCAGACACTGTCTTCAAGCAAAGCAGAAGTCAATCCAAGTATTGTGAAGTTTGGATATAATAAAAAATATGAGAATTAACTGCTTTTATTTTTCTAGCACTCAGGTTTGACATAATATACTCCTTTATTTTTCTTTAAATATGAGGTCTGTGATTTATATTCTATATTATGTCAATTAATTATATCAAATAAACTTTTATCCTTTTTTTTTTAAACATCTCCGTAATCAGAACTAAATGGAAAATAGATTCAAGATTATGAGTGAAGAAATTAATTTCATATCCAACAGAAAACTGAACTCTTTATTTAAATGATGGTAATTCAGTAGTAAAACCTTTTAATTATCACTACAAATACAGTCATCCAGAAGGCTTGTAGGCCAAACCAAGTGTTTTCCTTCATTGGTTTAAAAACAAACAAACAAACAAATTAATTGTGACAGAACAGAGCTTTCTAAACACTGAATGTTTTAGGAGGATTGTTATTATTTATTATTTTTAGGGCAGAGCTCTATTATCTTTGAGAAATTACTAAATCTCAGTTAAATTAAACAGCGCAACTGTACATACTTTTTACAGGCTAACTTAGTGACTACCATAAAGCCATCACTTTGGAGAAAAAAAAAAAAAAAATAAAGAAATTGAATTCTCCCTGTAGGGTGTCTGCAGGACCGCCCGGGACTGATTTACAAGTGCCTTGCAGTCTATTCAAAACTACTTAACTGCCATCTAGTGGCTGAGTAGGCTGACTTCATGATGTCCTTCAGACTCGTAACACCTCTTCCTTTATTTCTATTATTTCTCTTTCTGTTCTCATCCTTCCTTCCTGGCCTAAGAAACCCCAACAATATCAGATGATAGCAATTTAATTACAAAGTTTAGCTACTAGTCATGTAGAAAGAGGAACAAACTTGAACAGACATTTGCTGTTTAAATTATATTGAGATCTCAACTAAGAGAATTTAACTTCATATTTTAAAAAGTTCAGTTAATTAATCTGCTACAGTTTTAGGAAATAAAAAAATCCATTCAGGCTTTCTGAAAACAAATCAAAAAAGAAACCTGAAAATGGCAACATGTTTAAACTGAGAAGTAATTTCTAATAATAAGAATCAAAGATTTCTATCAGTAAAACTGGAAAACTTCTGCATATAAACTATATTTCATGAACATAAAATACTTGATTTGTACTTAACTTGCCCTGCCTGAGTAAAATGCTCTGCGTTTTAGCAGTTCCCATGACCCCAGCAGTAAAGTCACCTGACAGGTTTCCATCACCTCTTGTTTCATGCAAACTTTTGTACATTTCTGATAAAATATTATTTACTCCCAAGGCTAACAAGAAAGCACTATCTGTCTACATATGGTTCCTGATATTCATCTGCTTAAAGCTAAGATATCCCAACTCTAACATTACACATTGGACCTACAATTAGAACATTAGCTCTCCGCACCACATACTGGAAGCCTGCATTTAGTTTTTGCAAGATAAAAAAAAAAAAAAATCAGATTTATACCTCCGAATTATTTTTAGCTTTCTGTTTTCTGAAATTTGGGTATGCTGGCATGATTTTGCAGAAAGCTTACATTGATAGAGGTCTCCTTAAAATAAGATATCCAATTCTATTCATTATCATTTGATTCATATGGAAACTTCCAAAAACACTTGCTTCATTTATAGCCCTTTCTTTCCTTAATGAAAAAACTGTATACAGTAGATACTTGTGAATGCATCATACATTTTTATTGGCTGGCTTTTTTTTCTTATGCAAATATGAAACTTTTTTCCCCTGCTGAAATCCAAGACTTTGGCAACCATATTTTTGTGGTGAAAGTAACTGATCATTGCTTCCACAAGCCTTCTCTTCCCCCTTCTATAAAGGCACCTGTCAAACAGCGAAGGGATGGAAGAGAAGTGACACTTGTTTCCAGGTTCTTTCTGATTGAGTATCTCAAAAATGAATATGCAAAATCAAGCACTGTAAGAAGAGTCACAGTCATTGAACGGTTTGGGAGCTCATAAAGGAAGAGTTCCCAATTTTCCTCAAATTCCTCTTGAACAATTGTTCACTGGTCTCATCTACAGTTGGCCTTTACCCTGACAAAAGCTACATAATATCAAAATAAAACAGGTTTCACGTCAGACTCCAAGTATCATAGTCTAAAAACAGGCTTATAAAATCTTCCTTTTTTATTTTATTCTGTTTTATATTTCACCATTTCAGCCAAATCTTTCATCTGCCTTCCTTATCTTCACCTGTAAAGAATAATTTCTGAATAAGAGAGTTTTGAGCAGTGTGCATGTTTCTGAGATAAATTCTAGCGGTGACATTTTATAATAATAAAAAGTAAATCCCAGTCACACCAACATTTTATACTTTCTAAATAGACTGATTATATATTTATCTTAAAGGATTTCAAAACCTTTTTGCTTGTATTACTAAGTGTCAAAATTCAAACATTTCAAATGTCACTAAGCTATTAACTTAAGGAGTTAAAAGTCATAGTTAAAGGTAAGGAAAAACGTCCCTGCTGAAAGGTTGAGAGAGGAGTTATCAGGAAAAGTGTGGTAGTTAGGAATACTCTAAAGAGACACTCCAGCAGTCAGACTCATAATGTTTTTATAAAGCAGGATCTATCTTCAACATGGCAAAACCTGGCCTGTAATTTAAGTTTTTTAAGACTAGCATTGCTTCCCTATGATATTGTTGGAAAGCACACCAATAGATCATGCAGTAGAAATCTGTTTTCAGCACCTGAGAGCTGCCAAAATTTTGTCTGTTTTGTTAGTACCAGTGGAAGTACATGCTGTTCCAAAAAACCATATAATTTTGGTTGAGATTTATTCTTTGGCTAAAATGTGGTGAACCAAACCAAAGTGAACAACTCAGATGGAAACATTATGAGCATAAAAATTATTTTGATGGCAAGGTTTTCTGATGTAAATATAGTTTAAACACTCATCATAAAATATCTTATAACCAAACTGCTAGACACTGAAACAGTTTAGAAAACCTCACCTCCTGAGATGCGATTAGAGAGACCAGGCATCATCAATGGCATGAAGAAAAGTTCATTACATCTGGATGCTGACTTTTAAATAAAAGTAATGAGGGCTTTCTTCTTAAATGTACGTGGCACTCAAAATAGACAATCATCGCAAATTATCAAAAGTAGAAATTGAAAGTAATTTTATAATAAGATGCATAACACAACAAGGTCCCTTTCAAACAATGTCAGGTTTCCGATTTTGTGATGTACCAGTACTAATAAAAGCCTAGTTTTCATGTACTTATTTTACAATTAAAGGAGACTTTTTTTTGACTTCTTCCTTTTTCTATTTCTACCTACCATGTAAACAATATCAAGCTAATCTGAAAAGTGAGTTAAAATGTAAGGAAAATTGCTAAGGTAGCACAAAATATTGGGGGTACAAGACAGAACGTAAATTCACTCTTGTACAAAGTACAGCTGTCAGGTCTAAAGACCAGGTTTGAAGCTAAAGTTTCTAAACTAGGACATTCAATTTTTCTCTTCTTCCTTCACCAAAGAACTTAAGCCTAAGAAAACTTTCTGTGTTCACACTGAGAAAACTAAGAAGACATTGTTGTTCTTTGGCATTTCAAAACCGGGACTTGAAATGGCTGCCAATTTTTCTTATTTTTCCTCTGCTTAACTGTTCCTGCACTAAAAGCAAGCACACTCCTAGGTCCTCATTTTTTTTTAGTTGCAATTTTTAAAAACTAAGTATTTTGGACTCTTAAAAAACATTAGGACATTATGCTGCAAAACATGAAGAATATATCTAACATTGTGAAGATAAGGAAATGGACGGGATGTAGATATAAAAGCTCCTTCCAGTGTCAAGTACGTACAGAATCCAGGCTCTGTGTGTTACTTCTCCTTTTAATTTAGAATCATTTTGAACCTTTTAGTTAACTGCTTATAATAAAAGTGAGATAATTTATCTGCATCATGTTACAGTTGTGTTTGTTTCTATATCAACAATCTTAAGTTATTTTTACCAGTATGTGGAAAATGTCTTTTCACAGGGAGAGTAAAAAAGTCTGCAAGTAGACTTAGACTTAGCTGATCAATTCCTAATTTCACACTAAAACTCTCTTCCTTTTGACGTATCAAAAGAGAAAAAGAAAAATCTCCTACTGTGCTAACTTCAACCACCACTTGCTTTTTTTCAGAAATAAAAACTCTGGACAAGCTAGACAACTAATAAAAGAGGATAGAACTCTAATGGAAACACATCCTACTATTTCATCACTTCAAAAAAAAGTAAAAATAACAACAGGAATGATCTGATTGCAGTAAAGGATTTACCTACAAACGTGAAGGCCATTCTACTTTCTAGATATTTTTTATAGACTGATATAGTTAGACATTAATGGATAGGTAGAATAGAGTCAACTGCTTGGGACTGTACAGAAACCATTTGAACACATGACAACCTTTTATCCACATAGGGTTCCTCAAATTAAAAACTTTCACTCTAATTTTCAAAATAAACCAGAAAGACGATGACTTAAGACAGCAAAAACTTGAGATGACTTTCTGCAAGTGAGATGATCTTGCTAGTTCTGCACTTTGCTGATGAATTATATAGAATGGAAGAAGTACACATTACTGTCATAAGAGATCAATAATGAGAAAGAGAGATGGGAATCTCTAACAACACAAGCAAATGTAATTCAGTAATTGGAGAAAATAACAGAATCGTTTTAAAAATAACAAAAAGATCCTAAGCTGAAGTAAATGTAATTTGTTCAGGCAACCACACAGTGCTCTACTGCTGCTGGTTACATTTCATTCTGATAGTAATTCTCATAGTACTTTTTTTTTTCTTTGGGGTGGGGGAGTATACTACCTGAGCACTCATAAATACACTTCAATTAATTACATATGCAATAATAAAACCTTGTTTCTTGCAATGAATTAAAGCCCTAGAGACAGTTTAAATATGCTCCTTATGTACAATAATTTCCCAGAAGTATAGGAAAACATACTTTTTCTCAACAAAGACTAGAAGCATTTGCTAGTTAAACTTGAGTGATAAATATAAAACCAATATGGGAAAAATATATTTTAGGTTGAACTTCACATATTGCAATGTAGAATAACTTTGTAACACTAAGGCTCTAATTTTAAAATGTTCCTTATTATGGAGGTAACCAACTAAAAGAATTCCTTTAACGTTGTTTGGCAAGACAGAAATCATAGAAAGTTCATACACCTACTCTTCCCACCCATCACTCATAAAATATGTGATCAAGCCCAAATTAAATTACAAGTCTAATGATCAGTAGTACACATTTAACTGGGCATTCCCTCTTTTCTCCCTGAAAAGCAAATTACTGATCAATTTACAAATGCTGCTCAATGCAGTGATGTTTGAACCATCTTGTCACTAACAAAATCCTCCCACAAAAACAAAAGAAAGAAACAAACAAAAGCTGCAAAATACTCCACAAAAACCCAAACCCAGAAGGGAAATAAGGAGGGGCAAACAAGAGATTTTAAGAGCTTTTGGTCACTCCTTGTTTCAAACCAGTATTTCAGGAAACCGGAACTTTACCTTCCTTCTTATGACTCCCAGAACAATTGAATGGTCTTATTCACTAGTAAGGTAAGTCTATTAGCTAGTCTTTTAAGGAAACAAAATTTGAAGTTCCTCAAGCCCATCAAACTGTATCACCTTTAATGAAGAATAGAACATGTATGGTGACATGCTAAAAAGAATAAAATAGAATGTGCCTACGTTGCACAAGTCAAAATCCGACTGTCTCCACTGTCCCAATATTACATCTCCTTTTCAGCCCAGCATGGCACCCTTAACCTGTTCACTTACTATCACAGCTATAAGCTGCAGAGGAGAATCACAAAAAAACCCCAAAACTCTGCCACTATTATTTACACAAACTTTTGTAGATTAACCAATATAACCAGTTCTATTATTATTCCTGAGTAATGTCATCAGACATAGTGTAGACTTCTGAGTGAACAGTAACAATTTTTGTAAGAATCACCTTAGGCAGGCAGGAACTTTCAGTCTCTGTGCCCAGGTACATTATGGAGCATACAAAAAACTCACTTCTGAATGTTTTCTTTCAGAGCATTCAGTACAAAAAACTATTTTAAAAATGTCTGAGAGAAGTACTGCTTTTGTACTCTCTTTACAAAATGATAGATAAAACATTTCTGTTAGAATCTTACCTGCACCCGCTGAACATCATCTATGCATTGCTTCTCTGTTTCCAGGACTGTAGATTTCAACTCTGAATTTGAAAAGATACAGATTTTAAACTTCTATATATAAAAAATTAATTGATCTTTTGAATTACACATTAAAAAAAATTCATGAAAGGAGGGCAGAGTTAAAAAGAAAATAATGTCAACTGTCCCACTTTCCAAATTATCTCTAACATCCACCAAACAGGTTATATGTATAAATAAACCCAGCCAAAACTCGATTTGCAATGTATGTATCATGACAAAAATCTCAACTGTTACCATCTTAAACCTGAAAGAAGTCCTTTTTGATTGATCAAAATTTCTGATTCAAAGAGGAATAGTTACTTATGGCTTTGTTATATACATTTCACAGGTCAAGGGAAGGTTCTCATGCCTTTCATCCCACCTAATATCAACAAGAAGTATTTCTGTCTCTAAGATTGATGACTGTTGCCAGCTATGTTGGCTTTTTCATGCCCTCCACTGGTCCTCTTCTGCCCTACCATTGTAATTTGAAATCTTCACAGTGACATATATAGTGATAAGATCTGAACAGGGCAACAAAACTTAAGACATCACACTAGATTCTGTTTCTTATTTTAAAACCAGATTACTTTTCTGATCTTAAAAGAACCTCACTGGGACTAAATTTGCTTGCCTATAAGGAAATAATGAGAAAAAGGAAAACAAACAACTCCATGGCAGCTATACAGTGCAAAGGTCTCTAACCAGTTTAGCAACTACTGCTCATGATGCCTCTTTATTGATCATAGCATAATTTTGTACACCTGACAAGAATAGAAATATTTTCGTTACACCTGCTCAGAGAATATACATGTGCATATTTCTTACATCTTTTAAAGGTACCACTATTCAACAGGGAAATCTCTTGGCCATTTGAAGAAATAGCAAAGCAGCTGTGATCCAAAACCTCTGGATAGGAGACTGAGGGGAGACCTCATTGCAGTTACAACTTCCTTGTGAGGGGAAGAGGAGGGGCAGGCACTGATCTCTTCTCTGTGGTGACCAGTGACAGGACCAAGAATGGCCTGCAGTTTTGTCAGGGGAGGTTTAGGTTGGATATCAGATAAAGGTTCTTCACCCAGAGGGTGTTTGGGCACTGGAACAGGCTCCCCAGGGAAGTGGCCACAGCACCAAGACTGGCAGAGCTCAAGAAGTGTTTAACAATGCCCTCAGGCACATGGTGTGACTCTTGGAGATGGTCCTGTGCAGGGCCAGGAGTTGGACTCGATGATCCTTGTGGGTTCTTTCCAACTCAGCATAACCTGTTGTTCTGTGATTCATAATTCCTACACATTTACCCCCCTCACATCTTTCTGACAATCCCAGCTGCTGGGAGACAAGACACACAAGGGTGAAGTTTCATTGCTAGTGTCAATTATGCTGCAAGGCTACCCCTTGAAAATAAACAACCCACAACTTTTTTTTTACCTGGATGTGGAGAGGCCGCCATTAACAGGAAATAATCTTTTATATTATTATGTTTGAGAGAAATTTTAATATAAATTTGATCTTTGCTCACAATAGGTTTATTCTTTGATGATTTTCTACTTCTAGACATTTACATGCATGACAGTGTTTTCTATCATGCAAATTAGCACAACTACCTCCCTTACTCAAAAGTACTTAAAAATAGTAACAAACTGCTCCTATCTATTAGTCAGTATTTAACAGATTTGTCAGTACAGACAGATTTGTCTAGCTTATTTTTACCTGAGACAGGTTTTGTTCTAAAAAGGGTTCTCAATATAAGCTGAAGTCAGGGTGATATGACTGCTTAACTTTAAGGTTAACTTGACAAAATTTAGCAAATACAATCTCTTTCCATCAAATTAATAGGTTTTTATCTTTGTTAAGCAAAATTTAAAAAAAAAAAAAAAGGCACTACCACCACAGTTAAAAAACAAGAAACAAACAAACCACACATAAACAAAAATAAACCAAAAACCTCAAAAACCAACCAAACAAAAAAGGGCTAAAAAAAAGGAAAAAGTGCTATATGACAAGTGAAACCTTTCCTTTAAACCAAACCAACCACTACTTTTTGGTAACTTTTTGGGGGGTTAGAATTTTTTTTTTTTTATTTTTTTTTCAGAGACTAGTGTTCTAGCAACTGTTTGATTTTGCAGAAGATGTGTAGTCTGAGTCTTCACAAGTGGTTGAAACATGGGAGACAGGACAACCGGGGTCTAGTACCGGCTTACTTGCCTTTTCCTATATGTTTAAATAGAATAGTATCAACAGCAAAGCATTAAAATAATTGAATTTCAAATACCCTGTTGAATTTAGATTCAGACAATGTGCTGAGATGTGAGAATGGTAGACTGAAAAACCGTAAGAAGTGTCAGGAACAGATTTGGGGTATTCAATTAGAAAATTACTGGCATACATACTGATCTTTTTGGTGATATTGACTCATTTCGTGCAAAACTCTCTCTCAATCCAGAATTGAAAATTATTTTTGGCACAAGCATCTGCTGACTTGAACGCAAATTCACATTAGGTATTTCCAGATTTCACTTTTTAAATAAACAGCCAACCCAAAAAACCCTCTGAAACAAAAAAAAAAAAAACAAACTAAAAAATCCCCAAACAACAACAATCCACCAGACCAAGGAAAAACAAAGACCAACAAAAACTCCTGACCACTCAAACAGGCCTTTTCTCACATCCAATGATGTTCCATAATACAGAGCATACAGCAAAACTATTTAATACATACTATACTAAATAAATTATTAACTGCTTTGATAATTTAGAAAAGATTACCTAAAACCTTGCAGAATTTTGTCTTGCCTTACTTAAAACTTGAAGGCCTGTAACTGTTCTCATGCTAATATGCATAATAAAAACAAAGATTCTCTTTAAAAAAATATCCTGCTGCATTCCTTTCTCTCTCAATATTTTTGTCTAAAATGCATGTGGTTTTTTTATGAACTATTGTTTCTAACATTAATATTAAATCTGTTTAATCTAGACAGCAATAATTACATACAATACTAAAACCAGTTACCCTGCACACAATAATTTAAACCATTTTAAAAAATGTTCATCCTCTACACCTTTCAATGGTGCATAAACATAAAATAATTTAGTAACAAATCTTGGGGAAACTGTTTATCCTCAGGTTTCACATCACTCACCTCCAGGTTCTTCCAAATGGCAAGCATGCAAACAGTGAAAAAAAAGTTATTTATCTACCTGAGTTGCATTCAGAATTACAATTTTTCTTTTTCCCTCCATGACCCACACTGAAAAATCACACTAAAATACAATAAATAGATTTTAAAAACTATATATGTTACATTTAGAAAGAGTTACCATATACAATTTGCCACTTGGCTTCTAACTCTATTTTCTTAATGTTTTTGCATTTGAGAGGGCAAGGGTTGAGATAAGGAACAGACAAGTCTTGTACACATTATATCCACGTAGCAGATATTAATTAGAACAGAATAATCAAACAGAATGTAATAGTATTAAACAGAATAACGCAAGATTGTAACAAACCATGTATAAAATGAATATATATAAAAATTATTAATATTTTTCTTTTGGTAGAAATACACTTTCAAATGCATCTTTACATTTCAAAATACTTTAAGTAATCAATTTTATTCTGGATTTCAGAGCACAACATTGTTTTAACTTGCACCAGCTTCTGCTAGGCTAAAACTCCAAAATAAAATAGTAAGTTACGAATCCTTTTGTTTTTCCAGTGCAGAGTATGTTCATAAATACTCTGATCACACATCCACTACCTAAGTCTCCAGGTTGAGAAACCCAGCTCTCAGAGTACCTGACTGAATTCTATTACCACATATAGCAGCACTTTCATTGAATACAGCATAAAAGAGTAGATCATAATGTTAAAAACTGGACCAGCTCAACAGTCCAGTTGAGTAGTACTGCACTGCTCCACTCTCTGAATTGCACCAGTGAGGTGGCTGCAGAAACGTTTCCTCAATCTCCAATAGAACTGCCTAGGTAAAACTCACAGCACAAACAGAATGATAGAGCAATATTCCATGTTTATCAGCATCACTTATTTTGCTTGTGAACACTGAAATAAGTGCTACCAGTAAAGTGTCGCCATGATAAATGGTGCCCATGCAAGAAATTGTTCTGGAGGAAGTGGCAAAGAAGTCACAAAGAGAAGTAAATCTGAAATTAACTCCACTCAAAGCCTACAAGCAATAAAAAGAGATCTGTTGAAATAAAATTTAGTTTGTGAAATCTAAAAAACAAAAAAAGGAGCAGTAGAAAATGGAAAATTTGAGAATACCCAGTGGCTCTCTATGGAGGGGATGGGGATGAACGCAATCTAGAAGTGTTGAGAGCTGCTGAATACTAACTAACGGAAAGCAAAGCCTCCAAGAACCTGTGGTATTTGTGCATCAACACTACTAACAGAAAACAGGCTTGAAATTCTCTTCTAAATTTCTTTGTCAGCTACAGTAAAGGGTTTTTCGTTGTTTGGGGGGAGTGGGGGCCTTGGGGTTTTTTTGGGGTCGATTTTATTTCAATTCCGAGCTTAAACAAATCCCTTAATAAGCATGAAGAAGACTGCAGAAATTTGGTTGGTAGTATAACCTCACAAATTTTAAGATAAACTGACTTAGTAAACAAGACCTCAATTTTTTTTTTCAGATACACTTTCTCTACCTCTCTATCAGCACAGGACTGCTGAATCTACAAAGGAATACCTTACACCACTCAAATAACTTTCAGTATACCACCAGTGGGCTTTTGAATTTTTCCATACTTTTAAGAAGAGAGAAGAACCCACATTTCATGGCTCTGAAGGTACGTAAATTGCAAAAGAACAAAGGTCATGACACCTGGTAAACTCCTCTAAGTCAGCAGATGCCAGAAACACATCTTGGTTGTTAACAAAAAGAATGCATTTTTGCTGGATATTTTTTATTAGATTCATACTAGCTAACACTGTTTCTGATGCTAATCCAAGATTTTCAAAGCCAAATATTTGTCAGTAGGTAAGACACTAGGCTTATATCTTGGACCTAAAAACCAGCATCTGTCCCTATGCTACACATTTATCTTGTCTGAAAAATACCTTCTTCCGAAATTTTGAGTCTTTGTTCTTCATCTGGAGGTTTGGGTGGGGGCCACGCAGATGGAATTCTCCTTGGAAAGCTTCCTTCAATGTAATCTGCTGAATGTGTGGGTTGGCTAACTGCAGCCCAAGTATAAAGCTGGTCTTGCTGTGATTATTTAAAAGAAAAAAAAAAAAAAAGAAGAAAAAAAAAGTTGAGAAGTTCATATAGAAATACAAGCTCAAAATATCTAAGCTTTTGTTTCCAGTACAAATAACTCAATATCCACTGCTATGTCAAGGCCAACCTGGTTTTGTGCTTCTCATCTCCTGATAAAGACTTAAAACAAATCTATATTAAAAGAATTATTTCTATTAACAACAGAAAATTAAGCTTTGAGTTATCTACAGCAAAACAACATGCTAGGATACAGCTCAGCACTCTTTGGAGCATAAGAAATTCTTTTCCCCTTCTTTTCTTATAGAGATAACACATTCTGTCCATCATGACTGCACTTGGTTACATATGGCTAACTTTATGGGTTAGAGAAAAATATTTCCATCCACTCTCTATATAATCTTTTTACTCCAAATGCACAAGCAAGGGATGTGAGCAGGATTAGTTCAGCATAAATTAAAATGATATTCTTTCAAGCTTTCTTTTTATCATTTACATTTTCATATTCTTAGGCAGGTAGAAAGGTGGGTGTTTTTTGGAGTAAAGTGAAAAAAACCCCAACAAAACAAAAAAAACAAACAAAAAAACAGCTAAAAGTATTCTTAGTCCTGTGGGCTCAAATCAGATTACATCCTTATTACTCATAGCTTTGAGTTTGATTCTATGACTAAAAGTAGGACATGTAGCGGCTGTCTGATGAAAACTAGGGCAAACTTATGCTTTAAGAAAACAGATTTTAGATGATCACAATTCAAGCAGTTACACTTGTGACTCCTAGTATGCATCAACATGCACACCTTGTGATTAAACCTCTAGAATGCTGTAAATTCTATAAAGATCATTCACAGCTACTGCATGAGGATCCTAGTGAGTGATCTGGAAAGATGCAAATATTGCAATGCAAAACTAGAAAAATAAGATCAAGTTACAGGATAAAAATAGAGTCATATGACAGTAATACCTTCTAACAGAGATGAGGTTTATTAGACTTTGGACATGTTATTGGCTGAGTAAAACATTGCTAATATGTATTTTTCATGCTACGTATTTACTTTTTCGATTTTTTTTTTTTTTTAACTTGAGACACACTAAACTTTGAAGAGATGTGAGTGGGAAGAAGAAAATGACACTTTTTTGTGGGATAATCACTATTCTATGTGACCAAGTTTTTACTTACATAAAGATAAGTTGTGATAAGAGTGATAAAGTTCTATAGAGAGCAACTTGGAACAGACAAATGCTGGTAAAAAGTAAAAAGTTTTGGTTTACAGAGGGTACCCCAGTCAGGGTCAAAGCAAGCTTATTAGACCTTCCCAGCATGAAAAACATGATAAAAATCCAGACACATACCTAGACCTTTGATAAAGGTAAAAATAAATGGATAAAAAGTTTAATAAAAAATAAGACCAGGTTCTTTACATAGCCCTGAACTCTACATTCCTTGAAAACCCTGTCCTTTCCATTAGGATGTTACCGCATTTGAACATCGAAAAAGGCTTGATTAATGCAGTCCTTTAAGTGACCTAGTTCTTTCCCTTTGTCTAATGCCAATTTTTTAGAGGATAGGTACTTCTGAGTTTATGCTCAATTTCTAGTAATGTTTCAGTGAAAAGGGGAGGGAGACCCATACCTGTATATACTGCACAAAAAAAAAAAGGAAAAGACTGGATTTTGCTATTTGTCACATTTCTGCGCCATCTAAATCTCAAAAACACAGAGGTTTCACAGAGGTTAATTGCTGCCTCTACTACCTTATGCAATCCAGGGAACACAAGGAAGAACACACACTGCAGTGTTAACTGGTTAAGCACAGTTGATTTTCCATAGGATCACATGTAGGGTTATAGAACAATAAAATGAAAGACAACAGACTGTAGATAATACTGACATAGCATGAATGAGGAAGACAAACAGTTAAACTGTTCTTGGACATGACATTTCAACATGTCGGTTTTTGAAATATTTAATACAATCATTTAACAACAGAATTTTGAAGTATGATTAGTCAACAGGAATTAAGATGCATTTAAAAAATAGCTCAGAATTATTGTACAGATGGGATACATTATGAAGATAATAAAATATGAAGAACCTGTACTCTTGCTGATGTAATTTACAGCATATAAACTATGAACCATTATAGATTAAGACATCACACAACTCCATAATCAACTCTCAATCCCATATGGGAGCTTTGTTTGTGAATATAAAAGACAGAATTTTTGTTTGTATTGCATTTGGAGGGGCGGGATCCTTTTTCATTCACTATTCAACATAGAGAAAGACAATGGAATAGTCCCATTATGTAATAGAAATTTACAGATGTAAATGTAGACTTGCAAAAATGCCTCAGGAGCACTTGCACTACAATGAAAATGTATACATTTTCAACATGTAAACAACTACTTCCAGGTTGATTGCAAGGTTATAAGCATAATTTAAAATATGAAAAACCTTCATGACAGAGAGGTAGTCTGAAGCTCTAGACTTCAAGTTGATAGTCCACAGTTTACACTTTAAAATGGAGAAAATTAACCCTGTCTCTACTTTCATACCCTTCAAAAGAGATGAATCATTTATTTGAATGTACTAATTCCTATGCACTGAAGCTATGGTCCAAAATCTAATCCTCTTTGTTCTGTCTTTAGCTCCTTGTCAGTTAACATACTAACCCATCTCATTTCTCCTTTTACAAATCTGATAATGCCATAAATGCACATGATTATTAGAACAGTTTGAAGAAAGTTATATACAGCTAATTCTATAGTAAAGTAATACTTAAGCAAAAGAAACAAAATAATCCAAAATTAAAAATACAGATTTGTTTTTATCATTAATAACTATAACACAATCATCTATGATCCTAGATTCCCACATTCAACTTTTTCTCCCTTAATCTTTTTATTTCAGAGACAATTTTTCCTAAATATCATTGTACATACAATCAGTGAACAGCCTTACCGTAATCAAGCTTTGAATACATCTGGAATTTCCTCTTCAGCTTGCACAGAGACCACTATTTAGTGTTTAAAGCATCTCTTTTGAGGGAAAAAATACATATGTATTCTCATAATGAATGATCCCAGTCTTACTTATTCAGACCCATTTCTAGGCAGACACTGAAAGCTTAAAGCTGTCTGAGTCCAGTGCACTAAACCCGATGTCAAGAAGAGTTCTTGTTTCCACACATCCTTACACAGCACTTTCCACTGGTTCTTAAAAGTGCAGAGCATCTGCACATGGGCGAGGCAAACTGCCTGCAGGATCTGATGGTGCCTAATCAATATACATTTTACCACTTAGAGATGCTAGCATTTAGAATCACAGAGAGTCAGGTCTGTAGTTTAACTCACTCTCTTCCCAGACAGCTCTCAGTATGCGCAAGAATGTCTTTTTGTAACAACTTTTCATTCTCTGGTACCACAGTGTTACACTTCAAGTACATAACAGATTAAATATTAAATATGTTCCTTCACTGCTTGAGCTGACGATGTTTTCCAGCAAATCTTTAAAATGGAAACCAATGCTGTAAGCTACTCAAAGAAAGGGCCTCTAGCACATGACACATACAAGGAGGCTGGCAAATCCAGAACCAGGGCCAGGAGCTAGACCTCCAGCAAACATCAGAAGTCATTTTGATGGGCCTGGAGCTTTCAGAAAAGGGGTCACACATTTTTCACACAGACTGAGTTACAGATGAGTATATCCCTCACTGTAGGAATATGTAACCTTCAACATATTCTTCATTGTTCATGGAGATATAGAGGTAATAAAATCATCTGTTCAATGCTTCTTCAATTATTAATCAACAGTTTACCTGCTTCCAGTTCAAAACACAGATAGCCATTGTGATAAATGCTTAAAGGAGATACAAGAGATGGAGTTGAAATAACACATTTACCTAAAATAGTTGCAAAAGCATGGATTAGCAATGTGAGAATCAAGGAGGGGGAAAATCTGACCAGAAGTATTTTGACAATACTTGTCAACAAGGAAAAAAAATCAATCAAAAGTGCAGTCAGGTGGAGGGGTGAGGCAGTGCAGGCCCACACTGCTATCAGGAGTCACCTTTGCTCTTCAGCTCAGCACAGCAGTAGACAGGGGAAGTACATCAGTAGTACCTCTAAACTTTCTTACAGGAAAGTGCATCTGTACTAACTTCCTGATGGCTCCTGTATTAAGCCTTGATGCAATTGGGCTCTACCTTGTAGGAAATTTACTTTCAAACAGTAAACGTGAAAAATATTTCATTAGAACCTCAAACAATCAGTTGTCCTGAAAAAGGGAGGACAGAAGGGTTAGCATGTTCACAGACAGGTACAAAGGGGTCAGGAGTAAGCACAAAGTGAGAGTTACAAGAAGGTCCCTATTTATCAAATCAGTCTGGATGACATTCAATAGGAAGAGGTGAAGGAATGGGTAGAGGAAATACACTGCATTTAAGATGGAACTAGATGAACTCAGAGGAATTACATTTTATGATAATTGGGATAAGAAGGGACCAGGCTCTGTGTCTCAGAGGTGTTTTCCAGGCTAACAGCTCCAGAGAGCTTGTACTGCAATTGTACATAACTGTTTGTCATTGACTCTGTTTCAAGTGCATGGAAGGAGTTTATTTTTTCCATTTAAGAGGTTTAATCACTCTAGTATACTAAGTATACAGCTTCTAAAATGAAATAAAGTCAAGGGCATGTTCCCCACTGCACACAAATAGTTAATTGGAGAAGCAAGGTTTTAGTTTGAGAAACAAGAGCCACACTACCTCAAAATGCTCTTATCAGCAGAAGACTTCTTTATTTTAAGCAGCTTTTAAAATAAAGTAATCAATACTATCAAGAATGGGGAAAGTGGCTTAATTTTTGAGGAGAGGTTCAGTAACAAAGCACTATCTTGCCACAGACAGAACCAGAGCAGTCATTAAACATGGCTCTCTCAACTTGTATTACTTTTGGCTGTACTAGTGAGCACAGATGCCTTGCAAGGTTGAAAAACGGCAAGCCCTTCATAATACTGTAATGTGCTGATGAAGTAGCACTTTGTCCTCATGAACCAAATTTGATGTATAAGCATTTTATTTGAGTAATATTTTTTTCTTTTCAGAGAACCAATGTACCCCAACCATTACTTTAAAAACACTTCAAGTGTCAAAAATCATGAAACATTTATTTCCCATGAAACCTCCTCAACCAAAAACAAAAATCTTCTTTGATCCAATCAAACTTTGCAGAAATATGAGAGGCAAACAGAGCCAATAACTCTACAATTCAGGTTCTCATGGGGAAGGAAATCAGGAAACTAAATTTTAGATTTCCACATCTATGCTCATTCTGTCCCAGAGTTACTGTTTTGGTCTTCCTATTCCACAGCAACTTCTGCATTTTATACAGCTGAATAGGTTGAACTGATGACCTTACAACAAGTTTTTCTTGGAAGGCAGATTAGTGTCTAGTTTTCTATAAAATAGAAGAACATTAAGATCTAACCTCTTTACACATCCAATTTGAACTCCCACTTGCCAGGCCACATCCCAAGACTACTACATTATCAGCTGTTACTTGGATCACCTGACAGTTTGTCCTTTCTCATTAACTCTCCAGAAAGTGTAAGCCAAGACAAGAAGTTTCTCCATTAGGAGTTCTTTTACACTTACACTGACACAGTTCCATAATAAGCTTGGTTTCTGACAAATTTGAATTGCCCCCCCACCCCCGCCAAAAACTTTGAAAATTCCTTTCACCCCTATTCAATTTGACAATGTGATTATTACTACAGTAGAAATTTTCTCGTGGAAAAACAGGCATGCACTATATACAATTCTCACTGTACTCTCAATTCCAAGCTGGAAAAAGACACAGAATTCTTAAGAAAGTGAATTAATGTACAGAAAGTCATGAAATATAAAGATCTATTGAGGCAACAAGCTGTCCACCTTCACCTCATGCACAATGACTCTCAAAATGTTAAAGATGGTATAAACTTAGCATACAGTATAAGCCTCTTACAACAGTTCCTCACAATAGCAAGCAGGTAAGCAATGTTCTCTGCAAAAAGAAGCATCAAAACCTAGCAATGTCCTACATATGAAACACCTCAATTGAAACTGTACACAGTAGCATCACCACAAGTAAATTGATAGAAGAATGAGAAAGAAAAAAGAGAAGACAACTGCAAGGCCTAAGCTAACAGCTATAAAATAAGTATGCAATTGCAGTAAAAAAAAATAAGCAGGGAAACAGCATAAGGTCAATACTTCAGTCATGTGATCAAACAATTGTTTCCATATCACTGCATTTGGGAATATTCAGAGTTGCTCATCACAAAAGACAAAGTGTCATACAGTGTGACTGGGCAGTGGAAGAGGGGACACAGGGGCATTGATGTAGCCAGAATGATCTGTCATGGCATCCTACCTAACAGAGATTAAAACAGCAGATTAATGATCTGTTTCATCTGTTCTAGTCCACAATTTTCACTTGCTAACTTTTCAAGTTTTATTTGCTATTGATTTCCAATATACTGCTTTGACAAATTTCATAAGATGGGATAACGTTCAGTCTTACTCATTTTATGCCCAAGCATTGAAAGTATGCTTGAAGAAATGCTGCATTGTTGCAAGCTCTGTGCTGCAGTTTGGAATTGAAGTTCTCCTGCCTGATACGACTTCTGGGGAAAGATCTTTGGACACTGATCACTGTTATTTTGGTTCTCTGACTTCTGAGAAAGAAGTCTGCCTGCAATCTGTTTACCTACTGATTTTCAGATGGGCATAAAATGCAAACAAGTTAAATTAAGTTGTGACTTCATGCCACTAATTTCTTCTCCTTCTGACCTGCAAGTCCCACCATCTGCTACTACTCAGCAGAAAAAAAGAAAGAAAGCAGTGTCTTTGTTTCCTTAAAAAGCATTTGCATCACCACGGGTGGCCACGAGATAATAGAAAAACACCCATTTTTATAGCATTTCCCATTCATGCTGTCTATCTCCCTACTTCCTTGGGGAAGCATTATTTCAGAAACAGGTGACAGCCTAGTCAGGCATTGTAACTACAAATCTCAGAAGGCGAAGTGCCTATCCCAAACTGTCAAACAAGACTATATATAAAATCACATCATGGCACAGTAAAGAACCACACCATCAAGAAAACATCCATTTATCTGTTTGGTTACAGAATATGCTGAAGTAGTTGATAAATTGAGAAGGAATTAACAGCCATACTCAACACAGTAACAGCATTAAAAAAAAGCACTGAGAAAAAGACATAGAAAGCCAGCCTAGTCAAAATTAAACCAGAAACAAAGGAAGATGCAAGTTTAGTGTGCATTTCAGACATATGGAAGAAGATAATGTCACTTGAAAAAGAAGTAGGCTTAGTGGTGAACACAGTGGTGTTGAGTTAATGGTTGGACTCAGTTATCTCAGAGGTCTTCACCAATATTAAAGACACTATGATTTGGGACTAAAAGAGTCTTTCACAAAGCATTAACTTCTTATATCATTCAGTCAGAGGCTAACAACTCACAACCGCTAAAAGGGAAAAAACATAAAAGGCAAGCAGGAAATAGCTTTTCAAAATAGCAAAGGCAAGCATTTTTTTCAGAGAACAGCATCTGTGTAGGCTTTTGCTAATCTATCTTTCTATAAGTTATCCACTTACTAGCTTGACTTTTTAAATTTATTTTTATTTAAAACCCGTTTTCCTTTTATAAGATACTACCAGAAGAATGAAAGACTAAAGATAGCCTTATGAGTAAGAAGCCATGACACACGAGGCAATAATTAGCAGCATCTCCATGAAACAGGAAACTAGCAATAAAGGACATGTATTTCTAGACAGGGAACCTGCCACTGAATACTTACTTACTCTTTAAGATACTCTTTACATTATAAGAGTGGGTAGGAAGAGCTATAGCAAAAGCTTCCGCTGATTCTCAACAGTATACACATTAAAAACCCCAATCCTGTCTATTTCTGTTACTTTTAAAGCTTTATTTAACTTTTATTTTTCAGACTAATCTTTTATTCTGAGCATCTGCCACCATCTGTTTCAAAAGAAATAATTGATGAAATGGGTCAAGATCGAATATTCAAGTTTTCTCATAAGTTCTTAAAACAGTTCTAAAGTTTCTGTCCTTTGGGCTATAACCTGAAATTTGACAAAAAGGCCACAGATACTTCATGAACATGTCACCTCCATTCACCACTAAGAGCTATCCAAAAACCTGAGTAATTTAGAAGCCTGTGGAAACTGGACACTGTCCTCAGCATAAATGTGATGACAGCTGCTAGTTCTCTTAAGATTTGTGCTTTCATTTGGCATTTGTTGATCCTTCATGTTTGCCATATATTAAAAAAGAAGTAAGCATCACATCCCCAAAGCATAGTTACACCAGAAACATAAGTGCTAAGAATTTAATTTAAACTGGCTTCCAGAACCCATTATAATACTGCCCTGAGAAACTAAGAAGCTGTAAAAGTTTTCTTTAGTTTTAATGCACTACTTAATTGCAGTCAGACAGTGGGAATACAATAAGAAATTTAAAAGGGGGCATCTACCATTATTTAATGGCCCACACTGAAACCTAGAATATCTTGAGAGAAATAAAAAAAATCCAAACAGATCTCTTATGTGTTACTGAGAAAACGCGCACAAGATTTGGGTACACATTTCTAAGACAGAGAAGCAGAGGTGACCACCAGGCATGAGTAATAAAGATGATGAGAATATTATCAGAATGTGCAGTTGCAAACATGTCAAGACAGCAGAGAGTTCAGCATTAGACATGTTAAATTAAATTCACTGGAGGATATCCAGAAAAGGAAATCAGAGTGAGAGAATAGGACTTCTAAATAATCTGTTTCTATTCATCTCAAACCACGAGCAATAGATCACAGAGTGAACAAAACTTACTGAATTATTTTCATGAACTGTAACCTAATCTCTTAAAAAAACAAAGTCTGTGAGACCACATTTATGCTAGAGAGGAATCATGGACTTTTTTCAACATAAAAAAATAATAAATTAAAGCTTAGAAATATATGGGATCAGTCACAAAAGTAGAAAAGAAAGGATTCAAGAAAGTATTTCACAGAGAAAGGGTTGATAATCCTGAAAAAAAAATATAAAAGTATGACCTAAGAGACTTTACAAGCACTAGACCAAGATGAAAATTAAAACAGCCCAGTCAGTAACCTGAAGGAACACTCAAGAACCATAGCTGGATGGAGAAGGCAGGGAGAAAAAGGTGGTAGGCAAACCTGGCAGGGACCAGGACAGGTCTACGAGAGCTTTGTTGATGGCAGTTTCAGATAAATGAAATATCAACCAAACTGGAAGCAATCCAAGCCTGAACTGGGGGCACATCTGAAAAACTCAGGCATGAAAGAAGAATATGGCACTGGCTGTGCTCGGAATTCTGGAGTAAGGCCAAAAAAAAAAGTATCTCTTAATTCTAGACTGGTGAAATTTAGGTATTACTTAAGCCTAATCTGATTCCTCTGTCTTTGAAATAAGTGGTTAGATCAAAATTAAAATCTTGCTCTAATGAGTTAAACAAACAAAGAGTAAAAAATCAAAAACCTAAATAAAAAAAACCCCAAAGTACAGACATGGAGGGGAGATGCAAGATGGGACATGACTCACAGATCTTACATGTCTTTTTTTAAGTAATATAAAGCATTACCATATTTTTTCCAATAATTACTAATTGTTTCATTTCCTTATATAACAACCAGCATTTATTTCTTGTAAAATATCTTAATTAATCTAAGAAGCGAAATCAGCTAGGAGAAGCATAATTTTGAAGTTCTCAGCCATTAGACTTTATACTGCAAGTTCTAAACATTTTCAGTTAGTAGAACATGTAATAAATAGATAGGTGCACTGTGATGACCCAGGCTGAAGCAGAAACCTATTCTAAAGCTCAACAGCAGCAGCTTTCACCTTTACACCATGTGGAATTCAGCTCCTGAGATACCAGTGTTCAAGACAGATGTACTCTCCCAGAAGTAGAATGCACTACTAGTTACAAACACTGGGCTTTACTCCTCTTCTGATACTGTGTTACAGGAATGTGATCTATTTAGGGGACTTATGTAGAAAAAATGTCACAGATGCTGCGTCATTTGTGGCTTATTGATAGTCAAATTAAGATCATTGCTAGGACAGCAGCATCTTATATTGCTGCCTTTGACACACGGTTCACATGGCATGGGCTACTATTATGTCCATCCTGCTGGATACATTAAATGACATGTAACTAAAATGGTTGTTACTAAGACAAAGCCAATTAACAAAAGAGCCTTTTCCTCTTCTTTGCAAACTTTGAATTTGATAAAAGATATGTTTATTAGCGAGGAGAAACTTTTTTAATACTGTATGCAATACTCTAAAGGAGATAAGCTGAACTTATGGTGAAAGCAGAAGAACTCAAAAGAACTCTCTTAACCTTATCAGACACCCTGAAACAAACTGAAAAATAAGAAATTTGCCTTTTCCTGTAACTTTATTGAGTACAATTAAACATAAGCACTTTCAAATGCTGTGTGATTTTAAGTTGTCTTCTGAGTAACCTCAGTTTAATAGTTATGCTGCATTTTCCAACTGGTCTCAAAAAACAGGTAAAAATATTTTAAGTGTTACTTCCAAAAAAAAAAAAAAGGTCCAAACCGCCCCCACCCCCCCAAATATTGTTAGAGGGACCATGGAAAGATTTTTTAGATAAGCCAGGCTATCTAGGAAAGCTTGTATAAAAATTTATTGGAAAAAAGTTATTCTACCTACTTTCCATTCACCAGTTGTGTTAAACTATTTTTTTGGAAATATGAGAAGATTAAAAGACTTAAGAAGACTCGTATTCTCCAATATCTGTGCCAAACATTTTCTAAGTATTCTTAACCAAGCTTCAGGTTAATGTGTAGAATATGGATGATCTTAACTATACCAGTAACTTATATTTGTACACTATTTTGAAGACAATTAGTGAAGAGAAAATCCCTGATTATCTTCCATTGTACAAACCAGTACAAAGTGTCAAGGGTCGCACACTTTCAAGCAACAGAAAGACATCCTTCTATTGAATTAATTAACCAAGAGGAAGGAAAATTACGTTAGGTCATGTCTACACCACGGGTTTGTAACAGTATGCAAACACCAGCAACAACAGTAGCCGGGCCAGATAGCCCTAAGGCACAGACAACACTGTAGCTGGAATGCCAGCAAATTTGCACTGATGTCTGTATTGTTTTGTATCAAAAGTATTTCTGAGGGGAGGGGGGAATTCTCTAGCATAGACATCTGGTAAAATTTTGTGACATGCTGTTTTCTGTTTTACTTTTAATTTAGATTTTTGGTGAAGTAGCTATTGGATTGAAATCTTGTAAGTCCTACAAGTGCTTTGATTCAAAGAAGACAACTTAGTGAAACCAGTAGATGAAGAACAGTATTGCAGACTATGATACGAGTTAAAAAGTTAAGAAATCAAGTTATGGAAGAACCTACTTATGGTTACTTAGTTATGAAAGCATACATACCTGAGCTCAGAAAAATAGCTGGCCACTCTCCTAAGGACATTCATTAAAAGACTACAAGAAATCTCTCAGAAGGGATAAGCCATTAGTAAATCACGTCCTACTTGTCAAAACAGACAAAAGACAACTGTTTCAGCACTTACATCAAACGTGGGTGTGCTTTGCTGGGCGCTCTGATTACATGGCTCCCTGAAGCAGTCAGTGAATGGAAGCAAAAGACCCAGTGCAATAATGCGAGAACACAGTTTTTCTGCTTCTTCTTGTGGTGCATTTTCCTGCTGGCTGAAGAGCTTTTCCAGCAGAGTTCGTCCTGTCAAGGTGATGACACAGAGCAGTAAGAATTTGTATCTATGTACAGGACACAAATATTTTTCAGCATGCACTGTAATGCCTAATCTCAATTATTAGAATAAGTAAAAACATTAAATAAAAAATAATTGTTGAGAAAAGTAAGGATAGTACGTCTTTAATATAAAATATTTCTACATAATGACTGTAACTGCTCTGGAGCCTGATTAATTAGGATATTCAAGAAAATATACATTGTGTTAGCTGTGCTGTGGAGTAGGAACAAAAACCATGAAATGTTATTGCAGTATCAATTTCCTATTTATTTTTATTATACAATTCTCCTGAACAGAAAACTGTATTAAATATTCAAATATTGTCCATGACTTCTAAATGTCAGACTTGATAGATTCTTTTTTAAAGATTTTTTTTTGTTTGTCTGGATGTTTCAACATTTAAATAATCTTGTCATGTTTAGAAAGTCTTCTTCACATTCAGAACCAGAATATCCTCTCCCTTTTGCTGTAACCTAATTAGCAGGAACAATATCTGTAATTTACAAAACAGGAAATGAGGCTTTTTTTTTTACTTAATCCTCCCATTCATTTGCTAATTTTATAGCACTTAACAGTCTTGCTCAAGTTCAAATAACTTGTTCAGAATCCTAGTTGCTATTCAGTTGCAGTTGGATTTCTATAGCAGTTATTAACTATTGTCTAAAACTACTTCAGCATTCAGACAGTATAAAATAAGTGTATATGTAAAAAAACCTCGTTAATAAGTAATGCAGAGTAAAGTAGGAGAAATTATGTCATTTTGATCATCTGAACCTGAAGTAGTCCTGGAATAAACAGGATAGTAAAAATTATTTAATTATATACTTTTTAACCTAAAAGAATTGATCACTTAATTTAAACTGACTTCAGTACTATTAAGCTGTTCTTTGCATCAACTATATGCCAAGTCAAAAAATTCAAGATTCTCAACACAAAGGCAGTAATGTTCATATAAAGCTGTGCTCTAATGCTGCTTGTGTGTTCCTTATAATTGCTTTGGAGATCTGAGGATAGACACAGAAATTTAAATTACAGAAATACATTCTGTCAGTTTAGTGAACACATTTTACCAAATGCAAGCTGAGACAAGTTCAATTTTAAAAGCATAGAGAAATAGTCTCATTGCAAGAAGCTGTGGAAAAAAAAATCTCTGTATCAACAATACATGGGTTACATGTTCAAAGCACTTGGGGGTTATCTTTTTGTTTAGGTTTAGCAAAATACCTCTTTAGCACTGGACTTTAACAACTTCTGTTTGGAATCAGAAATTGTTTGCCAGTACCTTATCTATTGGCACTACACACACTTGAAATTAATTCAAACTAAAATTATTTTGTGTCTGTATGCATGAAATTGACTGCACAATGTTAATCTCTGCATCCATATGCTAAACAGCAAAAACAAAGTCATGCCCATATTTAATGCATTGGCTAGATTCCAGTCAACTGGAAGATTTTGAGCTATAAATTTATGTCTTTGGTTTATAAATAAAACACAGCAGTAACAGCCTTTGGCCTCAGAAACCATTAACTACATCATTCATAAATTCAAAAGGTGAAGACATTTGCAAATAACCTGGAATAATTAAATGATTAATAGTTTCATAATTATTAAATGATCAGCTGATTTCTACTGCAAGGGTCAAATGAACAGGAAGGAATTTCTCTTGGTGCCTTTACTTGCCATGGAAACAGTAAAGACTAAAATCAAAGCTCTCTCAGATACCTGTTTTCCCTAAAAGGTTAAATTTCCATTTTTTACATTTTAAACAACTTTTCTTCCCAGAAATCCCAGGTCATGATGTTCCTGAACTCTATTCTTACCTTTCCCCTAATTAGTTTGGTGAAGGTTGGGAGGCATATGAAGTTTTGCATTAGACAAAAACTGCAATTACTTCAGACCTAGATCAAATCAGTATTCTGAGGATCCTGCCGAAAACCTTTAGCAAGTTATTTTTTAGAAGCTTAGAATGACTAATAAATCAAAGTAAGGGATCAAAAAAACTTCTGTTTTTTATTTCACTTGCAAAGGATTACACCATTAATCAACTAAAAGATTGAGAACATGAAATTAAGTTTATAAGTATCAGGTACTCTGGCCTTCTGTGGATATTCTGTGATACTTTTGCTGTCATGACTCAGGCTGGGTCTTCTGGCTCAGCTTCTAAATTCTGTGTTCTCAACCTCTATGTTATCTGTCTTTTCCACCAATTTCCATGAAGATGAAGAAGTACTGATTTGTCTTAATCCTATCCCTGTTATCAAGACAGGAGCACCACTGTTCATCAAAGCCACCTCTGTAGGACATATAAGCTATTCACAACAGAATGAAAACTCACCAATTCCAGTACTATTTCCACTCATACTGTCTCCCTTTATGAAAAATGCAGATAATTGCAATTCTCAAAATAACATTTTTGCTGTAGATTTACTGCAACTGTATTAACTCAAATGAAAGGTGGAGGCAGAAGGGAACCCACCCCCACCAAAAGTCTTTCTACAAATACTATTTAATATAATGATGACATATGGTAAAATATTAACTATATTATATAATATGCATATAATAATTTCATTAATAATCCTTCTCATTACTGGCCTGACACAGACACCGATTCTCCCTAGGTCTGGAAGGGTGTTTGGCCTTTAGTACTGATAATGTGAACTGCCTTGTCTGTCGTGACCTGGCAGCAGAATTTGTCTGTTTCAGGTAGAAACGCATTTGGTCTATTACAGTTATGTTGCATTCCAAAGCAACATCTTTCCTTCTCAAGCAGACACTAAAAATAAGCATCTATGCTTTGCTGATGGAATTACAGAATGTTGAAAGCATGTTCAGTACTGTCCACAGAGAAATACAAGTAAATTCTGACTCAATGAATTCACCTTGTAGATCTTTTCCTCTGTTATCTGCTTAGAAGAAAAAACCTTTGAAAGAGTGACAAGGTGAGCAAGAAAATCCTTAACAAGTAGCAGTATCATGAAAATGCTGTTAGCTTTGAATTTGCTTAATTATTGAAAGAAGGGGCAGACATGAATGGAAGAGAGAATCAGAGGAAAATTACAGTAGTCATAGTCACACTGAAAACACACAGACACTGAGACACTGCACTACAGAAGAGTTTGCAATGATATTTCCCTGAGGATCTGCTGTTATAACCTCACATTTATCTTTAAAGATGTGTCTTCTATCCTCCTTACGCTGGATTTGCAAAAGCCTGGGAGCACAGCTGTCAGCGGGCACCAGTTGAGACTAATGATCACAATGAGCTATACTGCAAAAGCTCCCCCTTCTGCCGGTCTCGGAGATTCTCTTTCCTGCCAACCAGAGCACTCCACCACACTTTCACCATTAGCACACCAGCTGCATGAGCACATCTTAACCTGCAAACACTGGAGAGAGACCTTCCATTTGAATTCTTCCTCATGCAGCTTCACCCATTTAACCTCAGGGGTTAATTTGACTTATGAACATACTGCTTACATGTTCAAAAGCTGAAATCTGTTTGCTTCCCTTCCTTTTCCCCAGTTCACCCTTTATTTTTTTTTTTTGGTCCGTTTTAGGGAGATAAGAAATGCTCACACAGCAGAGAGATTTCATAAGCTTTGAAGCCAAATGTACCATAGGCCTTGCTCTATTTTTGGGAGACAGCAAAGAAAAAAAAAAGGAAAAGGAAGAAGAGATTGATAAAATTGTGAATTTCCATTTATAATGTTTTCTATTAGTCTTACGAAACGGTAAAGACAATTACAGTCTTCTTATGGTTTCTAATTTAGAAAGGATTCCAATTACAAACATAGCTTTATAAACAAAAGAAGAAAAAGAGACAAAATAAGGGGGGGAAAAAAAGCTGCATTCAAAATGTAGGAAATGCTGTACTTCAGATATCTGCTGCCCCGTATTAGTCTAAATCATTCTTTCCTCTCATTTTTTTTTTCTGCCTCCTTTTCTACATATACTGCCAGCATGGTGGTAGCTATGTCAGGCCTCAATCATCTGGCAAAGCACCTAAACTGCAGCACTGAACATCCCCTAGAATGCCAGAAGAGGACAGATATGTCCAAGAGACAGAAACACTGCAAAGACTTACATATTTTTAGCTGAGAGAGCAGTGCCAAATACATGTAATTTCTTAAATACTTTCCAGCACAAATTTTACTCTTTCATCATATTCACTCAAACTGCACAGATAAAGCAGCTTACTGAATAATTTCCTAGGGGGCAAATCAAGCAGATTCCATTTTCACCTTTTTACTGTTCAATGTACTTAACTAGGTCTCAAATATACCAAGCACACTCATATTTCACACATAAAATTAAAACTTCAATGATCAAAAGGATTAAAGTTCTTCAACATTTTCCTTTATTTTCACAATCTTTTCAATATTCTAGTTTTTCAGCTAACCTGTACCACTCAGTCTAGGCATAGTGTGAAACACATCAGTGCTGAGAAAGAAGACATCTTCAAAGATGCACCATGGAACCTGGGGAATGAAAGTGGTATTCTAGCCATCTCTTCTTCACTTCAAATAACAAGCCCAAGTCCTGCATCAAGGCATATTAAATATACATTTGCAATAAAAAAGTAGCAATTTCATTTAGTTTCTTGTTTGCCTGAAGACTGACCTGGGAGATTATGCCCAATATGCCAGATTTAAAAACTTCATTTATTGTTCTATTTCACTGTAGAGTTTCTAATCCTCTTTGATTTAGACTGGGAAACTGTTCTAGACCTCTCATCCTTTGAAGTTGTTTTAGCTGCTTTGTTTTGGTATTGTTGTTTTTGTTTGGGGTTTTTTGTTTGTTTTTTTTAACAGATTGAATTTTTATTGACAGATACTTTCCTAACACTATGTGACAGTTTTCTAGCAGTCTGGTTACGTAAAACATGGAAAACTCACTAAGCAACAGGCCTGCACACACTATATGGTTTCATAATAAAAAGAAAAAAAATCCTTCCACTTTAAATAAACACAAAATAAATCATGTCTTAAGTCTAATTTCCAGGCAACATAAACATTAAAAATAAAACTTGTCAAGGTCTTCCAGGGTTATGATACAAATCACTGTAGCACTGCTAAAGATATTTCCTTTAATTCCTATTATCAGTGTAAGACCTGATCTCTGCCTTCACTGGTTGTATGCAAACACGTATTTCTAAGGGAAAAAAAATCCAGAGGTTATATATTAATTTATATAAATATTTATATAGTCAACTATCATACTATACATAACATATTCATTTATTCTGTTTTCATATTTATCTCTTCTATTTTAGTATTTGGGACACTGGTAAATTTAGGGATGCATGGGAATGCTCAAGGAGATTGTCCTTTCTTCCCTAATTTCCTGGCTCTGTTCACATGGATGGTATGAACTAAACCCACACATCTTAAATTCAGATGTCAAAGCAGAAAGCCTGTCTAAACAAGAGAATCAAGAAAAAGACATAAATCAACTCTATGTCCCTCATCCCCACAGTTTTCTTTGCTTGCCTACACAGAGTTCAATGTAATTTCAAGTCAGAAACATATATTTTCCAGTGAAAAATGTATTGATTGAATACATTCATAGACTTTTCAATCAACTACAATAAAATATCAATTATTAATCTGTCAGTCCTGTACTTGATTATCACAGTAAACACTATGCTTTACTTTTGCCAAGCTGTCTGAATTTCTTGGCATCTCAATCTCCCTCCTTTTTCACTTTCCCATCTCTTGTAGTACCCTTGTTTTGTGTTAAAAATTTCCTGTGAAACCCTTCACAAGCATTAAGTTAGAACCACAATATATCAACCCCTGTGCAACTCAAGAAAGTAATTTTTTCACTTATTTTAGCCACACAACTATCACTAATAATTTAAAAAGGTTCTGGGTTATGCAAGACAGCTTCGATAAGTGTATCAATGAGATGTCAACTCACCGAGCTAAAACAAGAAACCCATTTCCCAGGTAAAGGAAGAGTATCACATAATGCTAACTGCTTCAAGTGTTTGAGACATCCCAAAGAGAGCCAGGGAACTTGTGTGCATGCTCCCTTTTGGAAATAAGGGCATGAGCTGCCACTGGAAGAGGGTCCTGCCACTGCCCCCAGGGCCACCACAGTGCATGCAGGGCAAAAGTAACACTTCGTACAAATGACCCCAAAATTCCTCCTGAAATGCTCTGATGGAAAAAGTGGAGGTCTGGCAAAATTTAACAATCAGATTTTTAAAAAATAAAGATGACAAAGAGAGATCACAGATTTAATGAAGTAAAAAGCCAACCCAGAAAGGAGGCTACAGTTTTCCAAATAACTCCATCTCATTCTTTATCTATAGTGTTCTCCTTGGCTGAACCAAGTGGCTGTGTTTTAAAACAGCTTGTTTCACTTGGGCTGGCTGTGAGACATGCAAACACCACCAACCTCAGCATATACCCCAGTGGTTTCTTTTAAGATTACTTAAACATACACCATATTTGCACAAATCATGCTGGAAAGAGCAGAAGCAGTCAGGTCAAAATCTAATTAATAGAGACCTTCATCCTGATGAACGAAATCCTGATGTCAGTTCCTAATTTGGAAATTTGTATCATAATACAGAAAGACAAAAGTTTAACAAAAATTTTACTTGGTAATGAAAATGTCAAGTCCTGCAAGTGCTATGGTTGAGACAAAGGTCAAGACCCAGGTCTACTCTTGTCTTAATTATGCAATAAACATCAACAGCCTGACCAAGCCCATCTATCACAACACTAGGGAAAAGCAGGCCAAAATAAAGCTGTTCCTCTGGTGGCAGTGAACTAACATGACAGAGACCCTTATCAAAATCACCAGGATTTTTCTTCTTTGGGTAAGTAATTTGAAGTGTTACCATTTTGTATGGAAATGGAGATGAATGCCTCCCTACCACCACTCCTGTGTTGTCCAGAAAGCAGCTGTACATAAAATGTTACCAATGTAGTCTTACTGATCTTTGGTAAAACCATGCTGCATTTCTATTTTAATTTTATTCATATACCTAATAGTTAATTGCACCTTATAATTTCCTCCTTCAAGATTTGTTTGAAAGCCTTTCTTGCTGCTCCAGTCAAAAACATGATCAAAATTGGCTTGGTCCTTTGCAATAGCAGTTCTACTTTTTCTAAAATGCAGGTATTATAGCTTTGCCATTGCCAGAGCTTCAAAATATATATTTTTGATGGCCTGTGATAGTGCTGTCAGAATTCTTGCAGATTAGCAAGTGTGTAAAGCACTCTGTCTCCCTAACTTGAACATAAGCTCCTTGAAATTTTGCTTTCATGATGACTAAGATTTTACACCTTTCCCCCACACTGAATTTTGTGATATATGGCATATGGATAACAGGATAAGCCGAGACAGAACATTAGACTATTCTTTTCTCCCTACCTTTTGCTATATATCATTTCTATACATCATTTAGTGACATATACATATATTTGATACACATACTGAAACGTAAGAATCTATCTTTCACAAGCTTTCATATATTAGTTTTCAGAAGCTGAAGCTTTTAAAAAAGATTTTAAAATTCCAAACAATTCCTGAACTATCATATAGCAGTACAAAATATTTTTCTAAAAATATAAATAAGACACACCTTCCCACAACACTCCATGGCATCTCTCACCTTGATTTCTCTACAGGTTCTAATGCAGTGTCATTGCAGAGTACATTTCTAAATCTTCCCTAATTTTAGCGGTTTATGGTGAGAGAGAATCTATATGTGTCTGTCTACTGAACCTTTTAGGCACCATATGCATCTTTGGCAAATTTCATATTGTGTTTTCCAGGTATTTGGGTTTCTCTCAGCAAGTATTTAATTCTGCCCATCTTTACCCTTTTAGTTTCTGTGGTGATTTGTGATGTGAAGGCAGCATTCTGTGCCAGGTTCTCACAGACTACTGGAAAGCCACAATTCTTTCTGTCAAGGTTTTTAGAGTAAGAGGCTCATCTGACGTCTTTTGGGGCATCTATTGCCAACAGCATCTTTTGCCAGTCCAAACCGATACACACTGGTTTTTACAACCCAATTTTGTAAAACTTGGACATTTCATTCCACATTTATTGCAGTCATGCCTATCTGTACCTTAGAAGCAAATCCAAGTATGTGCTCAAGCAGCCAAAAGTCACAAGACACAACTGAACTGAACAAGGAAGTGTCTAAAGTGGGGCACAAATAACACATTTCTTTCAACTTACTCATTAGCTCCCAGGCATGTCTTAATATTCTTACCCCTCCAGGACCTATGGACCTTATGTCTGGTAATCCCCTCCAACTTTAATAACTGATAACTTTTTAATATTTTTCCCTGTATCCATAAAGAAAAAACAGTAGGATGAAGAAAGGGTAAAGTAGAAAATTAGAACCATGAAAAAGAAAACAGACATGCACACCTATATATTTCAGACATGTTCCCCCAGGCTTCATCTGAAGAAAACCTCAACACAACTCCCTTGCTGTAACTGAACCTTCCTGTTCTTTCATTGATGTATCAAATACTTCTCTCAACAACTTCTCAGCATACTTCATTGTCTTGACTGTTTGCATGACAAAACAGAGCTTGGATACACACCCTCTATTACAAAGGAAATGTTTTGGGTGGGGGTTTTTTTGTGGTGGGTTTAAGAGTTTTTGTTTTGCTTTGTTTGGGTTTTTCTTAATGAAAGCCACCTTTTCTTCATGACTTTTAAGAGATGTGAAGGTAGTTAATTACAGTGTTACTGCAACATAGACTTCTTTTGTACAGTGATTTTTTCCTTATCACTGCAAGACAGTGGAAAGTCTTAGGTAAGTACTATCTATTATGCATCTTCAAGGGACATCTGAGCCAGATCTTGGCATCAAAGAAACTCTAGAATGAAAGGTGCCTCCTGTAATTAGTTCCACAGGAAAGTTATCCGTGGTTTCTCCTGATTCAAAGTCACACCATGTTCAGAGCTCTGGCATTCCTGATAAATTTCATAAAGATACAGAGACCAGAAAACTCATACCTATACTGTCAAACGATAATGTCTCAATAAATGTAATTTGTCACTAGGCTTTCCTGCCACTGTTTAGTTGTATATGTCAACACATCAAAAGGATTAAATTCTCAAGATTTATGTATTTCTTCTGCATTTTGATATTTCCATTTAATTTTATATCTATTAGGATTTTATTTTACAACTTTGATGCTGTTTACACACAAAATCTCCCAACCACTGCTTCTTACTGTTGCAAAACTGCTAACTGACTCACTGGTTCTATAGTCTGTGCGTCTAGAGATGAAAGAAGTAATTTCTGTATTTATCTGACAATAAAGCAAGGGTTTGCATCAGAAAACATAGCCCACTTACTGGTCAGAAAGCTTAGCTGTTTTCACCAATGTGAAGAAACATTCTGAACAGCAGCAATACGGAAATAAAAGGAGGAGCAGTCATCTGGTACTCAAGGTAGCACAGACCATCTCATCCCTAACTTTCTCTAGATGAATTGCAATGTAGGAACACAGGAAGTTGCTGTTGCTTAGAGGAAATAATAGTGACACAGCTCCTGAACTCACTTTGCTGCCTTTTCTAAAGCATTTAATGAAATGCAACTGACCTATTATCATATGAAGAGGTAGGAATAAAGTGACACAATGCCCTCACATTCTTCCATCACTTTCCTTTCACAGCTTCTTACTGCTTCTGCCCTGTTCTCCTTGTACCAGCTCACCTCACTCCCCCAAAGATCAACTGCATGCATAAAAGTAAGTTTCTGGAAATTTGCAATCCATCTAGTTGCCACAGAATGATGCTTTTAAATGTACCTCAAAATAACCGAAGCTGTAGTCACAGAAACACCTACATGTTCATGGTTCACCATCACTATCCCTTATATAAGTTCAAATTTTGGCAGGAGTAGTTCATAAGGAATACACCTGACCATATCGTGAGCTTGATTAAAATACAGAACAAACAAAATATCTTGGGTAACTAATATTTTTGCATTTTCTATAACTGTGATTCACATTAGAACATGATACCTCATATATGGTAAGTCTAAAATATTTCTAGAGATGCTTTTCAGTTCTAAATTTGTTTTTATTTATGAACCACAGCATGGAGGAAAAAAAGCCTGCTTCAAGAAATAGATTTTTTTTTTCTACAAGTAAGAGTCCTACATATAGGGTTTTTTTTAAAAAAAATGGACTAACACCACCGTAAGCTATTAAAAATTTATACATATTTAAAAAATAATAAAGCACAACTACATCTATGAAATAAAATCAAACTTAAATTCCACATGACTATTCCCACTGGAATAATCCACTTCTCATGTCACAGAAGTAGAGTGACCGAATGACCAGTTCTAGCCAGATCCCTTGTGATGGATATTATACCAGTACTGTGTCTCAGATCCAAGCAGAGCTGCATAGGCCTCCAGCTATAAATTGTTCCTTTTCCTTTCCCCTTTTGGATCCAAGAAGAGACCAGTAGGCAATCTAGATGACACATTTCTACTCCAGACACAAGTCAGACCTCAGAATGGCACTGCTGCTCGGAAACTGGTTGCCCAAGAGATAGACATTCAATCCCATGACCAAGAACTGCCAATCCCAATGAAGCTCTAGATAAAGATCAAAGCATTAATCATGAGACCCCATACAAACAAGCCTGTGGCAGCACTGAATTCCAGTGTTATTCATGTTTCTCCAAATCCCATGTTGCAGTGCTGGCACAGCAACATTAAAGCAACTTATCAGCACTCAGCAGTCTTTCAATAACACACTGCAGCCCAATTTCAAAGACATTTTACTATAGTTGAAGTGCAGTATTGCAGTTCTTCCCGCCCCCACTCCCAGTTTTGTGTGTATTAGACAAAAAGAGCTGAATCTTTCCCTTCAGAAGCTTACTAGCAACACTCAATGTAGTGTTTTTGCATACCACATGTAGGGTTGCTATTGGGCAACTCCCTTAGAGGAGGCTGCACTGCCCCATCTGATAAAAATATCATTTGTATTACTGCTAACAAACATCATGAGTGAAACAGCAAACCACAAGTAGTCTTAAATAACAGTTGCATGATAAATAGTCTACTCAGGATGCCAGCTGACACAAATCCATATTGTGTGCAACATCACATGGAATCAGAAGGAAAAAAACTTTGAAAAAGTACCTAAAAGACCTCCTTTGTGCCTTAGAAACAAACTTTCATCAGACTTTTCCAAGTTTTCATATACTAATCTATACTAAGACCTTTGTTTATGTCTGCAGACACTGCAGTGGAACTGCAAGTGGGTGCAGATGACATTAGCACAGTACAGAAGTGAGATAAAGTGGCCTTTGTGAGCATCAGGCTGACACTCTGGAAATCAGAAAGCAGACGTGTGTACACAAGCACAGGACTGACATCAAGTTTTGTTTCATGGTAACGAAGACTTTTTGTTTGTCTCCTTTTTACAGTGAGAAGACAACAAATATACATCTCTGAAGAGAAATTTAAAGATAAATGATCTGTTTGAAGAGCTTCATGCAGCAAATGTGTTACAGCCAGGCAACAGAGATTAGAAAGGCCACACAAGTTTGCCTGGGTCAAGTTTAATTATCTTCTGGGGCAGCTGAAGGGACTCATTCATTCAATTTATGTAACAGACACCCTTACTAGCTCCTCTGCAATCACAGCACCTCAAACTAAGGCAAGGATAAACTCTTTTTTAATGAAATCAATTAATTATCTCTTCCATGTTAATGTTTAGAAATATCAATTGCACTTTCTCACCAAGATATTCTCCTATGTTAGTGTAAATCATTCATTGCTACACACCAAAATGACAGAACCAGTCCTATTCACTCAGGTTCAGCTCTTGTCCTCCTGGGACCACAATGTAAAAGCCATGGTTCCATTGTGCATTGGGTAATCTAGAACTTGTAATTACTGTCACTGCAAATTCAAGTACAGCTGTCTTCATCAAAAAAGAAATAGATCCAATGCCTGAAGTACAGAATGCCCATAAATTTGTCCACACCACATTCCTAAGCAAGGCATCAAATGTGAAATACTGTACTTGTCTTCATATAAAAGGAAAAATTAAAGTATGCAAAGTCTCTACTATTCCAGTTCTTGGCTTCCATCTACATTTTACATTAAAGCAGTCTTAAAGAGTTCATATGGATCACTGTGAAAACCAAGTGGCACACAGCCAAACCACAGCATAGTGGGAAAGTAGGCCAGTCATCTGCATAGAACCTGCTGTCATTGAAATCGATGACTGAAGTGTTGTGGAATATTTTACTTGATTCTAGTTAGAAATGCAGAACAACACTGCAGTCACTGCACAGCAAAATGGGATTTAATGCTGTAGGCAAGAAGCTGCTTGGGTTTGGATTTTTTTTTTCATAAAGCTAGAAATATCCCACCATAGAGATGGTTATTTCTAAAACACTGTTGTTAATCCCCAAATCAATGCATCTCATGTATGCAATTAAAATACAACATTTTTCACAAGTATTATCAAATTACAAGGAAATTATTTCTGTAATGGTTGCTGTGGAGAATGGTTTATTTAAAGAGGCTTTTCTGCTCTTACAGCCATGACAGACAGCTTATGGGAATACTAATGTCAAGTTTAAATTCCTTTTTTTTATATACACTTGTTCTTTTACATTCTCGATAATTTTTAGCTTGCAAATAAATTTTTAGAACTAAGAATTGTCAGAAAGAGATAAAGCTGTAACATGTCATTTCCAGTTCCCTCATTTTAAGCTTTTCTGCATGAACTGAAAGGTATAATTGTCCTCTGCCTGTAGACAGCTGGTATGTACATGTAAATGAGGGTCACTGTAATTTCCATAAGAGACAGAACTACTGTTGCATTGGACATTGGTCCCTTCACAACAACAGTCTAAAGAATTGGTGGGAAAAAAATAAAACAAACATTATTTTTAAGTAAATCAAAATGTCTTGAGGAAATGTGAAAAAGTCTTTCTCAGAAAACAAATATGTAAAAAGAAATATCATGTTCTTATTTCCATTATAACATCAGCTTATAGAAGTTTAATTACTGATGATGCAATTAAAACTTTGCTCTCTGAGTTGTTCATCAGCTGTCAAATGTCAAGAGCTAAAAAAACCCAGTGATTTTTGTATATTATAAATCTGAAGGCAATGAACACCTGAACTGAGAAAGTTTAGGTAGGATGTCTGAAATTAAATCTAAGAAAACAGGTAAAAGAAATTTAAAACACACACAAAAAACCATTCAGCTCACTTCACAGAGGGCTGGTCTCCTCTGGAGGGGACTGGCTTTTTCTGATTTTTTTTTGAATTCTAATTTTCTAGACTGAAATTGGGAATTTCTGTTCAACAGTACAGAAGAATGAAAGATGTGATTTGATTTCCTGTGATTTGAATCTGGAAAATTACGTTAATGCTTTACTTCATAAATCTTTTTTTTTTGTTTTGTTTTCATAAAACAACAAAAAAATCTCACTCCATTTTTTGCAGATGGTTTGGGTTCATATGTAGCTACTGTGCTCATGCATCTAGAACTGACTTTGCTCCAAACAAACCTGATTTAACCTTATAACAGATGCTCTTAGGGCATGTTCTCTGGATTCTCTCAGTTCTACAGTTTTCTTAAGTGAAAAATAAATAGATAAGGTGCTGTTTCCTCTGTATACATAACTCCTGTGTGGCAGAGGCCTTCCTATTTATGAACACATGAACTTTATAAAGCAAATTCAGATGGGGGAAACAGAAAGGGGAAAACAACACAGAGTGTGGGGAAAATATAACAATCTACTCCCACTATCATTTGTAAACTCACTGGTCCCATGACCCTGTGACAGGATGCAAGCTGCCTAACAGGCAAGGTGAAGAATACTGAATGAGTCACCTTATGCAGCCTAAGCAGCAGCCTGACACAACTACCAAATTGTACTGCCCCGAGCTTCCCTTCTTTTCTCCCTTTTATTCTTTCAATACGTATTTTTTTTTTCTCCTCCTCTTTCCTCCTGAAGAGGAAATCGGTTCTTTTCTGGAGTGCTGTCCATCTGTTCTTGCATGGCTTTCTCCTTTTTGCACTAAGCAAATCTTCATCACTGCCTAAGCCTAACACCAGGTGCAGGTCTCAGATATTTACAGTACATCACAACAGTGTCTAGCACAAGAAAACCCCAAACAGGTTCCTGATTACAGAAAGCTCCACATTTGAAAGATCTATTTATGCAGAGAGCTGGTCTGCCTACAGCAGTGCTGCTCTTAGCATTTTTCAACAAGAATAATTTAAGGCATCCAGCCTTTTCTACAGGATGTAGACAAAGGAGAAAAGCAGAAAGAAAAACTTCAAAGAGTTAGACACTTCCTTTACTGGCAGTACTGCCAGACTGATGAAATGTGACTGTGTTTGTAAGATCAGGCCTTGGATTTTAAAGCTGTCAGCACAAGTAAAGATAATAATACATGCAAAGTACTGAATTAGAGTATTTTAAAAAATATTTTCAAAAGCTTTCTAGAAAAAATAGTAGCCCTTAATACACATTACTCACCTGAAAAGACATTGGGAAATGTCTCTGTAGAAGCCTGCACCCCTGAGGACTTTCTTGAATGAGTCAAAGGCACTCTTTCTGTTTGAAATTTCTCTCTAAACCCTTGGTGCTCCAAGTAGTCTGCAGAGCCCACCTTCTCTGTTATCTCATATTTATGATTAGACACCTCTTCTGTCCAGTCTGCAGAACGACTAAAAAAACCTGCCAAACTAGCAGACCTCTTCTTCTTGATTGAGACTTTTTCTTTTTTGTGGAAGGACTCCTGTCTCCTTGTAAAAAGTGGGCTCTGGGATGGGGAGGGAGAAGTTGAATGATTGGGAGAACTCAGTTGCCTAGTTGTGGTTTTGATATAACAGGGAGTAATTAGATAGGGTTTAAAACATCGGGAACCAAGCATCGGACTGTCTGCTGTTCCTTCAGAGGACAAAATGCCATTTTTCATTTCTGTGGATAAACCATTATGCATCTCCTCTTGACTGGCTGACAGAGTGTGTTTTTCTTCCTGAGTCTCAGCAGCATGATCGCGGCCTGCATCTGAAACACCACTCTCTGTTACTGAGCCCTGGAAATCAACAGCCTGAACTTCAGCAATTTTAGCCTCCTCAGTATCTGCTGCCGAGGCTGGAAAAGATTGTGTAGAGCTTTGTGTCTGAGACCTGTTTTCTACGGCAGTTCTATTCAAACCATCTTCTAGTTCACTAGCGACAGTATCCACTCCTCCAGCAAAGAGCTGTTCCTCAATCAATGGCTTACGTTCCTGTGTTTCAAATAAGCTGTTACCAGGAGAGCCTGTGCCATTTACCGCTTCTTTCGGCTCACGTTCAGTTGCACAGGAGATGGGAATGCTTTCCGCAATTTCAGACCCCGCTGGAAAAGCGCCCTCGGTGTCTGGACTCTTCTCTTTGTCAAGGGCAGTTACTGAAAAAAACCGTTCAAAATCCAAGGGAGCTGCTTGTGAGTTAGCCGTGTGTCGGCCCATTGTTTTTGTGACAAGGTCCTCGGTTCCACTGTTAATTGCCCCCTGCTGCTGCTGCTGCTGCAGTCTAATAGCTTGCTGGATATCAGAAAGCAAATCCTCCTGTTCTGCAGCTGAATGGAAACTGTAGATATCCGTATCGGAACCAGAGCTGGTCCTTTGTCCATCCTGTGTCTCCACAGCAGCTGGAACAGTTTCATTTTTGATTTCAAAATGTTCAGCATCTGTGTCTGAGAGACCCCCTTCATCTGCAGAAATGCTTATATCTGGAGTTTTGGTTACAATTGAATGAGTACTGTCCAGCTCTCCAGGCTGCAAGGCCTGGCTTTCCAAAACATCCTCCCGTGAACTGCTATTCCCATCTTTAGCCTTGGACAGATTTTTTCTGATCCTCAGATTTGAAAACACAGAGGGCCGAGAGTCCGACTTACCCTTCTTCTTACCAGATTCACCTCCTTTCGCATGCTTCCCCAGTCCCCTTCTGCCTCCCAGTGCCTTCTTTGTGCCGTCCGAATCCTTGGGCCCAGAGGCATCTTCTCCTCCTTCCTGCACATCACCTGCATTTTTCTTTAGCTTCCCATCTTGATTCCCCATGATTTCTTGCCGTGCAACACCTCCAGCAATCAAGCCATCCTCCCGGGGTTCATTCCTTCGGCCTGCCGGCGAGATCCCCTCTAGCGATCCAGGTTTGTTTGCAAGCGGTGGCGATGCAAGCGAGGCAAACGCTGGCTGTGCCTCCTCTCTCCCATCTGCTAGAGCTGCCTTTTTGCATAATGTGCAGCTCGCAGTGGGCTCCGCTGGGACATGCTCAGTGCAGCACTGCGAGCCGCAGACAGCTCCTTCCAATGGCTGCGGCGCTCGGAGCCGCCCGCGCTCGGGGCTGGTGCTGCTGCGCTCCTCTCTGCTTAGGAAGGATTCTGTGAAAAGGGTTTCCTTTATGAAAGTCACTTCTTTTTCCACGGTTTTTATTGCCTGCATTGCAAGCTCAGCTCGTCACCGAAGCATTTATAATGTCAGGATTTCAGTGTTCAAGTTCCTGAAGGAAAAAAGTTTAAAAAAAAAAAAGTTAAAGCAAGGTATTTTAATTACTCTGCAACTGCTCTGCAGTTGTTTAGAAGAATAAACTAATAAACTTGGAAACAAAAATATTATGATTAATTAATAGTTTGGAAGGTGCTTAAGCATATGCTGCTTTGATAGATCAGCCCTGGTGATATATGTGCTTACTTTTTAAAGGCCACCAAAACACAATAAATAATTTTAAAAGGAGAGTCATTCACCTTTCAAAGTACATAAAAGAAAAATAACAAACAGGAAGTTCTTTCCGAGTTTCATTATGGTAATTATGCTATAAAAAGCCTCCCACAATTTGTATTCTGAGAAGGTAGATATACTATTATTCCCAGGAGAATCAACTCATCAATATTAAAACACATCACCATTGTTTTCCCTGATAAGAACATCTGGCATGAAACAAGATAAAACAAACAAGAAAATCAGTAGTATTTAAATCCTACTAAGGAAAAAGATACTGTGAAATATTCCTTTATTTCACCTTATATATTTAATAACTGATTTAGACACTGTCACTAATTACTTTGGAAGGCTGTGCAATAGTTTTAATCAGTTGCTGCTTCATCTTCATTTTTGGTTTAGATGTATAAGCATCAATACTTCATAAATACATTTCCTGAACTTTCAGAGAGGCATACCCTTCCACTTTTAAAATTCAGAATTAAAATAGTTGGAATAGAAACAAAAGGGCATAAGAATGCCATATTGTCAAGTTGGATCATAGAATCATAAAATCGATTGGGTTGGAAAAGACCTCCGAGATCACCAAGTCCAACCCTTGGTCCAACTCCAGTCCATTTACTAGATCATGGCACT
>JAWWEV010000115.1:46851077-46878658 GCA_035583235.1 Hafferia zeledoni | reverse complement strand
GGCACTTGGCCTTATTGAACTTCATCCCATTGGAATCAGCCCATCTCTCAAGTCTATCCAGATCCTTCTGCAGAGCCCTCCTGCCTTCCAGCAGGTTGACATTCCCTCCCAACTTGGTGTCATCGGCAAATTTGCTGCTGATGGTACCCTGCCAGGCACCGAGGTGAGGCTGACAGGCTTGTAGTTGCCAGGGTCAGCCTTGCAGCCCTTTTTGTGGATTGGGGTGACATTTGCCAATTTCCAATAATAATAATACCTCGATGGGTATTTTCACTGGCTGGAATTGACAAGGATCTAACCCTTGATTACAACTGAAGTACTTGTAGCTTCCAATCCATTTGAAAGCTCTCTTGCCACTAAAATCTGCCAGAAATTAGCACAGTGCAGGAGTAATATAAAGATACTGTGGGCTGAATGTGTAAGGGAAATACAGAATTAGTGTGATATTCTGAAATACTTCCTTTCCTTCCTTTTCTGTAAACTTACCTTGTAGACTTTATACACTTACACTACAAGTAGTGATAATTCACCAGCAGTAATTACACCGCAAATTATGTCGCAAAACCAACCCACTGACAAAGCTGGGGTTAAAAAGAGATAAGTTAAAGACCAATATTCATTTTTTTAAATTAGAAACAAGAAACTTGGTTTTAAGTATGCATCTGCACTATTTCCATCAAGTTTTCATGCAACACGTCCTGATTAGTAAGTTCTTCAAAAAAACCCCCACATAATGTGTAGCCATAGATATTATCCAAGTTTGAACATATTACACTAAAAATCATTCGATGCTTTTTTCAATCTGCAAGTCTAATCCTAATAGCAAAAAACTATAAGTAAAAAAGCCAAACCACTTTCTAGACAGTGCCTCTGAATGTGGTATCCTACCCATCATGATCTATATGGAGAAGTAGCATCATCAAAATGGGCATGCTCATGGGAACAGAGTTATGCATGTAAACATCGGTGATTTTGCTCCGGTTATTCCACATACGGCACAGAAAATAAGTTTAAATATTTTTTTTAAAAAGGAGCATGGGGGCAAAACAAAAATTACCCCACAATGGCAGTGATAGATACACCTCAATCAGCCCTTGTGGGAAACTACAGAAGATTAACATTATCCAAATAGAAAAGTAAATGTTAATACTTCAGGGGTTGTTTATTCTCAGGTAGTTTTTTTTACTTCTGAAGAAAAACATATTATTAAAAGTCAGCAAGAAACCAGAACATTTTGCTATCAGTGTAAGCTACATTTTACAAGCTAACAATGTTTTCAAAATTCTACACAAGAAAAAGATACTTTCAACAGACACAAGTGGGGAAAACAGAAGTTTTTCAAAAAGAATAATTCATTTTTAAGAGTAACCATAACTCAGTTTGCTATAAGTTGTCAATAGACTTTGAAGTTACTTAGTGAGCTTGCCTACCTGCCTTATTCAATATTTGTCAGTGGTCAGCCAAAAATACTGAGGAATGAGATTGCAGGCATGCACCTGAGAACCCCCTCACCTCTCATTCTACTCCAAAGCTCAAGAAGCACAAATGACACCACACACCAGAGAGCCAAAACTTACAGCTCAAGATACATTGTCCTTGCACTCGCAGAGACTTCCACGTTAATCCTATCAGAAACACAAGACCCCTGTTACGGGCTTGTGATTATTTTCAAGACAGTTATTATTTCCTGCAGCCTCCCTGGAAAGGTGACTAGATCCCCCAGCACTGCCCGCCCACCTGACCTGCTGGGAGGGGAAGAGCTGCCGGCAGCACTCATTGCCCACACCTGAGTGAAGGACAGCCCCCTGGAGCACAGCCAAGGCAGAGGATTACCCCACTGTCGGGGCTGGGACTACGGAGGGAATATCGCCCACCACATTCCTTACAGAAAGGCTGGGTGACCAGTTAACGCTCTGGAAGTTCAAACCTATGACAAACACAGACTGCCTGGGGGAAAAGAGGTGTGCCTAGGGTATCCTGCCCTGTGGAGATGCAGCTTTCTTGGGGACGATGAGTTTCCACCACGATTTACTGAATGTGATATTTCACTCTGCTCTCAGTAGTAGTTGTTGAATATGTCCCTGTAGAGTGAAGATGACACTCCATTACCATCTCAGGCTGTACCTGCTGGAGGCCAAGCCTTTGGGGCAGGGCTAGACTTCCCCCATATGATCTCAGGGAAGGCTTTAAAACACAGGATAACTGGCAAGACACAAAGGGTGTAAAACAGCACCCCAGCAGTAATGGTTTTGGCTGCCAGCACAGAAGCACCATTACCGCTGTGCAGTAAGGATGTGGAGGGCAAAGCAAATGCACTCCCAGAATGAGGTGTGCCATCCGCCCTGCATGTACCCCCGTCCTGGACTGCACAGTGACTGAGTGACAGGCTCTGTACATGCACTCATGCCCAACCCTTCCAGGAGCCCAAAGTGGCTGGCTGGGCTCCACACGTGTATATGTGGCCCCCCCACTTCCCTGCTGAAGAGACTCAGTACTGAAGGGTGATAAGGCTGCTGCAGCCCAGGGCAGGTACTCTCCTGGGGTTAAGCCACAACATGGCAGTCCAGGCTGGCAGAAGGGGCATCCAGAGGTGGGGCTGAGGCTGAGGTGGCAAGGTGACAGCAGTGTGAGAGCCTCAGCATTGTACTACAGGGCCCAGATGCCATGGGAGTGCCCTAGGAGATGGGCTCTGCTTCCCTGGCACTGTGACCTCTCCAGTCTCCCCTCAAACCATTTTCTGAGGAGACAGGGCTGCTGCTTGGAGAACAAGAGTAGGGACAGCCCAGGGGATCCTTGCCTCTGCCATACACACCCTACAGGGATTAATTTTAACCAGTGGCTCAGTGATTAATTTTAACCAGTGGCTCAGTGTGCATTGGTTTGATCTGGAGATAGAGACCCATAGATTAACAGCACGGTTTTCAAGTACTCTGGTATAACATTACTAATTGGGATATGGTAATGGAAATGGTATGAAGAAAGGCTTTATAAGATGACCAAGATGTTCCAAGTCATCTATGTCACTAAAGCTCAAACTTTCACACTCATTCAGTCCAGTGCTGAAACCAGGTCCCTGTTCCTGCTGTCTTGTGGCAGCAGGAAGCCTCCCCTGGCTTCCACTCTGAGCGTGATGGAAAATTTATGTTCCCAAAAGGCATCAGCTGCCATTAAATATTCCCTTACATTGCCAAAGTCATGTTTCAAGCAGTTGAAAATTGTTTCCTGCTCCCACACTCTCATCTCTTCCAGCTATAGGGAGAATTGCCTTTTACAACTTGACAGCTCTAGGTATGACTGGCAAGGGTCAAGTCAGAAGATCAGAAAACACAAAGTGAATTAAGATACCATAGTGGCTACGGTTAAAGCTGGTCCTGCCCTTGCTTAATTTATTTTCTAGTGGATATGAAATTCTGATTTTTCTCTTATTATTTGTTTAAGCAGTATGAACTCATGCCTCATACATTGTATTTATAATAAGTAGAGGTGATCCAGCTACTGAGAAACCCAGCTTGCCTACTGAAAGATTTCTTTTATAAGGAGCTTGAACCTAGCAAGCAGTGATCCTAGGTTAGATTTGACTTGCTTAGGACCTTTTATTAGGTGCATGAGAAAATAATGACTAGCATTTTCAAATGCCTGCTATACAGCGCTCAAGTTTCTTTCTCGTAATTCCTAGCTAGTGAGAACTAACTTGTAAAATTAATGTATCTGAAGAAGCAGGGTCTCCAGCAATGCAACACTTGCCAACTACATGCTGCTGAATGCCCACTGATTAGGAGCCAAAATCTCTGTGAAGCATTTAACCACCTGAATTTTTCACCTAAATGTTATAATACATTTATGCATTGTGAAACAGAGCCTTTTTTGTTTAAAAATATGATTAGCTCAACATAGCAAAAACCATACACATTCCATTAAGTCATTGTATTTTTTTCGCCTAGAATTTCTATATTCTTTATTGTAAAACATACTTTTCATCATAAAAGCTATACAGAATCTTTTGCAGTTACTTATATGGGAGGAGTTGGCTGAACAGCTGCACTCAAAACCCTGCCAGCATTCTGGAGATGTATGAATTGCAGGTCAGGGTTAGATCACAGAAACAGACTGTGAAAATCCAAGCCTTCACAACCACTACAGCCAGAGACTCCTGTGTTAGGAGCACAAGATGGTTCACTACTACTGTATCCAAATGCAAGTAATAGGGAAGTATGAAAGTCTGGTTTATTCCCTAACATAGACTGAAAAGTGAGGTATGTTGTGGCACGGCTTCCACTTTTCCTGGCACAAAGTTCATTTCAGAAAAATTGTATTTTGAGTGCAAGTCACTAGCAGTTATTTTCTTTGATATACTAAGCAAATTTGATGCAACACAGTGTAGGCTACATCACGAAAATAATCATTAGTAAAATATCTGCTGAACAGACTATCAAAGCACAGACAAAACAGTTTCCACAATCTAAACCACTGTAAAGTACAGTCAAAAAATTGGAGTGAGAGTCTAAGTTATAAATTTTATTTTCTAAGGAGATGAAACTTAAGCAATAAGGTTGTTTCTTCAGACCTCACAATTGCTTTTGACCACAGTAGGAAATATCAGCCCAAGTTTTAAGAAGGAAAATTCAAAATTCACTATTTGGGTAGAGGGGGGAAAGATAAGAGAACTGACTGTGCCAATTGATCAAACGAGATTAACATAGTTTTGGACTACCAAGCACAAGCAAGCATTTCATAGAAAAAAGTGAGAGCAGACAAGATTTATTGTACTAGAGGACAGAGAAAGGAACAAAGAATACAAAACTGTAGGAAACTGGGCCTCCTCATTTTCATTCCTTAGAAAAGAACATATTCTGTTAAATCAAGTGGAAAATTACATATTGTCTTTGTTAGTTTTCTTGGACAAATCCCAGAGTACTTAATGACAGGTTTGAAAAATGTAGACTTTGATCACATCAGTGAACCTTTTTGCCTGCAGAGAGCCCAAAACGTCACAAAACAATGGCAGATTTTTGAGCCTAGTCCTTTTCTGTAGCAAACAAGGGATTAACTTAAGTACTTAGAGCTCTAATTTTATCTTTTCTACTGCAAAAAGTATCTATGAGTCTGAAGGAAAAATTGACGAAGACCCAGTTTTTCTTGAGATTCTTTTAAAATTTTTTTAAATCTCAACCAATGACTGATTATTTTTAAAAATTTTTGAAAAGAAATAGTATTAATTTTTTACCCTCTTATTTGAAGCATCAGTTACTGTTCTGTTGGATTCACACACGTGGATGTGTGGAATTTGGGTCAAATTGAAAAAGAGCACTGTTGATCAGCTTTCAGTTTTTTTTGAAACACCAAATGTCCCTCTATGGCATATGTGGCATTTGTGCCGCAGTATGTTCCCCATAGAGAGAACAACTGCGGGGCAAGCTCTGTCTATAGAACACCCAGGCAAGTTTATAAAATGTGATAATCTTGATTTTGTACAAATTTGTTACATTGTTTCAAGTACTTTTAGCCTTTTCAATAGTATTTCTATAATCAGATTTGGAATTAAATGAATCCAATCCAGCAAGAGAAGGAAGAAAATTTCTTGCCTAGCTTTGGTGTATTTCAGTGAAGGAAATTAACAAAGTGAACACTAATGAACAAAAGCAAATGCCTCTGTCTGCTTAAGAGTTCGTAGGATGAAGATCTTTGCAACTAGAGTGATTAAAGTAAACTGAAGTTAACTAAAATGATAAACCAGAATCCGTGAAGAGAAAGATGAGAATCCACAAAGGAAAGGAGGTCTGAAGAAACCAAAGAAAAGCTTTTACTTCCTCTTACTATGACCCTTTGCTGTTGTCACATGATGACCAGCAAGGGTCATCTATACAAGTGTTTATAAGTGCTGTCTGCACATTTTTGCCTTTATTTACCCCCACAGTACAACTTAAACTGAAATCACTATAGCAATTCTAACAATTCAAGTTCATGCCTTAAGTGATGATCAGGGGAAGTTACTGCAGGAAATATTATTGATAGAGGCAGTTTCTAGTATATATGCTGCTGCTAAGAGCTGCTGATGCACAAGGAATAGTATGCTCCAGTTTAAGAGGTTGCTGGTTGAGTTGTGAGCCCTGTCCAGTAAAACTTTTGTCTTGTCCATACATCTGCAGCCTTAGCTGATGCTATACTTTTGGTTTAAGACTTCATATATTTTCAAATATATTGATGGCAATAGGCAGTATAGAAATATCATTAGCCAGGATGAGGATGGTGACCTCAGAAACAGGGAAACAGACAAGGCAGAGATGTTTTAATGCTTCCTTTGCCTCTGTCTTCAACATGGGTGATGGATCAAGGAAGCTGGCAAACATCGTCCTGATTTTCAAGAAGGGCAAGAAGCAGAACCCTGAAACTACAGGCCTGTCAGTCTCACTTCAGTACCTGGTAAAGTTATGAGGAAGATTATTCTAGGAAGTATTGAAAAACACCTGAAAGAAGACATAGTCATCGGTCACAGCCAGCACAGCTTCATGAGAGGAAAGTCTTGCTTATCAAAACTGATTTTATTCTATGATAAGGTAACCAAACTAGTGAGTCAAGGGAAGATATTTAATGGAATCTTTTTGGATTTCCATAAAGCTTTTGATATTGTCTCTCACAGGATTCTTCTGTACAAAATGTCCTGTACAGCTGGATAAACACATCAAGTGATGGGTGAGCAACTGGCTCACAGGTTGAGCACAGAGGGTAACAGTGAATGGGGTAACATCAGACTGGTGACCTGTCACTAGTGGGGTTCCACAGGGCTCCATCTTGGGCCAGTGCTCTTCAACATCTTCATGAGTTGGACACAGGACTGGAAGGGATACTAAGCAAGTCTGCAGATGATACAAAACTGGGAGGAGCTGTTGACTCCCTCGAAGGCAGGGAGGTCCTGCAGAGAGACCTCGACAAATTAGAGGACTGGGAAATCACCAACCATATCAAGTTCAATGAAAGAAAGTGCCAGATTCTGCACCTGGGATGGGGCAACTCCTGATGTTTGTACAAATGGGGCAATTTGATGCTGGAAAGCAGTGCCATGGAAAGGGACCTGGGGGTCCTGGTCAATGGCAAGTTGAATATGAGTCAGCAGTGCCCTGGCAGCCAGGAGGGCCAACCATGTCCTGGGGGGCATCAGGCACAGCATCACCAGCCAGTCGAGGGAGGGGATTGTCCCACTGTTCTGTGCTGGGGCAGCCTCACCTTGAATATTGTGGCAGTTTTGGTCACCACAATATAAGAAAGATATTAAGCTACTGGAGATGTCCAAAGGAGGGCAATGAAGATGGTGAAGGGCCTTGAGGGGAAGGTGTATGAGGAGTGACTGAGGGCACTTGGTCTGTAGAGGAGGAGACTGAGGGGAGACCTCACTGCAGTTACAACTTCCTTGTGAGGGGAAGAGCAGGGGGAGGCACTGATCTCTGTGATGACCAGTGACAGGACCCAAGGCAATGGCCTGATGTCAGGGAAGGTTTAGGTTGGATATTGGAAAAAAGTTCTTCACCCAGCAGGGGGTTGGGGACAGGAACAGGCTCCCCAGGGCAGTGGTCACAGCATTAAGCCTGACAGAGCTCAGAAAGCATTTGGATGATACTCTCAGGCCCAGGGTGTGACTCTTCAAGATGGTCCTGTGCAGGGCCAGGAGCTGGAGTTGATGATCTATGTGGCTCCTTTCCAACTCAGCATATTCTGTGATTCATAACAGGGGCAGAGAGACCAGAAAAATGAGAAAAAATTATGAAACCTGATTCAAGGACTTGAGATCTATTCTTTCTGGGATTCTCATGTAGAAAATAAGGCTATCTATAGAAATATTTATCACAACTAAGTTTAATTTCCTGAACAGAAAAAATTCTGCAGAATACTAGTTCTTTCCACTAAGTTCCCATATAAAGGACATGAACAAAGTAACATTATGAATACCTCTCAAAGTACTGCAGAATTGGATATTGTTTTTGGCGCAGTTAACTTGATCTGTATTCAAGTATTTTGTGTTCTGTAAAATCTGTGGCATAGTAAAGCTACTAGCCTGGGGGTCAGCAGTAGTTTTCAGCCACTCTGCCACAGTAGCTGGGCTAAAAATCCACTGACACACAGTACTTGCTAATGTCCAAGCAGTCCTGGCTGCCTGACTAGGCTGAACTGGCTGTGGTAGGACTGAACCTGTGCTGAGAAAGGTGCAAGTATTTAAAGAGGGCTCCATCCATAACTTCTGCTTAATGTTTTTGACTAGACCTTAGCATGACAGACTCAAAGACTAATTAGCACAGTGTATTCCTACTGGTTTTGTAGGTAAAATTGCTTTCCTTTGGTCAGCTGAATAGCCATCATAATAAGCTGAGTTCTGGTGCTGTCAATAAAGTATGTTGCAGATGAACAGCTGGTAAACTATTTAACTACTGTAAGACAAAAGAAACGTGATCCAGATGAATAATGCAGATGTCCAAATAAAGGTTATGAAATTCAATTACTACAATGATGATGTTTTTGTATCAGTATTACACCATGCATAGAGGGCATGACTGAATTACAGCTTTTGTAGGACTAAGTACATAGGACAATTATTGTGATCCAGTTAGGGAAGGAAATGTTCATCCCACGAGTAATGAAAAGTTAAAATTTTACCAGATCACTCTTCTGCTCACTATACCCAATCCCAATCTTTCATATTCTTATGCCTTCTTCCTCAACTTCAACATCTTCACCTGAGCAATTATGTAATATCAACTGTCCTACTGAATTTTTTGTCCTGAGCAACTCTCCTTTGACTGTCTCCATCACTGCTGTATACAAGAATTTTTTGTGTGATGTCTCATCTTGGTTTATGATTTAACCAAGATCATTCATAGACTAAGAATGTTCTCAATATCATGAGTGACCTGCTTCTAGCTACAAAATGGCACCTCTTCTCCCATACTTGCTTATCTTCATTAATTTCTTTTTCTGATTTGTTGATCCTGATGGCTCCCTTCCAACTCAGCATATTCTATGATTCTATATGATTCTATGTAAATGTCACAAACTAGAGTGCTTTAGGAAATTAGTTATAGAACCTGAAGTAATACTCAAGCATTGATTTATGCACAATTGGCAAGAAAAATTTCAAGCAAAAGTCTTATGATTTGTCCCCAACCTTGCCAATATCCTCATATTAAGAGCTTTCACAAAACTATTTAGAAAGTAGAGTTCTTCCCAACATCCAAGCTGGTTAGTCTCACACATTAAATTACATAAAATACAGCATTTCCATTTCATTTACATTCTGGAAAGATCTTCAAGTAAACAAAATTGAAGTACTCAGCAGCAGTCCCAAATTTGGCTTAAAGAGACTTTGTGTAAACTGTCCATGTAGCAGCTCATCTTTTTGTATATGTTTGCAATGAGAAGGATGAATTATGCCCTAAGAGGGCTTATCTTTCAATTTTTACATAATGTACTCAGCACTGAGGAAAAAACATTACCTGGGGGAAAACAGATTAAATGTTCAGTTTACAAAATTCTGATGGTCTTTGCTTAGCCAGTTTAGTCTTACCTGGGGTGTTATTACAAGAAGAGTTTGCATTACTAAAGTAGTGTTAAGCTACCTTAACATAGCCTAAAGAAAGAGACAAAAAAAGGTAATGAGAAGACTCATCACTTTTAAACAGGGTATTCACATTATCATCTGGCACTTTTATTTTCTTCTGTGCCAGAAATCTTCCCAATATTCACAGATACTGAAAGATTTTAGGGTGTATTACCTTAAAAATAATAATTAAAAAAAGGGATTTAGACTGGTGATATATGGCTAGTTCAACATCAATCTTCTAGCAGTTGTTGTACAGACAAAGTTGCAGGAAGCACTCAAAACATAAGCAATGGGAAATTTAAGTCTGTCATCCAGATTAATGTATGTCCTTAGATAAGGGGGTTTATTTGTTTAATTGAGTCTCACATCTCCAAACAGTATTGTGCTGTAGCTCAGGGCATTCTTGCTGTCATGTTAGCTGTGTCTTGCACTCAAAGACATGTCAGCTAAAACAGTGACCACTTCTACCAAACACCAAGCACAATGCTACCAGTGCATTGTTTCTACTTCAGAAAGCTGACAGTCTAAGTAGACTCACATGGATAACCTCATTAACTCAATTACATTTATTCTCTCCCTACTGCCTTTCACTGCTTTTCCTTTTCCAGAAAAGAGCAGTGAAGAGGCATTTGATATCAGTAGCCATCCAGAAAATATGAACTAGAGAAGCAGATTCTTGATGAGGAATGGATACACATCCTGGCTTAGTAAAATTAAGTGGTCATTTCATGTGCACAGCCCCATGCAAGTACGAGCGAAGTGGAAAAAGAAAAACTGTCAGCACTTTCAAATCAAAGTATAACAAGCTACAGAAAGGCTCATGACAGTATAGAGCCCACGTGTCATTGAGATGGGATGAATATGACATGAAATGCTCAATCACAGGGTAGCGTTGTAAGGAGGTGAAGGAAAGTAAACGAAGAATTTGAAGAGGAAAATGGAAGACAGATGATGAAAGATCAATCTTTTCTGTAATACCTCATAAGGGAGCACTGCTTTGAATTCTCTGTTTTCTGGGTGGATCAGCTGTAGGAGTAGACATTAGCCTCATGTTTCCATTTCATCCAAATACACAAATTCTCAAGCAGTGAAAAAATAAAGACCTTTGCTGCCTCACAGATACCAAAGTGCAGGACTTCTTCCGAATTGCAAGAACATATAATTACTCACGTTGATTTACTAAACTTTACTTTCCTCCCTTACTGTTACCATTGCTGTTTTTGAGGCAAGATACAGTAGACTCTTTTGAGTCTTCAAAAGAGAATGAAACTCTTATGACAGGATCAATATAGACATTAGGTTCTAATCTAGATCAAGGGCTTACTGTGCACTAAGTACCCTGTAAGCATAGTAGATGACAAGGTTTAGGGCTTTGGGGCATTTTCTTGGTGACTTTTTTGTTGTTGGGTTTCGAATCTTTTTTGTTTTATTTTTATTTTATCTGGGGCATATGAAGAAAAAATGTGCAATATTTGGAAATACACCTTATTTTAATCTTGTCAGATAAGTAGCTTACATCAGTCTGATAAAAAAGGAGAAAAGAATTTGACAGAATAGTTACAAATTCTACTTTTTTTTTCTGTTTCACTCCACTGAACTCACTATTATTCAGTCTCATTATGGACCATTCATGACAGAATTGTTTTCCTTCCATCATCTGGTTAGACACAAATAAGCTTCTTCTGTTCCCTGTAACTCAATACTACTATAAAATATCTCAAATGCCATAATGGGGTTCTAAACAGTCCAATGTTTCTCTGTGAAATTTTACATTATTCCCAGCCTGACATTACTCCCTCTGATGTGGAAATCAAGCTGTGTCCCACAGAAGTCAGATGGCTTTACACTCAGTCACAGTTTTCTGAGTCTTCTGTACAGGCAGGAATAAGTCAATTAAAAATAGCTGTAAATAAACATCTATTTAGCAGTATGCTGGCTCAAAGATTTTTCTGATAATAAAAGTAGAGCAATTTCCATATATATATATGGAAATTAAAAAAAAATATTTTTAATTCAACCTCTATATTTTTTCAGCACAGTTACAGTTCCTTAAACTGGCATTATCCCAAATAATTTATTAATAAGTCTGCTTTTGTTGCCAATTAAAGCCCTAACTGCATGGAAGATTCCAGGGAGACCATAAGGCAAAACCAACACCAAAGTCATTGTTGTTTACAAATATACATGTATCTTGACACAGCTACCATGATTCCTCGATTAGAGTCTTCTGCAGCTGTGTCCTAGAACCCTTCATACTCCAGCTGGTGTAGCTTGAAATGAATAGATCCTGCCCACTGTTTTCTGAGGTGGGCAAACAGAGAAGGGATAGAAAAACCTTGTTCATGAGCTAGAAAACTATTCCTTATGCAAATATTAGCATGTAGTTTAGCTTGTATTTCAAAGAGATAGAATGTCAAGTTATTTAAAAATTCATTTAATTATAGTGTCCGATGTGAGCTATTCATATTCTTTGTTGATTACGTTTCATTCCACATTCTCTTGCAGTTCTATCATGAAAATAAATACAGAAAAGACATCCTTGAAATGCTTATAATGAGTATATGTAAAGGTAGCTTTAGGAAGATAACTTTAAACTCTCCACTGAAATATAGCCTGTATGTAAACTGCTGTGCTGCAGAGTAGAATGTTGAAGAAAGTCATAGTGTTCTGATGGAAAAGATACTAAAGGCCCAGGCTGCTGCATGAAACAAAGAAACTTCCAAATCAGAATATAATTATTAAAATATTACAAAGAAATTGAGTTTTCTTGTATTCAGATGTGAAGACATCCTAAGGAATTTAGCATAGGTAAGGATTAAAATTTTGAACATGTAAACATTTATTGACTTCAGATGGAAAAAAGAATTCTCTTCTTATGCTGCAATATGAATAAAATGAACTGGTCCAGTTCAGTATGATGAAGTTTGAAAACTGCTGGGTTTTGGGGTATTATTGAGTCATCATCTGATAACTATAATTGAGACATCTTGCAGACATTTTGTAAACACTGAGAATTTCAATAACTGGAATTGATTACAATCCTCTTTCGGAGCTATCTAAAATAAGTTCTCAATACTTAAATATCCTTTTACCTGGCATATCTCAATTTTTATTTTGTAGAACCATTTGCCTAAAGACTACATGAAAGGGCATTCAACATCACTTTTTTCTGTTAAAACACTTTCTTAATAAAACCTCAAGTACAAGACACTTCTGAATTCTTCTGCATTCTTGAATACAACTGGTTTCTACAAGCACAGAGACGTAACTTGGACTATGTGGTGCTATTATTTCAACAGTTTGTGGCGTTTGCATACATTTCAGACTGGTTCTTCTGCTAGAAGAAATATCCACAAAAACTGGGTTTATATTGTTACCTCATTTATCATCTCAAACCAGATAGAACAGGTCTGACGTACTAAGCCACCTACTTGGTTGGTTATTTTTAAACACTGGGGGTATAGCTTTTTGTCTTTGGTAGGATTATTCCTCCCTTCCTCCCACCCCCAACATCTCTAGACAGCTCATAACTTTATATCCGTTAAAAATTATAAGCAAATTTTAAGAATCCAGCTTAGGGATAACAGTTACAGAGCTTGGAAGATTGAACATGAGTAACACATCATTATCTGCTATTTATTTATTTAACACACTCATCATGTTGTTCTTTGAGGATTTGCCTTTAAATCAAAATCCATATCCAGCCCAGATAGGATGATTACAAATGGTTTGAGACTACACCAAGGCTATTTTGGAAACATGATAGCAATTTCCTTTGTCAAATTAATTGATACCTATTTTTCTTAGTTTATCCCTGCCTTGTCCCTGCTTGAAGGCATGCAGGAAAGAATGAAAGAAAAGAAACAAAACCCACAATCCATCCATGCAGTCATGCAGCCTGGGTCCCATGAATATAAGCTAGTCAAGTATAATGTGGGCAGCCTGAAGACCCTGCCCTGCAGTTAAACAGGAGCACAAGTGTTGTGCTGTTGAAGCAGCAAACATACCGTGACTGTGGTGGGGGTATGGCACAGCTGCTTCTCTATCCTCTTCCTGTCCTACTTGCACACACACTGCAAACAGGCTGCAGAAGGAAGAGAGGAGAAACAAAGCACAAGGGGCTACAAGCTGCTACGTTCTGAAGCTACTGCTTGCTTTGAGAGATTTTCCCATAGCATTAGGACTTGGAGCCACCACAGAGGAGAAAGACAGGTCTATGCAGCCACAGAGATTTCTTCCCTGTATCTAGGAGCATGCAAACAGTATTGGATTGCAATAAGAGAAGGTAGCTGGAGACTGGGAAGAAGGAGCTAATTTTTTTTTTTCTTTCAGTAAAATAGTGTCTTAACATAGTGCTTGCCCTAACTATCTGCCATAGGCTGTCCAGTGCGTAGTCTTAAAAAACTTATTCCTAAATGACAGATAAAATTTAGAGAACTCAGCTGAGCATATAACAATGATTTTTTTATTTTTTTATTTTTTAATTTTTATTACAGCAATAGAATAGCTTTTCTCTTTTGGACTGAGTGCTTCATAGGGAGTTAGGAATTCAGTTACAGATTTTCTGTTATGCTTTCAGAGCTTCCAATTTCTCTGGAAGTATGTGCATATGTCAAGTGCTATGTCTTAAATATATTTAGCTACATTAACACCGTTGGAGGCAAATCCAAGTGTATGTCTGCAGCTGCACCTAGTCCAGTCATCTCTAAAGGACACATTTTCTGTCTTTGATACCATCCATGTGACACTCCAAATAAGTCTGATTCAGATGTGCATAGAGTTCAATTCACTCCTTCAGTCTTCATTGCTAAAAATACGCGTTTTACCTTTATGCACAGCTACTTCATGGCATTCCTTCTACTTAGAAGGTGGAAAACCTCTTAAGAGCCTAAGGCTGTTCAGAACTGCTCCCTGGGGTGGCTAAAAGCTAAACCCCCCAAATCAGCCTTCTATCCTGTGAGATAATTCCAATATAATCCCAGAAGAGTTTCAGATACTGCCAGCAACATGTGAGCCACTTAGCCTTGTGTCCAGCCAAAATCCTCATTTATTAGATCATCATGGGGTTTTTTCAGCTCTTAGATAATTTATTTCCAAAACATACATTTAATAAAGGTAATAATAATAATAATATGGTCATAATGCAGCCTTACCTTATTTCCTGCCAAAATGTATTCTGATGTGGACTCAGGAACTTCTACTTCTGTTCCGTAGAAACACTTCCACACAGACTATACTTTTATGGGAGTCAGAATGTCTGGCTTTTTTGCTCTGGGCACCATTTCCAGTCACATGAACTGGGAACAGTTTGATTCAGATGTTAACAGCCACTGACATTTGCAGGAATGTTGCTTAAAAAAATAAAAGTCATAAATGCCTTAAGAAATTTCACTGCTTAAAAGACTTAGCACAAAAGTTATTGAAAATAAAGTATGTGCTTTATTTGGAAGAACATAGGTATTCACAGTAACATGGCACATAACTATATATTATGTTATGGATAAACCATATAGAATAATATTTCGTACTAACTTTCTTGTCTTTACAAGCTCAGTAAAGTACGGCTTGTTTGCAAATCAGGGAAGAAACTGACATTTTAATTTTAAACGGATGTTGGAATTTGAGAAATTAGATGGGATGAATTCCACAAATTGACAAAAGCAGTGGATTAGAATAAATCTCTGATTGGCACCTAAGCTTTCAGTAGACTCTCTTCCCTCTCTTCTTTTATTTTAAACACATTTTTCAGTTCATTAAAGGGATTTTTTTTTTTTTTTGTCTTAGAGTTGAATGAGCTCTCCATCGGGGGAGGGGGAAGACAATAGATTTGTGGTTTGCATTTCATAGGACTGCAGTAATGGAGACACTCAGAGTACAGCTCTCTTTTGTTCCAATTAATTTCAGGCTCTCAGGAAGTCTCATGTTCAGAAGGTGACCTTCAAGGGGCATGGCTGTGTCCCTGAATCATTGTATTACAAGTTAAGATTTATCTGGGTCCAAGCATCTGACAGACTCTTACTACTCTCTGTGTAAATGGAAGTTATATGGATCATTTTGTCTTCCTCCCACCTGAGATGCTTCCTTTCTGCACTCTCTGGTCTTTTAAAGTGAACCACAAAAATCAAAGACCTCATGAAGCCTACAAGGAGCATTCAGAGGTGTTAAAAATCTTTTGCCTTTCAAGATCAATGAGAGAGTTAAAAATAACTCACAGCCAGCCAAATGTAAACAGATTAAAGCAATACACACATATTGTTCCTTTATAACTTTTGCATGGTTATGGAAGCAGAATATTGGTATTTTTAAGTGGAAAAACAGAGGAAAAAAGAAAGTCATATTCCTCTTTCCCATTAAGCATGGTTCCCACAGCTCTTGCACCTTCACCAAAGAGGTGACCAAATGACTAGCAAACCAAGTTTCTGTGCTATGTACAGGATGGAAAATGAATTCGTAAGTGTGCAGTGGTGCAGAGCAGTTGTTTTAACACAGCTAGTAAATTCCTTCTGCCTAGTGCAACTTTTTCAGGAAAAGCCTATACTAACTATGTGCAGATCAACTGTATCATAGCACTATATTAAAGTCCATCCAACATTTGTGAGAAAGGGGCTGAGTTTTTGTGTTTGTATGAGCAATCAAAGGACAGAAGCAAAGAGTATCCCTTCATAAATGACTTAACTGTTGTGGACGTTTTTTGTTCAGAAGCTAATGGTAATCTAAATTAGTGACCATGTCCCTCAATGCTGAATTAATGCCAGAAAACTGCCCCTTCCATAAGCATTTTGGATACCATGAGCATATTAGACTGAATGAGAATGAGTTACACAGCCAGTGCTTGTGTTCCACGGAAATGGCTGGGGTATGCAGAAGGGAGTGTTTCAGTAAGAGCTACTATTCATTTGGTGTATCATCCACACTGGGAAATTAGTCTGATGTCTGCAAGTAAGTGAAAGTAGATATAATCTTGTAATTTATTATGAAAATTCTCCTGAAAGAGTCCCAGTTCTTGGGAATGACTCTGTATTTACATCCCAAAAGTTAAATATAATGAGGCAGGGAGTAGAATAATTTTTTCATAGTTTGAAAGCACAAGTTATACTGTTTTATTTTCAGTATAGAGTGTAGCTAAAGAGTCTTCCTAAAACAATATATAGTTTTAGCCAAAAGGCATGAAATTTCCATAATCCAGAAGGAAGAATTTCAGCACCCTTCAAACACGGCCATAGGAATTTCATAGTATTCCTGCTTTTTGAGATTTCTTTCCCAATCCAAGATTTAAAGGACTAGGCCTAAAGGATACTAGGTTGCTCACTATGTTCTCCTCCCTCATATTGACATCATCATCATCATTATTTATAAACTGACTTAAACAAAACAAAAACGTCATGACCATCTGAAGACTCCACAGTCCAAAAGAGGGGGATTTATCCTGCCAGAGCGGGTTATGCCATAGTGGGTTAGCAAAATTATTATGAAGACATCATATGAGACTATTTCACTAAGGCAGCTCAGAAAGTAAGGAATGATAAGACATTCAGAAAAAAGAAGATAGAGCAAGCAGTATAAGAAGCTATAGGACAGTCAGAAAAAAAATAGATAATATATTTTGTTTAAAAGAACATCTACTCCACAAAAAACCCAAACCCAACCAAAAGAACTCCACACACAAACCATGTCAAGATGGATTTAGAATTTGAATGGGAAAGCTTCCTTTTGATTTTATTTTGTCTGTAGAGCTGTCACCACAGCAACTTAAACAGATACTGAATATACTCCAACTCAGCAGCCTACAGAGCTCCTTCCTCATCAGTTATCAGGCTGTGTGTGGGATCCCCTGAATTTACAATCCTGGTTGCAATCCTCCAAGGAAGGATGTGCACCAATCACTTACTGAGTCACATATGTGGGTGGATTTTGTGTCATTAGCACTTCATGAGCTAATTTAATCACAGGTGAAAGTCAGAGAAATTGCTCCTGAACCCGGTTTCCTCCAATTATCAAATCATTCTATCCTAATGTTAAGACAAGGTTTATAAAAACTAATGCCCTATAAGGAAAGCACGTGAGTGGAGGTGTTTTACTGCAACTTGTCTCCCAGTGTTCCAGAAAGTCGGGTAGGGAAAGTCGGCTTTGCTTTTTACTGCCTCTCAGGGGAAAAAAAAGTGAAGTCGCCATATTTAGTAGCACAGTCTAGAAAATTACAGTGATGGAAGATCTAGGCAACATGGATTTTTCTTTGTGGTTTTTTTTGTTTGTTTGTTTGTTTTTTTGTTTGCTTTTGTGCAGGACACAAATAGAAATCTAACTTTGGTAAAATATAAATAAAAGGTAGTATGTATTAAAATCATTGCCCTGCCTGAAGTCATGCCTAGGGTAGCAATAGAAGGATGGTTTTTTTCACTGTCCAAACAGCACCTAGAGTGAGATGAAATGAGACTAGCTGCCTTTTCCCCCCACAGGCTGTTGAAGGTAAGCTACAAATATTATTTATTGGAAGCTGAGTCACCAGGTACAACAGCTTCTGCAAAGAAGAATCATGCAGAGGTTCTCAATTTTAAGAACTCAGAACTCTATTTTCTATATGTAAGACAATCTTCTCAAAGGAGAGAGGGCCAATGACCCTCCATACTCTGGAAATGAAAAGTTACATTAGACTTTGGTGGATATTTAGCTGCAACAAGTGCCCACCAAGTTTTAATCCTACCCCCATTAGCAAAACAGGGCTTTAGAACTGAAAGTCATGCATGAAACTTAAGAACTGTAACTCAGAGCACATCACTCCAATGTTTCAGAAATCCAAAGCTGCTAACAGAATAGTCTTAATGTAAGGAAATGTGTTTGATATGTACACTTTCCTTTGTTTGAAAGTTCAGCACAGGATTACACCTCAGCAGAGGCACTCAAAGGACGCAGTAAAAAGCCAAATTATGGAGCAATATAAAGTCTTATAAAGTCTGAACTTCTGTTATTACTGCTTGGAAGTGTGTCTTTCTTGACACACACAGGGAAACTAAATCTCCTAATACCTTTTTTTTTTTTTTTTGTGGACATTTTGTCAGGTGAATAATTTCTCTAACACAGAAACTCATAGGAAATTGAGTAATAAGTCTTTATTTTTAGGCTTATTTCACTTTCTGGTCATTATTTCAAACCCATTTACTGAAATACTGCATAACATACTATTTTGTCAGAGTTCCTGCAGAGTAAGTTAATGCAGTTGTTTTGTATAAGCCATTTTTTATGTGATAAAAAGCATCCTCAGAACATTGGATGGGTATTATTAAATTTTATGGTAGTCTGTACAGAGATAGTACTCATTTTATGGAGACAGAGAATCATAAAGCAATTAGAGTGTCAACTTGGTCTTTACATCATATTCTGGGTTTTGAAGCAGAGGCAGAATTCCCAGAAAAGTCCCAACAGACTTCACAAATGCACAGAAATAGCACAGAACGTGTCTACAATAAGTATACTACTGAAAAACATGCAATTCTTGTGCTCAGCCTGAAACACCAACTTCACTGCTCTACTAGCTGATGTCAGCTGCAGGCAAGGGATTCCAAGAAATATCATCATACCAGTATGGGATAGACTTTAATACCTCAGAAATTAGGTGCAGTCAGTGAATTTACTCAGTTTTAACACTGTCTACTGGGTCTATCATGCAGCTTCTAAAGGAGAAGCATCTGTGTAGTGAGAGAGAGAAATAGCAAGAAGATAAAGAGGAGATAAAAGCAAGACTGGTAATTAAGAAAATAAAGCTGTTGACTTTGTTTATAGGAATTGCAAGGATTGGGAAAGTGTTTCACAGTTCAAACTAAAGCCCAATTCTAGTGTCTGTCATAATTTCAGAGCAGATCCTGGGTAATTCACACAGCTGAACTTGTATGTAATGCTTTATATGCTCAGCAAATGCCTGAATCAGGAGGGGTCTGGCAGTAGCAATCTCACTGACACCTGGTATTGTTTTGTTCCTTTTACAAGCATGAAAGCATAGACAGACAACCTACCTTGCAAAAGCTGTCCAACAATTAAGGAACCAGAACTGCCTTGAGCCCAAGGCCTGTGTCCAAGTCACTGAAGACCACAATCCTTACAAAAAAGCCTGTTGCTTTAAATAAAGCTGTATCCTTGTTTTGGGTCCCCAGGTGGTCGTCAGACTCCACTTCTCAGAATGGTCTTGAGCTGTAGCTGCTGGATGGTACCAGTTGAACCAAATAAGGCAGATACTGTTTAAAGACAAAGAGAGGAAGATTCAGGTGCAGATACAGCCATCTCTTTTTAAGTTTTCAACAAATAAAAGATGGAGTCCCCATGTGCCAGGGACCACATAGAGTTATGTTCTCTAATGTTTGTTAAAAAAACATATCCTGCCTAAAGCTGAGGCTACAAATGCTGTACCAGATTTTCTCACATTACTTTTTAAACCAACCCACTAACCTGAAGTTTGCTACTGACAAAAGCACATTGTTTTGATGTACAGTTTACATGCTTTTTATGCTACTTCCTTCTATTCAGTTATTTTTCTTCATTCAGTGCTCAATTCCTTGTTTAAAAATAAAAAAATAAATCAAATTTTCTTATCAACATTTTCCTCCCTCCACAGCAAATGCTGAATATTTTAGGATGCATGCATGAATGAAGTATTTCCATAATACTCCTGTTCATGAACTTGGCGACTTTCCTGTGTTTAAGTTTGAAATAAAGCATGTTGTGTTTTGCTTCCAGTTAAAAGGTTGTTACCCTTAGGATGTAAAACATCAGCTGTATAAACAACATGTTTTGAAAACCCCAAGCGTAATTTCTACTGTTTGCAAAAGTCTTCTTGCAAGATATCTTTATGGTGTAAATACAACTTGTACAGAGATAATATTGTCTAAAAATATAAAAATAACCCCAAAACATTTAAACAATTCTAATTTTAATGAATATATAAGAATGTACTTCTTGAGACATTATCTTAAGACCCAGTAGAAGCTTGAGGAATTCACTAAAAAGACAGTGGAACTTACCTTAAGAAGAATCAGAATGGAGCCTCTAGTTTCTCTTATACCTCATACTCAATCAAACACTTATGGCAAGACTTAATGCTGACTCCTTCTGCCTCTGTAGTGGTCAAAAAAAAAAAGATAGCCAGAATCTAAGCACTCCTATAGGTCTGGCAAACTGAATAACAGTAACATCTGGCTCCCTGCCTGAAATTAAGTGTAGAAATATATTACAGGCTGTGCTCTTATCATCAACTGCCAAGAGGCATTTAGATAATGCTTCTTTACAAGAGGAGAAAGGAAGATTTTTCTTTTTATTTCTAGAGAGATGCATGTACGCTGTCAGGCAAATAACAATTAAGAACTGACTGGTGAATATCAGAGGAAAAATAGTTACATCACTTGGCTTTTACTTTAAAAAAAAACACAATTCCAAACGCAGAGAGAGACACCTTTTGCTATGGGTTTCAGGATGAAGAATCCAGTTGATGAAATTTTGAAGATGCTTTGCCTTCATATTTTGTTTAAGCACTGACAGTCAGAGCTACTTCTTCCTCTTTTGTTACATCACCAGTAGAAATTACCTTTTCTGCAGGGCTGTAAAACTGCACCTGTGACTTCTTACCATCCATCCTGGCTCTGCCACAGGTGTCCCAGTGCCTGTGTCAGTGCTACATTACTGCTGTCAGCAAAGGATTTTTACATAGCTTTCTCTGTGGGCTGTGTTAAGATTCTACAGGGAACAAACAGCAAACAATAGATTGGAAAATATAGGAAAAAAGGAAAAGAAAAGCTCCCTGAAGAGCAGAAGTTGAAAGACTCTTTTCTGCTAAATGGCTATTAGCATAAACTATTACATGGTACACAGACATCAAGGTAACCTCTATTTAGTATTATTATCTGTTTATTATTATTATTACCCCTAAGTGAGAAAGTAAAACTGAGCATACCCATATCTTACATTTGGACAAAGATGTGTGAATATTGTGGCAGAGAATAGAACAGGACAAAGCAGAAATAGCAGAAATCAAATAAGGAGAAAATTAAGATAAGCAGGCAAGAAAGAAACTAGAATAGGAGACAAAAAGAGATTAGGTAGAAAGAATATGGCAAAACCTGTATTTTTTTCTCCTTACTTTTTGCATCACAACACATGTCAGGAAAGGCTCTGAGGGGCAGGCATTCATTAAGAGCATGACCATCAGCCTGATTCCCCTGAGAGGAGGGTCCCAGCAGGCTACTTTAGGCAACGGCAGCAGGAGCTTTTCCCCAGACTAGGATCAGTCATGTGCCCACTGTGACTGGTGCAGGATCAGGACTTAGCCTGGCCAACAACACTATGTGGCAGGAGACTGAGCATATTGCTGAAAGAAGTGCTGTGGGGAGCTTCCGGCTACACTTTTTCAAGCTGCTGAATGCCTTCCCATAAGATTGGCAGTCTTGCTAGTATAGCTGAAGGATTTTTTGCCTCCTCGCTGGTAGCAGATCCTCTCTGCTCTGCCGGCATGGTGAAATGCAACCCTGTGAGGGCTGGCAATGAATTGTTCAGGACCTGTTTTAAGCAAAGCAGGTGTATCACAGCTTCAAACTGCAGAGCCATTCACTGCAGGCTGGCAACCCAACTAGGATGACAGCTCTATGTTCCCCAGTCTTTCACATTTACAACAATGAGCAACACCAGTTTTCCCCATGCACAAGTCTTTTAAATCATCACTGCAGAAGTTACCTTAGGCTGGTCTGGCTCCACTGAGCTGATAAGGGTTTGTTTTGTCCATTATAAGATCTGGTGCAGGTTCTGCTGTGCTTGGTGAGGTTTAATAAACTTAGAGCTGTGAAACAGGGAAGGTGCTGCCTAGATAGGGAGCTAGAAGCAGGGAGATTAATGAAGACAGGAGACAACTGTGGCACAGCTCAGTAATTAGAACACAAATTGAGATTAATCTCCAGGAAAATGTTTTATTTAGGTACTAACAAACACTTTGTTTCAATTAAGAGCAGTGCTGCAGATTATTTCATTATTCACAAATTTATTTCTGCAAATGTTTTACTGTACTACTGAGTTAATATTTTGATATTTTTGTCCCAAAATGTAGTATAAATGAGCACACATGTAGCAGACTTTTACACCTGCACAAAGTTGTTTTTTGTATCAGTTAACCAAAAAATTACAAATTAACTCAGCCATGAGAATAAGGCTACATAAAAGAATATGTATTATGCATTTTTTAGGCTTTCCTGCATAGTTTAATTAACAAAATAGTGTATTGGAAAAATAAACAGTCCACAGGCATGGATTGTCATTCACATTTATCGATACAGCAAACTAATTAAGGGGAGCTAGGCTTAGCTACCAAATTAAAAATCTAACGCTGAAACTGGGAATCAATCTCATTGTTAGTATTGCCAGTGATGTCAGCAGGACAGCATTTGGGAAAGGTTATATGTGTCTGCTTTACTGTTCATTGTTACTTTCTTTTCTTCTACATTTAAATAAATATATATGGTTAAAAGCTAGCAACTTACTTAGAATAATTACTATTGTTCAAATATATCTCATAGATTTGGAATCAAGTTTTTCTCCTCTAAACCACCCAAATATGAAATTTCATATAACCATCCAACTCCAGACACTGGAGCACTAGGAAACCACCACAGCATAACACCAAACTGACAGAAGCTGTTGGTGCTGCAGCTTTTAAAAATCATCACATTTTTCTTGCTGCTCCCCAGTTTTCCCTGTGTAGACTCCTTCTCTGATCCCTTTTGTATATCTTCTGATCCCTTTTGTATACATTGAAGCCACTCTCTCTCCCCAGGCCCCAGTTCTTTGTTCTTCCACTTCTTGACTCTTGCTCTTAGTAAAATGATATGAAACAACTCATACCTGGAAATGAATGTGACAAACTGCAGGTATGATAGTGGAACTGTTGAGAAGTTATGGTGTTTTCATTCATCATTTCAGCATAACCAGGAAAGCAGACTAAAAAAATGATCCTTTACTGCCAGGACAGAAAGAAACAGATCATATAGGCCAGAGGCTATTAATTTTCAGGTGAGTGGATTTTGAAGGACAGGAATACATTAAAATAAATATTTTTAAAAATAAAACATTTGTACTAAGAGGAAAAAAAATCATCCCTCTTGATGTCAGTGGCCACATAAATGATGCAAAGCCTTAGAACTTGATGTGAAGTGAAGGCTCCTGAAAATTGTAACTCACTGTCCTTTAATATTAAACAAAACCTGCCTAAAGCCAACAAGCAAATTACCCAAAGCCTGAGATAATATCTCAACAGTTTCCAGTTTCTGAGATGGGTGTATATCGGGAATCACAGTATCATTTCCTCAGCCTGGAGGGCAGCTTTCTAACCAAGGAGGGCATGCCCCTGTGTAGAGACAAGAGTTAGCAGTGATACAGTGCTTCTGCAGAGCAGGAATTGGTTAAAGGTGTAGGAAACATGGTGACGAACTCCCAGTCACTAGGGCCGTGGGAACTCCCTGGCTACCAGCTAGAGTTGAGCAGGAGCCAGGGGCATTGGGTTGCACATCCTACTCCTCGCTGAGCCTGCAGCACAGCCAGTCTGTACTTGAAGAAAAGGAAATCCAGCACAGAGGACTCTGACTCCCTCTGTAGCATGACTGCAACGGTGAATCTTACCTTCCAGTCTTTGCTTCCATGTGCATTGGTTTCCATGGTCTTTCGAAAGGGAGACATTCAGTGGTACAGGTGTTCAGACATCACCCTCCTCAGGCCCATGTCTTGACCACCCAGAGAGCTGGCAATACAGTGTAGGAGGGTGTAGTAAGTTAAAAACCCTCAGATGATACTGAACCCCTCTGATTAACTCCTGGTAGTTCTGCCTTTGAAGAAAATACCAGAGAAACAATATTAAGCAGTTCTGTTACAAGTTTTCCTTGTCCTTGTGACATATAATGACCAGTTACATATCAAGAACCATGATTAAGAACTGTTTTACCAAAGAGATCCTTTCTTGATTTTTGCTTGCCCAGAAAGAAGAATTTAGGAATAAATACCATTACACATCACATACTCTTATTTGGGTGGTGCACATGATGTAGGTATATATAGATATTTAGATACAGGTACTCATATAGTTATATTTTTAATGTTAAAGGCTACAGTAAATTTAACAGGGAAACATATTCAATCAATTTTTAACAATCTAATTTTTTAAAAAATTGAGAGAACAACAATCTTGTTATATTTTCATGCTTTCTTTGCTTTCTTATAATTGTTTGTTTGCTTGTTTGTTTTCGGGGGAAGATAGATTGCTTCTGCCATCAGCTGGAGGACTGACTGCACTTGCTCCTCATGGCGTTGTGAGCATGTCCCGGGGAGTGAGCACATCTTTTCGTGGCACACTGTCGGCTCTCAAGTGATCATGCAGTGCCATCTAGTTGTTGCTGCTAAGGTTTGCAGAAAACCCAAACCCCACTATTGGAAACAACTACTTCTTTAATAGGTTATTAGAGAAGTTGTTTGCTCTGACTCTTGGAGGAAAGGTGGTCGTGTTGCTCCCTCCCTGCCCTCCATATGTTATTCTGATATCATTTGTTTATAGAATATTTCAAAATGTAACTTTCATTTCAATTTTAGAAGGTTCACATTTATTACTGAGGCATAAAAACCATGTTTATCTGAACAACATGCAAAGCTACCAAACTTCTAACAGACAATTAAGAAATTATGCTTGAGAAGACCAGTTACTACCACTGTTATTGACCACAGAAAAAGGCTTTCCCTCTGTGTGTGGCAAAGTAGGAGCAAGAGTTAGCTTACAAGAGGTAGCTTACATTGCAGGTGCAGGAAAATATGAGTGTAAGCAAGCACATAAGGGCCTGTGGCAGTAACACAGTGCTACTCCTTGGGGATGCTCCTGCAGTTACTAGAGGACAGCCTTCAGTCTGAACGATTATAGCAGTATGTTCAGTCTCAATGTAAGTATGCAGGTACAATGTAACCATAAAAGGAGCTTGAATGGTTGCTTTTAGGATCTTAAAATTACAGCGTGGCTTCTCACAGTTGAATGAAAACTTTTCTTTCTCTATATCTGTGTCTCGAATACCTGTGTCACAATCTGCACCTTTATGTAAACAAACAAAAGCCAAACCAAACAAATATGATTCTAGCACTTACAGCTACAGAACACAATTTCAAAACACAAAAACTTTGAAAACCAAAGTGTTAATTAAATAATTTCTCCTACTTCCTGGCTTTCTTTAAATATACGTAAATATTCTTAGAAGTCCCTAATTCTGGGAGTACTAATGCATGACCTTTCCATTTGCATTGTGGAAACTGATTGTATATCCTTGATCAAAACACTTTCCCCCTAGAGAGAGTGTGAATTAGCAGTCTTTTGCAGAGGAGTGATTTTGTACAAGGCTCTGGGTGCACTCTAGAGCATGTAACAGGTTAAAGAATTATGCATGATACCAGCTCAATTTCAGGCCAAAGGTTAATATTTTATAACCAGTATTGTAAGTTCCATCTGATCTTTAGACTTTTGCTTGATTTTGGAATTTTTGGAGGGTATGAGAAAGTGTCTAAGACACAGACCAACTTCCTGCAAAAGTTGAGAAGCTCCATGCAGATATAAGGATCAAATCTATTAAAAATCCCATCAGATTATAAAATAAACTTTTTTTCTTTATTATTTGTTGATCCATTAAAAAGGATTCTGTTCTCTTAAGCCAGCATCTTTAAAAATTCTTTTGGGATCACCTGCTGTTTTAGAACATCTTGAGTAATATCTGTGTGAAAACATACAAAAACATCAGTGGATGGCACTGTTGGCTTGCACGTAGTAAATCACCTCCTAAATTATTATATATATATATATGGATTTTAGGGTTAACTGTATATAGGTTTATGTTTGCCTAGTACTTGCAAGATTTTGCTGATTTCTTAAAGTTTATTTTCATACTGAAACCACCAAAACTGGATATGTAATTCTGACATTTTGAGGCTCACTTACAATAGACAAGGTGTTTAGGCTAAATAACAGACTGAACAGACCATCCTTACAATCACTGCAAGGAACATACCGGGTCTTGAAACACTGACAAATGACTGATTTTAACTCTCCAGTCCATAAGCACAAAGCATGACAGTTTGGTTTATTGAAATCTTGTACAAATGACACATTTTCTCATCTATAGGGTACCTTAAGGACTTACTCCCTTATTCAGGCTCTGATGACTTTGCCTCAGTCGATCACAAATTCCCTTAGAAGCCTTGAACACTCTGAGTTTCTTTGAAATTAGGTAAGATGCTGGAAAACTGTCATGTGGTTGATGTGCAAAGAGGTCATGCAAACTCAATGACAAGGCAATCACCTTCACTGTAGCACAGCACACCAAGATCATTTATCACTTGGCAGCATTTATTCTATGCTGCACCTTGAGCATTGCATGCATTAGGGAGGGGGAAACCTGTAATTATTTTTTCTGTGGATCGTATGGCTAGGCAGAGGGATAAGGACTTGCCAGGCACCTTTGCTGTGGGTGTACAGGCTGAGGCTTTCACCCCTCACAATAGAGTTGATTCCACTGAAAATAAGTACACTTGAAGGTTGCGCCTGGGTTTTGAACATAAACCAAACCCCAGTCTCCATGTCAAACTTAATTTGAATCTACAGTGTGGAAGGGGAAAGATGAAAATTCTCATCTCTGGTAGATGGACCTGGCACATGAGGTATGTTGTACCTACAGAGTGGATTTTACAGCATGATTTGCAACCAAATCAGCCAAGGGATCCCATTCTGGGTAAGCCCCCATGAAATGTGGTAACAGCATCTGAAGTCTGTAAGTAAACCAAAACTTACCTCATTGTTCTGACAGTGTGGCAGTTAACTGCAGGCATCCTACTCTAATATACTAATTTCCTTCCTTCCTTCCTTCCTTCCTTCCTTCCTTCCTCCCTTCCTCCCTTCCTCCCTTCCTCCCTTCCTCCCTTCCTCCCTTCCTCCCTTCCTCCCTTCCTCCCT
>JAWWEV010000115.1:46827400-46850969 GCA_035583235.1 Hafferia zeledoni | reverse complement strand
TCCTTCCTTCCTTCCTTCCTTCCTTCCTTCCTTCCTTCCTTCCTTCCTTCCTTCCTTCCTTCCTTCCTTCCTTCCTCATAACACTTTTGCAAAGATATTCATATTGTTACATTTTATTGAAACTGAAATTTTAAAACTTTTACCATTTTAAGATAGAAGGAAAGAAAAAACACACTTTCATTTTTTAAACTGAGTGCTGTAACTCTAATATACTAGTCAAGGTCCTAGACAGTGGAATGCAGATAGGGATTGAGTAAAAGTTTGGGGATTTTTTCCATTCACTTGCCCTGATGTGGATCTTATCTGCCTCTCTTTCAATGAAAGTAATATAAGTTAAAATACCCTCTAAGGGACTTTGGTTTTGTGACTCAAAGATCCTGAAGGAATCTTTTATCTTGACAGATAATGTATTTCTGGCATGTCTGTTGCATCTCCCCACTTTCTATCTAGGCACACACTGTTGTCATGGCTACAGTATCCATACCCTGAAAATAATAAATAAATAAAATGCCCTCTATCAGAGTAAAAGAAAAGAATATTTTTTCTGAGTATGTGAAAAGTAGTTTTCTGCACTAGACTTATTTTAAGATTACAATTTTAAATTACCAGAACTGTGTTTGCCAAGTCCAGTTTTATTCCCCCAAATTTGAAACTGGAATATACTGAGCCAGTCTAGTTAACAACTGAGCTCATGGCTGGGTGCTGCTGGAATAATAAGCAGCACTGACCCTTGAATTAGATCATGAATAAGCATCTATCTGCATTACCTTGAGAAGGGAACTTTCCCCCAGAAATTTGGCAATTTTTTTTACACAGAAGGGGCTAAGATTCCTAAATCCATGAAGACCAAATGCTTCAAGATGCAGGTGGCAAAAGCTCTGTTCAATGCAAATAACATGAGAAGTGGGGACAGAGTCTATGGTGTAACTCCATTAAACATGGAGAGAGTCAGCTTCAGGAATACAATTAAAATGACGTGTTTGTAAATGTTAACTGCAGAATAATTGTGGTAACCAGTAGATGACTGGTTTAAGCCTACTCACATAGCCTCAGAGACTGAAAAGAAACAGCACAGATTTGTAATTATCTCACTACTGAGTTTTATAAATCTAGCATTACTTCAGATTGACAAGCACATTATTTTGATTAACTTTACAAAGGGCATTGCGCCTTATCAGACAAGGCAGACAATCTCCATCACCTTGCTCATGGCTGTTGGGAAGCTTTTATAAAACTCAGCATGCTCTCCTTGTCACACCATCCTTCAACTGTGGCTGCTTACAGAGGTCTCCACTTGAGTCCCACAGCCAAATTCTTATCTCGGTTGTGTTGTTAACAAGCAAATCTCTTCGCTGTGATGCACAGGCATAACTGCAAGTAGGGTGTGCAAATTGCACAGCTTGCCTTCACTTGCTACCATTCTTCCCCAAATGTTCAGGGGAAGCCTGCTTACATTACTGTGTGTCAGCATGTTTCTGCAAGGTCAAACCTTGGCTGTCATGATAATTGTGTAGATTTCCTTATTGAAACAGCATAGCTCCTCTTCCCTCTCACATACAAACACTGCTGCTCTGGATACTGTCATAGGTGTCTGATTCTGAAAGATTTCATTTCTTGTTGGCAATAGCAAACCTACTTGCTAATATAATATAGTGGTATTTTAATCAGCAGCACCAGGCTGCTCACAGAGTAGCTCCCGGACATCTGCCATACATTTCCCATATCTGACAGGACTTCTCCCAAGGCACATGCCATTTATCAAGGAAGGCATGTGATGTTGTCTGTTACCAAAACCTGTTCTCTTAATGCATGTGTAATGAGGTGGTTAATGCTTTGTGAGTATGAGTGTGCAGCCTTTATAGACACTGACATGTGCTAAATAATACAAAAGGCTTTTGAGTGATCCTGAAAAAAATACATATATATTTGCATACAAAAAGAAGTTTCCAAATATGATTAAAAATGAATACAATATTTTTCTTTTAATTTTTAATTTGATAGCCTCTGTTAATCATAGGAAAAACAAAGCAGAAAAATGCACTGTTGTGGTAAAATTAACACCAAGAAGTCCACAATGTCTGAGCCCAAAGAATGTATTATAAGTAAACATTATAAAGCTGAAAATCAACATTTACAGAGAAGAAGAAATTGTTAAACATAATGTATAAGTTCAGGGGGAAGACCACACTACTGCAGAAAGTAATTCTAATCAACTTATGATTTTTACGTGTTCTGGGCAAACTACAAGTTCTTGCCTTCTGGTATAAGCAGGAGTCCAAGACTAGAGCTGTTTTAAAGGCAGTCTTTCACCTTTCATCTGATAGTTGATATGTATTTTCCCTTTCTAACTTTTTTTCTTAGAAGACCAAAGCATTGACTTCTTCACCTTTGCTGTGCAACATTTCTGCAGGCTAAAGCTGCTTTTGGGACCCTAATGCCCCCCCCCCCTCCCCCCACCCCAAGTCCAGAAGCTCTTTATACTGAGCACTGACTTCTCCAGTTGCATAGCTATGCAGCTCTGTATTTCTCCTGCACTGCATCCTCAGATTTCCTATTTCTTTCTGGGGTTTTCCTATAGCTATTCACTACAGGCTTCTTGGTACAAACAACCATACCCCTGCTTAGTGACTTTAATAGCAAGAACCCCAGGATAGCTTGTGTCAGTATATTTCTCACTGGGAAAAACCTCCTCATCCCCACACATTTCTCCAGGTAGGGCCAGGTCCCCTCCTTCACAAGACACCCATTGCACAAAACCCAAAAAGATGCAGCATTTGCCTCATTGGGTTCTCCCTGACCAGGCATGCAGGGCTGTCTGTAGCCACCAGCTTGATTTAGGATCCTGGGCAAGCTGCTTCACTTCAGTGAGATGTCTGTGAAAGTGGAACCAGTCTTTGAGACTACATAGCCCTCTGCTACTCTCTCCACAAAACAACCATGTTAGCAATTAACTGATCTGTATGTTTACAGGATTAAAGGATCTGGTTTCTCTTACTAGGTCAGTTTACTCTGCTGTAATTAGCCTTATCCTCTTACAATTAAATGTCACACCAAAGCCTCAGAGCTTAACACAGCCCAAACTTTGGGAATAATCGAATTCATATCCCACTGGTGTAACTGAAAACAGAGTTTGTAATCTTGTATAGCTCTGTAGGTTCTACTCGCACATATACAAAACACTTTAAAATGGTAATTCAGGCTTGAATGTAGGAATTTTGCTTAATACAAGGATAATGAAACTGGCGTAGGAGACTCCAGAGAAATCTATGTGAAGCAACATAGGAGCACACAGCCCACTGCTGAACAACCCACTTCATTTACCCAAGCTGGCTAGATGTGAACAAGGTCTGATTAGCAAGCAAGTATGCAATCATTGCAGCTTATGGATGTGCTTAAGCACACTGACACCTTATTGAAGCCATCTAGCTTTCAATCTAGAGCTTGCCTGGAGCAAGCCTACCACACCAGGTTTGTGTCTATGGAGTATTGGCAATGGCAGTGTAAGAAAACAAAGTGATGGGAAAATGCTTCTGGTTTGTCTATGCAGTGATTTTTCCTGTCTACAACTAATGGCAAGATGAATCCTAACTTTTAATTGAAAATATATCTGCAATAGAGATTAATCTGACCTCATAGCTGAGATGCCTATTAGGGCTGATTGAGACAAACAGCTTCTTTCCTTCATGAGGGCCTCTATTAGATGTCCACATTAAACGAGTCATTCTGCAACAATCCAGATGGAGCTCACCTAAAGTGTGAAACAACTTTTATCAGCAATACATAATGCACCACTGAATATTACATCACCTCCTCAGTTCTTTGAATATTCTTGTGGATTTTAGCTCAAATTTGCTGGTGTGCACTTACTGCAATCAAAAGGTGCATCATGATCCCAAGCAGCATCTTCTGTACTGTCAGCTAAGCTATTTGATTCAGTTACTTCTGATCTTTACTCACTGGCAACAGAAGAAATCAGTGCTACTAATCCCCATTCCAACTGATGCTCTCTAGCATTGGTTGGAGCTCCACAATCTTTGCTGCAATACTTAAGATTGTCTTGAATGATTATCACTTACCTTCTCTCTTTGGATGGTTCTTGACTCTGGTATTACATGTCCCACAGAAGATAAACCACAATCATTCTAAAGCATGTAAGAAGAATGGCAACTGCTGTGCTATGTGAATAAGGGATGCTGATACAGTATGCTCTATTGTCAAGTATTGCACACAGATTTACCAGTCATGATGGTGTCTCTCTTAGTGTTGTTCCTTATGACAAAATAATAGTCTATAAACATACATAATCAGATAACATTAATATCAATATCAGATAACATTAATAGCTGGAAGTTTGTTTTTTCTAATTTTATAAAATTTATTATTATTCCATTATAACGGTTAATATCTGCAATGTGAAGGAATTCTTGAAGACAGCAATCATGTGTAGATTAGTTTATCTGGCAGGTAGCTCTAAGCAAGTCTTCTGACTTGTTTTAACAACAAGTGGTAGTTAACTATTGTTAGACCTGGTCACTGAGTCTCAGTGTTTTTTCATGCACTACCCTGAAGTACCTGAGAAAGGCCTATCAATGAAGAGCTGTTGTGCACAGTGGGGAGGGGGTAGCTGTCTGATACTTCAGTAATTCCTTTCATTTTTGGTCTCCTCTGGAAAAGGCAAGCACAACAAGGTTAACCTGTAATGACAGATAGAGGATTCAAATCACACCAAAATATTTAAAACTGTTCAAAAGGCTGATATTATTCTCTCTTGTGTTCAGTCTCCACGTATGCTTCCTATATCTTTGCAGCCATCTTTGCAGTTAATTTTTATTATAATTAAATAGTTCTTACCAGTGGAGATAGTCCATCCCATCTAACCATCCACCCATTCTATTCATCTAGTCATTCATTTTCCTAAAATTGCCATAGACAGGAAAGGCTGGGCATTCTATATGTTCTATTGCTGTTGCAAATCACTCAAGCAAAATATATCCCTATTCAGGAGAGATCAGATTTAAGCTTGAGAATTAGGACAAATTAACTTCATTACGCATTAAGTCAAAGAACAGCTGCTGAATCTGATACTAACTCTTAAGAAAATCCCAGATTATTTTCTTCCATGCACAGTTCTTTCTTTTTTTCCCCACTTCCCACCACTTGAACAAATTACTGGTGTTTATTCTCCAAACAAAATATGCTGGCAAAGAGTGCACAGCTCGGAAAGCAAGGCAGTGGGCTCAGACTCATTTATGTACTATATGGCCACAATAATGCTGAATAATAAAAAACATAATAAAACCATAAGTATGCATACACCTGCAGATGTTCCATATCATCCTTCTCTGCACTAAGTAGATCTCTCTTGTCAACAGCTATATCAGCTGTATCTCTTTATCATTTTTTCCCCTGTATTTCTGCTCTTAAGTTTCCACAGGGAACACTGTTCAGTGTAAAGGCTTTTTGCCTGCATGAATTAGATTTGTGTTCAGGGGCTCCTCTCCTGCTCTCAGTTGTTGTGTATGTCAAGAAGAAAAGATATTTGGCAAAAAACTTCACAATCTTCACAGCCTGGTACATACAGTGGGGAAGAAAAAAAAAAATGGTGCTGTTTCCACAGTATCTGCAGCCTTTTATTGTTATAGAGAGGAGAGGCAAGAGGCAATTATTTCCTCATTTCTAAAACCTTTTGATCACATAATTAATAAATCCAAGGGACTCTTGCAATTGCTGTCTTACTCTCTTAAAATAACCCAAAAGCCAGGCACATTCATTCTGTGCAAGATCCCTCCTGGATTGTTTTGTGTGGGACAGCCAGCTTTAAAGTAATAATCTTTCAGACTGGCTACAACTAAGATGATAAATCCTTAAAACTGCAAAGTATTCAAAGTAAAATTGAGAGGTTTTAATTGCTATTAAGATTTTGCTGCTCTTGCTCTGTACCCTCAGTGGACATTTTTTTGGGAAAAAAAATCCATCTTTTCTTTCTGAGATAAGCATAATTTAATTTAAGCCTTGTAAAAATCTGCCAAATAGCCATATTTTGTAGCAAAAAAAAAGATACTTATGCACCATATTTCAGAGCCAGAGGTCTGTGTAATTAATGATAGTGCAAATCCTTGCTGAAGTAACTACAATTTCTTGTGGAAACTTTGAGAAACAGACAAAGCAACATACCCTCAGGTTCTGTTTGAGCAGTATTAGGAATTGCATTATTTTTCTTTGACCTCAGATGAATGGAAGAAACACAAAAATTGCTGTTAAACATTTTCAATAAGCCAACCATTTCCCACACTTCCCTGCTGACTTACTACTTCATGGCAGAAAAAACAGCATCAGAGAAGATACAAACAACTCACTAGAATCCACATCTAGCTGCATTAAGTAGCACAGTCAAGTAGCTATGAAGGGTTGTATCAGCTGTCTGACATAAGTGCTGAAAAACACAGCATATGGATATTTGTACAATGAGGCAGAAGTAAATTTCCATTTTGAAAGCATCATCAGGAAACAGCTTGCTGTCTGGAGGAAAGGCTATTACTCTGGTTACAATACGTGAGTATAGCTTATTGTTTTATTTGGTAAAGCAGCCTGAATGATATTTATAATGAGTTCAGCACAGTCCTTTGCATGAAAGAGAATATTGAGGATATTTAGAAAAGTAGGAATATATAGTTTTCATAACAAATTTTATTCAGGCTTCTGAATAGGAGCTTGACTATACAGGTTCAAGGTACTTGCCTCAGGAGTTTACTTTAGTCCCAATTCAGAGTTACTTTAGAATTGCTTAATATGCCTTTTAAACTTTAATCCAGTATTTTAACTGATAAATATCACTGTTTTAGCCTTATTTGAAGTAACTGATAGTTGAATGCAGCACTAAGACTTTTGAAAGTGCTGTGAGAGAATCCCAAACTCACCAGAAACAGCAACCAGCAGCAGCCTCTACCTCTAACTGTAACTTCCACTTTCTGTAGAAACCTCCTCTTTCTTTACTCTTCTACAGCATAAAGAGGTTAATTCATATTAGCTGAGAAGGCATTCCTAATCTGGGTGGAGAGTTCCCACTTTCAGGTGACCAGTTGTAATTGGTAGTGTGGGTTGCTGCCTGTCTCCCTCCCAAGCCTGGCACAAGCCACTCAGTGTAGATCAGCTGGTCAGGGCTGAATGAGTGGCACCCTCAGCTGCTCACTGCATCCAGCTGTGCTCCAGCTGTAAGCCACAGTTCACATTCATTCCTGAAAGGATGAAAATAAATCTATTTCATCTTGTAATGAAAGGAAAGAAGAGGGTCAGGTGAAATTTGATAGTGATGAAAAAGAAAGGCTCATGACACCAGCAGATACCAAAGGACACATCACAAGAAAATAGTCCATCTTTGTAGTAACTACAAAAAGCAAACAAACCCACTTTACAACATTTTTTTATTCGTTTTATATTATGTGCAGTTGAAGTCCAGGACCTTATCTTCGTCCTTTTGTATTTTATGTAGTACTTTACTGCAGAGACCATCACATAAAGTGAAATTTATTGTTTCTAGCTCCCTTTACATTTATGTTCCTGAGATTAGTAAGAAGGAAAAGAAGTTGAATCACTGTAGAATACTCCTCTATTTGTGCTCATTGCTCCCATGGTCTCTGTTTTATGGTGGTTATAGATATGACACTTAGAAGTCTATAGATGATTGCATTTTATAGCGGCAACTGCTCCTTGATGTATGGAAAATATATTTGCCCTCTGTTACATGTCTAGTCTTTGAGTTGGACCAGGGAAAAATCTAGACACATGTAACCATTTCATAAGGCTGTGAATTTGCAGGTAAATTCCATAGTGCACAAGGTAAGGAAAGTATTTCAGACCCACACAGTTTGTGCTTATGGAGGAAAGTTTTAAAGCCTTTTATTCAAGATGAAGGGAAAGTGGAGAAGTGGCATTTTACTGAATCACATCTCAAAAGCGGGACTGATTTTTTACGGTTCTCTGTAACTTCTACCCTCACTCATTGTCATAAGAGGTCTGAATGCCCCTCACTTCACAGAGCTTAAAAGGATACCTGGCATGATGTGGAAACTTTTCAGTTAAAAAGTAAACCCAAACTTGGTAGGAAAAGAGGAGGAGTTCTGAGGTTTTTGTTCCCCTTCAGTTTCTGATGTCCTCTTGGGGTGATGCTCTGAAGTGGCAATCTGTTACCAGAGCTTTTGCACAATGTATCACAAATTCTCGCAGCTGTACAAGTAAGAATAACCCATGTATTGACTGAGCACTTGAAAACATGTAGTTAAAAACAGAGTACACTATCTGTTTTAGTTAGGAACAGAACTGAAATATTAAAATAATATATTGGGTATAAATGACAGCTGTGACAGGAAAATGAGAACAACTTTCATTTTTATTGCTGCCTTAGAAGCAATTGATAAACAGTACACTTCATATATAAATGAGCATGTGTCAATATATGACAACAAAAATAAATTACAGTGACAGAGTATTTAACTTTACAAGGTTGTACAAAATTTCCAAATAGGAATAGATTTCAACTTAAAAATCTGAAATAAGTTAAAACTTCAACTATTCTGAAGACTTAAAAATATACACACAGTTTCACTCAATCACATAATTTACAGTATGATTTTTTTTTTCAGCTGTTTAGTCTTGTACACCCATATATTTTTTACTGTATTAGTGGAATATATCCTGCTATATTGCAGCTTTACTGCACTGGGATAGAGAAAGGGGTTCCCTGAGGGCACAGAACAGGCTTTGAGTGTTTATAATTTAAATAATTTGATTACATTTATTAGCTAGAAATATAAAACCAAAGTGTTATTTATCTGGCCTATAATGAGAGACTGATTTATCTGCTCTTGTTGGAATTTCCATTAATGCTAATGTAAATTTTGAAGAAGGCTTAACAGCAGGATTGAGCTATACTAAGTCTGTTCAGCCAGGATGAATTAGGTCACATTATTTAATGAAATATTTGAAGAATATCTGTTTTGCATTAGGTGTCATTATAAACTACATAGCTAGTCATGGCTATGCACTGAGATATTTGCTTCCACAAATAATAGGAAAATAAATTTGATATGGTACTTTGAAGTAATGGGATGGATTATGGATGGGTATTTTTAACACCACAGTTATATGCACTTGATTATTTTATTAAATATTATGAGAATTAAAAGCATTGGACAAAACTCCCTTACTGTGAGTGTGTGATAATTGAGAATACCAAGGGTCTAGCTGAAGCTCTAAAATAATGTAAGGTAGAGATAATTCATACCACAGCTGGAGTACTCCTGATAACTTAGACTGTGTAGTTAAGCTGGTGCTAACAGACTGTGCACCATCAAAAGGGAAAAGGCTTGCTAATTCAGAAACAATTAGTAAGAAAAAAACCCAGAAATTTGAACAAACTGGTATGCCTGATTGTCAAAAATACAGGAAGATGCTCATCCAGACATAGGTGGGTCTTAAACTGGCTGCAATGAATCTGTTAAGAAAGAAAAAAGAAATCCAAGATATCTATTTGTATGAGTCAATTTTCTCTTCCCTGAATATGCTAAAATATCTATCAGTAATCTGCAATCCTTCCTCCAAATAAATAAATTTTCTGTGTACATCATTTAAATGAGAAAGAAAGAAAAGAAGTCGTAAACAGGGCAGAGCTGAGCAATTCCTCATTTCCATTTTTCTCTAATGTTATTGGGAATAAGGACCACTGCAGTTTACATTTCAGATGAAAATTATTTTAGAAGCCACTATTTTTGTTGTGTGAATATGCTGTCATTGGGCATAAGGAAGGAGAAGAAAAATGAAAGGATCTCTCTCTCCTCTCTCTCTATATATATATCTTGAATGGCTCACTCTGCTTGCTCTATGTTTTCCAAAAGAATATCTTTGCAGGTAAGTGCCCAGTGAGTGCAAGGTGTTGGGCACACAGGTGGAGGTCTGTGATGCTGACAGGAGGCCACACAGCCCAGCTCCACACTGTGGGGTAGAGGCCTGGCTGTCTTCTGCCTGTCTGGGGGAAAAATGTCACTTCAGAAGCACAGTGGGAATCTTTCCATCAGCTGGAGCTTGGCTTGGATCAGCCCCCAGAAAAGGCTGTCATTCACCACTGAGTGAGTGCAGAGCAATCTCACTGAGCAACCGTGTCATTAAGTGAATTAACAGCAGCCAAAGAACACTGTAGCATACGGATGGTGTAAACATTTCCCTCTATAAATCTGCATCAGAAGAGAGTCTTCCCAGACTGGAGGGAATGCACCTACACGATGAAGACTTCAAAATGCTTTCTCTAGATTGTTTACCACTCTGGCAACTTCAAATCACTTCAATCAAAACAACTACACTTTTCCTAATTGCTTGTTCTATGTTCTTTCCCTTGTTTTGTGTTCAGAGAGGAAAAAAGAACATGGAAATATATCTCAAAAGTTCAAGCAACCTCTAGTGGTTATGTAAGCCTTACCTCACCAACTGCTTGGCACACAGTGTATTACTGTACAATCAGATATGTCTTTTATATCCCATAATTTACTTTTTATCTTAAGCAGCAAGCCATTCTAAGAGCAGCAACCAAAGAAATTAGTTTATCAGCTTATATTAATGCAGTTGTTATCAGGGGCATACAGGGTAAAAGTCATTTGTAGATTACAGTAATATATTTGCAAGGAAATTTCCACACGGGAAGGTGCCACCTGATTAGTTTTATGTGGAGAGTTAAAAAAAAAAGAAAAAAAAAAAAGAAAAAAAAAAAAAGATGTTGAAGCATCTTGGCAGGAAAAAAAATCTCTTAGGAGCACAATGTTCCACTGTGATAGTTCAGTGGGAGCCAAGTTTTGACAGCACATTTTGGGCTGATACCAAAATAGTGAAAGGAGAAATGTGAGCTACCTTAGGACACTTGACCTGGACCAACACATTTGTTTTTTTACCAATACATGGCCATCCACCTTCTGCCCTTAGGACTGCAGTGTTGACAGTCATTCCAGAGAGGAGAACACTATATGAAAGCCTTTGAGTCTCTCTCAGTATATCTTCCTTTACTCTTGCTTTTTTCGCTACAAGAGGGAAGGTTTCTCTAAAATACTGCAGCCGAGGAAAATGATTGCTCTCCATCATTATCCATTTTTACTCTTCCAGTTACTGTGCTAGTGTTTTGCAAGCCACCATCAATATGAGCTAGAGCCAATTATTCTTTCTGAGAGTTTTATCTAATTAGTCAGTCAAAGGATTACTGCACAGTAAGGTAGCTGTTAGCTAAAAAACAGCAACTTGGCCAATAATTTAAAAAATACTAGTATTTTGTATAGTATCTGAATGGGTGGCTATGACTAGATCAATAGATACCAGACTTTGCGTGAATGCTCAATTGCTGTCTTTTTACACAGCAGAAGGCGAGGGTCTCCTTTCTTCTGTTTCCTGTTATTTTAGAAGTTCACAATACATTCAGCTCCACTGGTTTTGCTGAAAAAAAAATCAGCATTTGATAAGGAGTAAAATTACAAATACCTCTTTATAAAAGCAATTTCTGAGCTGCTCAATTACTGCATGTAATTTTCCCATATACATCAAAATCAGAAAGGAACAGGCAAATTTCTATTTATTTAAAATATATTCAGATATTGTCTCTGGGACTTGTTTTGCTCCCTAATCAGAAGAACAGAAAGCTTTAAAGTAATAGGAACAGAAAAACATATCAGGAAACACATAAAATATGTTAATCACATTCCTGCAATATTATCTCTATTTCTATCACCAAAATACCCGCTATCTCCAAATAGAAGCAGGAAGCTCATGACTCCTTCTTGTAACAACTTGACTGGTGTAGCCCACACCCTTCCCGCTGCGGGGTGGCAGGGGCAGGAGCTCAGCTCCAGCTTCCCACTAGGCAGAAGTCTCATGACTGCTCGTCAGCTTTGAGGCAGGAAGAATTGTGGTAAGAGGCAACTGGGTGAGGGGACACCTCTAGAAAAACAGGGATAATACATATAAAAAAATTACATCTTCACTGACATCTTCTAACATCTACAACTTACAACTACAAAACTTCACATTATATTTAGCATTTTCTTACTTCTTTCAGAAAGCAATGAAAGGTAATTCAAGCTTTTTTAAGCTTTAGCTAAGTGCAATTTTGTGCACTTAGTGCATGGACTTCAATGAGCCTTGCCTACGCAGCTTGCTTTTCAGAGCAGCTGTCAATTGTTAGTCTTTAATTTTACCTCTGATGATGGATTCTGTGTCAGTCAACATGCATTGCACAGACTAAAACAAACCAACCCAACCCAACCCCCAAAATGGCATTCGTGCATATTACTTGAAGTTTCTCTTGCATTTTTCATACTGATAGTTCCTGTCTCACAGCAGGGGAAATATGCAGCCAGGTAATGTAGCTGAAAGGACCTTCCATCATATTCGCTGATGTGCATGGGCAGAGCAGGAGATAAATTCTGCACTATCTTTAACATAGACAATTTTGTTCAGATTAGCCTATGGTCAAGAAATCATACTCATTTTGAATAAAGGAACCAGGTATACTTCTACAGCCTGAAAAGTGGAAAGTTTTTGTCCTAATACTACTTGTAAAGTAAATATTGTTAATGGAGATATGAGGCAAGAAAATGGAATGTATTTATGAATCAGAAAAATTCACCCCACTGGAGCACAGAGGCTGCTAAACTCCAACTGTATTTGACTTCACATAATTTTGCAGGTGCTAAGAAATCACATACTTCTATATTGATGGCAGAGGGTATTCAATAGGTATATTCACACGAGGGGATTGTATTCTATACGAAAGAAAAGTAATGAGTGGAGAAAAGTGCTGAGCATCAGGAAATACTGTACAGGTGCATTTCTTGTGATGTATCTGCATGAGGCAAAGTGCAGCACTGTGCAGGGTTCAAAGTAAATTGGCTTACATGTTTTGCCTTCATGGTATTAATTAGTCTGTGACACAATGATAATAAGTCTTAATGTGGACACATTAAGCACAAATTAAAGAAGGCCATTTGGCCATTTCCTCATCCCTTTGACATCTCTAGACTAGGCAGTATTTGAGAAGTGATTACAATTTCCTTGTTACCCAAAGATTTCAATACAGAAGAAAAATAGGCTTAAGAAGACTGAGTGTTTTGAAGTCACATAAGGAATCAGATTCTTGTCCATAGACTTTATTTCATGATTGTGCAAAATTTTTCAGATCTTTTGACTGTTTTAAGTAAATGAGATACACTTCTATGAATGATTTGAAAAATAAGTTGTCTCTGTACAATAATGTCCTGTGTTTTTCTGAATGTTAACCATGACCGAGTGATGTTTACCAGGGCATTTCAAGAGTCCTTTCATTCCAGACACTGCACTAAATAACTTTTTTCTTGGAGAGAGTTAGTATCTCCCTTAAAATTCCTAGAAAATGCATATACACCCAAACAAACAGGCCATGCTTACATATTAATGCCTAGTTATTTAGTCCTAGACTGCCATAATAAGGATCTTTTCACAGAGGCCAAAGTGAGCTGTCAGGCTGCTCTGCCAGCAGTGTAGCTGATGGTGATGTGTGCCTTTGGCTTACACAGTCATTCATACACGGAGCTTTTTTAGGCATTGTTTACATGAGTTTATTCACCCTTATGCAAGGAGGATGTTCACATCTATAAAACCTTTAAATGTCATGAGTTTTTTTCCATACTTTTTGCCAAGTTACATAAATTATATAGCTGCGCTAGCTTGGGGAAAAAAAAAGTTAGCTATCCTCCCCACAGCAGGGCTAAATAGTTTTATCACCATTTTCGGAAGACCTTCCCTTAAGCCAGCATCATGCATCTCAGTAGAATTCAGTCAAGGTTTTATTGTTTACAAAACCAGGAAGGGGTGAATGATCTAGATATGCTGTGTATTTCTTAGACCTACCAGGCAAGCAAGGTTTTTAAAGCTTGCACAATTCCACCTGTGGGACTGGCAAATGAAAAGTATTATTCTATGCAACAGAAAGAGCAGAGCAATAGGATGGGGTGAGGGAAGATGGTAATTTTTTCTCTTTCATTTCTAATGGGAGGAGTGCTGTGGAGGAATTTGTAGTGGTGACTTGCTTTATATGTTTTTGACATTTGCCTCAAACTTTTATCACAAAGACTGGATTTCTCTTCCCAAGTTGAGAGACTGACAGTGACATTCACAATTACATGGGAGTTTCTCTTGTGTGAACTTAGAATCTACTTTAAGAGGCCTTTATTTTCCTATTTGGTGAAGGCAGGGTGATTTTGGTTAACTAACAGAATTAAACCTAGTACAGCATTGATCCAATAGTCCACTAAGTGAAATCTGGTCATGCATTTTTAAATTTTAGGAAATGTCTGAGGAGCCAGCAAAATACACTGAAAAGACCACATCCAGAAGTAAGGAAAATACAATTGCAAAAATCTGCACAAAGAAAAGATGTGGAAGATTTTCTTGCAGATAAGCAGAGTAGACTTAAACACAGTTTCACTGTCCAGTTACAACTGGTGAGGCATCAAAGGCAATGTTTACCACGGCTGACAATGTCAGTGTAAGTTTGTATATACATCCGTATACATTGCTCTAGATGTGTGTGCATCTCTCTATATGTACATGCACAGTACAGTCATACATATGTTATCCTTCTGAGATATGTGTAGTGCATAGAGATGTATAGATACAATATGCATACCACATGATACATGTTGGAATAGGCCATAAAATAAGTAGCACTTTTCTTAATGTTTTCCCATGTTACTCTTTCGACTTTTCGATCCCTGACAGGACTGACTGAAACTCTCCTGAGTCATTTAAATATCTAAAATTTAGCAAAAAATCCTCAAGCATAGCTAGGAAGGTCTCTGGAAATAATTACAATGATATTTCTTGAGAAAAAAAAATACACTCTATGTTACATTTTGCATGTACAATGTAGGTTATGAAGAGTAGTCAAATTTTGAACACCAGTATGGCACAGCTAATGAATTTTCCATTTAAGACTGTGAAGAACTGTCAGTGACATCAAATACTGTGATGATCAGTCTCAGTCAGTTGCACTGCCATAGCGTATGAAATTAAATAACCAGAGTGTATAATTCCAAACATTCCTACTCATACTCAACTTGCTTCCAACAAATAGCATGACTAGATTATCTATGCCCTTACATTAAAAGCTGAAGTAGTAAAACGCCCAAGTATCAGACATTACAAATTAGTATTTTCCCCAATATCCATCTGGCAAGTCCTAAAAGTAGAAGTAGAGAAGTGCAGAACCTACAAATGATCTATGCCTGGTACAAGGAAGAACATTCTAATTAAACAAGTTTTTTAATTTTGTGAAAAGCTGAATGTCATACCTGCTTTAGCTAAGCTCCAAATAGAAGTGCTTGGGTATCATGGGAGTGCAGTGCATGAGACAGAAAAGGCAGCTATCATTCTGAACACCTCAGCTCCACCAGACATCACTACATACCCTTTGGGCTAACAAGAAGCAGGCTACAAATATGTACCACTTTGACCTGCTCACAGAAGCCAGTGCAGTGGTATTTGCATGGGTAAATACATAAAAGATAAAAAAGAATACATGAAACAGAAAACCACAGAAGCTGGAAGCAAGTTGTGAAAAGAGACAGTAAATTTGCATTGGTCAAACAATATTCAGTTACCACAATAAGTATGTACTTTTTTAAAACTTCCAAATGCATTAAAATACATGATGATTCATGAACTGGGTGAAGTTTAAGCTGATGGGGGCTTGGCAGAACATCCTTAGGGAGTGGAGATCCCCAGGAGTTGCAAAGAAGATAAGGCTTTATGAACAACCCACTTGTGGCAAAGACCATTTTTGCCAGTAAGGACCTGGAATGCGTAAATCCTGCTCCAGTTCTTTTTGAAGTATCTTATAGATCTTTAGAAAAGAAAGCATCAGACTTCAACAATACAACTGTTGGAATTAGTAAAGTGCCTTCTGATAGTATCAGACTAGAAAAATTTGCATAGGGAGACTGTGAAAGGAAAGAAAAAGCCTGGTACCAAGAGAAGCTTGTAGAGCGTATTTTAGGAAAAGAATCTAGGAGCCACTTGGAGAAGAATGAGGGTTTAGAGTCTCAAATATAAATTTGAACAGGGATGCATGGTCAGATGGGCAAGGGGCAAGTGAAAATCAGGTCATAAATAGGTTAGAATGATACTGCATGACCATCCCATACATATAAATTGTAGCATGATGATAACTGTGTCTTCAAAATTACTGATGCTGCTGATCAGGTAAAAAAAAGATTAAAATTTCCTTTTCCTTTGATGTTTGCACTCTTTAGAGGCAAACCAAGTGTACTTTGGGACTTGTATTCACTTCTTACATATAAAAGGTTGATCATGAACCAAGATTTTTTAGAATATTCTGGCAGAAGAAATTAAGGAAATAAAATAAGACAGCAAAATAAGAAAGTGAAGTACATAGTTGAGAAAGGTCACTAACTGTCTCAGAACATCTGTATGGGTATCCTTATAAAACTGCCAGAATCCTTAAGGCCATTTATTGTTTAGGTTACCCAGATCCACAGGTTTAGATCCTGGGAAGGAACTATTCAGGCCTTTCCTGTATTTGTTTAGCTTTAGAACAGTGCCACACTGACTTGCAATTTACCTTTACAAAAAATGTGTTATGCTGGGGTAAGAAAAAGTGCTTCATGCTCCAAACCCCTCTCCCTGAATCTTTGGATCATACATTTCTCACTGCCTATACCAACACAAAAGCAATTAATTTCTATCACAACTTTACATTGAGAAAGCCAAGTATATACTTGAATGTATTTTGTTGTCTCTTCAGGGGCTGACAGCTACAAAGCTTTCTCCAGAACTACCCAAAGGCTCCTATCTGGCTATTGCTTCTGATTTTTTGTTCCTCTTCATATGGAGTCTAATCTTGTATTATTATTGCAATTAATGGGGACTGGCCTCTGAAAATCCAGCTTTCCATGTGAGGAGCTGTTTTGTCTGCCGTCAGAGTGATGCTTTCTATTGTGTTTCTGACTTAATTTTCCTCAAAACAGATAAAATATTGTATCATTTGTACTTCTTAAAAGTAATGCTGTGTCAAATTTACCTTCTGCTCTTGCATTGTTCTTCTGCAACCTATTGTGTGTGCCTGTATTCATAAATAATACACCCACTTGTGTATACAGCTAAAATTTTTGTGTATGCATGAGTTTGAAGCAAATGCAGAGACATAAAACACAAATTAACTTCATCCCCACAGCAGTTGTAACACAGCCAAATTCTTAATATTTTATAGTGCATATTCCATTAAATAAATAACTAAATTGATCTATGCTATAATATGTGTATACATCCACATTTTATGATGCCTTTAAATAACATTTTAAAGCCTGTTCACACATCAAAAGACAGGTTGTTTATTTCTCTGTTTAAAACAATCCAAGGATTTAACTCTTCCTATTATGTAAACAGTGGTGACAGATGCTTTCAAAGAAGCTTAACTTCAATAAAAATAATAGTTTCCCATTGTAAAATCAATACTAATATACCACAAATCCCCCTGATGAACTCTGGTTTCCTTACATGCTCTCACATTTTGTGTATTAGGGGCACAGCACTACTCTAGATATCAGAATATAATAATATGGCAATATATATAGATATAGATAGATATTTAAATGTTAAAACATTTTTTAGGTCAACTTGAGTAATGAATATATTTCAAATATATGCTTCTTTCCATAAATAAAGGTCATTAATTTTCTTTGCAACATGGGTGCCTTATAAGATTTTGGTTCTATGTGGCTACCAAACTGGTAAAACAATTCTGGTATCTCTCATTCAAAATGCACTTGTGACTAACAGAAGAAGCTTTAAATTTTTTTTTTCCTGTTTTATATACTAAAATTGTACTTGTAGTTGAGTTGTAATATTATTTATAATTGTGATTACCTTAGGGTAGATACTTTAAACAACTTATACAAAAGAAAGATTTGTATTTCAAGAGTATTTGTTTTAGTGACAAGAAAGCTAGGTATAATCTATTCATTTCTCAAGCAGACCTTTATGAATCACTTTAAAAGGACACTACAGCTGAAGACTGAAGAGCAATATTTATCAACATTAAATAAAACATTTGGTGAAATATGTATAAATATTTCTTCATATGAACATAACACAAAATTAAATAGTTCAGATACACAGACACCATTTAATATATTTCCACTGTTGTCAAAATCATCTGTAAACACCATCTCACACTGAATACAAAAGCAGCTTTAACGTCAGTTCTGTGTTCACAACACTGATGCCCCTTTGTAAAATAAGATACTTGTTTTATTTTCAGCAAAATAAGAGTCTAAGCAATAAAAAAAAAGTTTTGGTCAGTTTGAAGGAGAATACAAAATAATCTTTCAACATGTAACTAAATCAGATTTAGAGCAACAGTTTAAAGTACAATCCTTTCCCCAGGGGACCTCTGACTTTTATATGTGACTTTTTATGTGGTGCAGACCACATCACAAATACCAGGAAATACTGGTTATGTCTAAGCTATAAATATTAAAGCCCTTTTAAAATTGTCTTTATCAAAAGTTGCCAGGTTACAAATTGGCAATATCACATTTTTCGCAACACCGAACAACCTGGCGTCAAACAGATTTAGGTGCACTTCTCCTCATGATTTTTAAAACAGCTACTGGAAAAGAAATACTTTCTAGTGAGCATCCTTCATGTGCAAATATAAAGCATTTCTTTTAAACAAATCTTTTGCATCTGAAGACAGTGCAAGCAGGGGGGCTCCACCACGTTTTGTCAGAAAATTATAACTTGAATTTGCCTTGGAAGCCATACAGATACTGCACATTGGACCAGAGCTGGCTCTGAGAACGACGGTGCATCCAACTGATGTAACTCAGTACACGGTGTTGCAGCACCTGTGTGTGCCTTGAAGCAGTGGAGCCTCCCCAGTATGACATGGGGCTTCTCCTGGTGATTGTGCCTGCCTGTCTTCCTTTGAGCATCAGTACTGTGCAGCCCAGATTTGGGCTCTCATTATCCTACGCCTTACAAAAGATAACTTCATACTCTTCTCTGAATGTAGCTCTCAATTCCTTTCACCTTTCTATCTTTTAAAGATGTCTGATCACTTTGTGGAGAGACACTCTGCTCAAGGTTAAGGTTTTACTGGGCATCTACCCAATTATACAACTCTGTAGACTGGCTCACAGGCTATGCTTTGGTTCTCTCCATTTGAAATGTGGACACCATATTTTGGTTCCAGAGATAAACTGGAGTTTCAGGTGGCAAATAATGAACTATATACTTATAACATGATTAGATGACTCCTTTTAAAGATTTCCTTCTCATGTAATCATGATTAGGGGTCCTGTAAAACCTAGAACAATAAGTCACCTCTTTAGAGGTATATGTGTATTTTTGAGGTGTGAATGTATGTTACACATACATACACTCTCACACACACATATATATAACATGAGCTGCACACACAGATACTTGGAAATCAGGAATCAAGGGTACAATAAACAATACACCAGAAGAGAAGTAGACAAGAAGCTCTACCTGGACAACAAGAAGCAAATTTTCAATGTATATAGTCTCTCAAATAATTTCATAATCCTGTTTCACTAGCTTGCTACATCTCTATGTAACTTGAACAGAAAGATGTTGGATTCATTGGAAACAGAAGAGTTGGCCTAGCTAGATGTTCTTACCTGAGATCTCAGAGTTATTTATAATCAAAGAGCTGGGCAGATAAGTAATGGGATTATAATTGCTATACAGCTTCTTGCAAATTTGTAGGAAAACTGTATTAAATCTTTCATTCCTTAGTAAAAACATTGCAGTTTTTCAGTTTTTGCTGAATGCGCACTTAATTTTTATATTAAATTGGATTCATTGAAAGGATAAATAAGCCTGGCAGCTGCTTTCATGTCTTGATATTTAAATCATTGAATCAGCGCCCTGGAACCACTCTCCCACCCCAACCCATTTCATCCCATCCTTTACTATCCTGTCCCATCCTGCCCTGTCTCATGCAACCCTGTCCCATCCTATCCCATCCCATCCTGTCCCATCCCATCTTCCTGCCTGCTTCATTGTTTTTTTGCAGTTTAAAAAATACTATTCTATGAAGCCTCTCTAGGGATTCGCTTATGAAAAATGACGGACTGCCTTTGCTGATACTGCTGTTTGCGTTGTTTCCGTTTGTCACACTGGCACAGCAGCAACATCTTGAAAGTGTTTCTGAATGTTTTGTTACACAGTGCATAGCACACGGGGTTCACTGTGCTATTAATGTAGCAAAGCCAATACCCCAGGTGCCAGAAAGTTTTGGGGATACAGTTGCAAAAGGTGTTCACCAGAACCATGATGTTATATGGGGTCCAGGTAATGATGAAGGCAAACAAAATGGCACTGAGTGTCTGCGCTGCTTTCTTTTCTTTGATAAGTGACATTCGTTTTCGCTTTGTGATCTGACTTCTGGTCTTCAAGGCAAACTTTTTTGCCAGGGTTGCTTCCTTGAAGGACAAGGGCAAGGCTGCAGATGTCTTGGTCACTGACGAGATGCCATCAGAAGCTGTGGTTGTCTCTTCTGACTCTGGATCAATTGGAAGCTTAGAAAAGGTCTTTTGTAAATTTCCACCATCCTGAACACTTTTGGGAGGGTGCAATTTTTTTGGTTTCTTTTCCTTCGATTCCATGTGGGATTTCTGCAATTCATCCCCTGACTCATGCAAATCTTCTGAGGAGGGTAGTTTTGTGGAATTGAGGATTGCGCTGTGACCAGGAAGCTTCAGCACGATTGAATAGATGGCTCTGGTCTCTGCCGCAATGTCTTCTTCATCAGATGAGGCTGAATTTTCAAGGGAGGCAGCAGCATCGTTGTTGTTCCAGCTGTCACTGCTGCTATGCTCTTGATCCCCCTGGTCTGTGTTGGGTTCCCAGCTCTTCATTGTGAGCCAGAAATGGCAGCGTCTGTATTTCTTTCGGGTGGAACGTTTCATGCTTTGTCGTTGCAGCTCGTAGCTGCTGCAGCTCCGGGAGCTGCCTGTCTGGTGTACAAAGCGTTCTGCCTCTCCTTCACTGCCCGAAGCCTGGAGCCCTGCTAACTCTTTGGTGCGTTTCTCCGTCTCCTTGTAGATCCTCCAATACAAAATACTCATAATGGTGACTGGCAAATAAAAGGCAGCTATGGCAGTGCCAAAAGTGATGACAGGTTCACTTAGAAACTGGATGAAACATTCATTAGGAGGCACAGTCCTCTCCCCAACAAAATATTGCCAAAACAAGATGGCAGGGGCCCAAAGAACAAAAGAGACGATCCATGCTAAACCAATCATCACCGCAGCCCTTTTGGTTGTTCGTTTGGCTCTGTATGTAAGTGGCCTAGTGATGGAAAAATACCTGTCAAAACTTATAACAAGGAGATTCATGACAGAGGCATTACTGGCGACGTAGTCAATGGAGAGCCAAAGATCACAGGCTAAGCTTCCCAAAGCCCAGTGGTCCATGATGATGTATGTGGTATAAAGATTCATGGAAAGAACACCGATGATCAAATCTGCACAAGCAAGGCTCAACAAGAAGTAGTTGTTGACTGTTTTCAGTTGTTTGTTAACCTTAAATGAAACAATCACTAAGATGTTTCCTATGATGGTCACCAGTGCAAGAATCCCAGTGAGGAAAGCAATCAAAACTACTTGCCAGACAGTGTGTCCACCCAGAGGGTCTTTGCTTGTGGCATTTAGGGTCATGTTTGTTGATTCTGCAGTGGAGAAGGGAAAACTCTCTGTGGTCTGAGGGAAATCATAGCTGCCGATGAGTGACGCTGCTTCCTCAAGGAGTTCTGGCCCGTGCAAATCTCTCTTCCAGAAGTCGCTCACATTTGAAAACAGAGGTGAGGCTGAACTGTTATTTTGCATGATCATCGTGGCTCTCTGACATAGTCTGCAGTGGAGAAAAACCAAACAAAAATCAAGTGAACAGGTGAAGACGGCAAATAGATAATCATCTTCATACTATATAAAGTCACTTTAGCACTCTGAATGATGTCTTTAAAAGCCAAGCTGCCTGTCATGCATTGCAAATCAAATGTGTATGTGGTTGTACTCAGCTTCCAGACAGTGATTAATCTGACCTCTTTGTATTAATCACATTGTGCTTCCTTATATATATTCAGTCACAGAAGAACCAAAGTCCCAGGAGAATTTGAACCCATGGTAGTACTAACATGCCCTCTAACTCCTAATTAAAACACTCCCTGATGGATCTGCCCTGAACTCAACAGCTCAAATATTCACTATCCTGGAGCTAAATTCCAAACACATGCATCCACAAATCATCCAAGCTCCAATCAATGCTGGTCCCCAGTGCTATCCTGGCACTATCAAAAAACAGCCCCAGCCTCTGCTGCCTTCAGTTACAGCTGATGACAAACAAAATTATTGTTCTGCCTTCCTTGAACTACAGAGATACAAGCCAGCATCACTTCACTATGTCAAGCTATTTTAACCTGTGAGGCTGCAAAGCTCTTTTCATTTTTATTTACATTTCAGCTACCTCATAAAGGTACTAAAACGTATCATTAGCACTTTTGGCAAGACACTACTAATTTTTGATGTACATCTTTATACTTAGACTAAGGATTTTGTGTATGTAATGACTTCAAAATGTCTTTGGGGTAACATATGGTAATAATTCCTTGAAACCACGGTCTCTAGAGTCAGGAAAAAATGTTTGGCAGGTGTATGTCAATGCAATCATTAAACACTACAGGAAAAGAGGAAAAAAGCATCAAAGGGATTCATAATTGAGCCTTAATCCTGTTCTTGGAATACTATCATAAAATGAAGACATGCTCAGAACAGGACTTTGCATTTCCCTTATTTCATTAGCGTCTGTAGTCAGCTGACTAGATTCATAGTAACGAATCAATTATATCATCAAGAAGCAATAATTCTGATGAAAGAGTCCACCATCAACTGTAAATGTTGAACAGAATATGCTGTCAATATTTGTTATCTAAATGTGAGTCCTTCCAGAGTCAATATATTATGGCAAGAGATAATAATGAGTACCACAATATACTGGTGATATGTTTTTGGTGTTACACAAAAATATTTAACCAAAAGAGGTTTGGGTTTTTTTAATAATTAATTTCTAAATTCTGTTGTCCCTTGAACTGTACTTGGTTTTCTTACCAAGCCATAAGACAATATGTGATTTTAAACGGAGCAGTTTCTTTGACCTATCTAGTACATAGACCAACAATTCCTTCCCTTCACTCATGCACAATAACTAACACAAACCCCACACCTATTTTGAAATCTAGCATAAATGAGATATTAATGTTTCTCCTTATTAATAGGAAGACGAAGTTACATTGGTGATGCCTTATCATAATCTAATTCAATCCACTTTTAATACATTCATCATTGTATCACACAGAATATGAATTTAATAATAACAATAACAATAATAATAATAATAATAATAATAATGAGAAAATATTGCTCTGTTAAATGACACAGTCAAATTTTAAGTCCCTTCC
>JAWWEV010000115.1:46778188-46827300 GCA_035583235.1 Hafferia zeledoni | reverse complement strand
AATAATAATAATAATAATAATAATAATGAGAAAATATTGCTCTGTTAAATGACACAGTCAAATTTTAAGTCCCTTCCTGATAGAAAGATTGGGAACTCAAAGCAGCTCAACTTCTAAAAAGAAAAATAGTAAGATTTTTATAAACTGTAAATCAATATTGATAACTGTGATTTTCTTGAAATCTAAATACATTGAAACTAAATTTATCTTTTATTAAAAAAAATGACATTCCAAATTTTGTTTCTTTGCAAAGTTCATGGGAAAGAAATTGGCAGTTTTGCATCAAATTTCAGGGGAAAAAAAAAATCCAAAAATTTGTCAAGCTGCTTCTCTGAATTGTTCAATATTTTATACTATTTTAATTGCTCCTTTCTCAGGAAAATCTACGTGAATTTCTCTGACACAATTTCACCATATCCTTGCCATCTATTAGATTATCTGTGGAACAGATCATGTTCCTTTTTTTCTACCTCAAGATATGTTACTTCTGACAATGGAGCTGCTGTAGCACAGATCAGCAAATATACAGCAACAATCACACTGTTTCACAGAATCTGAAGAAGTTGAATCTGCACTGTGTGAGAGAGAGGGGCTCGTCTAAATTACAATAATGAATCAAAAGTCTGCAGAAAGTCATTTGCAAAAAGGCAAGCAGAGGTCTGGATGAGAAGGACGCTCTCTTGTTTTGCATTCATACTCCCTCAAGCTCTATTCCTTGCCTTGGCCAAAAATGACATTCACCTTCACATGATTCCACATACCCAAAAACTACCGATGAAGGCCTCTGAAAACCCAAAATTCAATAATGTTCTCCTTTGACAAAGATACTGGAGCAGTATCCAAGTTTGGCTTGCCCCTTCCAAAGCATGGGTGAACAAAACACACAGTTCACTTGGGAACATTCACTTAAGCAAATGATGGCAATGTCCTTGCCAGTTGTTTATGGGCCAGGGTGGTTACTCACAGTCATGAAAAAATCAAACAGGATTGCTGGAAACCATCCTTCTTGCAATGTTTTACTTAGAAAGCAGGCTTTTCTTTGCAGAACTGTCAGACAGGATGAGGTCAAAAGCAGAATAGTATGATAGAGATCTCAAGTAATGATATTTGCTAAATATATGCCAGAAATGATTAATGTTATAGGGTGCAGACCTTCCTTCACTCACACTAGGGACAGAGAGCAGAGTATGCAAGCCAGAAAGCATCTGCTCTGCAGCCATAAATTTCTAAAGCCTCTATAAGGTAACAGCCAATATAGTCATGTATTGGTTGAGAAGACTGACAGGTAAATTTAGATGATGGTGAGATATCATTATGCTGCTTTTTCATTAAAAAAAAAAAAAAAAAAAGAAAAAAAAAGAAAAGAAAAAAAAGAGACAAGCTGGTATCTTCTAACACACAAGAAAGGACCATGAAGAAGAGATAGATCTATATCTATCTATATTTATATCATCTATATTTGTATCCGTATCTAGATATATAGATACATATATACATATAATGGAGACAAAACTTCCACTACAGGGCATAGAAAAAAAAACATAGAAGTGATGGTAGCAAGAACAGTATTCCTAAGAAATAAAAATAATTAACAGTTTCATAGTGCTTCCCATTTTCACTGCATAACACAACCATGAACTAATCTGAGTGTTAGTCTTAGAAGTCCAAAACAAATACCACATAAAAGATACAAATAATATTGCAAAATTAATGTGTAAGTGCCACACTATCTACTACTAAGTCCATAAAACAATTGTGAATTCTGTTTAATTGTAGACTTCGAAAGAGAGTTTCAATGTAAATTAACCAATAAATCCCTTCAGAAATACCATGCTTTGAAAGACTCATGATGAAGAAGCCTGGAAATGTCATTATTCAGCTGCACTATTTCAGATACTGAGCAAGTGCTGGAACCAAACCTTTATTTCTTAGGTCAGTTCTCTGATCCCTGAACTTCTAAGTAACTTCTCTAAGTCATTATTTCAATGAAAACCTGAACAGTCCTTAGCAGTCCAGTAACTGAGGAAGAGGAGAAACTGAGAGCAACCCATTGACTGCCCCCTGCTGCCAAGTGCAATCCTGCATCTGGAACTTTTTTAACTCTTCAGGGAATAAAGGGATGCCTAAACTCCCATTGTCTGGACTATTTGATAAAATAGAAGTGCTAGCAGGATGATGAGTGTAGTCTTTTGTTATCTTGCCTCTTCTGCAAGCTCCTGTAACTGAACTGTTTAATTCAATAAAAAATGTATTAACCATATGTTCAGCTGCAGAGAAAAAAAATCACTACCACCACCCCTATAACACACCAGATCAGCATAACCAGATTTTCTTGCCTTTAAGAAGTCAAGGCAAGCTATGTTGTCCATCAGTTTCCACTGCCATGCAGTTTCTGTTTTCTATACAAGAAGAAGTGCTGAAGGGAAAGAGAGAGTGTTCTGGGTTTGACAAGACAGCAGAGGGATCTGCAGTGCAGTTTGCCAGCACCTCCCCAGCAAGCCAAGCTCAAAGACAGAATGATGTGTGACCAAGTGGGAAAGCAGCCACACATACCTTGGTAAAACAAACAGTGCAGCACTGCCTGAGTGAGGCAAACAAACCAAACTGTGAAATGATTATAGGTTTACATACCAGGATAAAAGTTTACAAATCACTGGTATGATACACTACATTACAATTTCAAGCCAGTGAGTAAGAAAGGAAACTTATTATAGCCCAAGAATATATAATTACGTACCTAGGATTACTGAAATGGTATTCCCTGTGGTTTTAGTTTTTTTGTTCTTGTTTCTGTTTTTTAATAGGATCTTATGAAAGGTACAGGCCAGAGAACACAAGATGCAATGTACACTTCCCAGCATTATTCAGGAAAAGTGTAGGCCCATACAGGTAATAGCTATACAGATTTTAACACACGTCAATCCCAGTGTACTTCTGCTCCCTGCCCCACCAGAGGGAGTGAGAGTTTAGATATCCCACTAAGACCAATTAGAAGGGAAAGAGAAAGCAGCCACAGAAATGGTCACTAGTTTCAATAAGTGGGTATAACCAAGCATTAAAAGCATGCATTTTTTGAATAGTCTTATTTATTATGCATTGCTGTAAATAGAAAGTAAAATAGCATAGGAAGTAGAAACACATTTTCAGTGCATTTATTTCCTCTCTGCTTATTTTATAATTCAGTGTTTTTGTGGATATTCCATATTTTACCACACTTTTTCTTTTCCTTAAACTCCTCTACTCATGAACAGAGAAGTCTGTTTTTCTTGCTGTCTGTAAAGAGCTCTAAGATGCATTTTCTGTGAAGTCAGACAGCACTCTATTGGCTTGGCTATATGTGAGTTCAAAACCAGCAAGCCCTTATGGTTGAAGAATTTCACATCTCATCTGTTTACACAAACAAGAAAATTGCTTACTTTATTTTCCCATTTTCTTCTGCATTGCTATTATATACACATTAGCCTTAACAGCAGAAAACTCCATAAAGTGATTTATAAAAGTCTTTCTAATATAGAGAAATCAAGCCTTCAGAATCCTTAATAGAGTTACCTAAACTAATATATATGCTTTGTTCCAAAACTATTATTTGGTGAAATAAAACTATAAATTTGAATTTTAAAGTCTCCCATAAATTATTTGCAGGATTAAATACATCGATGTTTGAAATCACACAGAGGACTTTTTTTTCAAAATACAATAAAGAATTACAAAAACTTGTCATGAAAAAAATGCAGATGGAAGCATTTACAGTTTTACGTTTATTATAGAGTAGCTCATATCACTTGAAGTTAGCATAGCAGAAGGTGCAGGATTCCATTTGAATGTTTATACGATGACATGAAGCAGTGTAATTATCAGTGAACAGGACCTCAGATTTACCATGACTTACTTGCACTGACAATTAAATATATTACACTAAATATAGCTTTGCATCTTTGCAGAATGAGAATATAGAGCCATAAAAATCAATCTCATTATGAAATATTCTGACCACTGTCTTGTATATTCACAGTAGATACAAAAGGACTGATAGTCATATACTTTTATATATATTTACATATGCACATAAGAATATACACATATAAATGTATGTCACATAAAATTTGACAAATACGTGTATACATAGCTCCAGATGAAAGTATATGTATGTAAACATATATATATATATATATAGACATACTTTTGTCACACTGTTCCAAATATTGCTGTAAGGGAAAAGCATCTCTCATTAATTAGCATGATACAGATAAAGCTCAGTCAAACGTACTTCAGTAACAGTTCAATCTAAGCTCTTCCATTTTGCATCCACAAGTATGTTTTGTTTATGCCTACTAAAATTACCTAGATTAAATGTCAAGCTTTAAAATCACTATTGTGATTAATAAATTTATTTTACTTATTTGCTTACTCTGTTGCTGCTGTGTGAAGTCTAGCAGAATTAATTATATGATGGAGAATTAATTTCTCAATCATATAATATTATTTCCACTATTTTGGAGAGTGTTTAGAGAACCTAATACACAGAACTAAGCTACCTGATCCAACTCCCTTGCAGCCCTGCAGTCAGAAGGAGGGAGCTTCCCTTCTGGCAGGGAGAGGAAGAGGGGTGCTACCTAAAACATTCCTGCTGGGACACGTAAGAATGTAGGGAGTCCCTGAGACAGCTTATCTGACAAAGACAGGAAATTTGCTGTCTAAAGCTGGGCTATGGGAATAGTCTCTTTCATGCCTTAATTTACCAGTTAGCTTTTGCCAAACATCTGCCACCTCCTTCACCTGGACTGAAAGACTTCTGTTCATACTGCCCAGCTGTACCTGCAACATCGTCTGAGGACTTGCTTGCTTATGCTGTGTCTGCTTTCATAGAATGTGCTCTTTCAAATACCTTACTTCATTTAGTATGAACTCATCACTGAGGGTTTTTATATTATGATAGTAATATAAGTTTTAATACTAATGCGTTTTAATGGCCAGTGATTTCAGTGGAAATATCTGGTTATTCACATGGACACAAAAGTAAGAATAAATACTGCATTACCACTGGACCAGAAAAGAAAAACAAATTTCATATATGTTGCATCTGTCCAAAAACCCAGATGTTTCTGTTCTCTTGCACTTAAGACTTCCATTAAGGATTGAATTTTTTAATAAAAACTATGCATTCTCTTGCATAATTTTTTTTCTAAGTATATCACATATAAAAAATCCACATCCTGGTCTGCATAGTTAAAAGGACAGTAAATTTCACAGATATAAACACTTGCTATGCTATTTATTATTTATATAGTCTTTAGCCTCAGTGACCCAATACTCATTCACACCATGACTTTAGTTTCAAAATAATCCTATCTTGAAATCCTCTAAAATGTTTCCAGGGAGAAATTGCAGAAATGAGCTACTGATCTCAGTTGTGATGTAGCCTAAGGGCAGCGCAGGGTTTGGTGCAGCAGCAGCAGACTTGCTGAAGGAAGGGTACATTTCTTTTGCCAGCAAGGGCACTTAGTGGTTTTTGTCCAAACAACTCATACACAACAAAGTGAAATCCTCAAAAGTCTGAGCCTGGATTTGTCTACAGTTTTCAAATTCTTGAAAACCAGAGCAAATCACGTCTTGCATAATTAGGATTACAGTAAATATTGACTATCAGCTCAAACAGTTAAATCTACAAGGTGCATTTCTACAAAGAAAGGAAGTTATTTAAATTTCAGGCAGCTTCTCTTTCAGAGAGCTTTATTAGAATTACAGTCCACCTGTCTAATTAATATTGCAGAAAATACACATGTGGCCTGACATTAGTAAGAATTACAAACTAATACTGAGAGTTTTACTTGCTTTGGGCAACCCACTGACTCTACAGGTATCTGCAAACAGGAAGGTGTGGCCAAAGGATTTGTTAGTACATTGAATTTAAATATAGTATTAAATTGAGATGAAAGAAAAATATATGCCCTTCAATTAGCTCCTTTATTTATGAGGGGTGCATATTTTTTCCTTTGATTAAAAACTATCCACTTTAGAGACTTCATTTCAATATTTTATTATAAATGCAGTTTTTAACAGAGTATTTATTAGTGGTTTTTATTTATTATGATGTTGGATCAAAGTCATGATGTAGATTTTCAGCTATCTCTATATAAAATACTCTTCACTGACCCCACAGATAATTTGCCCAATAAGATACTTAAAAATCTCATTAAAATGATCATGGGAAACAAATTAATGGGAACTCTTAGAATTAACTACATGGTTCTCCCAGATGTTACTAAATGTTAGAATGCCTTGAACTGACATGGAAAAATATGTGTCTAGACAGAGAGAAAAAATTTCAAGCCTTCTGAGCGACCTTTTTCCTCTTTTACTGAAACGGCATCCTACTCTTTAAAAACATGCATGTTTGAGCATATTAATATCAAGAAGAGTTGATTATCAATGCTAGATAAAACAAATAAATTTTATTATGTCTCTAATGCACTCCTAATTTTACTAATAGCTTTAGAAATACATTTAAATTCTGTATTTAATGTGAATATTAGCCTTCAAGAACCTTTACAGGGAACAACAAACCTCATAAGCAGATCTCTCTACTGTCTTTAGTAGAACTGCTTTAAAACGAAGTAATCAATTGATTAGGCTTTAAAAAGAAATAAACTCTTGCTTTTTCTGTTTGCTCACTCCAGAATATACCACCAGGGAAAACTGGAAAACAGTATAAACATTTTTAAAGTATCAAAGAAGTCAGAGAGGCTGGACACTGAGCTTCAAAGAAGCTCACCTGACACCTGACACACTTTTTTCAATTCTATTTGTCTGTCAGAAAGAAAATGAAATGGCAAAATGTCTGTCAAGCCTTGAAACCAGAAAATTGAAAATACTTTTTTCTGGAAACCCTTTTCATAGAAAATAAATAGCGCAAACAAACAAACAAACAAAAAAAAAAAAAAAAAGGAAAGAGAGCCCTCAAACCACAGATCTTCTGCGTTTTCCAAATGCCTTTTATTTTTTTTTGGAAAGTAATTTCCTTTTCTATCAGCTTCAAGCTGAATCTTGTTTCTTTTGTGACAAACAATACTGAAAGAAGATGAGCTCCATTCCTTTGTTTATTTGGGGAATAAATCAAGAAATATTTGTGTTTACATCAATGTCTGGCATAGAGATATCCAAGTCTCTGGTCCAGATATGTTTACCTCGTGTCAGGTCCTGTTATATGAAAAACCTCTAACATGCAGCATTCAAATGTATTAAACCACATGAGTTTAAAGTTCCCTAAAGTCTTAGAGAATCTAAAAGGCTATAAATTCCACTACTGCTGATCACTGAATTTTCTGCTGTAACAATGGCACTGCATGCAGATTCTAAAGGAGCAGCTACCTACTATAGCTTTTGTTGATAACAGATAGTGTGGCAATTTTACATAAGATGCAATAAAGTGACTTGAACAATGTTTGGAAATGCTCTATTAAGGGAAATTTATTGTTATTGGCTTTGGTGAGTGAAATATTATTGCTATCTGTTGCAGCAAACCCAACACTCCCACACTGGACAGATGGTTTCCTTAAAAAGCTGGAAGAAAAAACCCCAACATCTTGAGATGTTTCAGCCAGAGGAGGAAAATTACCAAGCAATAGATATTGGCTAATTAAATCTACATAGCTATTTGAATACCAACTATTTATATGGGAAGAGAAACCATGTCAAAATGTTATGATTTTAACATAACATACTGGTTATTATTTTTTATAAATAATGCCTTAGAGCATGCAATCTTAAAAATGTTTTAAAGCATTTTTGCTGGGTGCCAAGTGAAAATTGTCATAGTAGGTCAGAAAATGACAATTTCTGTGTATCCATTTATTTAATTGTATTACAGAATGGAAATTGCTACCATCTGAGATTTGGGGAGATCTTTTCATACTGATAAGCATATGAAATGTGCTAGTAATTTACTGAAATGGATTTATTGCCAGGGAGGCAAAGAGCTCTGCATGTGCCCTTCCTATGAATTGTATTTCTTTAATACAATTGCAAGCAAAATGCCATGCTATAATTGAAACTGAATATTTTTTACCTCAATGGAGTACTTTGATAAAGAATCAAGGGAAAAGGGAAAATACTTTTTGTTTCACCACATCATTCAAAATATTTTTATAAATACTATGTTTCATTATTCACCAGCACATTTTAAGTCAATCTTTCCCTCTGTTTAAAAGTGCAGTTTAAGACCCACTAGGTGGCACAATAGTTATTCAGAAGCAAAGGTCTGGACTTCGCAACAAAATCTTAACCAGCCTCTCCTAAAGCCTTTGTCTTACACACTAAATTATATCTATTTCTTGATAGGGACAGCAGCTAAAAGAAATACATGCCATCCAAGTACTGGTCTGAATCAAACTAGCAACTAAATTACCAAAAAACGTGTTCTCTGTTGTAGTATAACTTAAATTCTTTTTTTTCCTGGAATAGTCACACTGGCAACTCATAGTGAAATTCTGCAGATTAATCAAAACAGTCCATTCCAAATTCCAATCCCCTGTATGCATGCTGCCAGGAATTTGGAAAGTTTCCAGGAAATCGGTGGTAGCAGGCACTGTGGATTTTAATGCATGCAAGCAATTGTTCTTTAGTGAGATATAGACAAGAAATCAAATAATGCTCCAATGCTATGCTGGTTTGTTTTGTTTTTTTTTTTTTTCCAGTTTTGTTTGCAGGGTTTGTGGCTTTCTTATTGTTGGTTGCTTTTTTGAGTTACAGAGCAAAGATATGCCCAAGTGGGCACATCACTAAAATGGAGACATCTCCAATGAAAACAGACCTGACAGAGAAGGAGGAGGTGCTAATGAAAACTTTATTTTTAGTTATTTACATAAATGCCTGTTGGTAGCTGTCATGACAGGGTCCTCTTCCTACTAAGATTTCACTAGGTTTGCTTGAATATCTTATTTTCTACTTGAAATTTATCACAATATATATCAAGAGTTTGAGGGGTTTGAACTATAGGTTTAAAAAAATCAGTGCTAGTATAGGGAATACACATTCACAAAGCAATGATTTTAATCAGTGTGTGAAAATAGACCTGCTCCGTCAAGTCATTGCAGTTGCAGAGCAGAACACTGATTTCTTTAAGACCCTCTTGCTTGATGGTTGTAGAAGGTTTTTAATGAAGAAGGCACAAGGCTGAGGAGGGAAAAGGAAGGACTCAAGGTTAAGAAAGTTAAATGTGAAATTCAAGTGTATTCCTAATTCCATCACAGGATTTCCACACATTACAGAACTGATGTATGCAGATCTTTAAAATAATATCACCTTACCCTGAAAGGTTAGTGTAAAGCTGAATTCAGCAATTCACAGGCATTCCTCAACTTTTGTATATGCAGTTTTGTAAAATGAAAGATATTGAACTAAATATTTGCAGGTTTTTGTCTGTATGATTCTAAAATGTTAAAATCATTCCATCAACAAAAAAGACATTTTAAAAGTCAGCAACTATATATTCATCTATTACACTACAAGCTTTCTACTCATTATCTAGCTAAGACAGTCATAGTACTTTGTGCTCCCTCTTTGTTGCTGTTTCTCAGGATTCATGCATTCTGTACATGGCAAATAGAAAGACATGGAGATATAATTACATTAGCTATAAAGGTTCATGTCTAAGTAAGAAGATTTTGCTTCTAAAATAAGAAGGTAAAGTGGACTCATGATTGTTTGCATTTGCTCTTTCAAGCCTATAAAACCTGCATTTTGAAAACCCATTACAGTCTAGGATAACCAACAAAAGACTTAAACTCAGGAGTCCTAGCTAAATTAGAAGGAAAATACTTCTCCTAGCTCTGATAGGGTTGCTCAAATAGCAAATATAATGTTATTTCCAGAAAAGAAGTGGAAAGTTAGAAGAACGAGAATCTGTACTTAGAAAAAATATCTCCTGCTCCAAAAGGTCAGAGGAATTTTAATGCTTAATTAAGAATAGGGATGCATGCTGCTCATCATTTCATGATGTCCTATTGCCCCAAAATAGAGGCAATAATGCTTCATTAAGTTTTTCCTTCTATTCATCTCCATCTTCCAGCTGCCCCACTTTTACGCTTTGGTTTGCCAGTGAGCTGTATTTCTAGGCTGCTATGGATCTATCTGACCAATTATTTTTTAGGATCAAAAAAGGATTATCTATTTTGCTGCCATTCAGGAGGGTATTTCGTTGTTCTTTTAACCTTGGCAGTCCTACAGGGATATATGTGGGTAAGAACTCCTAGGACTGAGAAGTCTTAATAAGGTAAGTATCTGCAGCAATCCATGGACAGACTCCAGAGAAGATAAAAGGGTTTTGGATTTCTGCAGGTGGACATCAGAGCAAAGGACAAACTGAAACCTCAGTTCCTGCTATTGGTACTATCCTGTCCCATTGCAGGATTAAAGGTTTACTGTAGAAAGGCCAGTGCAGGCTCTTTCTGTTGTTCTCCTGCATGACCTGAGCAACAGCTCTGGGAGGTGTTTTAAGTTCACTATTACCACTTTGCAGGACTTGTGACCTGATTAGTATTCAGCAAGAAGCTTGTACTGCAGTGTCACTGTATTCTTCTAAAAGAACTGCCCTGTAGGCCAGGGGATGTACTTTGGAGAGAAAAATGTGCATGCTAAGTTCTGTACCCAGGACTGGGGTACAAGGGGAAAAGTGGAATGGTCAGCATAAACTGCACATGCTTGTGAATGCTTCTGTGCTAAAAGCTCCTGGAGCCATGCATGAAATTTCACTGCACAAACAAAACTAATCTAGATAAAGATAAAATGTACACACGAATTATAGAACACAGTAAGAAGATGTATGAAGATGCAATGTTCTAACTCCTTATGGAAACCTGAAGTCAGCAGGGAAAGCAGGGAGAGCACGCAGGCAATCATTTCTTTTAGGATAAGGATTCTTGTAACTCAAAGTAGCAAGAAAATCACTTGAAGTAAAAAGACATTTCTATTAGTGGGAGCAGCAATTCTCTGCCATCAGTTCTCTCTCTTCGTATGGTAGCTCTCATAGCTTATTCTGAGAGAAAGCTATTACAAACAAACACAGCTATAGTCAGGAGAGGAGTCCAGATATAATGGAATGAATAGGTCAAGAACAGATGGGGCTTGTACCCCCTTTCTACAGATATGAACACCTTCAGTGATGAATTACACCAAGTTAATCAAGAAAAAGAATTGGCTTAAGAATGGCTGGAAAAAATGCCTCTATCCTGAAAAACTAAATTTTTGTTTCTCATGGCAGAAATTCGAAGTCAAAGAGGAGGAAGAGAAGAACAAGAGTTCTGCTAATAATACCAGAATTTTGTAAAACAAAACAAGCACACAGAGTTGTTTTGGCATATATTGTAAGCAAATAATTGTCTTATTTCTCTTATGTGTGATAACAAAAATTCCAGATGACCTTAGTGAAGAAAAGGAAGAAGCCACACTGCCACCCAGACCTTCAGGAAACTCACACTTTTTGTTGAACATATAAAATCACTCACCCACTTATATCAGTTTTATACCATTTCAGCTGAGACCAAGATTTTATCAACCAGCTTAGCACAGAAGCATGAAGAACAGAGCTAAAAGGAGAGTCAGGTTTCCAGAGAGACCAGGTGTTACGGCGAAGCCAGTGAAGCTGTGAGCTGAAGCCAGGTGATGGCAGATAAACATGTGGGCTTCTGAGTCAAGTCTCTTCCTAGCGCTCCAGCTGCTGCAGACAAAGCATCTGAAGGCATCCACCGTGCTTGTTCTTGGAGTAGTCATTGCATGGGAACTCTCTGATTCAGTACAGTTGTATGAAATAAAGGAGGCAGAGAAAACTCAAGCTCAATGAAGAAACAAGATATTAAAAATGATAAACTAGTAAAAGAAAGAAAATACATTTCCAAGCCTATCCTCGCATCAGTGAATGGAGTCCCAACAACTCCTCGACACCAGAGAGGCAGCCATTGGTGAAAGGGCATAAGGAAAATGCACTCTCTGGATTTATCTGTGTGCACCTGAAATACAGGGGCAGAGGGCATGTGGAAGGAAACTGGAGCTGCCTCCTCAAGTGTCTCTCTGCCGAAACACCCTACCTTCTTTATCTCTTCCTTTTAAAGTGATATTTGTATTTTAGTGAGAACTAATAATTTCATGGATCAGTCCAGAAGTAATGCACAAGTCATGTAACAAAGTTATTATGAAAGTGAACATGTAAATATTGTGTCAATATTTGAACAACCTTGGTCTTGACGAAGTCAAACACAGTTGCAATGCAGTACTGGTAGGAATATCCAGGCAACACTGAACAGTGTAGGAATGTGCCTGAGCTGCCATATTTATTCAGACTGTTTCTAGAAAAGTGAGTTTTAGGGTTTTTTTAACCCTTAATGCTACAAGGATCATACATCCTGAGTTCTCCAGTGCAATTTAATGTGCTGTTCTCAGATGTATGTGAGCAGTTAAAATAACATGTATCCCTAGTCGTTGGGAAGGAAGCAGTTTCTAGCATTTTAGATTTTGGTCCCAGGGAATTCTTGGTATTTCTTTCTAAAAATGTTAAAGAGACTTTTGAGGGCATAACCTACAATAGATGCTGAAGTTCCACCAAAATTAAAAAACAATGTAAACTGAGTGTCCACTCTATCTCTGCCCTAATGGCTTATCTTGTCTTCATTATTGGTTATATTGCCAGCTTAGCTCTGTCCAAATTTTTTCAGTAGTATGAGTTTTCAAATATGTACTATGACAAGCTCACTCATATCAGATGGATGTTCTGCTTTTCCGTGTAGCACAAGAAGACTAATTTAAATTTTTACCAGTAAGCTGAACAGCTGTGACTAGGAATGCAGGACCCATGTCACTGTAATATGGTCTGAGCAGAGGGGACAATGACAAGGTGATGCAGGGGTGTAACTGCTGGAAGCAATGTATAAAGGAGTTTTCAAAGATGAGACAGCTCAGAATCCCTGTCCTTCTCCTAAGTGGATCCACAATCACTGGTGCTGGCTTTTTTCAGAGACTAAATACTTATACCAGGTGGACCTGTGCTTCTTAGGATTGCAAAGCCAAAATAATGTTTCAGAGAGACATAAAACTGGAATTTTTTATCAAACTAATGTTAACAATTCTAAGCAGAGAGATAAGAAAGGACATTGCTCTGGTTCCTGAATACAATTGTTTTTTAAACAATAATATACATTACTTAACATCATTAAAACATGCATTATTTATTATTTTATTTACAATTTAAAGGTGCATTTGGTCCACATTAGGTCAGAATCCGCTTTTATATATATGTATACCTCCAGTACTGACAAACTTCATCATATCATTTGAAACACCATCAGGTAGAAAAAATAAGTGCATCAGCCCAAGTAAAATAGCATATGAGGCTGTTTTATTATTAACTTTGTGCCTACACCACGGAGTATGAAGGATTTAATTGCATTGCTCTATCATCAATGTAGCACACAGCAGGAGTTTCTAGATTTTTTGCTGTATTGTGGGTTTATCATCAAACTGGTGTGGGATTTCCCTGTCATTCTCAATACTGTGTGCCAAATACACATTTTCTAACTAAATACTTAAGGAAAATTAAAGCATTGCTGCACTTACCCATCACTGAAAAGTACATACTGACTTTCAACAGGTATTTAGCACCCAACGTCTCCAGCTTTTCCAAAATCCAACCTCAGCAATCATGGCCCAATTTCAGAGATTCAGACTATCTGCATTTCTACTGAAATTAATGATTAGTTATGAATTCATAGAGGAATTTGAAGATTTTGAAGGGAGTAATACTAATTTAACTATTGCCACTTCAGAATATTAATTGCTGACAGAGAACTTGTAATACTTTTAAACAGTGAAATTTTACCATGAGGGACAGTTCTGAATCATAGTCAATCTGCTGTGTATTAATGTTTACCTTGCCTTTGGAAATAGGGAATAGTACTTAAATCTCACTGTAGACTGTTTTGATCTGAGCTTGCTTTTCCAAGTGTCTCTCTGTTCCCATCAATCCCTCTCACTAATTCTTATTGCTGTTTCACAATTTTTACAGCTGAAAATGTATCCGCACAGTCAGTATCCTCCAAGCTCCACGTTATTAATGAATACAAATAAGCTGCAACTCTTTAGGATTCATGTAAACCTATCAATATTCCTATGCTGGCTGTGCTTTCAACTGCAAGAGAAATGCTCCACATCTACAGCTGCAGCATATTAAAACTCTAAAATGAGGGTTTTGATGGCACTTGCACATTTCTGCCCTTTCATCTGTCCTTTATCACTCATTTACTCATAGGAGGAAATGACTTTTCCTGCCAAGATAGAGGTAAATTGTGTCAGACAAGGGCAAATGAAAAAAAAAAAAAAGATTCATTAGTGAACCAGAGGAAACAATTTCTGAGATGCAAACTGTCAGCAAAAATGAGTTTCTACTGTTTCACTCCTGTGACCTTATTCAAAAAGGCGTAATATAGCGCCTATTTTTTGCTATTAGAAATAATTTCCAAATGATAGGACCTAGATGAATAAATGTTTCACTAGAGTCTCTCTATTCATCAGTACTTGCTTTTCTCTCATAAAAATGGGGAAAAGGTTTTCTGAGAATGTGAAACAAAAATGTGTGCTTTACTTGTAAAAATAGGAGAGTTGGGAAATAATAAATGCCAAAGTAACAGAAATTAATTCCAATGCCCTTAATTCCAATGCTGCACGATTTCACACTGCATTTATTTCAACACACTGCAATTTCAACAACTTCTTTTCCATTTGAGTAATGTAGCACATTTGCAAAGCTTCTCATCTCTCTTAGTTTGGGAGGGAGGGAGGGAAGGGAGGAAGTCTGTATCACAATGTAAGTTCTCAGTAACAGCCCTCACAATACAACAGGTCAGAGTTCACTGGACTGCCAGTATTTGCTAGGTTTCTTCATTTAGTCATTGAGACTTCTGGGCAGAAATCAAGCCAATCACAGGAACAGGAGATGAAATCTGGAAGCTGTGAACCTGAGTAACCAAATCTCAGATGATTACACTTAAGAGAGCCTTACTCCAGTCAAATGCAGGGAGCACCAGTCATAATCTAAACACATAGGTGGATTAAAAAACAGCATTGCTAATAAAATGTATGGGGATAACTGATACACAGGGACACTGGGCAGGAGTTGGGATGTCTTATTTAGCAGTAATTGAAGAACAAATTCATGGGGCTTTCACTTTACTATATATGTATTATTCATTAAGCTGGCTGCATCAAATACCTGTTCATCTCCCAGTCTGATTCACTCAATGATCCTTGTGGGGTCCTTCCAACTCAGAATACTCTGTGATTCTGTAATGTAACATAACTCCTAACTGTTTTTCAAAATATCTACATCAATAATAAGTAGGAATGTTTTACTGCAAATCTTGGAAGTTACAAAAATAATTTCTCCATTAGAAGGTTTCTTCAAGGCAGATTTTCCCATTAAGTAGTTTTCACTGCAAGTATACTTTAATTGATAGCAGTGAAATGCATGCAAATTCAGACAACTTAATTGTCCAGGAGGCGTATATTAAAAGTATATTAAAAGGTTGTCCTTTCTGTAAAAATTAGGAAGATACTTTTATTTTTCTTCTAACATGTAAAGAAATTTCCAAATAACTCAACCAACCACTTTGGTTTCCTTGATCTTGTAAAAACCAGCTTGTAAGTCAACACCTTCTAATTAAAAGATCCATTCAAACATCTCCTTAAGAAGTATATACTTAAGCATGGAGTACTTGTTTGTGCAAAGTCGCCTGGTTAGAGAAGTCAATAGGCTACACTGTTCTTAAAAGGAGTCACTGGTGTGCCATTCTGTAAGACACTTTTATACCTAATTTTTATAAATAGGTATAAAATCCATTAACCTAATTACAATGTCCAAGTCCCAGCTGCGCTATTCTGCAAGACATATTCATGCCTTTGGAAGAAAACTCCTTAAAGCGAATAGGAAATAGCTAATAGCTATTTGATTTGACCTTTTCTTTAAAGCCAGGTAAATATCAAAGCTTAGTTTGCATGTCTAGATGAAATTTGATTTGAGAAATCCAAGTGGAATAGTGATACTTTCACAGGTCTCAAGCAATGCTATTGCACCTGATTAAAACAGCCACTCAACAGGACCCTGACTCTGCTCCCTTTGCTGATTTTCAGTAGTGAACACAGAGAGTGAAAGCACACTTAGTGAGGAAATTCAGATCACTCAGCATTGAAAAAGGTTGCCAACAGCTGAATTAAAAAATTTGTACTATTTTAATGGGACTTTGCAAGAGATGTCTCTCTCTAGGCCTGAAATTTAACCCGCAAGGGAGTTGCATGGGAGACTCCCACTGGCTCTGGCTGCTGACTGTTCCATGTGCTCAAAAGCTTCTTGAAGTGACTTTTCTGCCCTCATGAGGCTTCTGTTAGACAACTCATGTTGTTCACTTCTAGGCTGGTATGCACTAACATGCTCTTAATACGTTTGGATGCAGCCTTTGAAATACAGTCCCAATTTCTTTTTAATAATTTTATTCTTCTGTTTCCCATAAGAACTTCACACTAAGCTCTTCTAAATATACACAAACATCAGAGGTTCTTTATATCTGTGTTAATAGAACTTTTCTGAAACTTTGTACTGATCTCTCATTTTTCTTTCGCTTCATTTCCATTCACACAAAACAGGAATAAAAACCTACTGTTCTTATTCCTAATTTATTCTTATAATTCACAGAGGCAAATAAGTTCACGAAGTGTAAAAGAGCTATGAATGATTATTTTTCAATCACTTATTTACTGGAAAAATGATATTGAGTCTGGATCATAGTAAATGAAGGACATAATTTTTGTCTTCACTCAAAATACACTCAACAGGAAACAGTAATTTCCAAATACACATGCCTATACATAAGTGTTTGTTACCCTCCAAGTTTAGGACTGTGGCTTACAGAATGGATTCTCAAAAATTAATTAAAAAACTGCATCAAAACTGCATAAAACATATAATGCACCAAAATGGTTTGCTGTATTTTCTACATTTATAACTACCCAGAAGGAAAACAACGATGTGCAAGCTTGTTATTTTCTATGATTTTTATTTGATTGGGAGATACTTGACCTTCAAGACAAGTCAAAATCTGAGTGAGTGTGGGATATACACAACAACTTTTTTTTTTTTTATCTTAAAAGAACTGGTAGCATATATTTACTAGCTTTTTTGCAATCACAAAACTATGAGGACAACTAGTTATGCAGCAATTCATCACTGGGCAAATAAAAGATGGTTTAATTATGAATTATGGGTAGGAGTCAGGTATTAGATGGATGACATTATGAGTGCAGATTTTGGTACATCTTCCTTCAGCAACAGTTTTAGAAAATTATTATTGCTAACTGATCTGCTGAATTGTTACTCAAATTATCAGACAATGTCATACATTGCTGTAGGTTGGCCAAGAATATGGCCAACTCAAAATCCATCAAAGCAAACCAAACCAAATCACTATCCAAATCACAGCTGTGGTGATGAAACCATAAAGACTTTAAAACTTTAAGGGCAAGCACAACACATTTCTGAAGAGAATGTTTGGTGAAAACATGATTGTGAATTAGATAATCCATGCTGACCCTCAGACTTGTGTGCTCAGTCAGAATAGCATTTATGTAAGTTCTTCATCCATGCATTTTCTTAACTCTGGTTAAATCTGCTATGGATTTAATGTGCCTAAGTTTACTGTCTGTAGAGAGCATGTTGCCTGTAGAGACCACACACATAGTCATGATTGATAAATAAAACAATCTGAATGTAATGCTATGCAATTTTAAAACTAAACAAAAGTTAATATGATTGACATGCTGTTTTTACACAGGTGCTTTAAAGATTCCAAATAAATTCTGCTGAAACAGGAACACTTTACTCCACACACCCAAATAGTAAAAAAACCCAGTGAAACAATAACACTCACCATTCATAACCCAATATATTTCCACTAGCCTGTGGCACAACTGGCCGTAATTTCATTCAAAAGATTTGTTTTGCTGAAGACCATGTTGTGACCATTTACTAGCCCTGACAACAAGTATCACTTGTGGATCACCTTGCCCTTTCAACACTGGCCTCTGTGAATGTCCAGCCAACATGTACATGCTAAGTAGCCACTCTCTGACACATCCTCTCCTGATGATTTGATGGCAGTTTGTGTGAAACAGGAAATGGAAGATCACCTGAGGCAAATACAGGTGCTTTTTACACAACCACTGCACAAATTCTGGTGGAGGTCCCTTAATCTCGTTAGCCATGGCATGGTTGACAAGATATACTGAACAAAGAGTTCAACAAATCATATAAAATGAATGATTACTTTCTCAAATTTCACAAAAAACCCCTATCCCTCATCATTTCAGGAGTTTATCTGAAAGGTATTGGTCCCACATCTCTAATGTAATTAATGTCTCCAATGAAATAAATGCCTCAAACTTCTGGGAAGTCCAGCTGCTTCCAGATCTCAGTGTGGAAAATGTCTTCTCTCTGACTTTCAGTATCACCTATTTCTACTGAAGCTTTTTACATCTACAATCTAATTTACCTATAATTCTGCGATTGATGGCAGAGCTTCAAAATAGTGGTCTATGAGCTATGATAAAAATACTGGCTACATCTAAACATAGTTGTAATTTTCTTAGCTCAGTGAAAGTAAATTTGGTTTCCAGGAACCCTGAGGCCATAATTAATGCATGTCTTCAGGCAAACGGAGGGAATAATACACCTGAACTTCTAAAACTATAGCTTGAAAAAACCCAACTTTCCAGTTCTAGAGTTTTTCCAGGAAAAAAGTATATGTACTCAGCAGTGTAAAAATTATAAAAACCCCATGACTCTGAGCAGTGAAAGCTTTGAAAAAGACTCATTTGGTACAATGTTTGGAGCAGCTCAGAACAGGCTATGAGTAAAACTGGGTAGGTAAATACCCCTATGTTCCATTTTTTCCCCCTTCTTGAAATGAAAAGCAAATAATTCAAATTCAGAATGCTTTTTTTCCCATTTTATTTGAAATCCAAGTAGATTTTCATATTGACAATGTAAAAAAAAAAAAATTAATGTCAAAATATTTTACTTTAATAATGTTGTGTGTAAATAGTTTTAAATATTTAATTTTTTAAAATATCAGTAGATAATTAATCATTAGTCTACATAATGCATTTACACCCTTTTATATCTAAAATTTCAGTAGAAATGCTAGATTCAGAGAAAAAGTTCCATTTCCTGAAAAATGCATTTAGCAAAGAAAATTGCTGTACCCAGAACTTTCTGGCCAGCTCTCCTTGTAAGGCTTATAGATGTGAAGTTATCTGTTATTCTATTGAGGTGCAGACACAATCTCACTCGAAATTGTTCAAAGTAGAGTTTTGCTGAGTCTCTTTTTTAAAAGGCTTTGTACCAAGCATCAGGCTTTTTTTCCATGAAGCACTAGCACTATTGGAGTACTGACCTAAAAGCCTTTGTAAGAGGTTCAATAGAACAAACTGGAAAAGAAAAGTATGTTTCCCTTGGTCCTCTAAATGGTATATATGCCCAAACTGAAGCATTTACCCAACAGCGCTCAATTTCGATCCATCTGAAGAATCAGAAGAACTGTTATGGGGATGCTGTCCAGTGGCAGAATCAGATGTAAGGTATATTAATTATACAGGGCTGTTTTTAGAAACCATTAACACGTGGATTAGGGTATTCAAGTATTACCCTAAAATATATCTCATATTCACTCATATAATTCTTATTTGGGTTATAATTAACTCCAAAGTTTTCAGACCTCAGATAACTACTTGGAGCTGATGTTTTTTGAGTCTCAGGGTTTTGAAGGATGACTTTATCAGCTGTTAAGGAAAGAGCAGCCACGGTGATAATTTTAGGGCTAAACTTCCAATACTTCCAAAGAGGAGATTCTGCCACATGGGCTTTTGTGAATGGAGGGAGTGTTCCATCTGACATCACTAGCACTGCTGAGAGTCAAGTCAACCATTAAGTTTAGCAGTCAACTTTTTTTTTTTTTTTTTTTTCTCTTACACCAATGGTATGACTCTGAAACTAATGGTGCTATTAAAGTTTTCACTCTAAGCTATTCACTTGTGTATATGAAAAGTCCAGAACACTAAAGATGGCTCAAGGTGAACATCAAAATACAGACTCATATAAACTTTAAGATCCTGGCTTATAACTGCTTTGTGCCTCAGTTGATCTATTTGAGTAGTAAAGAAAAAAGCAATTTACTTAATTGTCAAGACTATATCTAATTTTTTACAAGAGCACTGAGTCTATGTAATTAATTTTTCACTTCTAAACTCTCAAAGAATTGCTAATTCATCTTTCATTTTGTAATATCTCCAAACTACTCTCACCAAGCAAACATTAAAAATAGTTTCATATGGATTGAAAATCTTAATATAGAATCCAGCAGAGTTATAACAAGCACCATTAGAGAAGTCATGGATCATCTTTTGCAATAAATGTAAGTTAATGCTGCAAATATTGCAGCAGGGTTTTTTTTTTCAGAATGCATTTCCTATCAAGGACAACTGCCCAGGACCTTGAATTCCTGGCTCATTCATACTTGGCAGCCTTGCCAGCTCTACAGCTCATGGTGTTCAAGCTCTGCTCTACATCCAGGAGGAAACCTTTTCCTCAGACTGACAGATATCTGTAACTCCTATGAAACTAGGCAAGGGAACCCTGTGTAAGTGTCTGTCCAACTCTGTTGCTGGCAGGCAGAAGGCCCAAAGCTGTTCCATTGTGGCTCCCGAGTAGCAGAAATAGGGTCCTGAAGAGAAGCAGGTATATCTTTATCTAAGGGATGAAGATGTAACTCCAGCAACGTACTGCAGACTTCTAAGGACAGCCCTGCAGATGCCAGTGCCCAGATGACATGAGCCTTGTCACAGGCAGGAAGTGTCATAAGGTGGATAACCACAGCCACACTCATTCCAGCAATGCCTGGCCCCACTTCCATCACGAGGAGAAATTTGACAGGAAAGGATCGTATTTGGGCAGTCAGGTAGGACTTGAGTTCAGTTCAAACGGCAGTGGAACTTTCTCAGAGTGGGGAGTCAGTTACAACGGACTGTGGTTGGTCATATATCCACATATGCTTTCACTAATTATTTGGGTTTAGGTTTAGTTTCTATGTTTAAATTAATATGAATAAATGTACTCAGCATCTTTGAAAATTTGAACATGTATTACTCACCTACTAGTCTACTTCAAAGCCTAATTTTACACATTAAAAAGTGCCAGTGCATCTTAAGAAACTGCAGATTTAGAATTACAGCCCCTCCCTGAAACCACTGTCTTAGTACATGGACTTTATGAATCAAAGCTTGGTACATTACCAGTCCATAATTTAAAAAACCAACCAACCAAATAAAAAAAACCCCAACCACTTGGTTAACTCAAAACCAGCTTGTTTGAAAGAAAGAAGACATCATTCCTTAGCAAAACCTATTCCTTTGCCAAACTTTAACTTTTCCAGTTTGGCAGTGGACATGTACAAAACAGATCACTAATTTTATTCTTGCTAGGGATCAATACACCATGCATTTATACAAACAAATAACAAATACACTCTAGCTTACTTAAATGAATAGATTTGGGAAAGTTAAAATTACATCATAAGAGGAACAAAGAAAGGGCAGTTGGACATATTGATTTTGGGGGTTATTACTACCGATGTCAATATAAAATATACGTGTATTTACAGAGACTGCTGGCAAGATTGCCTCTTTGCTTTCACACTGCATCTTTAACTCCTGCTAATAGCAGTTTATTATGAGGGACAGGTTAATCAAAGCTGAGCATATAATTTACAAGTGAAGACATGCATGTGACAGCACATGTATTTATGTGCACACATACATATACCAATATTTTAGAATGTCTTCTTAGTGATTGTGGAATATTCATGAAACCAGAATAAATGGTTATCATCTTTTTTATGGCTCACCCAATTTTCTTGTACTATTTATACACACCAGATTTTGTTTTTTTTCACAGCAACTTCTTTATAAGACACAGGAGAAATGAGAAATAACTAGGAAGACAAATCAAGGAGTCCAAAGATCTACAACATACAGTCATCCAACTACAACCATGCTGGGAGCAACCCTATGTGTGTGTATATGTCTATCCATATATCTATCAGTGGGGTTTTACTACAGCATTAACTAATTTTCTTGTTTAAATGATAGGAATAAATTCTCTGTAATGTGAGTGCTTTCCTGTAGTACACAGCTTTCTCATTCTGAGGAGGCAAGCTGCACTGAGAATCCTTACTTCCTCCCTGGCACAAGAAGTACATTGGCCATTGAGAAACAACTGGCTTTGCTCAGCTCGTTACTGTTCAAGAGATTGGTACCTTTCTGCATTGGTATCACATACATCTGACTCAAGGAGGGAAGCTGCTGGAACTGCATCTCTGCACAAACAGGAGGGTAGCAGCTTTTTGCAGCTTCTGTCCTTTCTGTCTTGAGTGCCTGTGCAAGATTAGTAATAATCTAACCTTGAATAAGATTTTGGCAACTCTGAGGAAGAAGCATACTAATCAGAACCCGCAGTTCCCAAATACCTATTTTGAATAAACTGAATAATTAGACTGAGGTAGATTTCCTACTATCTTCATTCACAGATACTAATTTAGCTGATGAAGATTTTCTACGTGGTAATAGACATCCTGTACACAAAGGCTAGGAGCTTCCTGTTCCTTTTATAGAGTGCAAAATGCTAAAGATGGTCACTGGAAACAAACAAACCAAGCTCCAACACAAGTGCTGAGGATGGTTGGTCCCCCTCGTTTGAACTATGCTCTTGGTTTGCTGCCAATGTCTCATTTACTTTTTCCTCTGTATTTCCATCTTACATCCCCAGGGACATTTCAGTGGAATCCCTGAAGCCTCTTAGATCTTTTGCAGACACGTGGGCTTGCACACATGCTTCCCTGGGACAAAAGAGAACCAGTCATTTGGTTGCAATTTTTGCTCTTTTGTTCCCCCTAACTATGATTGTGAGACTACAATCTACAGGTATGTGCAATGGTTGCTTGGGAGTAGTTACCGATACTTCAAAAATTCCAGGGAAAAGTTCAATCAACATATATTGATATGTGATAAAAATACAGAAATAGAAATAATGATATGTGACAAATATTCTATTTCTATCACAGTAGCATATATGATTTATCTTTGCCTGAAAATTCTACTTGTAGCAAACAATGTCAATTAAGCAACCTGAAACCAGGGTTAAGTGAAATGTGAACTCTCTCCTCCAGCAGGAGCTTCTGACATGCTGGTATTTAATTCTGGCCCACCATTAGAAGTGGACTGCAATGACTTACAGCACTTTGCATCTATATATCAGAGCATTAAACCATGCACTGTTTCTGCAAGTTCTATTTTTAACTTCTGGCTAGGCACAGCTGTCTCAATATTCAGTGACAAGAAACTTGTAGGGCACACTGAGTCCAGGTAAAAATGAAATCAACTCACTGGCTCTAGAGTAAAATCTACCTGAAAAATTCGTATTGATTTTTGCAAAGACAATACTCCTACAGAAAGTTTTAATCTAAATATTTCTATGACTCAGAAATCATGGATTTCAGAAAAAAAATAAAAAATTAGCACCTAAGTTTCCAGTGAGTGAGAATACAACCCCAGATATTAAGTATTTGACTGAGAAAACCCTTGATACTAGACAAGCATTTTTGCATATTTTATATATAAAACACGCATACTGTATTATAATACATGTATCAAATCTAGTTTTGACACCTGCTTGGAACTGAATTTCATAGCAAATCATGGTTGACTAGAAATATTAAGGTTCTTTTTTCCTATATGTTAATGAATTAGAATCCTCAAGGCCAGACAACAAGTGAATTGTGGGCAAGGGCTAAAATAATGGAAAGAAAATGCATATTCAGTCATTGCTAATGGTTCCTGCATTAACTTCCCTTCTTTACTTCTGTATATTTGTGCAGGAACAATGGATAGTCCCCAAACTGCTTTCCAGTAGCATCATTTGGAAAATCCACTGGTGCTGATCAGAAAAATTTACTAGGCAAATATTTGTGCAATTGCTAATGTGAAAAAAATTGTCTGTGCAATTGATTTTGACTTCCCTAATGGACATCATTTACAAATCTGAGACTACAGAATCAGACTATATATGTACATAGATAGGTGGAAAACAGGGGAGAATTATAAACATCAATCTTCTGAGAGTATTTTACAATATTGCTACACTTAGTCACACTTATTTGAAATATTAACTATTGAAATTAACTTGGTAGTTCACAATATGAACCATAAATTTTGGGAAAATTAGAAAAATAAATCACTTTGGAGAGTCATTTTTTGATTTCTTTCTTTTAATTTTGAACGAATCTCATTTTAGTAGTTGTTTAACAGGTGAACAGAAAATTTCCCAAACAGGAATAGATTTCAGGCTTAAGGTTTCAAATTGATTCTGCAGCAGTTACTATCCTTAACATTTAAGCCTACATGGCAGCTAGAGGCCTCACACTACTTCAGCAGAGTAATATTATATATTGCAGCCAAGGGAAAAAGCTCTATCAAGGTTCTGAAGTTTTACCATATGAACAAAAGAAAAATTTACATGATTTTTTTTTCTATACAAGTCTGATTTAATGATAAATTAATCATAAATTAATTTTATTTTACCTTAGACATCTTTATAACCCACAGCCTTATGTACATTCCTATGATACTTTATATTGAGAAGACTGAAAGGCTGAAAGATATGTCTGTTACAGCACAGTGTAACAGACAGTTAAGGTAACTTAATCTGGACCAGATATTTACAAACTAACTAAAGATAAAAGAAGAAAAATAGAAAGGTTTGAGGAATAGAAGTCCTTGAGCTATGCGAAGAGAGTAAAGAAACATATTGTTAAAACAAAATGGCCAAGTATAGGAGAAATACTTAAATTGTTGAAGGGTACTAAGTGATTTTGGAAATTGTAACAATCATGGAAACACGATTCTTACAGGTTGTCCTACATCTTCAAAGAAATTATTCCCAGCAACAAAGCACAAGTGTGTTAGGAATAATCCAGAGGCTAACAGCAGGAGCAAAAAAACCCACAGTGCACCTCCAAGAAAGGAAGGATTTTATTCAGTGTTATAGGAAGGGTACTGAATTAGGTAGGAGTGAAGAGAAGATTTCCTGGTGTCCTGGTTTCAGCTGGGGGTTAAACCATGACACCTGGCACCAAGAAGTAGCAGCTTTTAGGATGTATTTGAAGCTCTGAAGAGAGTTCTTAAAATGCTACACTGGCTAACAACCTAAACAGACTAAGCTGGCAAGTAAGAAGTACTATAAGGAGAAAACTTATATTAGCAAAGAGACAAACTAGAGGGTCCAATGACTTTAGCTATCTATAGTTTTTTTTCAAGTCTATAAAAATGTATAGTTTTTGAATTTAATCTGAGAGAAAGATTTATTTGGCACCTAAATGTTTTGCAATGGAAGAATCTAGTACCAGAGAAATTAAAGACTTTTGTTCTCTGCTATTATAGACTCTGAAAACACATTTACCTTGCTAGATTAAATGTTATGTGCATCAGGAACAGCTGTAATGAAAAAGACTTACTTCACAACACTCACACCTGAAACTCAATAAAAATTTAATTACAGGTTTTAAAGTTTTCATCTTCCAAAGGTCTTTTATCTAAAATAAAAGTTTACAACACCTTCTGACACATGACTCACATTTTTGCACCATTTTGTGCTTGTTGGAGCTTGTGAGTTTTCAATTCCCATGAAAGAATTCCCATTCTTCCTTTATTTTTCCCCCCCCAGTCAATTATGGTTTGCTTGCATTCATGCACAAAGTACTAATAACAGTAATTTGAGTAACTGTTCCCACCAGTGATCACTTACTGCTCATGGACTACATTCAACATAAAAAATCCTGTTGCTTCCAAAGGCACAGATGCAGCCTGTGTCACAGGATGCCCTACACTGAGACATACAGCTCTACTGAACTAAGAGGTCAACAATGATGATAATGAGAGCTAAAGCACTTCTGTATCAGGAGTAGGGACACTTAGAGACTATTATTTTACACTATATCTACTGATGAAGATCAGTGCTTAATGGTCTCTCAATCCCACACGTCCTCAAATTTTTTATTTTCAGTCTGTTCTTTTCTCTCAAATGGAACTGAGATTGCTGTGCAAACCTCAGGAATGTAATCAGAAAATACAAATAATTTTATATGACTAGTGGAAGTGAGGAGTTATTGAAAACCTGTCTCTGCCACAGCTTGATAACCAGGAGAGAGTGAGAGTTGAAAATGTCATCTCAGTAAGACAGAGATACTTTTCATCTCACTTAGGTGAAGTGAAAGAGTGTGAATGGAAGTGTCACATCACTGCGAGTGGTGTCTCTGGCCTCCTGCTGTCACAGCCACTCAACAGCTGGTCAGTCAGCAGGAGGCTACGAAAGGGTGAAAGCTCTGCTTTTGCATCAGCTCGGTCAGACAACAGTCCTTATGCATCAGTGGAACACACATGTACAGCAGTAACCCTGGGCAACGCAGCTCACTTGTAATGTCCTCTGTAAATACGGAAAATCCAGATTACGTGGATAGGACTCAGAGTAGGGATGTGATGTAACATCTGGAAACGAGCTGGTGGAACAATCCAAAAAGACCAAGTGTTCTTAACCTGAATTATATTTCCATTGGTTTGTCAAGTCAAAGATTTAGACCACAGACTAATTTTAATTACTAGCTGTTGATTTTTTTTTTTCTTTTTGAGAGCAGTTACTCAAATGACCTTTGCAAATGCAATGAAGAAAGAAAGCTTCCTGTCAAGTAAAGACTAATCAATAAAAATAACTAAAAGGCAATAGGTGTATTAGTACTATTTCATGCAGCTTATTTTTAAAGCAAAGCAATACTGAAGACAACTACTAAAATGCACTTGCATGAACAAAACTACTGCATTTGTGAAAACTTTGTGAACTTGTGCTGTAAATGACATCTGAATACAACTATTACTAACTGCAGCGAGTCAATAAATAGTTTTCCTAAGTTCATACTGATTGCAATAAAGAAAACAGTTTGCTTATAGGGATGATCTCTAATTCTTCACAGTACCCTTGTTTGTAAACACTACAGAAAAAAAAAATTAGTTCTTCTTTAAAACATTATGAATAAGAGTTTTCCTTTATTAGCATACTCAGGGACAAAATTCTCAGCATCTGGTAACTTTTGGTTTTTTCCCCCTGTATTAAAAATGTGACATCACAGTGTATAATTGTATTTTTACTTGTGGTTCTTCAGCAAAAAATAATCAATATCACTCGCAAAAACAGGCATTCCTAGTTTTTAGACTGAATTTCTTCTCAGTATACTTAAATGAGTAATTATGAACATATTTTTTCTTTGAAGGCTACGTACTGAGGGCTTTACATTTATGACCAAATCCCTAAAAAGATTTTCTTCTCTGAAGAAAGATATTTTTTTATTTGTTACAATCTTTGTTGTCAGTATGGTTAAAAACTTTGATCTTCGACATCGTTAACATATTTTCCTCACAATGCAAAAATTGATTCATTCTACTGAAAGTGACATGCTTCTTTTATCCCTGCACATAAACAAACTGCCAGCCTAATTGGAAATATCCTTTAAAAAGGAAGCTGGAGATACAAAATCCCTGCAAGAATCAATTACAAGAGCAAGCTACTCACAACCAGAAGAAAAATAAAAAACTGAAAGCCCCTGCTGCAAATCATGGTGGCTGAGAACAGTGGAACAGCTACAAAAAAATGTCCAAGGATGTTACATTTGTAATCCTCTCTGTTGAAGCAACTATTTAGAAATATTTCTATTAGTAGTGAAACAAACAGGAATGTAGCTTGTTCACTACAACAGTGTAGGGTGTTAAACTGTATGAAATTAGTCTGCAGGGTTATGTCCATTTTTTCAAAGGTGGCAAGAGTGAAAAAAAATGGCAGTCTCTTACTTTTAAGACATCAACTAACACTGTCACATGGTAGCCTAACCTGTAATGGAGTAGATGATGAGTAGCCTGACTAGATGACATTTATTTCCAGAGATTTACCAGGACATGAAATGTGATGTGAACTTAATGCAAACATTGACTGACCTGTATCTAAGGGCAGCTGATGCTTATTTGTGAGTTCAAATGCAATTTATATTGACTTGGATCTGCAACATTTCCCAAAGTATGGTCAACACTGTCACTGGATTTTCAGAAACAAAAATTGGAAACCGTTCATCTAACCACTCTTCCCTGTGACTCTGCTGAACATAACAACCAGTTTCACTGACAACAAAGGGTAAAATACTTACTGTAAAATGCTATGTATTGATAAAACAGTCAGTTGAAGATTTTAAGTGGGTGAATCTGCTCAGCAAGGTACTAGAAAACCAAGAAGAGGCCTTCAGGACATGAAATATATTAGGAAACAACTCACAACCTAAGCCGGAGGGTCTACTTCTCTGCATCTTGCCATCTCATGTGAACATATTGAATTATTTTTATATATTTGAACATTCACAAACAACTGTATCTCATCCTGTCCTGCAGTCCTTTCCACCCAACAAACCATGTATTGTGTGGGAAAGCTAGGCCTGAACATCAGCTAAAAGCACATGAAAAAAGGTGTCTGCTTTTTCCTCAGGCCTAACTGCTCTCCCTATGCATAGTCTCTTCTTGCAAGCCAAGGCTGGATATTGTGTTTTAGAAGTCCACAACGCCTCAGAATAACACAAATCCCTGTATCCAACAGATACTCAACTACCTTTCAAGTGGATGTGCCATCTTTACAGATTTCACCACACTGCACAGAGTGAGTGGCAATATTCCATCTGTGAATGGAGCTGATAAAGCAGCAATAAGTCTGGCATCCAGACCCAGCCCTACATTTACAAAGTCTCCAGCCAGTCTCACACATCCTGCACTGATTCATATTGGCTCAGGACATACATGGACTTAAGCCTATAGTAATGGTACAAAGGGGCTGAGACTTGACTGCATGGTATGGGCTAACAAATTTTCCCATACTTTGCAAATAGGTAACATAAATCCCAAGCACCTGGGGACTTACCAGGGACTGCTTCCACAGGCAGCATCGAGGTGGGCATCCCACCTGTGCAGAGGTGTATTATGAAGTGGAGGGCGTTTGAGAAGATAAGGAGGGAAGACACCTTTGCATCAATCCACCTTTAAATCTAGATCTGTAAATTGAAGAGAAGTCAGGGAGGAAAGCATGGACAAGAAGATTTGTAGATATGTCTAAAATACCCCAGGCAGGAAGTGAGAGATTAATTCATGACCTAGGGAGAGCAGAGTTGGGCAAGTGAGCGTCTTAAGATAATCCCTCACCTATGGTGGTCTTTCAGCACAGTGCCTCTTGCCATGGGCTTTAAGAGGCTGTATAGCCTAAAGCAACAAGGAGCAACAGAGCTCCAGCAGACCCAGACCATCTTTTTTGGGAAAAGAGGAAATAGATAGCAGCCAAATTCTATTCCTTAAGTCTTAATGCAGGTCCCAGTATAGTAAAATTAATTGTAAAATAATAAGGAAATTTTAACAACAGCTCAGGTATTAAAAATGCTGTACTTGATACACCTAAGATTGTCCTTGCAAAAAATGCATTAGAGGAATTTTTTATAGTGATTTTCCAAACCCCAGGGATTTCTCCACTTCTTGAATCTAAAACACAATAGAGAATTAGAGACATACAATTTTTATTTTAAACTGTTCAAAATTGATTTAGAAAACTTAATCTTTTTATGGTATGTTTTCAAAGAGGAAAATGTGCCTACAGAGAGAGGTAGCATACAGTTTATGTAGCAGTTAGGTACCAATAAGACCTTGACTTAAATTTCTTCCTAAAATTGTATAAGTTTTCCCAACAGAGTTTTATTTCATTCTAAATGAATCCTTGTTATATCACTACCCAAACTTGTTGAAAAAAACACAGTTAATCTAAAAGAGTACCAAAAGAGTATCAAAACACTATTGTTTCTTACCATAATAAATTTTACTTCTATAAAGCACCTTCATCTTAGACACTATTTTAGAAACGTATGTCTGCAAAGCATATTAAATTTCCAAGATAAAAGCATCCAGAATAAGAGCAGAATATCTGTATTACGGCTACTACATAAGTATGTATGGCTTGGCTTTGCAAATGAAGATTTGGGAAGGGCTCTCCCCACGTGGGTGTGCCTGTCCAGCCTGCACAGTGGATTTTTTAGGTGAGGCACAGCGTGCGCAGAACTGGCCCCACTGTTTAACTCCTGAGGTTCATGTGCCACAGCCAGGTGAGCTTGGACAGGGACAGGGAAGTCCTCAGGACTAGAACCTACAGCCCCCGGTATTCCCAGGAGGTCTCCCATCCAAGTACTAACTGGGGCTGACCCTGCTGAGCTTCCAAGATCTGATGGGATCAGATGTCAGGGAGGGCTGCTACATAAATGAGTTAATAAAAGTGCTGTTTCTCATTTATTATATTTTCCAAAGATATTCAAGCTACATCTAATTACCATCTTGTAAAAGATAAATAAAAAAACCAAAAAAACACTAAATCCTGCTCACCTTTCAAACATTTTATCATACAGTAATGAAAAGAGATTGGGAATTTAAAATAAAAAGGAAGAATCAGAACTGTGATACCTAAAAATGAGAGCAATCTTTCAGTTTTGTTAGAAGCATAGATTTCTTTAGTAATTTAAATGAATTATAATTTTTAATTAATTTAAATTACTACAGGAACGTGTCCACAAGTTCTGAATTTGTTTAATGAAAATGTACTTATAGTTTCCTCTTAAGTGAGATGGTTTACTTCATATCCATCCAGGCTTGCTTGGAAAGTCACAGCTTCATCTGACTGGACTGAGTTTTTCTAAGGTTTTCTTTATTTCTTTCTTTATAATTACAAAAATATAGGCAACACTGGGCAAGGAAGATCTTACAAACACTAGGAATAGTTGTGACTGCAAGTGCTGCTATATTACACTTTCTGACAGTAATCTAGGTTTAGTGAGAAACCATTCCTTCCTTCCATGTTTCTACAGTAGCTCCCCACAGTAATGGGTCACCCTATGACTGATGTCTGCAATAACTCCAGGCACAGTTATGCGTTCATCATACAACTGACCTAACACTCCTAGCCAGAAAAGAACCCCTTCCTAAATCCTCCTGGTGATTCTCGAAGATGTGGACAATGGTCAAACCTGTCATCTCTGCTTTTGTCTGAAGTGCAGAAAAGCCATAGTTACACATTTCTGAGTTCAGTTTTCAGATATGGAAAGACAAATCTTCTGAGCTGTGATTAAAACCAATGAATCAGTTTAACCTCCTGAGAAGCAAATATGTCAACTACTGACACCCACATCCTGCCTCTCTCTTCTCCCTAGGAGATTCCCATGCCTCTACAGAAGCAACTGAACATTAAGAAAAGCAATCAATTTTCTAACAAACTTTTAAAATGTTTATGTGCTGGCTTCATTCCCCATGATAATAACTATTAACTGCCACTACATTTAGGTCCTGCTCCAAATCAGAAATAGGAAGCCCACACTTTATTCTAATAGCTGTCCTGTCATTACTTTTCATCTGATTATTTGCAGGAGGTGCTAAATAATCCAAAAGTTCTTTTATTATCATTAAATGTCAGATTTTACATTGCAAACAAAAATAGATCCTACAATTCACCAGATCTTCTAATATACCTCCAAAAAGCATGCAATGAACACAGAGGTGCCAACTTAAATTGTGCCTGATGGACACACCCCACCAAAATGTTTCAAATATTTCTGTTCTTTATTACTATCAGTTGAAGTGACTTCTTCCTTTAAGAGAAATTTAGGAATCAAACTTACAGAATCTCTTGCTAGCTTACTGCAAAGTGGTTACTTAAGTCTGATAGGCAGTATTTCTTAGTACCTGATCACTAAAATTGCATTACCATGGGCTGAAATTGTGATTCTAAAAACAAAGTAGCAATACAGAACTAAATGAAAAATAATTAATTTCTGAACTGGGATTAAATCACCTTCAAGGAAAGCCTAGAAGCAGCTATTTTAACATTCACATTAAATCCTCTGAATTGCATTTTAAATTTCAGGGTAGTGTGGAGAAAAGCTTTGGGATATTAAAACAATTTTTAGAACATGCAATCTTTTAAGTCAATTTATTTTCTCATTTGTATCACTGTAAATTTAGAGCAATCTCACTAGGAAGTCAGGAGTCACTTCAAGCTCACATTGATGTGAATGTGATGTAAAATGTAGTCCCATTAACCTTTCCTTTACTTGATTTGTCCCTTAAAAAGCAGCAAAGACTATAGAAAATTAAAGAAATTATGCAGTGAATTATGTTTTCACAGGACTCTGAAAACATAATTTTCCAAATTAAAAAGAGTTGCCATTAATTTTCTGCTTTGTTTAGAGGTCATTCAGAATATGAGTGCTGGGTGCTGAAGAATAATCATTCTTGTAAGACTATCAGCCCTTGAACTCTCAAGATGACCATGAATAATCACAACTGAGTATGTAATCACATATGAGTATATATATAGCTGTAGATATATTCCCATATATGGGACTTGGGAAGATGGAGCTAAAAGACTGCAATCCACCTTAGCATGACCTGGTTTGATGTTCATATTGATAAGCCATCTGTATCTCCCTAACAAATACTGCAACTTAAACCAGCTCTGATTTATTTTGAATCATTCAAAACTTTGCTCCCTGCAGTCTAAATTAACTTTTATCACTGTCAAGCCTTGTTTCCATCATCAAGCAAAAACTCAATTTTACAGTTGCCATGACAAACCAATAATTAGTTTTGTTTCATTACCAGAATTATTCACCAGTAATTTATTAAAGTACCACTGCTGCCTACAGCTTCTCCTCTCTAACCACTTCCTAAACAGTCTCCTGCCAGACATTATGCTAAAATTTGCTTTCCAGACTTGGAGTCATATTCCTGTGTATTTGATTGTGCAGTTTTCATTTAACTGATTTGAAATGAAGGACATCTACACAACCCCTACTGCCCTCTGCATAACTCACACATAGTTATATCAAATGTCTTGGGAAAACAAAATTTTAAAGCTCCATTTGGAGGTGTACATTTTTTATCATATACTTATGTAAACATCTTCCCAAACATATATTTTGAAAAAATATAGCATTTCTTTTTTCTAATTTCATTAAGTCATCCAAGCACTATGGAGTTATATAAGACAAGTACATGGATGCTTTTAGCTACTCTGGCTATGGACAGCAACCAGGAATATGAACTTGGATTGTGAAACTTCTTTTCATTTCTTAAATTATCCACTCCCAGCTCTAGTGATACAGAAGAACTGACTGGCATTAACGTTTTCCTTTTCTGTCTGCAAAAAGAACTAGGCAGTGTGTGTTCAGTCTTTTTACAGATACACAGACCTTCTGTCAGAGTGGAGCATTCGTAAACCATGACAGCCATTTCTACAGGTTGACAAAGCAAAGAAGATTGAATATAGCAACTGTAATTGAGGTTTGTAAAGAAACTTTGTGCCGTGTTGTTCAAATAAAGAAAGGTCCTATGGTTATTTGCACTGGCTTCTTCCAAGAATAATTATTTTTTTCCCTTTCAGTTATGAATTCTTCTTAGAAACACAATAGAAAATGTGGTGTTTTTTTTCCTTATTTCCATAAGGGTCATGTATAAAATTGAGAATGACAGCCCAGACTTTTATATAATTGCCTTTTATGAAATGCAAAAGCATCACAAAAAAAGTCTACCACACAGAGAATACTAATCTCATTTCTGAAACCCTAGGCAATAATGCTTCTGGTCACCAAAAGAGACATTACAATGTATTGAAAAGTTGTACTGATATATATTAATGACCATTAAATTATCAAAGATGTTTCCTGGCATGACACACACAACTCTTGTCTCTTCTGGCAATGGCACTGGAGTGTTCAGTACAAACACTGCTCCTGGAAGCAAGATACTTTCACTTTCTAGTGCAAATACAGGTTTTGTGCTTCAAAGGCATCCAAAATCACCCTATGGATGACTCAAAAGTATTTAATTCTGCCACAGAGATTTCTGCCTCCTTACCCTTATTTATCAGATTCCCACATGATGTCTGAGCATTCAGACTTGTGGGTTAGTTTGTGACAAACAGATATATAAATATTTCCTTGGGAATGCCTCAGGAGATTAGCTGAAAGACCTGCAGGCACCCCTTCTCCACTGCTGCTGCCTTGCTTCTTTTCTTGCCTCCTCTTCCCCGGAGCCTTCTGTCGAAGGGATTGAGCAGCCTGGCACCACTGGACCATCTGATGAAGAAGATGAAACTCAAATTTGTAATAGTGTAGAATCTGTCTGGTGACTCTACAAACAAATTATTAACTGCTATCTCGGATGCATTGATCTCAGTTTTAAGTATGTTGTCAGGTTTTCATGGTTGGCACACTCAGAATAAATGCTAACTTTGGGTAGAGCTCAGCTGTTTTTGTAATGACTAAATAGGAACCAGATTTCATTTCTAAAAAAAAAATTACATCCATACAGTGCTAGTTTTGCTTCAATACTTAGACGATGTGGTTCACGTGCAAATGTTGCAAAGCTCCTGTAAAAAGTAATGCTAATTTTCAGAATTTTTCTTCTTAGCAGGACAAAGGAGGAAAACAATATGAAAGAAGACTGAATTTCGATTTCTGCTTAACTGGAACACTATGTAGGAAAATGAAACAATCCTGAAGTTTGGAAGAGAGTGTGCTACAACGTGACCCTGGCAGACTGTACTGTGGCTTGCAGGAGCACCGGCAGTCTGAGCTGACTGCTCCTCTACAGCTCTTGAAACATTACCTTGACAGGAAATTTCTGTTGTCTTTCAAACAAATTGAAAAATGAAAGCAGAACAACAAGCAGTGTGGAGAGGGCACACAGGATGATGAGGCTAGGGGAGAAAAAGGGAATGAGAGCAGAAGAGGTGAGAAAGGCTTTAACAGTTCAAAGGAATTATTCTGTTCACCTTTCCGCAGCAGTGAGGTTGTCAAAGGTCAAGGCTGTATATCAACAGGCACAAGTCGCCTCAGTTTTGACACTTCCTATTTTTGCAGAGCTTTTGATATTGAAACACTAATAACAGACCTTTTTAATGTGGAGTTCAGCATGTAATTCTGATTTCCAGCTCAGAAGTCTGAGTTGTTTTGAGGAATCCTTTCATTAAGGATTCTTTCCTGATTTGTACATATAGAAATGTATTTACATTTATATGCTGTAATTACCATATGCAGCTAGTCTGAGTATATCCATCTTTACTAGACAGAAGAAAGTCATACAGTGTGATTTTCATTTACTGTAAACTTAATAATAAATGTAATTGACAGTAAATAAACAAATAAATAGTGAGGGTCAAGGACGATTAGCATCAAAAAGCCTGAGAGAAATCAATGCTCAGAATACTGATTTCTGATAAACAGTAACAGCATTAAAATATCTCTCAGTCTGACATTTGGCTGAAAGTTGTGTATTCATCATACTGAAATGATTTCACAAACCCTTGCTGAGGCTAATCAAAAAGAGAATGAAAATCTTTAACAGGAATTTCATCTTTTCAGAAAATGTAGACTGATTGTTTCTTGTACAAGCTTTTAATTATTTCTAAATTATCAGCAGCCTTTTGACGATGAAGGAGGTGGATCATAATGGTTGGTCTACATGAAAAGGAAAACACTTTTGCCAAATGAAGGAAACAGGCATTATTGCAAACTTGTACGGACCGTGTAGGATGAAGAACATGTAGTTAAAAATGACAGAGCAAATAAACCAGTTTGATAAAACGTGTGACAGTTCCCTGGATTTCCCAACTATTTTACATATTTACAATAGCTCTCTGACAATGTCACTCTACACAGATCTTTGCAGTAATTTTCCCAAGGCACACTATTTCTTGCCACTTTTCCCATTTAATCAATTTATCTTATTCCTATTTATTCAAGTTTACCCTTTCTTACCCTTAATTACTACCTACTATTTAATGTAAGCCATTCCTACGAATTCATGGCAGTCATTTCAGGAAAATGGAAATATGAAGCTGCATTACATAAATATCATGCACAAACCAGCAGACCTGCTGCTGTGCTCCTGCCTCCTGAGGAACTAAAGCTTTGTGCCATCATTTCCAAAACTGGATCATAAACCTAAGCACTTAGGTGTATGAGCATAAACCCAAACTGCTGATTCAGAAACTGTGAGTCACTCTCTAATTGCTGGATGCCCTAGAGCTCACAGAAAGCGTGTGGACCTGAACTCTTCATCCAGCCCAATGAAAAATCAGTGCTGCCCCATCTGCCAACTCTGGGTGTCCAGAGTACCCTGGACTCATCTTCTGACTGCAGGGAAATAGAGGGCTGATGGTGCTGGTATGATGGCAATGTACCTCCCCATGAATTCCCAAGAAATGTCAATGCAATTCCCGGGGCTCCTTTTGCAGTATTTCTGCCACAAAACCACAGTACACCTACTTCCAGCTTTGTGACAGTTATTTAACACCCTAGGATCCCAAGCCAGCATGATTTCCTTTCAGGTTATAATTACCTTGCAGCTGGCTTTGTTTCTATCTACCTCTAACAAAAGGCAACTTTTATGAAAGGAGTCATTGTTCACAGCAATAGTGTGTGCTGAACAGCTTATGGTCTCCTTCTGCTTGCCTGACACCATGCAAAACAAAAAGAGAAGATGCGGCAGAACTCCACAGCTCTGAAGATGTCATATACTTGGTATAAGCAAATATTGAAATTCGTTAAGCCCAGATGTAATATTAACTAAAAAATAATCTCCATACCACTTGCCTAGATTGAACACAAACTCCCTTTTCATTTAAATGCAGTCTTTTTCAAATTCACAAACTATTGAGTAAACATTTTTTCTTAGTTTGCAGTTATTCATACACTAGGAACTTCATAAAGCAAAATAATTAAATGATCTTAGTTGGAACAGACAAGTTAGTCCTAACATTCCATACATTAATTGAAAAAAAAAAAAAAAAAAAAGCCTGACAGCAGCGAAAGACAATGGGAAGAATAAAGACAATGGGAAGAATAAATAGAAGTAAGTTCCCAAGAACTCTCTCAGTATTCTTCTTATATGTTGTCGTGGATATACTCTGGATTGCTTGGCACCATACATAATGGAACCAGCTTTCCTGCCAGAAATGCCAGGGCTCAGAAACCCTGCCAGTTGAGAACTTTTCATATAAATTGCTGCTTGAAAATTGTCTCTATTAAAGAAAGTATAATGTTATAATAAGCTAAGGAACTGCATTAAGAATGCTGCAGTACTGAAGACGCTTGCAATTCTCATTGTGCCCACATGGATTCAGAAACAATAACCAATTTGTGCTTCATTGTGCAGTGGTCTGCTATGTCTGTTCTTTCTGATGCCTCATAAACACATGTGAGTAGGGCACATCATAGCAAAAGCTGCAGCAAGTGCTCATTTTTTATTACTGATTCTACTATGGAAGGAACGACATAAGGGGTTGTCAACATGCAACAACCTGAAAATAATCAGAGTTCTAAAATATTTCCCTGAACCGAAAGAGTTCAGAATGTACCTTAAAAACCTATGCAAAAAACAGTGCAAAAATATGAGTCTGCTAGACTTATAAGCTGCCCACAACAGGCAATTTTGATAATCTAATTTGCCTATTAGAATCTGTTTTACTTCTTTTGCTGTGAAATTGCCATTTTTTTTCCCCTTAATCTACAAATCATACTGCTGTGTTTCACCCCTTTCTGTATTTTTTTTTATTGCTAACTCAAACAAATGATAAATACACCTATGACATGAATTTTGGCTGAACATTTCAACACAATTTCCACAGAATCATTCACCTCCTGGCAGTATTTCTTTCTGGCTCAGGCAGCTATTCAGCTTCACTAATTCTCCTACCTTCAAACTAATAAGACCTTACTGAACTTTTTTCAATCAACTGTCAGAAGAATAATGGCACACAACAGGCACAACACTAAAAGCTTGTTAAATTCTGCCACCATCTCTGAAAGGCTCTCAGGAGCCTCGGATTTTCTTTTTTTGAAAAAGCATAGGCCAGTGCTAAGCTAAAGTACTTCAAAAACCTCTGAGACGCAATAAAAATAAAAGATTTATGTTTTAACATAATATGAATGCAACGTATTGCACTATCCATATTATTATCTTCAAAAACTGATTTAGCACTTTTTATAAATAGCAAACAGAGGGTTGTCTGAAATAAAAAAGGCCTTATTCTTAGAGGTATCCCAGTAAATAAAGCAGAAAAGCTGAATTAAAAAAAAAAAAGAACTGCTTTGAAATGAGCTTTTATAGTGTATCAATGATTTGCTAAGGGGATCTACTGTCAGTGCATTTTGGCTTTCAACTATTCTCACTATGTTGTCTAAGCATTATAACCAGTTCTGATCTCATAGCATGAACAGTAAACTGTAGATTTACAAGAAAATGAAATTTTAGAAAATAAACAGGAAGTGGTAAAGCAAAGCATCCATCTGCAGGAGGAAAATGCCTCTCAAGGTATTTGCTTAGAAATAAAGAAATGATATCACAGAACTTTACACTTAATGTACCTTGTTTTGCAAGCTAGTTAAAAATGGAGATCAAACCCAGGCGAACTGCTTTATATTCAAACCTTTCCTTGAAGACTTCATTGACTGTGTGAACTAACATTAATCTGATTTTACTCAAACATCACCCAATCTGCCTTTAGAATGAGTTCTGTACCAGTTAAACCTCAACAAGTGGCCACACACTAACAAACAGAGATACAGCTGCTGCCCAGAAGGGTGGACGGTCATGATTTAGTGTGACATTAGATGCAAACGCGAATAGTGGCAAGGGGATTGAGCAAACAGAAAAGAAGGACAAGTGTCAGTACAATAAAATGACAGGATGTTATCTGGAAGGTTATGTCCTATTTGTCCTATAGAAAATGAGAACTTAAGGGTCATTCAAGGAAAAGAGAAGATAGTCAAATGGATACCCCTAGTTTTGAACACTCCTGGACATTCCTTTATAATTTCTTAATTTTTTCAATTAGATTTGCCTTACATCTGCTTACTTTATACCACATCTGACTGCTTTTGACATCAAACTTGATACAACATGCCATGACACAATTAATCTCAGTGTAGCTTTGTGTTCCAACGTCACTTGCTCCTGGCCTGCGCCTCTTTCAGCCTCTGCCTCCAAGAATAAACTAGTGGTGGGACTGCCCAGGGGCTCCAGAGGGGTGGCCTGGTGATTAACCCTACAAACCCCAAAACACACTGAAGAAAAAAGGAGGCTCTGTATTAACACAGTCATCTCCACTATCAATCCCTCTCACATAAACACCCAAAAATATAATGGATGATTAGTGTTAGCCTTTCATAATGGATGGGTGGCCTAAGACACTAGGTAAGAGAGCAAGGGGCTCTCTTTATTCAGCAGGCCTCATTTCAGTCTCTTTTTTGATTTTGTATTTATAGGTACTGAAAGTATATGAAAAAGTTAATTCTAAAATTTAAAAGTGTTTTGCCAAATGTTACCCAGAAAGTATTGCTGGTCTTATCCTCTTGCACTTTACTATATAGTGTTTTTAATACTTCTTTGTTCAATACTGCAAGCATTGAAAACATCAGAATAAATAAAAAAAGCAACTTTAAAAATATAAAAATCCAAACTTTGCCTGAGACCATGCTCACGTATACTATTAATGATTAAACTAATGCAGTATTTATAGACTCAGTAAGGTGCTTGTTAAAGTCTCTTACCATTTTCATTTTTAGTTCTTCTAACACTGCATCATTTATTAACACAGTAAAAGTTCCTGGAAGATCTAACTGCTATTACCTGTACTTTAACATATTTGGCTTTTTTATATTTACCAAGGGCTTGGACCCTTTTTCTCATTTATTATCCTGAGGTTTAAGTCGCTGATTTCCATTCTAAGTTGCAACTTCACCTCAATTTGGTGTGTGAAAGTGTGTCTGGAAAGTTAGTGTTTTCAAGCTTCAGTAGCACACTCAAAACTTTACAACCTCTCTCTTGAATCAGAACACTACAACCTATATAAACAACACTGAGACAAACTTCAACTCACCAAGGCAAGAATTATGGTCTCGTTCATTATCATATATGGCCATGCTCTGTTGTGGCAGCCTTCAGATGTGGCTGCAGAGCGTTGATTTTCTGGACCCTGAAGAGGGAATGTGCAGCATGAGGCACTTGAAAGAACGAGCCTTCACAGTCAGAGCGAAAACAATTCTATAGCAGAGCAGCATAGAAGTGGTTCTCAGATCATGTCAAATGCTGATTGGCATCCTGTGGCGCTTAAAAAGAAATTGCTTAAGTCTCACTGCAATTTCCACAGCTTTAAGAGAAGCAAATTCTTCTTTTTCTTCAGCTTGATCGATGAGATTTATGGGAAAACCTCAGAATTGAAGCTTTTTTTTTTTCTTCTCTCTCTCCCTCCCCCACCCCCTCTCCTTCCTCTTCTAGAACTACTGTAGGGGTGGAATTTAACAAGCTTGCCCATTTATCTTAGCCAGTAACTAGATGTATTGGGCTAAGCTAGTCTGAAAATCCAAGGTATGCTACTGTTGTGATTGATATGCACCATATAAACAGGTGCCTGGCATGTGACTCTGAAGAACAGGCTGCATGCTGAGGCTTCAGGAACTAGTCCCTGCACGAGGAAATGTCCTGCAGAGGTGAGAAAGCTGGCTGTCAGCCAGGTGGTTGCAGCCAGCCTACCCTCGGTTGTGAAGCTCCAGAACAAGCTCCTCCACTTGGGTGCATCTCAGTTTGCAGCTGAGATTTCTTGGTTGCTTTAGCAAATAATAAGCTGCTGATAACCCTCCTCTTCACTGCCAGCTATGCCTTCCAGTTTCCATCTTGTGTCAGTATTAGGATCTGAATTGTTGTAGATAAGCTCCATGTATCTACCTGTGAGATGGAATTGTGGTTGGATTGGATCACAGAGCCACGGATGTTTGGCCACAGCGAGGGAGAGGAAGGGACAGTCAGGGCTAGCAGAGCAGTACTGCCCCTTGCAGCTGCACCTGATGCTGTGAACCTCAGATGCGCCAATGTTCAGAAAGAGTGGAGACCTGCAGGCTGATCAGGTTTTTCTGCTCCAAGGATCATCGTAGCAAAAGGCATTGGGTCACATGTAGGAGTGCAGCCACCATCAGGGATTAATAACAGTGCAGACTGCTGCTTGAGAGAAAACCATGGAACATAGCAGGAAATACTGCACATGAACAGTGAAAACTTCCAAGGCTTTCAGTGGATCAATCATCAATGTGATCTAGCTAAAGTCTAATGTGCATGGCATTTGCTTGAAAACAAACTGTCCTCAAGAAACATTCAGATCAGAGACCTGGTAACTAACCTGAAATCATTCATCTTGTTTCAAACTGAATAATAAAACTAAATATACTCTGTAAAACAAGAGTGATGAATATTTTTTTTCAAATGTTAGAGGTCTTAGGTATGCTACTGCAGTTTTTCAAAATTCATCTGCATTAGCTGACTTCCAGGCTCTTGACTGGTAACATGACAATTACACAAGTAAATGAGATAGTACCTGAAATTCCAGCTAAAAACATCTAAACCAAGTGCATTCTATTGTAACACTCCCTCTGTGTGAGTCCTTCAGGACTTCATAATCAGAGAATTTTAAAGGTTAGGTGCTGGGACCTTCAGTCACCAGGCTAAAAAGAAATGCTTACAAGTTTACAGTGTCAGATAAAATGGTAATGCAATTTTCAAGTAATACAGAAGAAAAATAATGTTAGCCTCTTCCCTGGGGTGTGAATGCTCCCTACCCCATTGCCCTGAATACAGCCACAGAGGGAATGCAGCAAGGGATGTCCACTATGAGAATCAGAAGATTCTTCTTAAGCAAAGTCATATCAACAGCAAGGACAACAGCAAGACAAAAAATATACCGTAAGATAAGGTTATGTAAGAAGCACAATAGTACAGTACTTACTAACTGCACAGACAAGATAATGACTGTTCCCTGGAAAATTCTTAATTTTTTTGTATTTGCTTTCCCCTTACATTAATGCAAGCACAAAAGCTTTCCAATTCTTTTCATAGGAAGATTGGAAGTACGAGAAACTACACTATGACTGCAGGCCATTAGAGGACAATGGAAGCTTATCTCCTTTGTCAACCTGATTTCTAAGTTTGGGTTGTGCCCTGTCTTCCTATAAGCAGGCTTTCCATGCTGCACAAAATTAATGACTGCATTTTAAACCTGTTTTAGTTTACTTTTCTCTGACTGATGATATAGCAACGAACTTTAGATATGAAAAAAGAAAAGTAAAACTTGTTGAGTTGGTGATGGGTTTTTCCCCATCTAGTTTTCCTGGTCAGTTGCTTTAAGGGCAGCTCTTTAGAATCCCTCTACCTCCTTACTGTTTAAGTTTCCTATGAACACTTCCATCTAACCATGCCACTGCTTCAGTTTTTCCTTACATCAATGACACTGAACAAATGGTTCACTACTCAAGTAATCATCAACCTTTTAAAATTACTTATTGTCATGGTTTAGCCCCAGCAACTAAACCCCACACAGCCGCTTGCTCAATCACCCACCAGCATCATCTGGGAGAAAATCAGAATAGTAAAAGCTGGAAAACTCATGGGTTGAGATAAAGACAGCTTAATAGGGAAAGCAAAAGCCACACATACAAGCAAAGCAAAGTAAGGAATTAATTCACTACTTCCCACAGGCAGGCAGGTGTTCAGCAGAGCCCCATCAAACAGAACAATTGAAAAAAAAAAAAAAAAGAAAAAAAGAACAAAAAAAAAGCTCTGACACTCTATATTGAGCAGTTGGCATTTTGCCAGCTCAACCCAAGACACTTGGGAAGACAAATACCATGATTCCAAATGTGATCCACTTCCTCCTTCTTCCCCCCAGCTTTATATACTGAGCATGATGTCATATGGTGTGGAACATCCTTCTGGTCAGTTTGGGTTACCTGTCCTGGCTGTGTCTCTTCCCAAACTCCCATGCACCCCCAACCTCCTTACCAGCTTGGCAGTAAGAAAAGCAGAAAGGCCTTGGCTCTGTGTAAGCTCTGCTCAGCAATAAAAAAAACCATGTTTATATTATTAACCCTGCTTTCAGCACAAATCCAAAACATAGTCCCATATTAGCCACTGGGAAAAAAGTTAACTCCACCCCAACCCAAACCAGCACACCTGTATATCAGAATAAATCCTTGGTTGTCTCATTCTCAGTTATCCCATCCCACCAAGCACAGAAACAGGGGCTGCTGAAACAGTGCATGCAGCCTTTGGCTGTGAGACTTCTGGATCAGAAGGGTGGTGTGATATCTTTTCCCTCATAACTTACTCCTTCAGTTTAATCATACAGCCCATGCATCACAATCTATTTACTGTGATTTTTTCTTTTTGTTGTTTGTTTGTTGCAGTTTCTAAACATTTTTTTAGCCTATAATCTTAAAATATGGCATAATATACAGAAGTGTTTCTCTAACTTTTTGATAACCTGACTCATCCCTTTTTGGTTGTCTGTATTGCTCCCATAGAAGGCATGAGCTGTCTTAGGAGAAAGTATTTCTTAAGCTTTTCCTAAGCCTTTTCAGTCAATCTTAAAGCCTTTGTGATCCTCAGGAAGGGTTACTTTCACTGCTTGAAAAACATCTTTCTGAAATTAAATATATTCCCAAGTCTTCCTTCTTAATGAATTTGACTTAAAATCTGATAATACAAGAAGAATGTGGCAAATTAACTTCAAGAAAAGTTAAGGAAATCCTCCAAGAAACCACTTGGATTGGTACTCAGGTTACTCAGGGATTTATTAATTGTCTATTCACCCACGTAATTAAAACACTTTCCTGAAATATTGCATTACGGAAAATTTTATTTTTGTCTCACATTTCCCTTTCAAAAATGGTCAGTGTTTCATCTCATGAAAATTAAATAGGATAGATTGATAAAGTAGTGTAATATAGAAAACTCAGCTGAGACCATTGGATTTTCAACAGCTTGTTCCCTTGTATCTGAGAGCTTAAACAGTCCTCTATTTAAGCTTTTTGATTACTACTCTGTCCTCTTGGAACCATCTATGAGGCTTATTGATTTTGAGAGAAATATATTTTCTCGTTGTCCAACAGGCTATAAAACTATGTTCATATGATAAAATTCTTAATGGAGTTTTACAAATTGCTTTTATTTCTCCTCCCTCCATTCTCCTTTACATGCCCCGAGAAATTTTCCTGAAGACACACAGACTCTAAACAACTCTGAAGCTCCTTCCATACTGGCCCTCAGAACTCATGGGATGTGACCCTATGACACAGTGAATATGAGCAGGATTTTCTCCTGCAGCAGCTCCACAGCTCCAGCTGTTAGAGAGGGACCCAAATGGTTTTCAGTTGCTCCAGTCAGCTCAATTCACTACTGGTTATTGCTGAGGCTGCACTTTACCTGGGAAGATTTATATAAATAATTAAAGTGCTATGACGTATAAGGAGAGGATTGTACAAATTCATGGATTTTTTGGATGTCAGCTGACAACTCTCAAATAGGTACTCATTGTTTAGTGCATACCATTGTCTCTCTTGGGTGTCTCCAGTGCAAGATCATTTCTAGTATTAAAGCAGGAGAACAGTATTGATCCAAAAATGGGAAGAATAAAATTCTGACTCTGTTGAAATATTCACAGCTTCTCTTGAAGCTTCCACAATCTTCAGTTAAAAAGAAAAGCAAGGGAAAAAATATGAAGGACTCAAAAATACGTGGGAAAATATGTCCTGTCCCAGGAAATCTGGGCACCTAGTTCCAGCTAATTTGGAGAAAATCCACAGGTTCTCCCTGTGCCATCTGTGCTCCCTGCCCAGTGAGGATAGGGACCTGGCCAAGTGGAGCTGGCTGGAAGTGGAACAGATGGAGAAGCAAGGATCATCTTTCCAAAGGGCACTACAGCTGCCTCTCCTGTCTGCACTCACTCCAGACCCCTGAAGGGAATTCAGCCAGAACTTCTCCCATGGTCTTCACTATAGTAACAGCAACCCCTTACACAAACCCCATGGCATTAAGCAATTATCTAATCTTAACTGCAGTTTGGACAGATGTCTAAAGGAAATTGTTTACAACTCTAGAAACAGAATAGTTTAAAAGAAACTCTGGGAATCTGAGTCCACAGAAGTCAGTAAGCATTTTCTTAAAAGCTGAACTTAACAGATTCTTCTTGCCCTAATTCTAGTTCTGGGTTTTTGTATGAATAAAGTAATTTTTGCAGTCCTTGTTCACTTTAATACTGTGTTTCTAGCTGGAAAAAGTTGGAAGGCATTCAGAAACTGTATTTCCCTAATGCTGTCTGGCTTCTGCTAGTTAAAAAAAGCAGTTAAGTACTGAAAACACTGTTTTCAGAATTAAGGTTTAAAAAAAAGTACGAGACAGACAACATTTAACCATTATTCTAAATTGTTATAAATATTTGGATACTTTGGTGAAGTTGAAAAATTGTTAATTAATAAGTGAAAATTTTCCTATTTATATTTTACATTTGAAAAGTGAACAGAGGACAAGGAAATTCTCTATGAAAAAATTAGTTTGGCATAAGACTTTATGCTAACACACCATCTCAGCTGCCTCTATCCATGAGCAGAAGGCTGGCTGTGTTCTGTCTGTTTAAGAAGATACATGCACTGAAAAATGTCTCTTCTGATTTTGGCAGATATTATAAATAGGCTCTACAGTGGCTGACAATACTACTATGTCTTAAAACATGCAAACAGGAAGTCTTTGTGCTCTTTTTTAGAAGTAAAGTTTCAACAGAGGTTTGATAAATATGTTATTTCTTACACATTATGTTAGTGGAGTATTTGTTGAAAGCAGGCTATTCCTTCTACCTGGAACTATATAAATCTGATTCATACAAGTCTGATTGCTTCATGCTCCACTTGAAAGAAACAGAAGAAGTTTGAATGATTTTTCCTTTAAACCTTATTTCTAAGCACTCTAGGGGCATTCCGCAGATGCTGTGAGACTCTGGGTTTTGACATTAAGACTAAATAAAGGTGCTGTTATATGCACATTTGCAAGATGAAGTGTCAAACCCACTAATGTATAGATAAAACAAATGTGAATTTCCTTGAGCTACATTGATCCTAGTGAGAAACAAGAAATACAGACTCTGAAACAAGCCCCGTATGTTTGTTTATGACTGCTTGTCCCCTTTTTTATGTTCTTATTTATTAACCAATTATATCTTCTGGGTTTGAATCTTGGCTTTGTTTATAATCTCCTGCAAGTTTTTAACCTCCTCCAAACCACAGCACAGAGGACGTGCTCTATGAATGGACTGAGAAAGGTCACATAGTTATAGTTTCTTCATGGAAATAGCTATTAAACATTGGATCAGGCTGCCCAGAGTTGAGTCACCATCCCTGGAGGTATTTAAAAGATATGTAGATGTGGCACTCAGGAACAGAGCTTAGTGGACTTGGCAGTGTGTTAGACTTAATCTTAGAGGTGTTTTCTAACCCCAAATATTTTATAATTCTACAATTTTAGCCAAAATGCTCCAGAATATCGTGTGTAGTTCTGGCCCCCTGTGTTCAAGGAGAAGGAAGCACAGAACCCAACAGCAGCAGAGAGGACCTGTGAGGTAAAAAAGAGGGACTCATCCTGGGAGTAGAGTCATGCTGGAGACTAAGGAGCATGACATGGAATCATAGAATCATCAAGGCTGGAAGAGACCTTTGAGACTGTCAAGTCCAATCATCAAACCAGCACTACTGCTAAGGACTATTAGCTAAGGACCTCTGACCATCAACATAGCAAGAGAAAACTTGTTTCCCCACCCCAAAAATGGCAAATGCAAAGTACAGTGTTACAAAAACCATGTAAAGGGAGTTATAGTAGTATCTGAGTACAACCATAAAAAGATCAAAATTTGTTTAAAGCTGCTCTCCATTACACATCCCAAGATAGATGGAAAATGTGACTTGATTTGATATGTTGCTACTGTTTTTGCACAGCACTTTTCACTTGAGTCCCTCAATATGCATTTCACTAGATTTATATTCTTAGTTAAAAGAGTCATAACTTCTTCAGAGTGAAGAGGCAACAACTACCTACTGTGAATTTGGGCAATGATGTGCTCTTTAGATTAAAAAATACATGAAATGCTGGAGTTGAAAGCAAAAAATGAAACAAAAAAACAAAAACCAAAAAAAACAAACAAAAAACCCAATAAGCAAAACAGCTATGCCATCCATTAAAGTTACTGTTCTGTTTACAAATAACATAGAAATGTAAGAGAGTAAGAATAGGATTTTAGTTCACAGAAAGTCATAGTCACAAAGTCCTGAAATTACAACGGGAAAAAGAGTTGATATTTAGTCAAATTTTTATCTGGCAATGCTTGTTCATGCAGCCAGCTCCACAGCATGTGAGCATATGGGGCAACATTCTCTATGCACAGTGCAGATGCCAGTGCAGCCATGTGCTCTCATCCTGACATGGTCTCTGCTATCTTGACAAACTTTCATTCAGTGAAATGAAGTGTGTTTCTGGGGTGGAACACATCAACGTTTAATGGCACACAATGGTGTTCTGCAACAGCCTTGTATAAAGGGAAGGAATGAATACGATATTGTATCTAGCATTTCCTAACAGGGGTTTGCCTGTAGCTGTCTCTCTTGCTAAGTACAAGGAGGACTATAAGCTGCATCTTTCATTCTACTTTGCATCTGCAATACTACAGCTTTTAGAACAAAACATGGCTGAATGTGTATTAATTCACAGGAAAACATACAGGATATGATAGTAGCACAAAGATATCTGGACATTTCTTCGATTGTGAGACAACTGATTAAATAGCTACTGAAAAGAATGTCCTTAACCTTTTCTTTCTCAGACCCTTTTCCTTAATTTTCAGAATTTTAACTATATACAAGAGCTATAAAACTAAGGAGTTAAACTAAAGCAGATTGGACTTTATCCTTTGTTAGTAAATGAAGAATCTGAAAATTTGTGACATGTCACCATCTAGGGAAATGAGAAATGTCTTATGATGCTTCAGGTCTTATCATCTAATACTTTTAAAAAGGTTTTGAAACCTCAGTAGCTTGGAACTCAGTTAATTCACAGTCATAAGGTAAGAGGTTACACTTCATTTAAAGTTATAAATCCTCTGGAGGGTATTTTACCATTTGAGATATTGGAGATTTCCACTCAGGATTGACAAAAACAGTAAACTAAAAAAACCTCGCCAAAACTCACAAACCAAAATGAAAAAACAAACCATCAAAAAACCCTAAACCAAACTAAAATGACAGAAATACCAAAAAGGTTAAAGATGCCTTTGGCTGCACTCTGGAGGCATGAGTCGTGAGCTCCATCATCCTGTCTCAGTGCAGAATCTCCCATACAACATTAAGACAAGACACCAGTCACACAGCAATTTTGTGTGTGTATGCTTATCTATAAAAGAATTCAGAGGAAAAAGAGGGAAATGCAACTGATGGACTGGGATGCTCCTCAGAATCTTTAGATGACAGTGATCACAGAAATGCAAAAAAATGTTGCAATACTGACACTAAAATATAAGGTAGTGAATAGAAATAGTTGAGAAAAGAAATCTCTTTGTTGTGGCCAAGGTCATATGTATGTGATGGTCCTGCATTTCTACAGGAGATGCTGCCATTTTCCCAGTCTATCTAAAAGCAGCTATGACTTGCCAACACACTTGCCAGCTATAAAAGTGGTTTGCTGTGCCTGGCTTGCTCCACAGAGTCAGGGCCAACACTGCTTCATGTGGAACAGCTCTTGGTGAAAATGCCCACTAGACTTTGCTAGAAATTGGCAAAAAACCCAGCTAAAAGTCCCACATGAGAAATATGGTTAGTGGCCTGATGCTTGGATTTGGTGAAAAAGAGAAAAATGGACACTGCGTTTCAGAGAATTTTCTACCAGCATGTTCCTTCTGTACCAGCTAGAGCTCCTGCCTTGCCTTTTTTTTATTTTTTTATTTT
>JAWWEV010000115.1:46765042-46778088 GCA_035583235.1 Hafferia zeledoni | reverse complement strand
CAGAGAATTTTCTACCAGCATGTTCCTTCTGTACCAGCTAGAGCTCCTGCCTTGCCTTTTTTTTATTTTTTTATTTTAGGTACAATTACTGCAAGGCATGACAGAGGCAACGTTACGTTATTCAGATCACAGTGGAGGTGTCATACATTAATTGAAGATATCTCTCAGGATTCTATCCCCTGGAAATCAGTATGGATTATGTCAAACAAATACCATGTTATTCCCACAAGAAACAATGCTTAATAATCAGAGAATGTTAGAGAAAAAAATAATTGATGGAAGATGTTTTCATTGGAAAATGTTACATGAGACTTGAAATCTTCTGATGGAACATAACTCTTTGAATACATCATTGTGAACATTTCAAAACTATTTGGTTCCCATATACGGTATTTTATTTTGATCAAACTTACATTCAGCTGAAATAATACATGATAAAGCATATACAACATGTTATACCTATGCTTTATTTGTATACACTCTATATATTTTATTGCTCATTAAAATTCTAGGTTACAGTACAGCCACATTCATTCCAAGCAAAAAAATAATTAAATGCAAGTTTTGATTTTTGTGCCTGGAAACCAGATATCAAAATATCAGTTTCAAAGAAACGGCATCTGTCCACCAGCTCCTCTGAGGAAACAAGACAGAACTGGTAGGACCTTTGATGTCCCACTGTCTGAGAGCTGGAATTTCCAAAGGAGAGGAGGGGAAGGAAAGGAGGTAGGCATGACACATGGAGTACTACTCGTGATGAAAGTCTGAGAGAATTGGGATTGTTCAGCAAGGAAAACAGCAGACTGCAAAGTGACCTAATTTTGGCATTCCAGTACTTGAAGGGGGGAGCCTACAAGAAAGATGGAGGGGCTTTTTGCAAGAACATGTAGTGACAGGACAAGGGGGAAGTGCTTCAAAATGAGAGAGTAGGTTTAGATTAGATATTAAGGAGAAATTCTTTACTGTGAGAGTGGGTGAGGCACTCGAACAGGTTGCCCAGAGAAGGCAAGTGTTTAAAGCCAGGCTGAATTGAGCTCTGAGCAACCTGGTCTAGTGGAAGGTGTCTCTGTCCACAGCACGGGGGTTGGAATCACATCTTTGAGGTCCCTTCCAAGCCAGGCCATTCTATGATTCTATGATTGTTATTTTGAGATCTGAAGTCTCTAAGGCTTCTTAGCTGAACCTCACACCCTGTCAGCCCTCAGTAACCCTTGGCCAGTGTGAATCCTGCACCTCTGGACTGTAAGAAACTGCTGCCACATGAGAAGTGGGGCACCAGTGGGGCAGAAAGACTTTCTAAGGTGGGACTTGATGATCCCTTTTCTCAAACCTGGGTAAAGTAATGAAAAAACCCCCTTTCCAGGTGAACTCTCTCCTGGAGGAAAACAGATGTTCAAAAGTACTAGTATTTGTGCCTCTGGGTGATTGTAGATTAGGCTAACGCAGGACTTCTCAGTGACTGTCAGGAGCAGTGTTGGCATCTACCAACATGACCTCATGATAGCAGATACTGAAATCTCCTCTCCGTATAGCTGATGAGTCTCATGTGAATCATCAGGTGTCTTTCAAATCTATTTCAAATACTGAATTTAATTTTCCATTTGTGCTTTGCTTTAACCAGAACAAATGCACCTCAACACCTGAAATTATCATCTTAATTATATAAACTGACATTATACTGAGGGGACAAGTCTGTAAAAGGAAAAAAACTTTGATTAAAATCAAGATGCAAATTTGCCTAAGTGCTCAATTTATTCATATCAGGAGTGATTGGAGAAAGCCAGTGAAAGATTTGACTTCAAAGTCATCCTCTGCACTGTGGCAGAGATGTGTGCACAGCAGATCTGTAAGGAACACAGGTGACAGTAAGGGCTGTTTGATACAGTGGAGCAGAACTAATAACAGAGATCAGTAGACTCTGGCCAAAGGAATTGGCTTATTGCACCTCTGCCCTGCATTGCAGCTATGCCCCACTGCATAATGAATGGAGGTCTGAGACCAAAGCCTGAGCGACACAATGCTTTCATTGATTAGACAAATCAATTCCATCACATCATTTCCATAATTCTTCTAATTCTTGGACACTTATTGGGCACAACCAGTGGTTTTTGGATTGAAAATAATTTTATAAAAATTGAGCTCCCTGAACTTGCTTTCTAGTTATGTCTGAGCAGTGATGGCACAATCATCATGTAGATGCTGTCTCTAGTTTCTCAGGTTACTCACTCTGGCCTCAGTAATGAACAAATATGACAATCACTTGTGGTTAAATATTCTTCTTGTTCTTCTTAGTCTTTTCAATGCCTTTCTCTAGCACACAGAAAGAATAAATACATTTAGGACAGAGTTGGATTTGTAAGAATCAAAGGCACCTAGGAACTCTTTCGGGTTTTTTTAGTGCAGTTTCTAGCATTGCTTCTTAGACAGACATGGCTTACGTATAAAACTGTATGTGTACGTGTATGTGCTTTTTCTGTCCTCTTGCAAGACATTGAGTTATCTGCCAATTTAATTCACATTTGAGATGGAAGAAAAGACTTCAGAGGTATGAAATGCCTACAAATGTAATGAAAAATTAGTGTTTATTAAAAAGAGAAAAACACTGTCTACATGATATTCTGAAGAAATAAGACCCTAAACCCTGATAGCAAAGAGGTGTTAAAATTTATCAGCCACATCAGAAAAAAACTTTGGAAACTCTATCTTATTAAAGACAGAGATTCTCATCTGAACACATATATCAACTCAATAAAAGCTTAATTTAATTTCTTATATATTTTTTCTTTTTTCTGCTAATACTATATACCATACTCATACTTGGACAGCATACAACTACCAAAAAAGCATATATTTACCATGTAGTATCAGTTCCCAATTCTCCAGAAATTTGAAATCAGACCCATATATGATAGCAGGGTACATTTCAATTTGGTATTACCTAGTGCCTTGCTGAGGTACAAACACAACTCCAAGGAAGACAACAGTCAAGTATAAAACTTTGCTTTGCATATTTAATATTCCATTGTGCAGAGATAGTGTGAAAAGTTACTGAAAAGTATTAAAAACCTAAAGACTTGAAGAATCAAAAGTCTACATTTTAAAAGTGAGGGAGGAAATGCAATAAACTGCTTAGCAACTTGAGAACAGATAGCAAATGTGATGGACCGAACATGGAGTTGTCAGAATAAATTTTCATACAAAGACCTAAAAAACCTCAAAAAGCTGCTACAGTGGAAAAGCTGTCTCAGTAGCTCAGTATGATGCAGGAAGACATGCTTTGCCAATAAGAACAACTGCCAAGAGTCAGTACAAGCGTATTTCCTCAGATGCAATTTTAAATGTATTAGGAATAACGGCCTACTTCTAAGGAACCATGTAATCTGTAATTATTATTAACCTTTTTTTCTCAGAAAACAGAAAATTGTCCAACTCTTTATTAGCTTGTATCAGAATAAGTGAGGATGGAATATAACAACCTTAAGAAAATTAAAATGCTGTAAGTCTAGATAGTGAACAAAAGCTTATTAGCCACTGAGTCAGCTCTCTGACCCTCAATTTCTGCCCAGCCTCAACAGTTCCTAAACTGCCCTAAGTGTTCTCTTGTATTTTATATTGATATATTTAATATATTTATATGTATATATGAGTAATATATTTATGTCAATAAATGAGTGCCTGCAGCTCTCCTTACACAGCCTGAAGACTCATGCTTTGTTGGGTGATTCAAAGTAACAGCTATGCAGCTTCCTTTTGCACAGTGTCCTGATGATGGTTCAAGAACAGGGAGAACTGGGTTCTGAATCCTTCTCATGCCTATAAGATTTAGTTCTAAATCTCCTTTATTTTGACCCACAGGGCTACTCCAGCACCTCCAGACACAGGTTGTGAGCTCCCATGAGGAAAATTATTTCCTGATTATTTAGGAGTTAACTAATCAGAGATGCAATATTATCAGAAAATCATCTCATTCCTCCTCTGCATATATAAAATTAATCCTCTCACATCCTCTGCTTTTATTTATTTTTTTTATTATAAAGCTTCTATTATTTGTATAAGTGGACAGTTAAAAGCTTAAAGATCTCATAGCTAACAAACTTCCTTTTCCTGTCAAATTCAAAACCTTTTCATCTATCCCACTGCACCTAAGCACATCCATTTGGGGTATTCTAAGCAGTTCCCTTCATGTTTGCAATTATCTCCCTCTTAGAAAGTACATTTTCTTTATTTTAATCTTTGTAAATTAGTTAGTTGGTGCCTCAGTCATATTGATTCTTTCCATATCCTTTCTGGGTACCTTATTTGGAGGTTCCAAGTGTTGCCAGCACTTGGAACAACAACCACTCAGATTCAAATTTTAGGTGTAGATTTACCAGTGTTCCTGTTAAAAGTTTGCACACAGGCAAGTCACATTACATCTTTGAAAACGCACATCCCTATTATTTTTTCTATTAACTTGTTCTAATGGTAATTACCATATTCCCATATACACTGTTCTTTTTTTCTTTGTTTTGTAAGGCAGCTGAAACAAAATGGTCCAGATGCATAGCTGTCAAAGGATCCTACATGATACAGAAACAGGAAAAAAACCTCTGTGTTCAAAATCATTTTCATTCACTTGAGTTTTCCTCCTATAGCCAATCGTGAAATGTTAGAATTCAGTTTTCCCAAAGAAAAAAATTGTAAATACATAAATTCACCTTTTTGAGGCCCTTGATTTAGTAGTAAGTGTGACTTTTTTTGTATGCTTTTTAGGTGTTGAAAGGAATAGGTAACTAGCACCATCAGAAAGAGTGTTTTGAAGGAGCAGGTGACGTGCAGGAGTATCACAAGTGCCATGAAAGCACAATATATTAACTTTCCTGACTTAAATATGTGAGCTCTGTTGCAGATTTTAAATAAGTAGATTTCACATCTTCAAATTTAGAAAAGATTACATATGAAAGAAAAGGTCCTCCCTGATTCCAAGTTGCTGACGAAAAAAAAGGAAAAGAAAAAACCAAAACCAGAGATGGAAAAATAATGTTAATACAAGGAGCGGTGGAATTGGTATTCCAAAAGACTCTGATAAGTATTAGAAAGTGCTTAGTCAATGATGACTCGTACTCTCCACCTGCTGTATATGCCTGATGGACAGTGATAGAAAACAGGAACCTGTCAGCTGTGGGTGGCTCCACAGCAGACAGTATTTCCATGGTTCTATTTAAAAAATATGTATATATAAATTGGAGCTAAATACCACAGATTGGTTATCCCTGTGAATTACTGTAATTTTGATTAATAAATTACATCATAAAGTTTGCAAAAATCCACTCTGGATTATGGTAAAATATGGTTTAACACACTAGCATCTAATGAAATAAGTGATACAAACCAAAATGTGAATAGACAGAAAATAACATCAAATTAAAAATAGGAAGAAAATGTGCAATTAGGAAAAAATCCCCACAGACATGAAATATCTACAAAATGAGCTGGCCTGTTGGGTGGAAAGACACACTGTATCTCAGTGAACTGATTTTATTTAGAAAAAACCACACAGGCTCCTCCCCCATCCCTACTCTTTGAGCCAGAGTACAGCCAAGAATAATGTGTGATATTATCAGCAAATATTAATGTGATTTTCTGTAGGTGGCAAACATAATACATGCATTGGCAACTCAGCAAGTAAACTAGGGGCAATTTTCAAATGCTGTAATGGAAATGCCAGGGCAATTAATGAGAGGTCAGTAAAACATATACACACTGGCAAGGACCCTAACACTTAGAAAATAACTTTAGAAAGATACTAGAGAAGTTCTATAAATTCTCTGAATGTACTGTCACTGAAGGACAATCATAAAATTATAAAAATATGTATGAATATACATATGTTTTGATTTATGCATATGCCTAGTTATCACAGGAATGTTTCAAGGATCAGATTATTTGTTGTATCTTCAAACAGGCTTTTGGCATGAAACTATTTGTGACCTATTTTTATTTTTAAGCCCTTATATGGTTATGGCTGGTGCCTGCAATCTGCCAAAGAGAAAACTGGACAAAGCCAAAGTTAATAGATCCTCAATTCTCCTTTAGTTGTCCATCTAAGGATAGCATTATAAGATTTTGTACTGATTAAGTACACTTTGCTGTAGTTGGTTTTGAGTCAAAACCATCCCCTGTGGTTCCTCACACATAGCTCACAGTACATTTTTCCATCATGGACTGACACATTGCCTCTTTTGCTCAGCTTCTTCCCACAGGGGTGAAGAAAAAGGGCAAGTAAGAAACATTCAACTTCCCTTTGGGCTTCCAGGCTTTGAGAAGTATGTAGTAGCATTTTCCTCTGGTCCTTTGGTCCTTGACTGCTGTGGTATTGTAGCCAACCCAGGGGATAGCTCCTGCATCCCACCTCCTATGCTGGAAACTCCATCCCTTCCTCATTTCAGGGATTATCATCACACATATGCAAACAACCTGTCCTGGCTTAGCTTCTCTCCTTACCATGGGCTTCTCCAGCAGGCAGGAAGACTCAAACACCACTTTTAATAAACAGTGACACCACTCTTTTGTATGTAAAGCATAAAGCAAATTTGCCACAGGAAAGCCCAAAAGCTCAAATGTCCCTGTTTAGGTCATTTGATTCAGAGAGTACTTTGGTATATAGGTCTCATGGAAGACACCTTAATAAAATAAAAATATGAATTCACATTTTACAAAACTAAAGAAGCTCTCAGTAAGAACATAGCTGTGAGAAAATGAAACCACTTTCCTCCTCATTGTTCCTCCTGAAGTTTCTTATTTTCTGAAATATCCCTGTGTATATAGTTGAGGAAACCATACGCTTGTGTGAAGGGTAACCTCACTAATTTTGCATATCTGATAGATGTAGACTGAAATATAGGTACACAGAGTAAGAGAAGTATCCTGAATCTAAATTGAGTAATACCTCAGACGTGTACAGAGTAAAGATGGAATTGTGCAAATGTGCCATTTGGCACTGTTAAATGAAGACATCAGAAATCACAAAGTTTCAAGCAGAAAGAACAGTTAGAAGTGCTAAAGAAGCCATTTTCATCAACTAAGAAAATCTATCAAATTATATAATACAACTCTAGGAACTATAAATGAATGGTAATTTTTTTAATCCATGACAATTTTACCAACATTTTGAATAATATCTTAAAAAATGCATTTAAAATATTAAAATATTCAATTACAACATATAATTATCAAAATGTAGTGATTCTCAATTTGGCATTCTCTCTGTTTTTGATGTTTGCTAAATTATAAACATCAGAGAGTCCATCAAAATATCAGATGATTTTACTGATCATTTCAACACAGATTTTTACTTTTACTGGGATGTATGAAGAATTTAGAGGCTCAATTCTGATAGTAAATCAAACTACAATTCAAAGCTCTCAGTATTCTTCAGAACATACCTTTCATATAGCAGCATTTAATGTCATTGTCTTTGGTCTGGTGTTCAATGACACAAAAATTTTAGATATGCTAGTATATTTAAATCTGAACTGCCTTACCAGAGGAACATTAGTTTCAAATGGCTATTCAAAATAAAGAACGGTGAAACAGAAAAGGAAAAAAGGTGGGAGAAAGATATGATTTTGAGTATGAGGAAATAACATCAGCAGAAATAAGTGACGACAAAGTAGAAAACATCCAAGCAAAAAGTGAATTTAAGTGGGATTTTCAAAATTGTTTGCTGCTAAAACTACAAGTTTGATGTAAAATAACTCAATATCGGAACTAATTTTGTAACTAAAAAGAGCAATCAAAATAATCATCTTTTAATTTTCATTAATATTTTTTTTAAGCAATGTGATAGGAAAATAATTTAATTCACCCTTGCATAGACTTTAAAGAGAGTAATGCACTTGGAAATCAGATTCAGTTTATACATAACCTTATACATAACCACATACAAGATAATCTGCCAGACAGGGACAGCTGCAGCATGAGGGGGGAAAGAGCCCTCATGTGGGAACCACACAGCAAAGAGCCTCAGCTGCTCCCCTTCTTACCACCTGGACAGTGCTGCAGACTACACAGCTATCCCCAAACATTTGCTTCTACCCAGTAAAACTGGCCCTGCTTTAATTTCTGTGTTTCTCTTTCTAAAAGGAAAAAAAAAAAAAAAAAAGAGCAAAAAAATCATAGGGCAGACACACAAAAACGCCTCAATAACAGAATTGGATTAGTGACTGCCGACAGGAAAAATAATTAATTTCCTACTACTAACCTTACACTAAGAATTGAATCAATACTAATATAAAACAATCTGCACAAGATGTACCCATTACTAAGTTAGATGTTCATAATATAGGACCAGAACTCCGACCTACTTTGATTTTATTTGAGATGAGAAATACAAGTAAGGATTATGAGTGAGCCCAATGTGTTTTGAAACAGTTTGCAGGAGATGTTTAGTAAATTTGCTTACCTTTTTATATGCATATCAATACTGGGTAAGGTACTACTGAAGGTAAGCACAACAATTTTTTTATCTGTGAATCTTAAGCCACCTGAAAAATATAATACTGAATATACCCGCTATACAAGAAAATATGAATTTATAAAATATCCTGCTTTTTATTCAACAATTTTTTTGCTATTCAAAATACTATTTATTTTAAAAACTTTAAATTTTAAAGAAGTTTAAAATTTTATTCTTAAAAATTGCTTTTTTTCAGTCGTGATAGTGTACGTATAGACAAGAAATGGCCTGAAGGCACAGGTAATCTCTTTATCTTCTAATCTTCTGTTAGACAGGTCAAGATAATTAGGAAAAGAAGGTAACTTTATATTCTGGGTTACATGAGACATTTTATTTGTCAAGGAAGCTAATGTGAAAAATATACTATGCCTATATTGCAACTCTTCACACTCATCACTGTTGCACTGCACACGCTGATGTAATCCATGTAAAAAAAAATATCCCTCTTTAGGAAAGGTGGCTTTTTGTTTGTTTCTGCTTTTTTTTTTTTTTTTTTTTGCATTGTTTTGCTCTGTTTTGGTTTTCTTAGTTGATTCAGTGATATGGTTAAGACATTGTCTTGACTTCATCCAAGCCATTATGATGAAGCAAAATGCCAGGTTGCAACAGGTCAGGCACAGGAGTCCTTGGCTTAAACTTAAAATGTTCTTCAGTTGCTTGGGTAAACAGGCAGGTGGCACAATTTACGGCCAGAAGAACTGACAGATTTTGTGACATAGAAAGAATAGGTTTTGGTATTGGAGATTAAGAGATGTGGCAGCAGAGACTGTAAGACATAAACCCAAGGTCTCTGATGAGTCCATTATTTTTGGTAACCTGGGAAGGCTTGAATTTTCCTTCCTAGACTTGTCTGCTAGAGAAATTTTATATGTATCTTACATTGATAATGGTTGGCTTTAAGAAAATTTGGGGTAATTAGCCTCCAACAGCAGCTGAGTATTTTTATTCTTTTTAAGTCAATTGTCTGTAGAAATCCATAGATGGTCACAGTTTACGTTTGTCTAAAATATCCAAGAGGGCACTGAATATATTACATATAGCATAGTCACTTTGGGCTGAACATATGTAAGATTCATCAATTTTAAACATTAGGGAGCATAGGTGTCCATAGATTTTGTATTATGGCTCTAGTGGATTGATTTACTATGTAAACAGTCAAAGCAGTTAAAATAAATCTTTCTTTAGGCTTCACTGACTACTGGCAAGATCACCACTGGCCATAGTAGATTACCTGCTTCATTCATTTGAAGACAACCACCCACAGGTACCTAAATTTATGTCATATTAATCTCATTACCTGCACATTAAGTATCCTTTTTCTTATTATTATGAGCACTGCTTTCCAAAGCATGAACGAACATGCTTCTTGAAGAAGGACAGCATAACTGGAGCTCATCATATGTGACACTGAACATCTGAGACACTATCAGAGCGTCATGTAGTGGCACATGCTTGAAGGGATGTACCCAGAAGGGTAAAAACCCTTGAGTGGGAAGACAGGTGCGAAAGAAAGACTTTGCTAATTTCTCATAATTGTAAAACCATTATGATCTGTAGCTGTAACATGCGTAACAGAACTACCCACTGTGCAATTCTACGAGTAGCGAGCAACTAAAATATCTATGAACTTTTAAAACCTCATTTTTAAATCAAAGACTTGAATTGCAGAGTGAGACTTTACAGGAGGAAGTTTAGCTTTTGGTTGGTTTATCTTTTGTTCGCAGTGATTTCAGAACGAACGTTCTGAAATCACAGAGATAATTGAGGCTCATTATGCAATTTTTGAGTTAGTTTCAGCACAGAACCTCATTGTAATTGGAAGTGGGTCTTTAATTAGCTTCTTGATTTGCTATTTGGGATTTCTGTGAATTGGAAGAGAGATTAAGAACTGCTAACGCTCTTGCGTGTAACCTTCACTCTCAAATTTTAGCAGCCTCCCTAAGGTACAGAACAAGGAAATGTGAAGGGATATAAACGTATTTGTAGAGTTTCTATTATTTCATCTTCTGAAGTACACTTACTCTTTCTACTTACAGTACTTATTTGCTAGTATTTCCCCATTACAGTTATTGTAATTTCTAGACATAGTGCAACTTCATGTTAGGAAAGCTGAACTAAAATGCATCTTCTGGATCACAAAGGCAATTTAAGAAACCAAATAATGTAATGCATAAACATATCAAGCTCCAATCCCATATAATTTCTCCCTCTTCTCTCCCTCCAAAAGGAAGGCTACATGAAAGGTCTTTACATTTGCAAGGTCTGAACGGTCTTTCAGCCTAGTTCCAAGCACCCTGGAAGTCCTTCACATGTACCGTTCCTTTCTGAAGCAGCTCCTGTTGTGCTGGTCATCCCTACAGAAGGACCACTGCAACATCATCCACATGCTGGCTAACAGTCCTGAATGTGGAGGAACCACATAAACAAATTTAATTAAGGTATTTTAAAAAAAAGAAAAAAAAAAGGAACAAACGTGACTGCCAATGCTACAGGAAGGAGGCTCTGCTTCGAATTTCATTCCATTTGCAAGGTGCTGTGGGAAGCAAAATATAGTTAGGATTGCTCAAGCAAAAGTGAAACTAATGTACCACGGACAGCACTGTGTTGCAGGCACAAAGCAAGTAGCTTTGTAAATGTGTTATAAAAATAATACAAGGTTCAATTTTACTAATCTTAAGGTCAAGTAAACTCCTTTTGATCTTAGTAAGAACAATTTCCCTTTGAAATTCCTTCTCATTACTCAGTTGTCACATTTAGAAAACCTCCTGGGCAATAAGAAAAACTCCATGTCCTCCAAACTTCCGCTAGGAAGACAATCTGAGCATTTCACTGAAAGGATAATTCACCTTTTCTTCAAGTTTTTTTTCTTGTACTTTGCACTTATCTTTTAGATATCTTAAGACTGTACAACTTTAATTTTCCTCCCCCTCCAAAAAATCCCAAACCAGTAACAGAGGCTTTACTAAAATCAACCACACTAAAAGCTTAATACTGGTAGAGATAAGAAAAAAACATTAGGTAATTTTATAAAGTAATGTATGTCCAAGCTTTTGAAAAAATACAGAAATAAAAAACCTACCACAGTTTACAGCAGACTTTTTCTGGGGCAATGAATCACTTCCATTCTTCTCTGTCTATGTGACTAACATTTTTGCTCTTGTAAATTAATATGCTGCTAAAGAATCTGAAGTGAGCAAAACTGGCCAGACAGCTAATTAAAAAATTGTACTGTATAAGTTGTGTCTTCCCTGGAGAATATGCAAGCAAGATGCAAATATTTAAAGATAAAACAAGGAAACACAGGGGCTTCGCAGGCATACTTCTATTGAAATTTATCTATATAAAGAGGATATTCTTTAAAGTTATGGATAAGGCTTTCACCTTCTAATGAGTCAAATGTCTATGGCTTTCTGATTAAATGTGGTGATCCCATTTCCTTCTCTCCTTAAAGAAATATCAATGAATTTTTTTTACTGTGAAGTATCAAAAACACTATGAATAATAAATTGTTGTATCACTACTGATTTTAAATTGTTTTAAAATATTGTATGTTTCATATATTTTTCTTCTAATGAACATATCTGGTATTTCATTAGTCTTCATTTCTCTAAGATACATAATAGTTAATATAATGTTACATGTTTGTTTTTCTGTTCCTGGACATTCACAATGTCCAGGGAACAACCTAGTTCCTGTGAATTTTACTGTTTTCCAAAATATGAAAATCATTCCACTATTACTACGGTAACCAACTAAACTTTGTAGTGAATTAAATAATCACAAATTTAACATATGTTTATTCATTCCAAGTAAAAATGAGCATGTCCTTCAACACAGAGTACTTCACAACTGCAAAAGAGCCAAATACAGCTATATTCCCTGTCTACTGTGAAGTAAAGCTATGGAATATCCCACTCTCAGGAAAGGCTCTGAAGCACATGCTTCACATCAGCTGTTTTCCACTCAGTCAGGACTACCCAAAACACAACGGATATTTACTTCTGAAGTAAAATTAACGGTTTATACAGTATGTATATAAACATGCATTTATTCAGAGGTAATTACTGCACTACACAGTAAGAATATTCATTGGATGAAATACAAATAAAACATAGATGGATTTCAAAGGAAAGGAACTAAGTTTTGACAATCATCAACCTAAATAAAATCATATATGTTAAATTTTAACAAATGCTTTGAAAGTATAGCATGCAAATACCATATGAAAACACAAAATAATACAATTAAGAATCTAAACCAGGCAAACTTTAGTTAGTTATACATTCAGAACACTACTTAGACAATAGAAGAGAGAATTTTTCTTCAAATTTTTGCCTGAGTCCTTGTATTTGCCGTTTTTATCATCTTAACCCAATCAATGATTATGTACTGGATAATTTTAGGTATCCTGAGTGATACTTTTGTGTCTCCTCTGGAATGTATAGGTAAGAACTAAAACTTTACACAGGTCATTACCTGTAGGAAGATGCTAAAATGAAGACCAGGACCAGGACTGGACAAATACCTTGGAAGGCTCGGGGACTGACAG
>JAWWEV010000115.1:46753253-46764942 GCA_035583235.1 Hafferia zeledoni | reverse complement strand
TGCAGGGTAGGAAACCCTGTGTTAGTCTCCTGTGCCTCGTGGCTGGGCGGGGGCAGGGCCAGACCCCAGCCAGCCCTGCCCCTGTCCCAGTTCTATTGGTCAAGGGACCTTGACCCTGCCTCTACCTCAGTTTGCATCCAATCCAGCCAGACCCGGGGACCGCCTCCAAAGGGTCTGTTAATACCAGCACCTACTTTGAATAAACGAATTCTCTCTGCCCTTGCAATCGCCAGGAACTCTTTGTCTCTCCCTCCCTTTCCCTCCACACCGCACAGAAGAGACCTTTCCTTTCCTAAAACCTATAATTATCTCCTGAATCAAGGTTGAGTAAGTTTTCTCTTGTCTATATTAACTTTTTTTCGCAGTAAGGCAGAGTTTTAACACATTATATTTCATATACCTACAATGTACAGTACTGCTCCTGCTATTACCTACTTTCAGTGAACACTCTTTAGGTTGAGAAATATCCATGACAAGGATCTGTCTCTACTTAATACAGACATATAAAAATATACTAAAATTAATGAAATAAATAAATATACTTTTTTATTTCACATGGATAATGTTTACAGCAGTTCATGCACACATTCAGTTCACCAAACATCCTACTGAGGTATTCAGGGCTTGCTTCAGAAGGACCTTACCTACAAGGAGCCCTGGCTTGGGAAAGTGAGGTGCAGTTTAGCCTTTCTTGTTGCAGTCACTGATAAGTGAAACATGCAGAACAGATGTAAAATTATTTTGGGCCAGGAAAAGGCCCAAAAGTTACACATCTTGTCCTCCCACAGGCACGATCTCTTTGGCTGCTCATGCAATAACAGAGCTAAACATTGCTCCTTCCTTGTGTTTTATTCAAAACTGTGATCGAGCTTTTAGTACTTGCTCTTTGCTCAATATACATCTATACATGGCATTGCAGAGTATGGCTCTCTTACCTGGTTCCCTAAAGCAGTGCCACCTTCACCTTGGCTTGAGTACCTACATTTGAGAAGTCCATGTAATGGCCAACTTGCCAGAGCATGAAGACCCACCTTCTCAGGAAGCTGAACACAATAGCTACAGCTGACAGTCAGAAGTTCTCACTTCATGATTTCCATGATTTTTTCTTTTAATGAAACATATTCCATCCTTGTTTGTAAGAGACACACAGTGATGGATATACTCCACTCTTGTGTCAAGGCAGAGCCATTCAGAGACATGCTGCACTGCTCAGTCTAAATATTAATAATGACTAATAATTTCAGCCCTTTCAACACATAAAAGTAGGTGTAGCATACATGTACTCACTTGTAAAATTCCTATTTCAGAAGTACCTTACTTTATTATTTCCATACACCAATTGCTGCCCCAGCATAAGTATTTTCACCTCTAGAACACGCACTTCTCTGTTTTCATATGCTACTTTATGTGCTTCTAACCAGACAAACACACTAAAATGGTTAAAAAAAAAAAAGGTGTTTTAATTTTTGAAGTAGTGTAAGACAGTTCCTCAAGTATCTGGGACAGGAAGTGATTGCTTTATTGAACACACAATACAAAGGAGGAAGGAACGTTTTTTATGGAAAGACTTACATGTAAACCAGCTAGTAAGATGCACCAGCCTTTTTCAAATGAGTATAAGTGATCAGCTTAAAGTAGTCAAAAATGATTCCTTACCAGAATATCATCACCCTGTGTGTACAGTGTAATACATGGACTGTTCCAGTCCTCAACCACTCACAGCTTCAGTCCAAAAGTCATTTGAAATGAAAGCTCAGCATGGACTGTAGGGGGCTCAGGTCACAATCTGTATCTAAAACACACTGAGCAGAGATCCTGAAAGTGATTTTTAAAATATAATTTTCTTTCTTCATACACACCTAATTGCATTTCCCTACATAAATGTGGTCTTAACAACTGCTTTTTTCAAGCATAATATCTTGATGAAATTGCACTGATTTTGATTCTTTAGGGCAGATTTCTAGTCATACTTACTGAACGGAAAGTTAGATTTTTCTGAGAATTAAAGTAAGACTTTATTAACAATTCCTCCACCTTGCTAAAGTCACAGCAGCAGCTTCAGCCTCCCTTTCCTGATCTGATGTAGCTCAGTGTAACTAATATTTATTTGATTCTCACTATGGTTCCAAAGACAGTTTCTTTAAACATCAAGTAAGTTTCATCTTGGGAAAGCATCCCATGGGCAGAGGAGTGAAGAAAATGTTAGTTTCTAATTCACAGACTATTAGGAGAAAATACAAGGGATGAAGGAAATGCGAAGACTGTGGCACCAATTGTGACTCTGAGGCTGGATTTCCCCCAAACTGCTGCTCTACATGTCCTTTGCATTGTGCAAGTGAATGGCAGAAGGGCTGTGAGACTATGCCCATTATGCCAGCAGAACCTCTCAAGTGATCTGTGGCAAACACCAGTGCTGCTTCCCTCATTTAGCCCCCACTGTTTTCAGTCTCCTAACTGCTCTGGTTTACTGACAGTAGACTGATTTACACTTTATATGGCTTTTACATCTTTGAAAAGAAAACACTGGTTAAATATGAACACAAATGGGCACCTTGTCATCAGATGAACTCTCCTTGGCATGAAGCCTGTGCTGCCCACTGGCATAGGAATCTATACAGAATTGAACCAACAAACTGTTAAAGAATTTTTGAGCTCCATTACTGTGCTGATTATCAAAACAGGCACTCACAGAGACAACACTACTGACATCACAGAAGAGGAAAATGAACCATTATGAGAGGCTGCACTAGAAGCTCTATAAGGAGTTTGTAACTGCAATCTCAAGCACATTCCTTCTATGACTATAAAGAAAGCATTATGTCCTGAATCATATGAATAAGGGGTATAAAACATCAAGAGTATTCCAAGTCATTGTGATGAAGGAAGACAACCTGTATCAACTACAAATGTGGAAGAGTGAGACACTGTTTTCTGATATTGCTGTTGCCAAGACTGCTTGGAACATTTCACTGGCTAACGACTACAGCCCTTGACTCTGCTTAAGTACAGAAGAATGAAGCAGCAGCAGTTTAGTAGATATTCCACTATCAGTTGGCTATGTCTCCTGAATGGACAAAGCTTTAACTAAAATAACCAACAGTGATAGCAGTTTTTGTGCACTGACCCCAGTTCAGCTGTCCAGAAGCTGGGCAGCAGCAAACCTGCAACACTGACAACAAAAAATCAGCATGCTGGATCTGGATGCTCTTTCAAGCTATTGGATTCACAGGCCTGCACACATTTGGAAGAGCTGTGTCATAGGATGTCACTTTCTTATAGTGCTTCGATGTAAGGAGGAAAACCATCAGATACAAGTCTGAACCTGTGGGCACTTTTCCATGTTTTTCTGAATTGATTTGGAGAAGGAACAGTAATCCCTGTATTGCATAAAATGAGGAAAAAACACTTGCATAACTGCACTGGTTATCCCTTGCAATCCCTCTGGGTGCCATTTTCATTGCATCTTTAGCCAATCTCATTAGACCTCTCAGAAGAGTTCCGTCCCTATCGACTGAGGAAACATTATAACGACAATTGATTAGGAAAACCTATTCACACATGTCTCCGGTAGGAGTAGAGTTATTTCTACTGTGTGTTTCTTAATTCATCCTTAAGCACTAGTAGTGCTTTGATAGCAATGGTCAGGTAGCTGAGATGACATGATGCTGATGCAGATGAAATACACAGACTCCAAACATTATTTGTGGGATGGATGACATAAATCATGCACTTTTCCACTTCTTCTTCAGTGAATGACTGTCCACAGTAACTTTCAGGCTTGGATTTTCCAGGATGGTATGCCAAGTTCAGACTGTTATTTTTCCTTCTTTAAAGGCTGACTATACACTCACTCAGCAACAGTCTCTCAGCCAGCAAGTTTCCTTCCTCAATGTCTTATTATATAAATAATATTATTTATAACATTTATATAATAATTATTTTATTGTGTTCACCTTCATTATAACAAACAAGTTAAAATAGGCTGTACTAGGAAACAATAATCTGTCTGAAATGCAGTACAACATGGCCTTGACACTAATGGACATAAACGGTGCCCTACTTCAAAGTCTTCTGCTCGCAGTTTTTTCCTAAGATTTCCAGGAATTCAGTCAGGCCAGCTCCGTGCCTATGGTCAAGTCACTATTGCTCCGTGGGTTATTTTCCCAGTGTAGAACCACAATGAGAGAAATCTGGTAAAGAAAGAACTCAAACAGCTTTTTTGCCACAACTTTTAACACACAGACTACTATTTCATTATTTAATAGTGTGAATCATGTTTTTTTAAAGGTTTGCAGTTCTACCTAATACTGCTAAGGTCTCTAAAATACACATTCATATTTGGTGTCTCTTCTGATGGAACAGAGCCAAGACACCAAATTTGGATGTCACTCTAGTCAGTGTCTTCATATATAAATCATCCAGCAGCTACTGCTTTTCTTGAAGGTCGGCAGATATTAGAACCTTCTTTTGTACCCACATGGAAGTAACAGAGTGACCTCCAACAAAGTTTGAATATTCTCAGTAATTGGAAATTTACAGTTTTCCCAAAATGTTCTCCTGCCACATTGTGTAATACTGACCAGCAATATTCAGGAAATAGCAAAGTACTAAATAATAGGTCCAGAAGTTACACTTTTCTGCTCCTCTCTTTGTGTCTAAGTCCACATACCTGTAGGATCCAGAATCTGTAGTGCTCTTAAGGGTTACTTTCTCCTCTTTATATACGTGCAAAGGCGGTACAAGGTTCAATTTGCCAAGGCCATAGCTGCCTCCTATGTTCTGAACTCTTATTTCTGGATAGGTGAACTTTGAAAAGGATCAAGGAAAGTCTCTATGGATCATGTCAAAACTGAATTGAGAGCATTTGCCAGAGCAAGTTGCTTGTTAAAAATGACTGAAGACGAGTATGAGAGACCATGAGGATTAACATTATCTACCTGTCAGGGTATGTTACAAGCTGTAACCAAGGAAAGATGTGACCTTCCAGTCAGAGGTGCCTATGATAAAAACAGGGATAAAGCAGATAACAACAGGAAACATAAGGCAACTTTGTCCAGACTAATGAAATTCAATGATGACATTTGCGGTGGCAACACTGAATTGTGAAGGAGATAATGTTATAGGAGGAGAGAAAAGAACTCATATACTGTTTCTTTTCTCAGATGTCAAAAGTTTCTGTGCTAGTACTTAATGGATAGTGGACAGTGTAGGATACAGATTTTTATTCCAATGATAGGAAACTTTCATTTCATTACTACTGATTGACCTGGACACCTGAGAAGCAACTTCACAGATACACTATAGATAGTACAGTATAGTACAGTATAGGTATGCTCAACGGTTACTGTCTCGAATGCAAACCAGCAGGACAACTATGGTTATCTAAATCATAGGATCACAGAATGGCTTGGGTTGGAAGGGACTTTAAAAACTATTTAGTTCCAACCCTCCTGCCATGGGCAGGCAATCTTCTGCTAGGCCAGGCTGCTCAAAGCCCCATCCAACCTGGCCTTGAACACTTATAGGGATGGGGCATCCACAGCCTATGCCAGTGTCTCACCACTCTCACGTTGAAGAATTTATTTCTTATACCTAATCTAAACCTATTGTCTTTCAGTTTGAAGCCATTTCCCATTGTTCTGTCACTACGTGTTCCTATAAAAAGTCCCTCTCCATCTTTCTTGTAGGCTCCTTTCAGATACTGGAAGGCTGCAATTAGGTCACCCTTCTCTTTTCCATGCTGAACAATCAGAATTCTCTCAGACTTTCCTTATACGAGAGGTGTTTCATCCCTCTAATCAACTTGGTGACCCTCCTCTGGGCCCATTCCAACAGGCCAATGTCCTTCCTTCGCTAGAGACCCTAGAACTGGATGCAGCACTCCAGGTGAGGTCTCACGAGAGTAGAGCAGAGAGGCAGGATCACCTCCGTCAACCTGCTGTTGATGCAGCCCAGGATACAACCGGCTTTCTGGGCTGCAAGCACACATTCTCAGCAGTTTCTAATGCCTAGCCTCTCAATTACCAGTACACCTGAGTACCTCTCAGTAGGGCTGCTCTTCATCTGTTTATCTCCCAGCCTGGACTGATATCCAGGGGTTGCCCTGACCCAGGTGCAGTACCTTGCACTTGTTAAAATTTGTCTTGTTAAACCTCATGAGAATCCTTTCCCATAGGCCTAGTTCTTGAGCTTGTCCAGGTCATTCGCTCTAACAAGCAATATCTACATCTAGGAGATATATATATAAAATTGATATAGCATGTTATTAATGTCAGATGAATGCTGCCTGATCTTTTAGCACTCACAGCTTAGTAAGACATGTCCATCCAGCCTTCCCTTCTAAACATGCATCAGCCAGACTGTTGCAGTCAGATTATTTGTGAGGATGTCATCATGTGATGTTTGGAATGAATGTTTCACAAGATTATGACTCTAGGACTCTGAAGCACTCAGAAAATGTTAGAAAAGGAATTCTTTGCTTGACAGAGATCACTTGTATGAGCCATACTCTTTAGCAACTGCACCTGTTTGCCACTGTCTTGTTTACAACACTTGTAAGGGGAGCATTAAGCAAGAGTTATGCAATGAACAGATTGCTTAGGTGTAAATTTCCTTCCTTTCTGCCAAAGAGATAGCTATATGAAGTGTAGTTCATATTTCTTAATTAGAACTACTCAACTGAAGACGATTTGAGATATTTATTGAAGAAGGAAAAGAAATCAATTTTGAAAAAAAAATGACTAAAGGAATGGCACTTTTGGGTTAATCCAGTAGATGAAAGTTTTCAATGTAAACTCATAAGACATCAGGAGTGACATAAAATTAAATATTTAACATAACCTATCATTGAATTAAAAACAGGCACAGGTTGCAGAAACTTCATTTCTGAAGTCACATATACATGAATATTGGCTGTACAAGGTAACAGAAGGAGATGGGCTAGAATGCCTGGAGAAATAAATAGTTTACTGGGGCTGTAAATCAGACAGAAGAAAGATAACTAGGATGATGGCAGACTGAATTAGAGCTTTATCTCTAATTAGAGTACAAGACTTCCTGGTCAACCACAGGTGAATACAAGGCAAGATTTGTTCTCTCTCTCTTAGAATATATTCTGAGTTCTGAGTTCCTTAGGGTATTTTCCCATTCCAGTGATCCATAAATGCTGTAGCAAATAGGTATTAGTGTAATACAAAAAGCTCTGGCTATGAATCCACTGCTGTTATCTGCTTACAAATATTTAAATTGATAAAAAGCCCAGAGATCCTGTATCCATATTGATTTGGCTTTGGACTGCTTCAAAGTGGAACAGCTTGCAAACCAATGCTCTGTTGCCTCCATTCCCCACATTGCATAACCCAGGCTCAGGAATAGCTTTGCCCTCCCCTTACATGTTCTTGCACTCTACTTAACCTTTCAATCTTAGGTCACAACACTAATGTTACTAATGATGATTGATGTTGAAGATTTATATGTGCCATAAGTGACCATTTGAAGCAATAAACTAAACAATACAAGAAATTAGAAGCAATTCCTTTTACTACAAAGCATATACTCCAAGTATGTTAGCAAAAATAAAAAAAACAAAAAAACAAAAAACATCTATAGCAAAAACAGCAGTAGCTGTGGTCAGGAAAATATAATCAGTCAAACATAAAAGAAAACAGCATCTCTTCAGGAGATGAGACTGCAGGAATACACAAACTTTAAAAGCAGATGCACAGTTAGGCTTGGTCCTCTGAAGATAATGAGAATTAGAATCTCATAAAAAGTGTCATGATGGAATGGGAGAAAAATTTAACTTGATGTGGATTGCAGACAGAAGAGATGATTTGAGCTCAGAAATAAAGAAAAGACTGCTCAGAAACTAGATGCTTTAAGGAAGGGTAAATTGAATTTATCAGTGGCATGGAGATAATAATATAAAAGATTATTTTTATGATATACACCAAGATCGTTTTCATTGCAGGAAATCAGGATGTCAGAGGGAAAATACTTCTAAATGATTTCAGTTTACTTTTCTCTTATTTTCCTCTTATGTTCACTTTGAATGCATTTCTTTTGTATCCCACACAGAAAAAAAAAAAAGTACAGGCATATTTCTGGTTTTAGGCATGCTGCATGCTATGTACCTGCTTCAGTGACGGCAAGGTAGGACACAGGCATCAGATAATATAGTGGAAAGCAGAAATTTCAAAAAATTTCGCTACAGTTAAGAGAAGGGTAGAACTGAGTTATGCAAGTTTACTGGTGTAGTCAGTATTCTGATCTTGCTCTGCTCATCTGGCATAAGCCTTTTGCATTAGTCTTCACTGCTGCTTCTGTGAATAGGTACCTTAGTCACTTGCTCTCCCCAAGTCCACAATTTAAACAAAATCCTATTCGAGTGCCTTTCAGGGATTTGTCTTTATTAACAACAAAAGTAAGATGAACTTCAGCTCAAACTTTCTGTTGAGGCTGTTTTATTTTATTGAGCCTGTTGCTAAGTTGACAACTTTGGGACTTCTGAGCCCACACCCTAGATTCTATCTTTTCAGGCAGCCACTTCCCCCTCTTATATCCAGAAGTTATGAGTCATCTGCCTCACTGAGCCAACAAATGTCTCTTAACCTTTTCCAGGCTTGAGAGAATAACAGCAGAAGGAGGTGTACAGGCAGATTCTAATGACCTTTTAAATCAGAATGACTGTGTGAGACAAAATTTGGTCTTAAAGGTCTTTCAGAAAACACACATTAGAAAGTAAATGCTAATTAAGATGTCATTTTAGATAGTGTGGCAGACTGAAACACTATCTTATATCTACCAGGGAGAAGAGTTTCTAAGTCTAAACCAAGATAAACAGTGAGGGTTTTTAAGCATTGGTGGTGGTGATTTATTCTAGCATGTCAATATTTCATTATAATTTTGCAGTCAAAGTGTGATCTTGCATTCCTCCTCCATAAACAAAGACAAATCAGTCACCCTTCAGAAGGTGTGAAGCCAAGTTAAAGCTTTGAACAGAATATGCATTTTAATTTTGCTGAAATGCCTTTATTCCAACTTGCAGAAGCTTAGAACATTTCTCATAGCCATGTTACTGCTGCTGCAGAAAGAATTCTCTTAAGCTGTTCTGCATGCAGCCAGTTGGGGGCTCTCAAAAGCATCACAAGCAGGTTCTTTTTCAGAAGCCCTGACTGCCAGTGTATCTGGACAGATGGAAGGTAGCAGTATGCCAGATACATATTTTCAGTCAACATAAGGGCTTCCCAACCAGTGTGGTTGGTCAGCTGAACATCAACAGGAAAACTGCAGGAATTCTCAAGCATCCGTAGAAGTGGCAATTCTGCTGCAGACCACAGGACTTTGAATCAAGTTTTTTCTTACCAAAGTCATTATTTCAACTGGACCCAACAACATTTTAAGCAATCCTTTGTACTAGTATTGTAAGTGGACTTGTATTTGTAATACACACAACACATACTGGTCTATATTTGTGGCAGAATTTTATTTTCCAGCTTTCCTGGCTTTTAATGCTAAAAACACTTGTGGCCCACCATTTGCTTTGTTTGCTTAAAGTGTTGAATAAAGATGCAATTTTTGGTAAATATTAATGTCAGTATTTTCATTACAACAACATGGCAGTGTAATTCAGCTTAAAGGAAATTAATACTTTCCCTATTCTTCTCAAAAAATCACCAACAAAGTAATATATGAAACGAGTTCTGTAATGGCTCACTGCAGGAAACCACAATCATGTTATCTGAACAACAAAAGATCAGAAATACAAACAATGAATGAGACTACCTTGACGCAAGAGGAGCACTCACATGGAGAACAGATATGAGTAGGATTGCTATGGGAACATATAAAAGAAAGGTTACCAAGCCTCATGACACTCCGTAGCATTCTGAGAAGGTGACAGGCGTGGGTAACATGCACACCATTCTAACAATGATAGCAGTGCACAAATTCTGCTTCTTCATTCTCAACAAGCGGTACATGCAGCTGCTGAGGTAGCAAGAGAACCTTAGTTTTGGATTGGTTTTATGCCAGACCCAATTTCATCATAACTTAGAGCACAAAGATATGCTATATCACACCGGGCTCTGTGCGAGCCCATAGATGTTCAGTGCTTTGCAAAGGAACACAAAACAGTATTTTTTCCAGCTAAAATTACAATTCTTAAGCTTTTGGAGCCAGTTTAGTACCCTGACAGATGAAGCCCTCAAATACTTGCGGCAGCATCAAAGAAATCATAAACCCACCCCTGCTTAGGCTTCTCAAAATGTCTCCTTTAAGTCTTCCTCCACCATGGTGACTTCCAAAAAACCTAGACAACGTATATATATTGTGCATCTGGTGTAGGCATACTGAGTAGTTTTTAATTGTTTCCCTAAATTCAATTCTAAACCAGTGTGATAGTTTATCTTTTTTCTTTTCAGTATTTTTATTCTGTCTTGTGCAAAACCAGCTCCTTGACAAGTCATTGACACCACTGAAGGAGATGAGTCAAGTCAATTTGCAGAATTGAAAGCTGTCCAATTAGCCTTAGAGATTGCCAGAGGAGAAAAGTGGCCTGTACTGTATCTCTATACTAACTCCTGGATGGTGCCTAATGCCCTGTGGGGGCAGCTACAGCAAGGGAAGAAGAATAATTTGCAATGCAGGGAAAAACCCATCTGGGCTGCTGCATTGTGGCAGGACATCATTGCATGGGTAGAAAACATGACTCTGAAGGCATATCAGATGATCACATGCCCAAAAGTTGCACCACTGAAGAATGTCAAAAGAGTGAGCAGGCAGATAATGCTGTCAAAATTGAAATAGCTCAGGTAGATTTAGCCTGGAAGGGTGAGCTCTTTACAGCCTGATGGGCCCATGAAACATCAGGACATCTAGGAAGAAATGCAGCATACAGTTGGGCTCCAGATAGAATGGTGGATCTTACTATTACACAGGTCATTCATGAGTGTGCAAGTGTTGCAATCAAATGAGCCAGTTGAGTAAAATCTCCCTGGAATAGAGGGTGGTGACTGGGTTTTCAATACGATGAGACCTGGCAAATTGACTGTATTAGATGACTGCCATGAACACACCAAAGCAAGCGTTAGATACTCACCATGGTGGAGGTAACTACTGGTTGGCTGGAAACATACCCAGTAAAGCATGCCACTGCTTGAAACACTGCCTTAGGCCTTGAAAGGCACATTTTATGGCAGCATGGCACCCCAGAAAGAACTGAATCTGACAACGGGACTAATTTTCAAAATAACCTCATAAATTCTTGGGCAAATAACCACAGCACTGAATGGATTTACCCCATCCTTTATCACCCTCAAGCCTCTGAAAAAATTGAGAGGTATAATGGACTGCTAAAGACTGTGTAAAGAGCATTAGGCAATGGGCCAGGGAAGCATTGGGACACAAATTTAGCAGAAACCATTTGGCTGGTTAACACCAGAGGATCTGCTAACTGTTCTGGTCCTGCCCATACCAAACCTCTACATACTGTGGGAGGAGACTAGGTCCCTGCGGTACAGATAGGGAAGTGGCTGGGGAAGGCAGAGTGGATTTCTCCTTTCCATGGGAAAAGAGAAATCCCTTTGGGGAAATGTCCATGCTTAAGGACCTGTGTGTACTTGGTAGGTAATGCAGAAAGATGGGGAGACCCGGTGTGACCCGTAGGGGGATTAAACCTTGGCGGGGGGGG
>JAWWEV010000115.1:46714561-46752389 GCA_035583235.1 Hafferia zeledoni | reverse complement strand
CCCCCCCCCCCCCCCCCCCCCCCCCCCCCCCCCCCCCCCCCAAATAATCGATGATGTAAGTTCTATGTTGCAGGAGTAAAGCAGCAGGAGTGACATAAAACCACTGAACAGTGAATTTTGCAAGGAGCAAGGAATGTGTGATGATGCCCCAGGCCAGGCTGGTGTTAGTGCCCAATGATCAAGTCTACTGCTCTTCAACATTCCACCTCCCATCAGTAGGCTGGGGGTGGGCAAGATCCTGGGAGGGGACATAAATAGGACAGCTGACCCAAACTGATCAAAGGGATATTCCATAGCGGGCATTCATTATTCACAATGTTTGCTTTCCAGATCAACCACTATGGGTGCTGAAGCTCTGCTTGTCAGGAAGTGGCTGAACATTGCCTGATGATGGGAAGTAGAGAATTTTTTTTTTCCCTTTGCTTGTGCAATCTCTCACTTCTGCTTTACTAAACTGCCTTATCTCAACCTACAAGCCATCTTCCATCTTATTCTCTCTCCCCTGTCTAGCTGAAAAGGGGAAGTGATAGAGCAGCTTGGTGGGCACCTGGTATTCAGCCAAGGTCAACCCATCACACATTTGTAGCAACACTAACAATTAAATAACATCCTTATGGTCAGGCAAGCTGTTCTACCTGATTTGTGGGCAATCTAATGAACTTCAGTGATGTTAAACTGGTTGGATTATCTTGTTTTAAAATAACTAAGATACAGATCAATGTTAGAATTTCAGAAAAAAAATAGGATATTAAACTATTTTATAGAGGGAGACATATCTACAGCTACAGTAGAAAAAATGCAAAGTACAATCAGTAGCTGGGTGAAGAAGTCATTTTCCTTTATGATACAGTTATAAACCAACTACATTACAGTTGTTAGTATTATCAATCATCTTTACTACAGTAGTGCCTAAATCCATGCAAAAGATGAGCCTCACAGGATTTTGCAGTATGCAGAGATACACAGCAAAAGACCATAGCTATCCTGAAGAATTTATAGACTAGGTAAACAGTATAGCTTCCAGAGGAGAAAGTGATACAAAAAATGAGCACTGCGAATAATGTACTCCCAGCAAATGTTAGGTTTGCAACGCAAAAGAGCAAACAAGAAGCTGACAAGGGATGCCGGGGGAGAAGGGGGCACTCAGAAAGGGACAGCTCAAGCAGAAAAGACAAAATGTAGGTGAGCATGATGAACACAGATGCACTTGGGACAGATACGAAGTAAAACTGAGGTGAAGCGTGGCAGCAAGATTCAGAGCAGACACCCACTAAGTAGAGCGGTAGAAACAAGCCTGCCAAAAGTGCAGAGATAGCTGAAGACCACAGATAGCCTGCAACGACAACTGGCTGGATGCTCCAGACTCACTATTTTCCCACACGGTTGCCCTGGATCTGAAGAAAGATTCCTCAGCAGGTCAAGAGACATTTGGAAACAGGTTCTGCTGGGTGCATCGGAGACAGATGATGCACAAATTTGTTCTTGTATTTGTACTCTTATATAATTATATTTCAATATAACCACACCACAGAAAATCAGTTACTTGCAATTTTGGACCACAGAACTAAGAAATAAAGCACATATGACACCTGCCTAAGAAATTATACTAGCTGTCACTGTTTGATTGAAACAAACCAGCTCTGCAATCAAAACAAAGTGAAATTAGGCGCTTCATTCTTGAACAGATATTACTTTATTGATACCAGTGCATCTCAAAGAATTAGGATAACTGTCAGTCATAATATAGTTTTGCTCTTCAATATTTACTGATGTATTTTCTGTGCCCTAAGCACAGAGGGTGGAGGCAGTGAAAATCAGACTGCACATAAAATCTTTTCAATGAACAGCAATTAAAGCTGACAACAAGAACAGTGGCAAAAATGTTGCTTTTTTTTCCCCATTTGGTGTCATCAAAAGAGTTACACAACAGAGAAGCAAAAGGGCATATTATATATATTATATAGGGCATACATATTCATGGTAAAAGACACATGGATACAATTCCTAAGACAAAGCCTGTTTCTGTGATCAGCTCCATGAAGAGAAATCTTTGATCCCACAGAAAATTTCACAGAATTCTGTGGAACTCCCCTTGTGGAGCGTTTGGTTTGGAAGGCTCTGGTTTCAGGAAAAAAATATTTTAAAGGTGTTCTTTATTTATTGGGAAGGCACCCAGCCTAGAAGTAGTGAATATAAAGACCTGTTGGTTCAAGCACACTAAGGGATGTTCCCAGAGAAATGCTTTCATAGAAGGGTTATAAGATCAGTAAAGCATATGAACAAGGAATGTGCATGCACACATATAGAGAGAGGAGTTAATTTTTGCTCTGCAGGTAAAATTGGAAAAAACTTATAATAAATACATGCAATTCCAGTGGAAATGTTTAAAAGAAATAGAAAATTAAGAGTAGCTACAGAATAGAGAGCCTTTATTTTTTTCTATTTCCAAAACTGTATTTTCTCTACCTTACTCAAAAGAAAACTGACTCATAATCTATGTAGTGTATATGCACTATCAGAAAGAGAAAATACTAAAAGCATCTTCATTATATTAATGAGTAGCATTAGAGTTAGTGGCCTGAAGCTGAAATAAATGCATGGAAACCAGCAAAATGCACACATTGTCATGGAATATAGTCATCCACTAGGAAATGCACTAAAATAAGCAACCAATCTTCTATCACTTGATGTCTTATTCATCATTCAGAAAGTCACTTACTCTTTAGTTTAAAGCATTTTAGATCAACACAAGAATAAATGGGTGAAATGTAATGATTTCTGAATGAAAATATTTGTACTAGGTACAAAAACAAACAAAAATGACACAGATGACAATCTCAGTAAACTACAGCCAAAGCAGAGGCGTCTTCTCATTGCCATTCATCCGACTGTTATGGTAGAAGACATTCTTCCTATGTAGATCACATAAGTTATTAACAACACCTTTATGACCACCTTCAAATGTACCATTTTCTATTGAATCAGAGTGCAAAGCCAAGCTAAACAAGGAAACACTCCAGAGTTATGAAAATATGCTGCATTTTCTGAATTTGGTGCCAACTGCTGTGTGTTTGTGAGCATTTATTTAAAAGTTACAGCTTTTCAGACAAAGAAAAGCAACGAAGCTACTGAGGAGCACTCAATCAAATAATAAATGCCAATTCAGAAGCCACAGAAGAACAACTCCTTGGTCCTGTCCAGCCCACAACCCAGCTGCCAAGGCAGAGGACAGATGGATGAGGGAATATCAAATCTTTCAGGGTTTGGGAAAGTGGTAGAACCAGAAACATAGTGAAAAGTTCAAGGCTTTCAGGGCAATGCTCATAAAAGCTGTCAGCTTGACCAGGGATAATACAAGGAACCTGAAAGCAGGAAAGGTCTTTTCTCCTTGCCAGATATGGAACTAACAAACACAAGGGGAACTCCTGTAAATAAGTCATATGCACAAAGTCCTATTGTCATGTGACCTTCTGCTTGCTTTTGAAGGTTAAGTAATAAGTAATGAATTATGAATAATTCATAATTAATGAATAAGTAATGATCCTTTTGAAAGTGACTGGGATTGACTTGCTGATAGCCGTATTTCAGAAAGAAAATGCTTGCACTGAAAGCAGGATCATTCTGGTCAAAGAACATGCAGAAAAGACACATGGATAAAGGCTCTTCATAAAACTCTTAAGAAAGAGGTGAAGGAAGCCAGGTTTATTTCTAGGAACTGTCTTAGAAACATCTCTGTGGGAACAGGATATTAGGTACAATTTCAACCTTCAAACTAAAAAGTAAGTTCTTAAGCATGAAGAAAGAGACAGTCTGTTCCTGTTTTCTTGGAAACCCTTCAAAAAGAGAGCTTGCAGAGAACACACGCAGGGAGTGCTGAACAGATGCAGGTCCCAGTGTGCCTGCAGTGTGTAAGTCTGTATAGGCTCAGTAATGCCTCAGGCTGGCTACACATGAATGATACTCAACATAACTGTTTACAGGGTTCATAATTCTGTAATGTTTACCTTCAAAAACAATACTTCAGAGAGGCCTGGATGCATTATATCAATGGTGTAAGACTAGAGGAACTGCCACTAAACAAATATCCTCTTCAGGACCGAGGATCTAGGAAAAGCATTCCCAGGTCAGGTAAATGAGAAAGGCATTATTGACACAAAACATCTTTTTTCTACCCTGTTCTCTTCCCATTATTTTTTTCTACCACAACAGTTCTCCTGTACTCATGTCTCCTATATTCTTCTCCATATTACATCTCTGACAATACCCACTACGCTTCCTCTTGCAATAATCACCTGAAATTTTCATTTGATTGAAAACACATGCCAGTTGCCCCTCCAGTGGATTGAGATGCACTGCTTATCTCATAGACAAGCAGAATGCTTATGCCTATTGGAAGGAGTCCTTCTCTGGCCAGGCTTTGGAGGGCACTCAGCACACACTTCGTGGCTGCCTCACTGATGAACTTTTATTCACATCAGTGGGCCAAGAAGCACTTTGCTCTTCACTACAGGCAGCCAAAAATGGGGCGCAGGGACAAGCTTCATCTAGGGTAAAGAAATTCAACAGTCTACATCTCTGTTACAGACATGACAAAAAGCCATGGGAGAAAACTTAAGCTGAAAATGTGCTTCATTTTCTACCTGTATTAGTTCTGTCTGTGTAAAAGAGTTATGATTTTGAAACACAAATTCAGGCGAGTTAAGAAAGGTGATAAACTTCTGAAAACTCACATAACTATACTATTTACTTATCTTACAAGAACAGTCTTGCCCAATATCATGAAAACATGTAGTTATGAAGCTCTGCTCTAAGCTTCAGCTCCTCATTGAAACAGGAGACATTTTGCTGTCCCTGCAGTTCCTCTGCTGCTGAATTCACTTGCCCTTATTTTCCACATGTGTTAAATGTCGCCAGGGTGTCCACTGGATAGTCTGATAAGCGAGTTACTGTGCCCTGGACTCTAGGGAAGCTAGGAGAAATCCATAATCTCACATTTGATTTGATAGACTGAAACAACATGAACTCATGACCTGAAAAATGACAAATAGGTCATGTATTTAGTTGTGAAACAAACTCCATAGAGTATAGTTTCAACATGACATCTGTTGTGTATAAAAAAGGTTATGTGCTGAGTTTATTCATACCTTTTTTAGAGAAAAGCACACTTGGTCCAACTGATAAACTGTCTGAATTTATGTCACACATGTGCTTTTAATTTTCAACTTACAGATTGCATCAATTTATCTAATTTTCTTCACATCAAATGAGGGAAATTAAATATGTATCATGCTAGCATGAAACATGTTTTCCTCAAAGCATTTTTTTCCAGTCCACAGTGATTAGGGTGGCAGCACCATTATTGTTTGTTGTTCCCACAGCATCTATTTTTATACTGAAATCCAAATTTGTTTTTGCTGTTAACCACTATAAATAAGTTGACTTGGAACTTATTTGCAAGAAATGTTCTTAAAAACAGAGCCAGAGTAATTTGCATTGTCATGAAGGATCTAATTCAACGCATTTTTTAATAGATCACAATGTGGAGGCATTTCCCAATTTTGGGGTTTTTGGTAAGTAAATTTTATGTACCTTAATTGTTTCAGCAGAATGAAGTATCACTAACTGTACTCCAGTGAAAAAGAAGTAATGGTGAATTTTATTACAATTGTCAAGTCTAGATGCAACACTTCAATAGAAAGCGCATTTTGTCTTAGCAAAATGTTAGAAGTGCATTAATGTATATATAGATATGTATACATGAATGTACACAATACATAGAAATTGACTAATCCGTCTGTTTATACTTAATTACTACCGCAGGATCTACCAGTACCACAACCTTACTAAGAGTTTACTTGTGACCTAAACTGTACAGCCTTAGAAGGAAAAAGCAGAACCTGAAGCAGGAAAAAGGGTCAGGAGAAGAGACTCTCCTGTGATGTTAAAAATTCTTTTTATGATAAATATAACTGAAGAGGTATTAAATATTACCTTTTTACTGCATACAAAAATATTGCATTAGGACTTTGGAAAAAAATCTGAAGCTACAATTATCAAGCATGTTCAACTCAAATTACCAATTCAAAATACAACAGTATCAATAGCTTCATATTTCATTAATCAACGATGATCAACAAAGGAATATATAAAAGGTTCATTACATGAACTTTTGTGAAGTCGTGTGTCCACAGTATGATAAAAATCTAGGTGTTATTAGTTCACAAATTTGTCCTTTTTGTTTCCAAGATCATGTATTTTGGCAGCGTATCTTCACAAAATATGGGCTAACACAAGGTTAACACTCAGAAGTAACCTTTTCATTTTTCTATACACACAGAAAAAAACAGTTTTCACATTAACTAATTGCTTTTAGTACAGACTATGAACACAAAATAACCTCTTCTCTCTTCACCAAGATTACTGCACGCACATCTGGCATACCAGCCCATGCTGAGAGGGAGGCAGCGATGATTTCCTCATATCGACAGTCCAGAATCCTGAGAGGGCTAGGGGTGCCACACAGCTACCACAAGCACGGCACCCAACAGTTAGATATGATGGCTATCACCTCTCAGGGCTGCCATAAAGATTTGCACATGTTTACTGATTTCTTTTGCCATTATATGCATATTTAAGTACTGAAATTCCATCACTGCAGACTCTGTGCTCTGGGACTTTCTTTTCATATCTCAGATATAACTGCTGGTCTCGTGAGTGCCTTCTGTCTTTGGGTAAGAGTGCTGAGGATGTGTCTCATCCTCTTGTCTCACAAAGCCCAAAGACATAAATCCAACTTTCAGAGACACATCAATAATGTTTGTCTCAAACTGCGTTTCACAAAATGGTGCTGATCTGTGGCTGTGGTATATGCGAAAGCAGCAGCTCATTTTATCAAGTGGATGTGAGTTGAAACACATGACCACAGGCAAAGAAATGCAAAATAAAGGGCTTTGGAATTGATCTCACTATTTTCATGTTTTACTACTGCATCAATGCAATTCAGTAAGTAACAATCCATCATAAAAAACACAGTAAATATGGTTAATTGACATCTCTTTCACTCTTGTAATATAGCGTGCTTCTGTATCTTAAGGAAGCTCTTAGATAATTAATGACAATTTTTTTTCCTCTCCCAGGCTAACGGATCTAGGGCATTTTACTTTCTGAAGCTCTAAATGATATTGCATGCTGTACCATAACTGATACTATCCATAACTCTCAACACACAAGATACAACTCTTTCTCAGAATGTCACATAAATTTTGGAAAATGTTTTAAAATTACCTCAGTGTAGGAAGTATATTGCAGATATTGTCCTTTTTTAATTACATCAAAGAATGACTAAACTGTCCTTTAAGGATTTCTTTTAATAGTTCAGGCAATATCTTGGGAGGGTGTTTAGTCTGTTCGACCTGGTATTATCTCATCAGTTTTATGCAGGGTGTTTGATAAAACAAAAGATAGTCACACATTAGTAGACAAACTTAATTCACTTAAGGCACTAAGTCCACTTCAGACACTAACAGTGAATTTTGGGCAATAAGAGTTGAAGAGAGGGAGATAACTCACACAGAACACCCACACACTAGGTAAAAAGCATACTGTGATTAGAAAAACACAGGAAAATTTTCCTCACTGCCTACATGAACTAGACAGGAGTATACAGCACAGATTCCACCCTGTACTCTTCTGAAGGTGAGTCTCACATTTTAATAGGTAATGGTTTCAGGACTGGAAGCTCCTCAATCGATCTATGTGGCACTAATTTAAAACATAACTAGCTTAGAATATAGAGAAGAAATATTGATCACAGCAACCTAACAATTATAAAGACATTAAAAAAGATGGAAAGAACTGAAGAAACCAAACTTCAAAAATTTTTACATATTTTACATATTTTTACATATTTTCAAGCACTGCACTCAGGGTTACACCAAGAGAGCTGTGAGCTGTATGAGGTTTTTCTTCTTCCCCATCTCTTTCTCATAGTAGGAGATCAGAATATCCCTAATAAGAGTGACATAAGTAGCAGTCTGGGCTGTTTAGTCATTCTTTCTCTGATTTGGTGATTGTCATACAGCTTATATATAAAAAAAAAAAGATAATTTTTCACCTGTATTTCAAGGTCCATTAGATTTCTGTGTAGTTCTAATATGTTTACTGTAGATATTATGTGTAACTTTGTGTCTTCTCAACTCTAAATAGACCTGTTCTCATTTGAAGCTTTCAAAATAATTAAAAGCACAAAAAGCAATTAAACCTACTGAAATGTAAAATCCATCCTATCATATTTAACCGAGGAAAACAAGAAGATAGTTGTCAATAAATGAAAATCCTTTTCAAAATTATTTGGTCACAGAGTACTCAATTATTTTTTAATAATTTACTGAAAGTCCTCAAAATTTTTGCAGTTCTAATTTTGATGTTACCAAACTTTCTACTGAAGCCAATGGATAACTGAACTTAGTTTACTGCTACTTTAATAGGAACCAAAATAGGCTATTGGGAATGAAGGAAAAATCCAGAACTTAATAAATAAAAGAAAAAAATGTATTACTTTTTATTGTGTCAGTATTTGCATATCTATTAAATCATTAAATGTCTTTATTATTAGCATTTTAAATAAAGAAACCATTGAAAAATAACTTCCTTTTAATTTTAATGTATCAGAAGTTAAAGAAGAAAATTAATAATTAAGAAGTTAGAAAAATATTTTTGTGGCTTTTAAGTTTTGTGCTAAAAGCTGAAAAGCATTTTGCAATTATCAAGTATCCCTCTAAGGTGACTCTTTCTATTATTGGCATATTTAGAAGAATTCAAGCAAAAAAAGTACCAACTGCTGAAAGTCAGTGTGAACGGCAAAAAAGAGTATTTCAAATTCTACAGTTCTGATTACCCACCCACAGTCTTTATCACACGATGACACTCTTTCTCTATGAAGACGATTTACCACTGCCTTCTCAGTAATTGGAATATTCATAAGCAATTACAGACGTGTTCAAAGAATGTTCTTAAACTCCAGCTCTTGAATAAAACTATTATCAAGGGTAAAAAAAAAAAAAACCACGCACATTTTCACAGAAAATAGCACATGTTCATTTTATCAAGGTGTATCAACCCTATTCATGAAATCTATGTAGTTGTACAGCAAATTTGCTACTGCTTCTGTACTTTTAGAGACTTGAAGTCTGGTAATACCTATGATAACTTTGACTCCAAATAAGAAATAAAGTCACTGTAATCCTACTAATGCAGAGCCACAAACTGAATTAACTACAAAAGTAACTTTACAGTTTTACATATAAGTCCTGCAACAAACATCAAGGGAAAAAGAACAAAATCTCTTTAAATTTACCTGAGGAAATGTAAAAATTCACAATACCAGAGCAAGCTGGAAGGGTCATACATTAGAAAGCAGGCAGCTTTTCAACTTCAAAAGTTATCCTTTTAGAAAATCTGTATTTTAGCAGTGACTTCTCTGGAACAGAATAGCAAGATGTTGCTTATTTTACTTCGTTCTAAACGTACATAGCTTCCCAGGGGCTTCACCAGGTTTCAAAGCAGGCCCCTGGAGAGACAGAATTGAAAGTGAATATGAAAATAAAGAAAAAAAATATAATAAACCAGCTGCTGCAGCCATAGTATCTCATCTCAGTGCAAACCAGGCTGCTCTGTCCAGCATAGCAAATCCAAACACTGTTCTGCACTATACAGAGACAGGATTCCATTTTGCTGCTCTGAGTGCTTTACCTCATGCAAAGAAGGAAATACCAGGGCAGCTTTATGCCAATTCCATGCTCCAGTCCTGAAGCTATTAAGTGAACACCCAATTTCAAAGTGTTTTGACAGCCTGGGTGAAAGTAGGGGCACAGGCCAGTGCTTCTGCAGCCACCTGCCAGCAAGGTTTTTCCCAGCCATCCCACTGCTTCGCAGTGAAGGGAAGCAGGAGCTGTCAATGAACGGGTGCTTTCTGTACCCAGAGACTGCAGCATTATCAAATAAATATGCTTTAAAATTCCACCCACACACAAAAAAAACCCCCTGGCTCTAAAGCAAACCTGGACGGCTTTGTCAGTGATCCTCAGGCTGAAAGGATTTGGTTTAAAACCCAGTTGCGCACACACAGCCTGGAAGCATCACAAGGCACCTCCATCCCTGCTGGACAGCTTGGCAGTGCAGTGGGCTCAATTCCAGCCGTGCAAACCCCTCGCCCTCACAGCATTCCCCAAAACATGGTGGTGACACCCAGTGAAGTGCGGGTGTTGAGATCTCCAGGGGGCAGAGCCAGGGGGCAATGGGCAGCACTGCTGCCAGCGAGCCTGAAAGGAGCCACCCATGGGCATGCAGGATTCAGAAAAGGCTGATGCCGAGACTGACAAGCAGGGCAAGTTCACCGAGGAGCAATCTGAAAAATGAATTCCAGCTTCAAAGAATAAGAGTCCAAACCCCTCCCGGCAATCTCTAAAGCCTCCTTACTTTAAGCAAACAAGAAATCTGTTGCTTTCAAGCAAGTTAAACTGAGCTAAACTTTTGTATTACTAAAAAAGTGAACTTTTTGTGTCCATGGATGCATACTGACAAACTTACTATGAAATAAATACCACTAACTTTGCAGAAGATGACAGGAAACTAATTGCAAGCTATACATACACACAAATTCTTAAATTTCCATGGATTCTTCTAAAAATGTCAAGGGAGCCTTTTCTCTAATGAGTCAAAATGATACTTTCTTTGAAAGTAACTTTAATGACATTTAAAGTATTAGAACCCAACAAAAATGACTACTAGTAAGATGTCTCTCCATATGTGTTGATTCACTGGCAGTCTTAAGAAAAATCAGATTTCCTATGTGGATTTATTTCAGATGTTTTCAATAATCTGGCCTACAGAAAATATTTCAGATGGGAAATAGAACTTTCCGGTACCTTCCTAATGCAGCAATGGAATTAGGGTTTTCAGTATCAAAATGTAATAATGGGCATATTTCCCATTAGAATTGGCTCTTAATAACCAAGTGGATAACCAGATACATGGAAAGCCATGAAATTAAATTTCAACTTAAGTTCAATATATTTTCAATATGAATATTCTGTATTTCACTTTGGATCATATTTTAAAAATCCACAGGAAGCAAAAAATTTACAACTATCTTTAGCTGTTTTGAAAAAATCAGTGTGATTTATTTCTGAAAGTGAATATCTGGGGTTTTTTGAACTATGCAACTTCTGCTCTGTTCCCCCTGCAAGCACTGTGTATCCATCATTCTGTGTATTCTGGAGCATGGTGTATTGGGGTAATGCATCTGCTGTACAAGCACCCCTAAGTTGCCAGCTATGTTGTGCAGACAGACCTTGAGAGTTAGATGTTTATTGAATTCTCTTTAGAGGATGGGAGTATGGTTCATAACAGTGCAGGATAATCTCTGTGGACCCATCTTCTGCAATAAAGTGAGATAGGCTCTGGCTATAAGTTGTAACAAAAGTGACTAATACAGACCCTTCCTTAAATTTCATCCTGGTGGTGAAGCCATCCATAGGGGAAAAATACTTGATGCATTATGAGAAATTATATTTTACTAAATTTCATTGCATTTCACTTGTGTTTGCAATCCTAAATTTTTCCTTTAGAGCTGGCTGAAAATGAATAAACATAACCGGTATAAATTCTTTCCATTTGAACACAAAAATGTGAAGTCCACCTTCCAACTTTTGGCTTGCAAAGTTACTGTTTTAGAGAACTTCTGATCAAATGTAATCAAATACAGGGATGCTCCAGATTTAGCTGCCATTCGTTGCTCTAAGAAGCAGTGGAGCAATAAATGTAATACAAAGGAAAATGCCAAACTCTTCAGCCCAAGAGAAGATCTGCGTTGAACCAAAATTTTTTAAGAGGCTACTAAAGAATCCAGGTGATAATTTTCACCACATTTCAATATTTCATTTCCACAGTTTAAATTCCTAAAAGCCACCTTTGAACTCAACGGAAACAGTCTATAGTCTTTGGCAGGACTCACAACGTGCACATTGTTAACCTCCAATTCCTCCGTCATCAGCAGAGTCTATTTGCTGAAGAACTGGTCCAATATGTTGTTAAGCAATATTTAAGTACAACATATGTACAGAAAAGTAGGTAAGAGAATATCCAGGGCAAAGCACAGATACAAAAAAAGAAAACATGTAATAATTATAACTGCATAAGATAATGACTACCTTTACAGCATTGTTCTTCCTTTCCATTTGTTCAATGCATTTGTTCTTTATTGACTCAAATTTAAGGAATATGTAAAGTGACTCTTAGCCCTAGGGAATTCAGCTCTGGGGAAATGACACACACATTCAACCCTGAGAAAAGATATTGAAGAATGAGTCTCAAGAGATTGAAAATTCAAATGCAGCTTAATTGAAAACGTTGAAAACCAGAGGGAAAACATACTTTTTTTCCAATTATTTCAGCTTCTGCTATAAACAAAGATGAATGTTTCTCGAGTTTTAGCCATTAATAATGTTGCTGTAAAGCTCAAGTATGCAAAACAAAATTAAATAAACAGGACTGATTCATCATTACACTCCAGTTGTTTCGCAGTGCTCTGGTGAAGCAGTAAATCCAAAAAGCCCGTGTTGTTAAACTAGCTTTATGGCTGTTCTGTATCACCAGAGTGGCACAGAACAACTTATCACAGACATGTAACACAACCCAGTTTGCAAAACCTCTTCCTATACTTCACATTTCTGTCCTCTCTTGCTTTCCCTAGCGGTTTTGTATGGCTAAGATAATCAGTTGCTCTCCTGCTTCTTTGATCCATTCTGTACTTAAAGCCATTACAATTACTTTCATGTTGTTACTCACCCCTGAAGCTGCTCCTCAACTCAAAGCTGGTGTGCACTGAGATGATCAGTAACTCTGACTCCTGTCCTACAACTGCACCTGGCTGCAGTCCAGCACAGAGCCAAGGCAGGACTGGGATCAGTGAATCTAAGCTCTACAAACAGAACAACAATTCTAAGGATGTCTTACTAAGAGCTGTAACTAAAAAGGGTGGGTGGAGGGGTGGGAAACCCAAAACACAAAAACTCTGGAAAACAAATGGGCCTATGATGCATACCTGCAATTTGTAACATACTGCTCAGCAAAGCACTTACACTGCCATTGCACACTTCACTTTCAAATGAAAACTCTTATGAACACTTCATGACAATTCCTGGGTGGTGAGAAAGGGGCACACACTCTGGCACTATGCACCCAGGAATGAGAAAAGCAGAACATCCAGCAAAGGTGTCAGGGACATAGCAAAGGTGCTAAATGCACTTCAGCCCTGGTTCATGGGTGAGTAACTAATCACAGCTCCTCAGTTTGCAGGGATGTGGTTTCCTGTGCTATACTTATGTCTGGCTGTCAGCCTCTTTCTGAAGTGGGAAGTGAAAGTTAACCTCCCTACCCATTTATTTTCTTTGGAACAGGGAAATAACTTACCACCTGCTCTCCAGGTCAGGAGGTAACCAGCTCACACACTTTTACACTTGCAGCCTCTCCATGGCTTTCTGCTCCAGCACTGCTAGTCATGGCCATAACAGCAGTGGAAACCCAAAGCCCACACATCCTTACACTAGAATGAAGTTTTTCAAGTTCAGAACTCATTTAATCCATGTTACCAGCTGAATTAAAAATGGTATTTTCCTGGTATGCAGGGAAAAGAAGAAAGTACTTTGTATATCCTTTATCCCCTTTATTTCCAAAGGACTAGCAGGAAAGTTCCATTCTTAGGTAAGTCCAGGAGAGATTAAAAGCCATGGAAAAAATACACTGCTAAACAAAGTCCACCTCCCACTGCAGCAGGAATAATACACAAGATTTAGATGAAAATATGATGGTCTAGAACTCCACATAAAGAGTTCAAATTCACTGGCATAAGGACAAGGAAGATATCCACAATACTCTTTCCTTGATTTTTGAAAACACCTTGGATATATCTACCAACAAGCACTTAAGAAAGGACGACCACAGATATTTACAGGCTAAAATTAGATTAAAACTCTCCAATGTTTTATACCTCCAGTATAAACTGTAAGCTAGAAAATGAAAAATGAAAACAGGTACAAAAACATAGGTAAGGAGGCTCATACTGACAATTTTTGAACAGCCCAAGGTTGCATTACATATGCTTGGTACTCCTGCATATTTGTCTGAGAGCTCCTAGACTCAGTTTTCAGCCACTCAGGCAGGATTTTTATTACATTAAATTATAGATTAGTATTGGTATACCTAAGGTATGCTCTAAGGCACCCGTTTTCTGTTCAGTCCCTGGCAGAATTTTCAGCTTAAGTGGTAAAGGAAAGTACAGTATTCAAAAACCTGAAAAGCATTTATATGGTTTTCAAGAAACTTATGCACACACATTGAATCATACCCTTCTGTCATCTTTTCATTGGCTGTGATCACACTCCTCTGAAATGAGAGCAAATCACAACTGTGCATACATGATTAACTTTAATTAGCAAGTACCTACAAATCAATTATTACATTGTCAACTAATTAGCTGGAATAGTAAGCTGTGAGCAGCTGAGACACATTTCAGAGAGGGATGAGACAACAGCGCTAAGCAAGTATGAACTCAAAGACAAATTAAGCACCACTGAAGAGGAACTGAGATGGGGTCAAGAAAGCTCTGACCTGTCTTCCAGTTCAAGTCATGAGGATATTCAATAGTTTCTGTACAATTACAGGTCCCCAGGCTTCAATCCGAGCACGAGTAGCAATAGAGATGAAGTACCTAAGTGTTGTGTCACTGCAATTTGCTTCTCCACACCACACAAGCTCAGGAGTTTGGGCAATTTTATTTCCTATGTATTTTAAAAATGATGTATCGTCTGAAAGATTGTTTTATCCATATTCTAACAGGCTACAGAGACAGGAACATTTATTGCCATCCTGGCCTTTCTTTTTTTTTCCCTATTTCATTTCCCCTCTTAATCTTGCTCAGATATAGAAATATCGAGAGGATTTGGTGGGCAGAGCAGGCTATTGACACAATTGCACTTTCTTCAGTGGAAAAGGACGGCATCCTTGCAAGAATTCCTAGGGCCATAATTTTGGCTGGCAATATAATTCATAGGCAATATGATAAAGAGGCTCTGAGCTGTTTTTCTCCATGATCGTGCTTTTTTATTATTAAAGAATACACATCATAAATCATTCCAGTGAGGGAAGAAAAAATTGATTAGAATTTGCATTTCTTGACCACTTATTATGTGAGCACAAGCATCATATGCTACCCAAGTTGAAGAGTAGGGGCTGGTTTGAAACAGAGTAGTTGGATTCAAGTATCATTCAGGTGATTTGGTCCTGACAGCAAGTATGTTGTTCAATCTATGGAGGGGAAAAAAACCCAGAAGATCACCCCTTGGTGGATAAGACAGTAAAGAATTGCACTTACATTTTGGTTTTGAAATAGTATACATCAATAATGCAATTTCACCTGCAAATATCTAACAAAGAAAAAAACCCAAAAACCAAACGTATTTCCTTGCTTTTTGCCTTCCTCAAATGAAATGCCTTACAGAAGGATCTTTATTCATCTTTTTTTTTCCCCAATGCTGCTATTTAAAACATTAAGTATTTCTTTAAAACAAATGGAAAAGCACCACTCATGTAAGTGGGAGTTCTAGAAATTCTATGTGCAGTGCTCTTTATATGAAAATCACTTATTATTTTAATATGCAGCGCATAGAAAAATTCCCCTACATATTAGTGTGTTTGACTCGATATGATTTTGCCTTTCTCTCTCTCAGTTTTTCTCAGTGAACAAAATTGTATCAGAGCAAATGACACAATGCAATATACTTTATAATGCTCCTAATGTAAAAGCCTGTCTTAGTCTGCTTTCAGCAGAGATTTTTGTCTTTTTTTTAACAAAAGTTAAGTGAAAGAAAAATTTGAAGTCTGAAAATCTTTATAGAAAGAGTTCAATATGGCATATCTTCATAACATGGAAAAGTGAAAATATGTTTTAAAAAAGTGAGTATCTAAGAATGCTTTGCCTAAAATACAAGTTCTAAAAAAGACCCAAAGCCTGTCAGCTGTTGCTGTGAAGACCCTTGGGTGGTAAAGACAGCCACTACAATGGTCGGGGTAGTGAGATGGCAAATTCAGCACTACTTAAGACTTTCTTCTTGATGAACTGTATGGCAAACCTGGCTTTCAGGTAGAAGAAAATGTTTTATTCTCCACCTTACTCTTTCAGAAGGCTACTCAGAAAAAAAACAAGAGCTAAATGCTATAACCACCTCAGACTGGGATACAAGGATTAATGTGAATACTCCCAAAATATTCACAATATAATCTCCATTTTCCATACTACAGAGCTGATGAAAACTAGGATCTATAAAACAGTGTTCTCAGTCTTGTTGTAGAAACCAGTGCCCTTTTTCCTGAGAGAGGGCATTACAGTAACAGTAATCATTTATGCAAACTATATGCTAAGTTTTGAAACTCATTCTTGACATAAATCTCTGGCAAGGCATATGAAAAGATCTCTAATGTAAAAGCCAGTTGATTAACTGACTACCTTAGTCTTTAATGGAAAAGGATTGCCACATGAGTTTCCTGGATGATGGAATGTCTATTTAAGAGCATATGCTTATGTTTGAGCAGTTTTCTAGAAGCTGATTTTGCTTATGAAATGATGCTTTCTACAGAGGACATTATTTTTTTTTTCCCCACAGGATGAGAATGACTCATAATCACATTGTTGCCTTGATCAGAATCAGTAATTTTCTTGCTGTATCGCACACCAAACTGATGGGTCAGCCAGCCACAATGTCTGTCATGCTAGACAAAAAAATACCCTCCTGTTGTATTGATAATATAAACTGTTTATTAAAAGAACTCACGACCAACAAAAAAATAAAGCACGTGGAGAAAAGATTTTTTGCTAAAACAAGCAGCTGAAATCCTTTTCATGCTTATCAGCTTGAATTGAGGATTATCTACTCCTCATGCAACACTAAATATAATAAAGGAAAACATACTGCCTGTTTCAGCACTCACACTAAGAGAAAATGCTGCTCTTTGAGCTGAAATAAAAGCACCAAGAACATACTAAACAATGCTGCTGCTGCAGAGTACTTTGTACAGACAAACCCCCTTGACACAGAATTAATAGTTTTGCCCCATTAAATTATTACATTTCCAGTAGTATTAGAGACTTCAAGGAGAACCTGTCACAAATTTCCTTCTGGCTTGAAGAACAGTGCAATCACAACAGCATGTTATGTACACAAAACTATTGTGATGCCATGACAGGTTCACACAGCTGCTCCTTCAAAGCCTTCATAAACCCAAATGAAAACAGAGCTTATCCCCTAATGCCGCATAACAGTTATTACATTTTTAATACACAGAAAGCAAGTGTTTCCCTCTCTTACCTTTAACAGACATGTGCTGAAAGGATGCTCCAAGGTATTTTTCAGTATGCTGATGATAGAGGGATCCCTGACTTACATAGGTCAGCTGTCATGGCACAGTACCAAAAACGTCAGATTTTGAAGTCAGAATTACCCAGTGGGGCTTGATAAAAATCAGCTTACTTCAGATCTAATCTAGACACTGTGCACTGATAGGTATGTGTTAGAGGAATGGCAAATATGAGAGGACCAAAAGGACAACTGAGGAAGAAACCATGAACTTAAGACTGCTATAACTGTTAACTTTACTAGTATAGGAAATGCAATGTTACTGTTTCTGAATCATGCAATTGGGTACTGTGAAATTTATCAGATCCTGAGTTCTCCTTTTAACAATTCTGTATAATGATTATGCAAATATAATTAAAATTATTGTGAAAGGATTGGCATAACTTCCAAAACTTTCTCTCAGGAGAGGAATCACCCAAATGGACTTTAGGTTCTTAATATGAAAAGAAAATTGTATTTAGGATGTCTGCTATTTTACTGCCTCTTAAATTTACTAAAATAACACCATCCATGAAAGAATCCTAAGAAACACTTCCATAATTTAGCCTGTGTATCAGTGAAAAACACAGCATCTCTAATGAACAAACACTGAGATTTTTCAGAAGAGTGGGATAATGACACCCCACAGTTAATTCCATCCATGCTCACTCTACAGGAAAGTCCCAAAACTCTGCATTAAGGGCAGATGGATCCAGGAAAACATCAAGAAGGTTTTGCATGTATAGAAGTATGTATATTATCAACCAAATCAGCCAGCGCTGTTCTCTGCACCTTTCTCCAAAGCCACGAGGCTTCTGCTCCTGGATGTAGCCATGCCTGCTTTAGACAGCTTCCCCTTTTTGAGCATCAGCATTATGCATCTGCTATTTTATTTGGAAAATGTTTACATTTTAGGACCCATTAATACTGCACTAGTAAAAGAAGATAGCTAATATTCCTTTTCTATTCTGTTGCTGCAATCACCAACAGTGAGACAATTACTACATTTCGTATTATATTAACTGCATTATCTGTAAGTTAGGAAAAAGTAGCCACAGGAAAAAAAGTTTTCTAAAAAAGAAGTTATGATGAGCAGTATTTCACAAAATTGAAATAAAGTTATTGGTTATACAACCAAAGGATTTTACAACACTTACGGAAGAATTACATGAAAAAAGAATTGCCATTACCTCATGAGGATTAAGTTTAGCAAAAAAAAAAAAAAAATTGTCACGTTTGCATAAATTGAGAGGAGGTAAATTCCTCCAAGTGCCAAGGTGCAGCAGTAAAATAAAGATCAACCTGGCATTGATATAGAGGCACAAGTGATTCTATGACTGTTGCTTATTACCACTTGTAGGACTGTTAAGATAAGTAGTTAGGGACATTTACCTCTATTTAAGAAGTAATCCTTCCTCTAAGTATGAAGAATAAATTCAGAACACTGTAAATAGCTTGGTAAAGTGTTTCATTAAGTAGGCTCTTTCTGGAACTGCTGGAAGGTCATGACAGACTGAACTTCTTTTGTCAACCTGAATAAAACTACAAATCTAACCAGCACAAATAACTATCAATTCTCAGTCACATGCAAACGTGGGTACTATTGTACACAACAGTGAGTTTGTGGTAAAAACATGATCTGCATCACTTCCTTGGCAGAGACACAAAATTAAGGACTATCGTCCCATGGTCACAGCTAAGACATATGGCCAATATTCAGTCTCTGCTGTGGAATCTTTACTATTTTACATTAGTAACCTTACAGCATGCAGTAATTCTGCAGATATTTATCAACCAATACAAAAATGGTGAAGAAAACCTGTTTTGGCACTAAGTTCTCTTTTAAATAAAAAATGAAGACGGTTTAAATTTTCACACAGATTTTGTACATACAGGTCAGACTCCGAATCAAACCCAAGAGACAGAAGAATTACACACATTCCCAGAAACATATAAATACTCTGAACCTAGTGACACAGTCATGTGCAATGCAGGTACACCGCTTTTAGTCTATATTCACATGTAAACCGATGTTTGCCTCTAGAATCTGTGCAATGATAAAAGTAATGGTTCTCAATGAAAGACCGAATCTGTGCTCAGTCCAGAGGTTCATTCATTCATTCAACCCCAGCACTCCAGATTTATCAGAACAAAGGATGCTTCATTCTTCCTGGAGCATGAAAAGAAATGGTAGTATATCAGTTTATTGCTGTGATGTGTGATACGTCCTGTGCAAGGGAAATTACCTCTATCTTTAGAAAAGATAGGAGACAAATGATGTCACATTTTTTTGAATCATGGAAATAGGTAAGCAGAAGTGGAATTGTCTTTGGTGGCATACTGGTTGGTCTGTCAACTTTCTGAGACTTCAGCATATAAATCTCTAGTGTGGCTGCACAGCAGTTACAATTCATTTAAATAAAGGATAAAATGGGCTTGCTGTTCCTTGAGTCACTAACCATGTATTCTAGATCTGTCACTGTATCTGTACTGACACCTGTGAACCAGAGGAGTGAACTGGAAACTAATCACTGCTCGTAGGATTGTACTATCCTTCCTAAAATGTAAAATGATTCCCAGCCTATTTCTGAATGTTGGCATTAAAGATAATTTAAGCCTTAAAGAGCTGATCATTCAGTTGTAACTCAGGTTAAAAAGGGCTCTTCACAAAGAAGAGCCGATTTCACAGGAACTATAAAACCAGTGCTCTCTTGAAGATAAAATGGGGTTTCTGGCCATGTAATGTTACATGTTCCTAGAGTTGAAAGAGTAGCACAGAGCAGCCATGGGGAAAGCACTCCAAATTCCCAGCTTGGCACCTCAGCCATCAGTTTGTCATGGACGGTTTTAGGGCAGTTTAAGCAGGAGTCCTTGCTCATTATGCACATTTTATGGCCTTCAGTTCATAAAATACACTGCCAGTCATGAAAACACTGTGAGCAACCAGAAATAAATAAAAGAAATCACACTTTAAGAATACATTAAAAATGTAAATTCTGACACAATCTCTAGGAAAAGGGAAGCTTCTGATTTTCTAATCCAATTTAGGGAACACAAGAAGGTAGAAGAGTAAATACCACAGGCACAGCTGTATTCAGGTTCACTCCTTCTGCAGCAAGGATCAAGAAGAGTCTTCAAGAAGCATACATGTGGGAGAGGAGAGGAGCTGCACTTTCAGGATGGGATAGAGCAGGTATAGCCCTAAATATGAAGCAGTTTAATTGAAGCACAGGTTGCTGCAGCCCCTCAGACCTGAAGTGATTAGTTTTGAGCTTGGTCAGCCCCTTGCAGCCTCCTGTGGTCTCACACATGGCGAGGCCAATGCAAGAGCAGGGACCACGGGCAGGGCCAACCTGGAGCAGGGGCAGAAGTCCTGCTAAGACAGGTCTTTCTGGGAGAGTTGCCAGGGCAAAGCAGCTCTGAGATGGAGGTGCCCTCGACACATTCACAAGCTACCTATGGCAATGAAGAAGGAGCCTTTGATTTTCTACAGACAACACAATTTTTGGTGAAACTTAGAGAGTGGTCTAAATCTAACCTGAGAGGTGGGAAGCACATTACTCCTCAGGAGGAAGGCAACTACTCCTATAAATAAACGTGCAGACAAATTTCTTGTAATTGGGAGCAAAACGGGGTTGCTCAGAAGAAAAGGATGATTTCCAACCAAGCCATGAGTGTCAACAACTGATAAGGTCAAGTCCCAGCATGTAAAGAAATCTCCCTCAGGTGTGCTGCAGCGCTTCTGCCATAGGTAGGTGGATGCAGAAGCCACTCATTCCTCCAACGCTCCCTGAGGATCTGACAGGCAAAAATATCATCAAAGTCTGCAGAAACAAGAGACTTTTTGGGGTGAAGTCAAATAAGTGAAATATTGGCCACTTCCTAAACAAAACTTCCATCCTATTTCCTGAGATTTCAAGTGAAGTGCAGACATAACTTATTGAAAGAATTCAGCCTCAATTATTGTGAAGCCTTAGTCATAGGGATTTTAGTCTACATCTTTCAGCCTTGTCACTCTTTTCTCATTTTTTATGTTGCTGTCATTCCCACTCCTCTCTCTTCCCTGTATCAACAATGGTGTAGAGGGATAATCGGGTAATTTGAAAAGACCTTCATTTTTACTGAGAGCTGACAAAGCATAAAACCCCTTCAAATGAATAAAAGAAAGTAGGAAACACACTGATATTTGAAAATTAAAAGCTTGTTAAAATAAAAAAAAAAAAAAAGAAGTGCTCAAGGAAAAATAAAAACTTTAAATGATTCTTCTGGAGACCTGAGAAGATAAAATCCTTTAAACCCATTAATATTTTGGCATCCGTTTGCAGTTATTAAAACCACGCTTGACTGAAGGTTTTTTTCGTAACACTGAGTTATAGAGACACTACAAGGAATTCAATAACTTTGCTAGATTATGTGCTATTTATTTCAAAATGATGCCCTAAAAGGCAATGGAAAAGCCAAAACCACAAATCCACTCAAAAACACACACAAAACTGCTCCCTAAAAAAAACACACTCCCAACATGGAAACAGCGAGTAGCACACAGCCCTTTCTTTGTCTTTCTCTAACACCTTTCTCTGGGGTCACCAAACCAGGTGCAAAATAAAACAGAGACTATAAAAACTGCAGATCTTTGCATTTACACAAAAACATTCAAGTTTTTGAGGAGGTAGGGGAGCCAGTCACTCTCTGAAGGCCACAGTGTTTCAGCTCTGCAGGCACTGCTGAGCTGTGTCGTCTTAGGCAAAGGAGGGCTCTGCTGGCAGCACTGCTGGGGAAAGCCCAACCACAGTGGTTCGTCCCTGTGTTGGGACACTCTCTGGCAGCAGGAAGCAGGTGTTCTCTCCAAGAAAAAGATTTGCTTCCAACCTGTATTGAAAAGATACTTCTCTTCCAACTACAGTGTGTGGCAAATGCTGCTGACTGACTACATGAGAAAATTCATGACTGCAAGATGATGTTTCCCTTTATTTTGCATGAAAGATAAGGTACAGACCCCATCTCTCTCCTCAGCATTTCCTGAGGTGGTTCTTTTAGGGAGATTCTCACACACTGTGATGGCTCTTTAGGTGCCATTTCCTATATATTGTAGATGGTGCTAGGATTGCAGTTTAAACTCTCAGAATAAAGTATAGCAGCTCAAAAATGCAGTTTTGCAATACCCAGTGTTCTGCTGTGAAGAGCTGGTAAAGTCTCGCCATGTCTAGGGCTTATGGTCTTGCCAAAAGATTATGAATAGAGCCTGAATTAGAAGTCAATAGTAACTATTCCATATAATTTCAACTCTGAGACAGGAAATATTTTATATACAGATACTGGATACATTGCATTTGGTGAAATAATAAAATAATGCAATATTACTTCATTCTTATGGTCTTTTAAAACCATTCAATGATTACAGAATAGTTGGTCTGACAATAATTTGGTCCTGATAATTACATAGTTTCCACCTAGTGACTGATCAAACGAAAGAATTAACTATGAATAATCCATAAATAAATTACCTTCAAAAACATGTACCTGAAAATATAGACATGGACCCAAATAAGCTCAGCTGTAATTGAAAGGACAACAGTAGATAAAGTTTAGCATTTTCCAAATCCTCCATATGTTTTTTTGAAGAGTAATTATAGCATCTGGAACACATTAAATATAATTTGATAAAGCCTGAGATTAGAGAATTTTAAAACTTTCTTATTATAGACAATATATAATTTTACAAGTTAAGTTTTGGCTTTCTCTTTGTCCATATAAAGCAATACATATTCAGGTTCAGTGAAATAAGCTTTCATTATAAACATAAGTATTATTTGAAAAATCTACCATAGATTAGTATCTTACATGTATTCACTAATTTAATTGTGTCCTGAACTTTCTACGCAGAGGGAAAGACAAATCTGCCACAGTGAATAAGATGGATGAATATAAAGAATAAGAAATTTATGATTGTTGATTATAATATTAGTTCCTTTCCCTCTGTGTTTTCTTTTATGCCCCTCTCTCCCACACCCTCCCAAAAAAGATAGGTGGTAATAATATAAAATTAATGACCATAATAAAAGTGCAAGGGTAGTAAGAAGTCATACCAAATGTAAGCCCTGGACTGATTTAGAAAAAGGTGATTATTATAAGAACCAAGGAAAACCTACAAGAACATGCAAAATCTGCAAAAAAATCTGCAAAAATCTAATTTTACTTTGTATTTGGAAACACTTTCTGATGGTGAGTTCTGCAGGCACATCACACAGTTCTGTAAAGTCTACTTTTTATATTTCTAAGTTTTTAATCCAGAGCAGATTATTCTGAAAGGTATCTAAGAGACAGAAACAGGCCAGATTCTTGCACAAGTGTGGATACAGCAAAATCATGGTGTACCAGCCCCATCCTGCAAGAGTACGGTTTGAATGCCCCCTGCCCTGCTACTGACACCTGAGACCTCTCAGTGGTGTTTCTCACTGCAGAGGTGTTTGCTTCCTCCTGATTCCTGCTGCTTTCTAGTTAAAAATAAAATAATGCAGTAACTTAGATGTGTTTATATACCAGTCCTAACAAACAAAATCAAACACCCCGCCAAAAAAATAAACAACGGACTCCAAACCAAACCAAAAACACCTGCCCCAAAGGCAATATTTAGGCTAAGCTTATCCTCCATCAAAGTTCAGCAAAACAACGGTTTAGTTTTGCTTTCTGACGTTTAAAAATGTTGAAATGTTATATGAATACATTTGAGTTATTGAATTATAATCTGCAATTTGAGATGGGAGAGCAGGAAAGATCAGTAGAGAGAATGTTGTTTTACATATCAATTTTCTTTGGAGACCAGTTTTCCCTTATTTGCACCCAGGGAAAAATACACAAATGTTTTATTCCCATTTAATGAGAGTAAAAGGGGTAAGTATGTTCCTCTGAAACTGAACTTGCAAAGCGAGAGGTTATTTGGTATCAACAGCTGCTTTATCAACAGAGGCAGAAGATAGGCTGTCTTGGTGACACATATGAAAAATGTGCATCTAGAGTTAAGTGTCTTTGAGAATGCTTAAAAAATACCCAGAAACCTCAGAGAATAAACACAAAAGACCAAATAAATCTTATACTGATGCTCTTCTAATTTGAAAAGGACCATGTAGGAATTCCTCCTTATGCCAAAGCTGAGTGCAGCGCATATTTTGTTACTACATTCTGCTTGTATCATATCATAGGATTATGAAGGGAGCTCACAGAGAATTTGCCCATGCAACTGTTGTAAAGCACCGCTTAGCACAAAGGCAGAGGTTCTTCCAAAGGGCACTAGGCACAGGTAGCAATGATGTAAGGTTGCAACTTGTGCTCACCAGCCAGGTAAAAACTGCAGTCCTCATCTGCCAGACAGAAAAGCAACCAGCAGGCATATATAGACCAAAAAAGCAAAGAAACAAATGTCTCTGGAAGTGCTTAAGATCACAGAGCAACTTTCCGCTGCAACACAATTCTGAATTGTGTCAGTGGGTGCAGTGTTTCTGTCATTCCTGCTTAGCTGATTAGCTGGAAAAGTCTAGCCTGCGAAGCTTGAAAACTCCAGAAGAGCCACCTTCTATTCAGCCTGTGTTTCCTGCTGGAACAACTCAGACAGGCTTTCTGTACAGAGATGACCGTGTGGCTCACCTTCTGTAGTTTGAGGTTGAAGACCCTAATGAAAAATATATTCTGCCTGTGCTCAGAATGTAGCTGTATTATATGAAAGATAAACATCAGGTTTTGCTATACGCGCCCTTGTCTTGGATTTCAGAGCCAAAGAAAGCCTAAGAGAAGCCTGCAAATACTTCCATGGATTCAGGCACTACAGAACAATTGGCATAATTTAAAATCCAATATGGCCAATGTCAGTATGGTTTGCAGAGCACACTGCTTTAAATTAAAAGGAATCCAGTGTATTACCACACTAAAGACTCTTAGGGGATGTTTATTCCTCTTGCATCAACCTTTAAGCATATCTATAAAGTTTGAGATTAAGGAAGATATGCCAAAGTATTTTATTATCATTTTCAGTTCTAATGTCTAAGCTGAACAACAGCTGTCTGGTCCCATTTGGCCAAAAATCCATTGCCGAGATGGTGAACGCACATGCCCCATAAAAATCAATGCAAAGACCATTGCTGATGGTCCATTTCACAGTCCCTGTTCAACTAAAACTCTAAAAGCTTTAACAGTTACATAAGCATACAGACTTTATTATGATGATACTGAAGGTTAATGATGTCTGTGGCAATGTAAAGCACACTGACTGCACAGCCTGTGTGACAAGTTTGGTAGATACGGGTGAAGGCTGCTAACTTGAACTGAACTCCCTAATTATCCCAGATTCAGCAATTCTAAGCGAGCTGTGAGCTGTTTATATGAGGAACATTATCTCGAGTGATTACTCTGTAGCCATCAGTTTGTCGCAGCTGGTAGATAAAACTCTATGGCCTCTTTTGAAAACAGACCAATATATATTTCATAGGACTTTTCATGATGCCATCATGTTCCTTTCACCTTGCTAACTGAAAGCTAAGAAGGAAAAACTAGTAACTAAAAACCCCTAAATTTACCTTTGAGATGAAATATATATAAGACAAATTTTCTCTGAAGTGCTAGTGTTGCATAGCAGTTTCATTTTATGTGATCTTAATTTGCAGAATTTTTTTAAAAATACCTTTTGCAGTCAATGTGTTGACTTATAATGTAGTTAATGTGATGGATTTAGCAGTACTAAGTGAAGGGTTGGACTTGATGATCATAAAGGCCTTTTCCAACCTCTAAAATTTTATGATCCTATATGATTTTTTATAAGTGCTCTAGTTCTCCTTACCTTAAATATTAACCATGTCAACCAAGAAGTTTGGCAAAATGGAACCAAATAATCGCTAAACAAAGATGTCATGTAAGGATTTTCTTACCTACACAGGAACAAAACTGTCTATAATCATCAAAATATAATAGTTAATATTTACTGAGAGGATGGCACCTCTGGGGTGGCCTCTTGTTCCCAGTGCTGCCACCAAGGCTCTCATTATTGCTGTCCTGGATAAGCTTTCATTCCCACAAGTTGCTTCATACAAAGAGCACCATACAAAGAGGGAATTATTGATTGCATGAACTCTACTAGGAAACAAGACTAAAACCAACACTAAACTGTCCTTGGTCCAAAGCAGCCCCTAGAAATGTAAGCTGGTTTTACGTACTTTGTAGTTCTGCAGTACCAGTAGATGCTGCCCCTTACTATTCTCCTTCCAGACCTTGCAATGCTGCAAAAGTTTATATCTCTCTTAAGATGTGTTTGCAAGTGGCAGAATTACTGTCTTTTCTGTGAACCCATGAAAGATGTGTCAAAAAATTATTCAGAGGCAGACAGAACTGCAGTAAAATGATAACAGCAGCCTTTTACCAGTTTTGCCAACTTCTTTACAGACAGAAATTCAGAGTTTACTCTTATGAAATTTTGTAGATTATTCTAATTTTTACATATTTTATTGTGGATTTTAAGGAAAAAGAAAACCACAAAATCTATACTTTTTTTCCTAAATAATTAATAATAATTTAACAGCAATACAACTTTGCAACAGGTAACTGAAAAGCAATCCTCATGACAGAACAATTTGTCAGGAACACAAAATATGCTGTGCTGTTTTACATGACTAGGCAACAAGTTGGATATTTTTTACTCTGTCAAAAGGTCAGTGACAGCAAAGAGGACCCAAACCAATCAGGCCGAGAAGAAATGGTAATGTGCTTTGCTAAGAGGAGGCAAAAACTGGATGCAGGAACAAGTTTAAGGAGCAAATGAATTCTCCCTGGGGATTATGGAGTCTGGAGTAAAAATTGTATCAAACCTAAAATCTGTGATCAAGTTTTCTTAATCTCTGCAAAATCTGGATGAGGTTACGCTGTTTAGAGTATGAAATCATAGATGCTTTCAGCCCCTGCTTATGCTACACAGGGGGAAATCAAGACAGTTCCCCACTTTCTTCTGTAGTCCAAAGGCAGTCTGTATTTGGATCAGTCCTTGGCTTAGCTACTTTAATTCTGTGCTGGCATAACGTATTATTTAGGAAAAAAATGTCACAGTCATGGATCAGAAGGCCTACAAACATCATTTAACTGCTATCTAAACCAGATGAAAATTATGCAGGAAATTAATCTGGAAAGAAAAGTATGTGCGAGGCGCTAATCTAAACACTGGTGTAACTAGTTTAAACTTTGGTTAAATAGAGATACGCTCTTTTGGGAACTGTCCTCTTCTTCCTGGAATAGCTCTGCAAGCACAGAAAGATACAGAATCTGATGATGCCTTTCAAATCACTTTAAAGATATTAAAAAGAAAAAACAATTACAGAAAAAGGGTCAAACTTCTTCACAGCTCCACAGATTAGGCAAACTATATTGATATCCCAAAAAACAAGAACACCCAACCAAACAAAAAAAAACAAACAAAAAACCCACCAAAATTTCTTCAAGGTTTTTCTAAAACCCATCTGCATTTTTTACTTTTTTTTTTTTTTTAATCCTATCTCACACAGAGAATTCAAGTTAATTTAGGTTACTGCGTATAAAATTTAAAAAAAAAAAAACAAAGCAGGGTCATAACTTGGGAATAAGACAGAATAAGATTGTGTTAACTATATTTCTCTGTGGAGAACAGAACAGAAAAGATGTAAGGTAAGGCTGAAAACTTAGGCCATAGCAGGATATCAAGATTCCTCACAGTATACAGATACAGGATCCCCTTTGAGAAGGATTTTATTTGAGCACATAATAATCAATCCATTTAGCATGTCTGCATTAAAATGATGGAAGAAAAAGTGCAGGACCAGGAATAGAAAAGTTAGGAAATGCTAAAATATATTTTCAATTTTGAAATGCAGCCAGTGTTTTTCTCTAGTGTAACAGGAAGAACTGTTCTTTAAATGAGCATAAAAATACAGTTTTGCAACTTTATCTCATACCCATATCTGGAAGTTTTTGGAGAAACTGAAGGGCTTGGTCTTAAAACCTTGTGGATTAGGAGGGTTTGCCACATTACATATGTACAATATGTTTGCTGTGTGAGGAAAGTCCGAAAATGGCTCACAGAAACAGCAATTGGGGGATAGAGGTTCACACTAAGCCCTCACAAAGGGTCTGTGAAAGAAGGTTAGACTTGGAATAAAGCAGACTGGTCAGTACAGTAATTCCCTCAAAAGATCAAATGGGCTGCAGGTACAATCATTACACAGATCTAAGAACACATTTCTTGAACAGAATTAGGATAATGTAAGGAAATGTAGTAAATGACTCAGCATTCTCTGAAGTTTTCTGAGAATTCACAAAATTCATATAATAAAAAACCCACTATATCTTTCATAGCAGATTCCTAGCATTTGAAGGTATGTAGCCTCTGCTAATTCTGAAACATATTATATTAAGATTTCTTTGGTAGCAGCTGTGAAAAGCACAGGTATAACTGAAGACCTTGTAAGTGGGCAATGAATAACAATGGAATGACAGTAAGTTCAAAGAACCTCAACAACAGGTAGTAAAGTATGGAAGACAAAAGCGTAGAAGATGGAAGGATCTTGACTATCTGAATCCTCAAAGTTAGTGGACTAAGACAGGAATAGTGTTTCAGACTGTAGACTGAATAAATATGTTGTGCAGCTTGGCAAGCTACTACAACTATAATCATGTTGATGATGCTTTTATGGAGGCACTTTTGGGTACTGCTTCATTTTCAAGGGGTGTGAAGCCAGAATTAGCATTTTAATTACTTAAAAGTTGCCCTTGCTTCAACAGGAACAGCAAGAAATAGAACTGATACACATATAAAAATCCCCTGTTTAATTATTTCGTTTTACAAGTATTATATTTCCTCTCCACCTCATCAAAGATTAAAATCTAGTGGAAGACAAGTTCCTAATGGCTATGAATGAGTGGCAACAGCATTTCACAGAATCACAGACTATGCTGAGTTGGAACAGACCCATAAGAATCATCAAGTCCAACTCCCAGCCCTCCACAGGACCACCCCCAAGAGTCACACCATGTGTCTGAGAGTATTATCTAAAAGCTTCTTGAACTCTGTCAGGCTTGGTGCTGTGTCCGTTGCCCTGGGGAGCCTGTTCCAGTGTCCAACCACCCTCTGGGTGAAGAATCTTTCTCTAAATATTCAACCTAAACCTCCCCTGACACAAATTTAGGCCATTCCCTCAGGTCCTGTCACTGGTTACCACAGAGAAGAGATCAGTGCCTGCCCCTCCTCTTTGCCTCACAAGAAGTTGTAATGCAATGAGGTCTCCCCTCAGTCTCCTCCTCTCCAGGCTGAACAGACCAAGTGACCTCAGCCACTCCTCACACAGCTTCCCCTCAAGGCCTTTCACTGTCTTTGTTGCTCTCTTGTGGATACTCTATAATGGCTTAACAGCTTTCTTACATTTTGGTGACCAAAACTGCACAGAGTATTCAAAGGTGAAGCCCCACCAGTGCAGAGCAGAGCAGGACAATCACCTCCCTTGACCAGCTGGTGACTCTGCCTTATGCACCCGGGACCTATAGTGTATCAGAGATTTTTCCTAAGCATATAAGAAAACTTGAGTAAAGTGGAGTTTCTAATGCCTGTTCATATGTGAAAATGAAGCAATTTTCTCCTTGATTTAAAGTTTCTCCCTCCTGCATGCTTATGAGCAGCAAATGAGCTCACAGAGTTAATCTATTTCCTCACCATTTTCCTGAAGTTCTTCCACTACTTCCATTGTGACAAATTAAATTGTCCCTGTTGGGACTGACTAGCAGGCGACAGACAGAGGGGCAGAAGTTTTGTTTTTGAAGGAAAGCAATTTACTGGGGAAATGTCATGCAAAACAAACACAGGACTTCAGTGTTACATGGCATGCAATAGTGAATAGAATACTGCATTATATTTTCATCTGCACAACAAAAATGTCACAAACATTAATGGCAGCATTGCTCAATGGGCAGGTCCCTAAAAATGATTCCATTTTGGCAATGCATTGTTCAGGCTGATCCATCTGGGAGTAATATTTCAAATTGTCCTCTAGGAACTTGGCCTTTTTACAAACATATGACTTCATTTCTTTGGCATAATAGAAATTTGTACGGAGATACTTATTACATGGGAAGTAGAGAAAGTTTTCCTAAAAATTAGCCATAACATGAGGAATGAATTCCCGGAGAAACAAGAACAAGCACAGTCCTGCCTAAACACTTCTTATCCTTCCTTAGCAGGGTGAATGCTTCAGGTAACACATTCCACAATGGAAAACAGTACTGCATGTGTTTCTTTGTATATGTGATAACTAATCAATTTGCATCCAAAAGATAATACAACATTGCTATGGGAAGGACAGCATTAAAAGTGATGGAGAATAGCATCTAGCAAACAATATGTCCAGTATAAAACACAAATGGATTTGATTTTCCAAACCTTATTGCTTACCAGATAAAAGTGTCTATTATGATCCAAATTTAGAAAAACATCTAAACAATCCCTGATTAACAGGTTCAAGTTATGTTCTACTGTTTTCCTGCTTCAGTCTTTGCAACAGGAAATAGCTCATTAAAAAAAAAATCAAAAATAATCATACATTTAGAAAAAACAATCCTGACTGTAGAGATCAGGAAGGAACCAGAGTACAGTATTGTTACTACAGATTTTTTTTCTAGTGGCCTTTGAAGAACATTACACCAGAATTTGCTTTTCAACTATTAAAATGGAATAATGAAATCATAGTGACATTAGACAGCTGTACTTCTGTGCGACTTTTATGCTACAGCAACCTTATCTGTTGTATGACCTGCCAACTTGCTCTAACCCAGTCTGGTCTAAGTCATGTTTTGAACAGGTCACACATCCATTATGCTAATTTTGTAGAATTTTTTCCTAGCCACGCTGATCTATGAAAATTAGTTATCCTCCCCTAAAATCATTTGAAGCTTAGACTGTATCCACTCCAGTGCACTTGTTATAGCCCTCTGTGGAGGGCTAAGCATAGCAAGAGATCTCTTGATAGAGGCATCTGCACCTGTGAGTAAGAGAGTGCTGAGCTTGCCGTCAGACAACTGTGCTATCAAGTCCTTGCCTACCAAGGCTGGCAGTCTCCTACAGTTCATCCATTCTTCCTATCTAGTAATTATCAGAAGTTGCAGACAAAAGTCTCCTGTGCTATTCTGAGATTAACAGTATCACATAAATGTTCTTCTTCCTTGGTTTATTACATTTGTGAGACACACATATAAGCCCATTTGGTCACTGTCAGGCTGATGCATGTTATTCAAAGAGATGTGTTTACATGTATAAAAAAAACTGATTGTGCTTGGGTTTTTTTCTGATGAAAAATAGATATGGTGGACTATCCTGACCACCCTGCTTTTCATACTTCTGCATCAGAGGTGAGAAAAGAAATAATGCACAGCTTTTCCCTGTGAAAAACTGTTGCTGCTGCTTCTCAGCTCCATGTAAATGGGGCAGAAAAATCCTGGGTTCATGTCCCTCGAACTGCACAAAGCTCAGAAATCATGTGCTTCTCCTCTCTGACCCAATCCTCACTTACAACTGAGTTTAGTATTCTGGGTCAGGAAACTGTCAAAAATACACTATTTCATTCTAAAAAATAATCTCCTATTCTAAAAAAACAACCTCCTTTAGACACTTTCAGAATGAAAACAATAAATAGAATTTTAAAACAACAACAACAGCAAAAAACTTGATGAAAAAACATTTGTTCTATCTGATTATGTTGAAATTAAAAAGTCAGGTTTTGAGGATAGTGAATGTATAGACTATCCTAAAATGAAAAAAAAATGTTTTCATTCATATTAGGTTTATATGATATTATTACATTCGATAAAACATGCTACTTTCATATCTAAAACTCTGATTAACAAGTCCGGCCTTTTTAAACTATTAAGTTAATTAGCAGATCAAGAGCAGTCATCTGCTTTTCTGTATTTCCATTATCATATGCTTATTCAAGCCTCACACAATTGGAACAACTGAATTCCACTGGTTTTAAACTGCTTGCCATGAGAGCAAATGTAAAAAATAAACAAATGCATATATACCTAAATAGATGCGTAAAGAAAGGAATCCTTTTTGCTTAATCTTTGGGGAATTTTTTACATCTGATTTGTAAGAAATATAAATTCCTATATTTTGGAATCTTTATAACAGAAACTGAACTGGGAAATCAAAGCTGTGTTATTTATTTATGTGACAAGCATCCTAAATGAAAAAGGACTGAGCAAGAAGAAATCAACCAAGAACAGTCCATGTTTTTCTCAATCCTCTTGTTCCCTGCACAGAAATAATGGAAGTTCCTCCCTACCTCATGGAGATACAGTCAGTTTGCATACAATTCTTTACATCAATGATTTAGAGGGACTTAGGGCCAGAGAAAGTACCTTTGAGATCTAATCACTAAGGCAGAAAAACCTAGACCCTTGGAAGCAGAGGCTTAAATTCTGGCTGGCTCACCTCATCCTTTCATCTTTCAGAGGTAGATTATTCTGCGTAGCTGAGCATATACAGGTCCTCCACAGGACTTTTAAAAGATGAAGTCCTATTTCCTCTAAGTGTTATTAAATGTAACATCTTTTCTCTTTCTTTCCTTTTTTTTTTTCTCCTTAGAAATAAGTCCTCAGAACTTGAAATAATTCTTCTGAGTACATTTCTCTTTTACAGATAGCTCCCTACTTTCTTGTCTTGAAAGCAGAAGACTTTCAAGAAGTAGAAGCTTTATTTCCTTGATTCTTTATTTTAACATAACAGACACTCTCCTACAGAAGTGTTCTATTCCACAGGCAGTATTAGCACAAATAGGGCCTAAAAGAATAAAGGCATTTCTTCCCATTTCAAGATGTACTCTTTTAATTTCTTTGAATTGCAAAAAGCTAACCAGATTCACTGAAATCTTTGAAATAAAATGTAAAACTGTCCTGGAAAAGAGAGAGAAACCTCAGCAAGTATTCCACTAACTATTGACCCTCTCCAACAAATCCCTGTGTGTCCTGAGAATTTCTGGGCAAATTAATGATAGTGCCTACTACAGAGCCTAAGCTTAAATTTTGAGAGCTAAAACTGTTAATGCATATTACTACTGGTAATGATTTCAAATGTGTGCACCTAGGGATCTAATTTAAGCATTTAATGACATCTAGTACATTATACAATAATAAATATTTTGGTACATACTCAGTACAGTCTGTCTCAAAGGTTTCTTCAGTCATTAACAAATAACCAAAAAATTGCTAATAAACCCCCTGTTAATGCAAAACATTGGTTAGAGAGAAAAAGGGATCCATGGATTGCCAGTCCTTAGGGTTCTGAGTTTTTTCCCAATTCAATAAAAAGAGTAATAAGAAAATTACTTTGTCAGTACTTTACACCTTTCTTAATCCTATCTGGTTTTAGGCATATAATCCAAATAGTCCCAAAAAGAAAGATGCATAATGTATAATAATGATCGGAAAATCTTGGATGTTATTTAGAGGAAAAAGAATATGAGGAATGGATTCATGTCAGTAAAACAGAAATGCAACTCATCCAAGAGGCTTGCACAAACAAAAGATCAGAAACTGAAGAGTCCATATCCTTTCCCCAAGAAGCACTAGGGAATACTTTGGTATACAATGCAACTTTATTCCTATGGAGAGAGAAATAAAACAATACAGTATATCACAGCCAAACTTCAGCTTGGTGTTCCCCATATGAAAAAAAAAAAAAAAAGACTGACATGAAACACCTGTTGTTTCTTTCCTCTGGGACCACTAAGTACACCAAGTTCTTATTAACAATTCAGTATCTTCTAATGTTTCAGAACAGAAGATACACTTCTAAAATTATTCGGAGCAACAAAGCCTGAAGATTTGGCTCAATACTTTTGAAGATAGACATTATACTCATTTATTACAAATGTCACTGACAAATTTTATGTCAAAACATTGCTTCTCAAGTTTTGTTTCACAAGTCAGTCAAGCTGGTAAATAGTAGCCAGTGAGCAATGCAGGACATGTTTTTCAGCCCACTTGAGCCTCCAGCTGTTCAAATCCCTTTGCACAGTCACACTAGGGCTGCAATAACTTCAGATGAAGTGGTACAGAAGCAGTGACTAAATCTCACCTGAAAATCAGAAATCAGGCTGAGAAGTTCTCTATTGCTAGCTCTGTTGCCTGCAGTTCTGTCACACAGTGATTCACAGGGAATGCTCAATGATGACACACAAGACTCTGAGACCCTGTTCATCAGACCCCATAGAAGTCACAAAGCAGTGGAAAAGAACTATGAGACAATTGCTAAAAAGTGGGCACAAAGACAAACTGAAACAAATCTTGAAAATGCTTTGGCTGACTGCCAGCTACATATAGAAGCAGAGGGCATTTGGGTTACAAGATCTCTATCTTTGGGATATCCTTGGGATTTTTTCCCAAGTGCTGCAATACTTTTTCTTCAGCATCTCCCGGGCCACAGTGTGACACTGCAAATTTGTTGTGCTGTTATTGACAATACTTTTCACTTTAAGATAAGCATCAAACCACCAACACCGATTATTTTAATTAATTAATCATCTAATTGATTAATTTTGAGAAAAACTTGAAAATGAAGATTCACAGTGAATCAATTCTTTTACACCTAGGACACAATCATTTCTAAAGCTCTGTTCCTTAGTGTCAGTCAACATAGTCAACTTGTCAATAGATATCGATATAAGAGATGGAATAACTTCCACAACAACAACAAAAATGCAGAGGTACATGATCAATTTCTTCTTTTCTATTAATCACTATGATAAGTTTTATGAACTCTCCGACAAAGTAGTTACAGGTTGCAGTGAATGTGAGTCTAACTTTTCTCTCATGCATAGTGTATCAGTGCATGATGGAAGCCTAAATTTGCACCTGCTTAATTTGTTCTGAAATATGAGCTTCAGTCAGTCACCTATTCAAAAACATCACTGAACAAATTGGAAATTTTAAGAAATTTTGAATGTTGAGGAATCTTTTTTTTTCATGCAAACAACTGATAGTTTTAGATCAATACATCAGCAGGTGTTGAGAGTCACTAAACCTTAGGTTATGATCATTTCTTCAAGAGTATCCCCCCAAAATTCAGGCATTTTACCGAAGATATGCACTGGCATTAAGACATAAGCTTTGTCATTCACCCCAGCACCGGGCAAATCAGCAGTGACCATCTTGCTAGAGCTTACTGTGAACCTCTCTAGCTTTCATGCACAAGTGATGCACTCTGGCCAAAACTGTGTATAAAGCTCAGTTTTATAAACCCTTATTCTTCTGACGTCTACAATGGAAAAAAGCTTTAAAAATCCCAGGGCAACAGTACAAATGCAGCTTCTTTGTTTGGACCATTTCCTTTTCTCCATTCTGTGCTTCAGAGCAACATTGATTACTAACTGCCACTGGACTGATATCTCCAATATGATATCTGCTATTACTTCAATTTTGATAGCAACCACCAACACATCAGACACAATACGTTGCCCAGAAAACTGACAGGATAAATAAGAAAAACAACAAAGAGATGCCTAAGATCTATATAAATGCAGTATGTTGTACAATACATTGTTAAGCATTTAAGCAACTTAACACATCCTGAAGGATATCTGACTTTAATACCGTAATCTTTCATTTTCAATTGCTTACCACAGGGCTCAAAACAATGACTTAAAACCAAAAAAGAGTATGATTTGAGGGGATATTTTAAGACAGTGCGACAACACCATGAGAGACAATATGAAAGGCATAAATTTAAGATAAGATTGTCATTCAGAGCAATGTAACTCAAAAAACAGACCAGGCAAGGTGTTATATGTACAAAAGGTTGAAAATATTTTGTAATGGAACTTCTGGGTATTTTACAATTAAAGTATTTTTTTTCCCACATTAACTATCCATTTGAAAGCTGATTTTACTTTAAATTACAGTGAAACAACAGATTCAGTGAACTTTGAACTATGTTATCCTATGATTCATATTCTGAATATAACTTGTCAAGGTACCGCCTTGCTGTCTGGGTGACAGCTGGGTGCATATGAAGACAGAGTGCATGATTAAATGCATAATTAGTCAAATGGTAAAATTTGCAAATTCAAAAAAAAAAAAAAGCCTCATTTCAAAGCCTTGGAGTTCTCATTAAAGGAACTCCAATTACCTCACAGCTTTAAGCTATGCACCTCTACGACAACAACATACAGACATTTCAGCAAAATCCTGATTATATCACCATCATAATTACTAGAAGTTCCTCCCTAAGTTCTTGCACATGAAGTTTTACAAGGAGAACTTTATTGTCATCTCATGCACCATGGATCTGGAGAAGAGAAGGCAAATGTGAGTGGGACACAACTGCAATGAAAGCTGGGGAAAGGGATGAAGGGACCCCTGCCCTACTAGCTCACCTCTCCAGTGTTTGCCACCACCCTGAATTTCATCATGGACTCTTCTTTCTTTGTTATGATCAGGCAATCTGCCCTAAGAGCAGGACCTGAATCACCTTAGCATGTTGAGTTTCCTGGAGATACAAACATAGATTTTCCTATAGAAAGATCAACTTTCATTAAACAACAGTTTCAGATTTTTAACGAAGAACTACCTTTTAATTCAACCTACCACAAACCATCCCAGCTGGAGACCTAATCTTAATATGTAGTGGTATATGCATATATATTTATTAAAATCATAAAATAATTATCTACTAACTTTAAAGTTGGTGGAAAGGGATAGGAGACAAGAAAGTAAAAAAAAAAATCATGCGCAATTTAATTGTGTAATGAAAATTATTTTAGAATAAATTTCATAGAATAGTATGAGTTGGAAGGGACCTTCAAAAGCAATCTGGGCCAACACTCTGTGAAATCAGCAGGGACATCTTTCAATAGAGCAGGTTGCTAGAGTCCCAGGGATGGGGTATCCACCTCTTCTCTAGGGAATGTGTTTCATTGTTTCACCACCTTAATTGTAATAAAAATATTCCTTATATCTAGTCTGACTTTACCTTCTTTCAGTTTAAAACAATTAACCCCTGCCCTACTGCAAAGCCCTGCTAACAAGAGTTTCACCATCTTTCTTGTAGATCCCCTTTTAGGTACTCAAAGACTGTAAAGTCTCCCTGAAGTCTTCTCTTCTTCAGGCTGAACAAGCCCAACTCTCTCAGCCTTTCCCCTTAGCAGAGGTGCAACAGCCCTCTGATTATTTTCAGGTTCACATCTTCCCAGTACTGAAGTCCCCAGAGCTGCATGCAGTGCTCCAGGTGGGATCTCAAAGAGTGAAGGAGGCAGGCAAAATCAATTGCCTCGACCTGCTGCCCACACTTTTTTTTTTTTTTTTTTTTTTTTTTTTTTTTTTTTTTTTTTTTT
>JAWWEV010000115.1:46696064-46714461 GCA_035583235.1 Hafferia zeledoni | reverse complement strand
TTTTTCTTTTTCTTTTTCTTTTTCTTTTTCTTTTTCTTTTTCTTTTTCTTTTTCTTTTTCTTTTTCTTTTTCTCTTTCTTTTTCTTTTTCTTTTTCTTTTTCTTTTTTTTCTTTTTCTTTTTCTTTTCTTTTTTCTTTTTTTTTTTTCTTCAATTGGAGGGATCAAATCCTCAGCTAGCCCATTAAGTCAATAAAGCTACTCTTATAAACAACAGCTGAAAATGTTGGCTTTTGCCTTAGCGATGCATCTTCCTATTCTGTAGTGAGACATGTACTAAGAAAAGGCTTGGAAAAGGTTGGCTGAGTGAGTCGACTCAAGAAATTGGAAAATGACACTGGAAAAAAAATCCTCAAAAATAAGAATAGCAAGCATACTCAGAAGGGCTTACACTGAACAAACTGAGCAGATGATAAGGATTGAAGAGTGGGCCTTGGCTAGAGACAAGGAAAGACTTAAAGACGACAAGCTGAGCTATGCCCAAAATACAAGCTAAAGTGAGTGGAAGGCTTTATAAAGGGAACTGACATGATCAGAGTAAAGAAATTTTTTTATAGAGTAAAATCACTTTCCAATTTCAGCTGCTGAGGTGTTGTTTTTTTTTTTTAATGTTTTGCTATGCTATGCTTATTTGCTGACTGTTACAAATTTAAGGTTGTGTTTCTTTCTACTGTGTCCCTCCATCTATCAGTCAAGCAGTAGCAGTTGTGAGACAGAGTGAAAAAAAAAAAAAAGCAGTTTCCTCTTAGACAGCAGAAGGGGCAGCAAGAGGGGCACAGAACAGATGAGAAAACAGCCAACTCATTTACAGATTTTCTCATTTGAGGTTCTTGATACAAAAACATTCCTGGTTCTGATGTGCAGACTGAGGCTTGTCTATATATTTATAAAATTAAGTGAAGTGCAAATCACACTAGAAGATTTATGCTAACGGTGTTTCTAAAACACACCAAAATGAGTAGAATGTATCACCAACTGCTTCTTGCAACTATACTTCTTCCACAGAAACATTTTTAATAGTTAACTGAGTAAAATAAAACAATAGTCCAGTGGCTGAACCTAAGACTTCTGGATCTAATACTGTGCCTTGCCCCAGAACCCCTTCATGACCCTAGTTCTTCCCCAGTTCTCACAGACATGAGACACCTACTTCAAAAACAGTGTTTTTGAAAACTCTTGCTTAACTGCTTCTTAACCCTCAAGATGCCTGCAGTGCATTCAACTGGGTGCTTCCATTTTTGATTTTATGGTGTTGCCAAATTAATAGAACTGAGCAGTTTGTCACAGATCTTGTATTTAACTCTGGCTAGAATACAAAAGCTAGAGGGTCATCCACCTGATGACTGGAATGCTCCATCTGGTTCTGAGAGTGCATCTGATTTGCAAACAGAAGAGCAAACCTCACCAAATGCAGCTGCAGCTGCTATTTTAAAATACAGAGACAGGACATGTCCCCTTTGTAGGATAGTGGTGGGGGCTGTTGTCAGGATGTGTGAAACACAGATTTAGTTCCCTTCTCTTCCTGAGGGAATTCAGTCTTTCATTTCCCACCTCTTAAGAGTCATTTAATCTCCTTGTTGGAGCTTATTTTGGGTGGGAACATTCTTCACCTCTTCTGCTGAAGCGGTGCCACCATACAGAAATAATTCCTGAGCCACTGCCTGTGGAAGCCTAACTCCCACATAGGCTTTAGGGATTCCCATTCGTGATGTTGGAACATACTGTGGGAAGCAAATCTCTTAGCATTAGGCACTGTGGAGGGATGGGAGTAGTGGAGTGGTGGGAGTGTGGACACATGATAATTTTAGCTTTCTAAATCCTATACTGGACCTGCTTTAATTATACCTTATCTAAAAGTGCTGTTCTGAAGATAAATAAATTGAGAGCTCAGATACTGATGTAGTAAATGCAGAACAAGTATTTTGAACAGAATGTGCATGTATGGGTTTGAATTTTATAATTCATGCCACAAAATTATGAATATGCATGGAAAGTGACTATTCATAAGACTTGCAATACCAATGAAAAGATCCATTCATTAATAAAACATTGGGAGAGGAAATCAAGTAGATTTGACATTTTTAATAGAAAATGGAAAGTTATTTTATTTTCATTTAATCAGAACATTTTAAAACAGAAGAAATTTGGATTAGGTATTGACAGAGTGTCACCTGATAAAATGTGTGGTGAAGTTTGAGCAGCAGATGTCTCACCCAGGGACGCTTCCCTGAGGAAACAGCAGAAACCTCCTGTACACTCACTTTGCCTGGCATTCATCTCCCCACCAGCTGCCAATTTTAAACTATAGCAAGTCTCTCAGTTTATAGTCCTTTCAAGCTAAAATCTGTTACATTTGGGGGAAAATAGCAATACTTATGTAAATCAATAATTGCATTGTATGTAATACAGTAAAATCCATAACACGCCTAGAGTGACACTAACAACATCATGCATGGGTGTGTTTTGAAGCAACATGTACAAAATGATTCATATGCATTAGACTCTGAATATGTCTTGTTCAAGCACTCATTTTGTTTGGCACAAACAGCCCTCTCTTTGCAACCCAGGAATAAATATCACTTTGTTTCATCACTTTTTTTTTTCTTCAATGAAATTATTTACTAAGGCTTAATCCTAGCTTCCATTCACATCACAGCTCTGCCTTCAATTTAAATATTTTACACAGTGATGATTACTGATGTCTGCTTATTCTGAACTGCAGAACACTGGTCAAGCAGCCATGTAGAAGTTGGTGAAAATCTGGTTTCTTCATTTTAATGAGAGTTTCACACTCAGAAGCAGATTTGAGATAGTAATAGAAAAGAAAATTCTATGGAAATACTGTGTCTGTCTGTGGAACTTAGCATGTAAAAGTCCTTAAATTAGCTATCCTTTCATTCAACATGCTAGTCTCCTGTTTTGTGTCCTTATTATGCTGGGTTTTGGTCTTATGCGTCACAAAATGTTCCAGTGCCGAACGCAGACACAATTTTTGCAGCTTACTTTGATGTTTCTCCAGATAAATCAAACCTGAAAATTTTATGCATTATTTTAAGTGAAATCACATGTAAGATGGCATCTTGATCATCTGAGGGAACTGAGAGAGCTGAGGGCCAAGATAGGTGCAGGTAGAGTCAATTGTTACAGCTGCTCTGTGATGTATACTCAAGCACTTCCCATTGTCAAACCAAAATAGGTTTTCCAAATATTTTTTATAGGCATGTGTGGGCTTTTAGCTCTCAGTAATAAGTCTGACCTGGAGCAGATTGGAACTGGCAGTGCCAATATGCAAGTTCTACCTTTACATATGGAAGTCACATTGCTATGGGCTCCCCAAGAGGGAAAGACCTTCTAACGGAATCAGAATTATTAATATATGGATTTTGTAGAATTTTACAAAAACTTAAGAAAACAGTGATAATAAGAAAGGGTGCCATTTCTAAAGAAACCACTACCGAAATACCACTCTCATACTGGAGACTGATATAGACAATGGGATGCCCATTTGGCTCCATTTGTAATTTGCCTCCACTTGGTAGTCTCATACTTAATCAAATTTAGAGCCCGAGCTCTGATTTCTACTTCCAAGTTTCTGGATGACTCCCATTTTTCCTGTCATTTTATTTGAAATAAAAGAAAGGTGTCTACCAATTGTGGAATCATTATGGACCTTGACACTCCACCACTCTTAAAACTTGGTTGTCCAGCTTTGAGCTAGGAAATATGGCTGTCCTTTGTTGGTTAAATGTTGAGTTAGATTCCTTCTAAATTAGCCTCATGGCTTTCCATTGGAAGCAAGACACTTCTACTGAAGAGCAAAATTCACGTATCTTCTTCTTTCCACATTCACTAGCAGAACATATAGTCTTATTAGTCTTATTAGACCTTTTCTATTTGTAGTCATGTCCTCTGCTTTTAGCACCCATTCTTCACATACTACAATTAGACCTTTTATTGTCATTATAATAATTTTTATTTTCAACTAAGGTAATTCATTTTTATCTGCTAAAGAAAAAATGGCATATTCATGGCAAAACTTAAAATTAGCCTTTAGGATAAAACCTATGTTTGTAAAAAAAAAAAAAAAAATGAAAGAAAGGCATCAGCAACCTTTTTAAATATTGATTATAGGTAACATTTTAAAGTCACCTTACGCTCTTAATTCCCATTGGTGTCAAGTCTAAGATTGCTGCCTAGGAAATTTTTACCCTTCATCCAATAATTGTGAAAATGAGAAGACTGTTCTGCTACAGCCATGGCAATTTCTTGTCCAGCAGAGCCATATGGCTGATGTGAATGTGACTTGCTTGACTTAACTGTAGTACTAATATTTTCTTCATGCAAGGCATTTCACGTCTCTTTTGTTTTTTTAAGCTTAAATCTACACTGAAGTGTAGCAGAATCAAGACAGGTTTGAACTGTGCTGCTTCTGTGATTGAGTTTCATCCTTTTTCTTAATGAAGTCTTAGAAATGCTAAGGAAATTACATCCAATAATTTTCTAGCTGGACCCCTGCCCTTAACTACTTGTAACAAAGCAGTGCTGACATGTCTCTTGTTTTGCTGGATGTATTTGAGAGGTAACATTGGAGCAAGTTTGGTCACATTTTGATAATATAGGTGTCTCTGATTCCTGCCATGCTGTTTTAAGCATGGAATTTGTTATAGTTATGGTATAGCTATGATTGATGATGTTGTAGTGATAGCTACAGACTGTTCATGCTGTCTTTGTTAAATCTGACTTTTCCTCTCTGTAACCATAGGGTTTTGCTCATTAGGATGACTTAACTTACCTTACTGGACAATTTCTTTCTTCTCAGAATTATGAAAGGAATATTTTTCTTCTCAAGGACTATGACATGTAGTGTTCTTTTAGGCTTCACCTTGTTTCATCCTCATCATATGACATTATTTAGAGTAGAAATATTAAGTGCATGTTATTCACTGTCTTCTATATTTCACCCAAAGGAAGGGGGTTTTTTAGCTAGAAAATTACAAACTTGTCCATTTGGTTAGTATTTCTTGAGTCATTGTCTGGGCAAGAGATAATTCCAGTGGGTGTGCACAGTTTCCCCGAGTCCTGGACAAATGGCCACAGCTCACATATGATATTTCAGTACACTGTACTCACTGTACAAATATTGTAGTAAAATTTCTACATTGACAAAGAGATTCCTTCACCATTACCATCCACACATGACCCATTTGTGCAGCACTTTGGTGGTAGATCTTCCACATCAAAGATGCAGTAAGATGTTGCCTCATTGCACAGCAGCTGTATAACATATAAACATGTATTTCTGGCCAGAAAATCTTAGACAAAACTATAGGACCTTGGATTTATTTTGCAAGATATTTAGATGTGCACATTTCCTTTTAGTTTGTTTAATTTCTGATTTTCTGACCACTAAGCACACCTCTAATAGGGTTTGTCAGTTAGGTAGGTGAGTTATAATTGGGCTTCTTTTCTAACAAGCTAAGTCAAACTCATGTCTTCCCATAGCTCTTTGGAGTCTTAATGTAAATATAATTAGATTTATTTAATTTGTCAACATAATTTGTATATGTACAGGGACATTATGAGGCAATGTGGAACCTGTGAACCCACTGTTACTGCTGAGACTGAGGACTATAAATTTTCTATAAAGTTTTTTCTCCTACCTGTATCATTTAAAATTAATTAAAGACTGAATGATGTCCTTCCCACCCCCACCCTGCTTTGGAAAAACAATGGGAAAGTGTTCTGGTTTGCAATTTTCTCTCACTTTTTCTCTAATTACTTGTTTCACACATGAAAATATGTTTGCTGCTTTTATTTGCCCTGGAGTCTGCCTTTTAATGCATTTATCTATTGAGATTATTTAGTTTTACACATCACTACAGAAGAGTCACTCGGAGTGTCATATTTTCTAATATCAAAAATTTGTATGCTTTTAGAATCCAATATCTTCACATCAACAAGTAATTTATTTCAGTAGGGACAGAGCAACAGAACGTATCTCATTTTCTATGTTTGCATTTTGATATACTGATATGTATTAAAAGTACATGGTAGCTCTGAGCATGAGTGGGTGACTTACATATGTCTATTTATATTCCATTATTGACCAAAGAATAGAAGGCTAACTTCTGCAAATTAGATGTAACCTATTAAATACGATCATCATGAGCACTTTTTCCAGTGAGAGTTAAAAATCATTTGACTTAAAGCTTTTTTCCATTGTCTGTACTTTATTCCTAAGGATATAAATCTATTTTGTAATTACTCCCTTCTTATCTCAGAAACTTTGCCTGACACACCATTCCATATGTTTATGATTCTCTGAATGAAAAAGTGTTCCCTGACAACCATTCAGGTTTTTTTCCTTTAATTTCCATTTATGCCTTATTGTCTTATAATGTTCAGCTGAAAATATATGTTGCAATATTGTGTGACATTATCTGTATTACTTAAGATTTTATATAACCATACATCAATGAAACATCAGATAAATCTCATGCTTCTCCTTTTCTTTCTACATCTTCCCTTTCAGAGACATATAGGAAGTAGATTCAATTTAGTCTCCATGACAAGTTGACTTTAAGCATTTCTTACAAATCTGGGATAGAACACATCTGCAATTTTGAGTCACTTTGAAAAGTGAACTGTGTATGTACAGTTTGCTAAGTCTCCTCTGCAATCAGAAAAAATAGGAGTAGTTGTTAAATATTTGCATTAAGCACTATGCAGTATTGTTTACAGAACTTCATAGATTTACTAGCATTTGCAAATTGATGGAATAATCCAGCAGCACGCTGAATAAGAGCTTCAGGACTGGAACACTATATAATGTTACCTGACTAATTTGCTGGACTTCCTAATAAATAACTAAGTTACACAAAAAGGTATTCAGATGATTTGTAATCCTGCAGTAATGGCTTCTAAATAGTTAAGATTACACTGAGAGATGAGAACCTTTTTCCCCTATATGCCATATACCAGCAGGGGACAAAATCAATCTTGTGAAGGCTCTGATTACTTGTGCTGCAAGTTTCTTGTCAGCAGATTCAAAATGTGCAGTGGAATGAATCTTCTGCAAGGTAGATGTGCTGTCTATCAGCTGGGCATCTTTCCTCCCCTCTCTCCCTCCACCTTAACTTGCCGTGGAATATGTGGTTATGATAAATTAGAAGAAGAAGAGAAAATACAAGATGCTTCAGTGCAACCATTTTAATCCTCTACTGTCGATGCAGAGGAAAGGTGACACCAATCTTAGTATCTACCAGGTGAAAAATGTACCCTTGAAGTGAGAATTTGAGGAAGTTAAAAAAGAAATGAAGAAACTGCTTTGTTTAAAATATAATGCTTCTTGTGTGTATTAAAAAAAAAAAAGTGTTCAAGGCACAGGTTTAAATCCACTAAGGACTGTGACTTAAACTGAAAAAGATACAGTGAATAAAATTTAAGATAAAGCACATCTTTTATTAAAAAGGGTCTGGGAAAAACCCTAGGGTAGATACAAGCATTCTGAGAGGTTGAAAATCCAAATTGTGATCAGAACAGAATGTCAGAGTCAGCATTTTCCTTTTTAGTAGTCCAAACAAAATCCATGTCTGGTCCTCGGCAAACTTTTGGAATTCAGACTTCGGGAAGGTTGCAATTGAATTTTGATCATTAGAACTTTAAGAAAATAATTTATATTTTCCAATGAAATTAAAGTTACTTATAGCAAGCTAAGAAAGAAATTTAGTGTTTTGGAAAACAAAATTTGTCATGCATTTTAACCATACTATCTCTCAGTACTATAGAAAAGGAACTTGTATTGCCTTCCTACTTGGGTGAGGAGAAGAGTCAGGTTTGCTGCTTAGAGCTCTAATAGTGAGGTCTGGTTTGCAACACATGCAATTACAGCTTCTTTCTCCCCATCTTCTGTACCCTTCAGCAGTCCGGGAAAGGAATTACAGGTTTCAAATAAATATTCCCGAACTAATGCATCCTGAAGAAATTGAAAAAAAAAAGACTGCAAAATTAGGAACTAAAAATTCTTAAAATTCTACCACAAATGCAGCACCTAACATCTGGCACAGTCTACAAAAATATAATTTAATTCAGTCTTCCAATAATCACAATTAGACAGACAGGTGGGTTGGTGAAGGACTCTCATATTGCAGATGGAGAGCTATCCTGCAGACAGAGAACTGAACAGTAGAAAGGTTAAAGTATGACATTAGTCTTGTTTTCTGCTTCCAAATTCTAACCATCCAATCATTTTCTCTCCTAATATTCTTGCCCCTCGTGTTAAAGTTTATGAGCAAAAATTGCCAATTTTATAACCAGAGGCTTGAAATTCTCTTTGAAGGCAAAAAAGCCAGGAAATGTTTCATTTTAGAAGCCATTTGGCTGAGAATTTTATCCGCTGTCAGATTAGTTGATATTTAGTTTTGCTTGATAATCAAATTTCCAAATACCTAAATTACCCCCAACACTCAATGCTCACACTGTCCCTTACAATGGCAGAGATATTCCACCTTCAGCAGAAGTAGATAGTCACTCATTAGAAAAATTAATGATCTTCAGAGATCTCTATTTGCAATGTCAACTCCTTTTCTGCAGAACACCTCACAGCAGGTGGAAACAGACCAATGTAATCTTCAGAGGGCTTTGAACTGGCTATTTCATCAATGCTCCAGATAATGATTGTGTGCTGTGGAAGAGGAAGTGAGAATGACTATACTTTTTCATCTTTTCTCCTGATCCTTGGGACAGAGCAATATAGATGCCATTGATTTCAGGTGGAAAAGGCGATCTTGATATGCTTGTGTCACCAGCAGCAATATAAATCAGGTGTTTCGCATGCTGTCGGGTGCTGTCCCTGCCCCATGCACATCTGAACCTATCTTAAGTGAAAAATAGTATTCTGGGAATTGAAGTTTATTCAAACAGGCAATAACTTGCAATGAAATTGCCATCATAGCATATATTATATTCCTATGAGACAGTTTTCTGTTTCTCAGATCTTCCCCCAGCCTCTTACTCAACTTTGGACACATTGGAGTGGAGATGAGGTGCTTTATTAAGCTCTGCTCATTATATGAAAGGATGAAAACTCTTAGAAAGGGTAGCCAGTAACTGAATAGGGTATCATCTCATGCAGGAAAGTGCAGTCTTGATAACATGCTCTTTGAGGTTTAGGTTCAAGACCATTGTTGAAGACCTATGAGATATTAGGAGAGTGTCATTTCAATCACCTTCAGCTATGTCTACTCTCACCAAGGTGCTGTAGAGGTGCCTAGGTGGGTAAATGATGGAGGAGTAGAGGCACCAGGTTCTCCCAAGGAATGAAGAGCTGGCATTCAGGAGCCTGAGCCAACTGTACAGATGAATTTTGTAGCAGTGCTGCTTAGACTGAAATTAACCCTACACATTTTAGAGAACAACTTAGAATAATCCTCTTTACTCTGCCAAATTAACAAAACCAAAAAATTAATACACAGTATAGATTACAGTAAAGGGAAATTTAAAGTTGGCTACTGCATTTGATTTGCAAAGTAGCAATCAATTAATTTATCATTAATCAGATAATTTTGGGGTTCGTGAATAATATGAATTGAAAAGAAAAAATAACTACCAGAATAATTTTCAGGAACCATCTCTCAGCTTTATAAACTAATCCTCCTCTAATGGCCCTTTTTAATGTAATTTATAGGTTCATCATTACCCTTTTTGTATTAGTAATTATTTCTAAAATACCAAAGAACCATCTTTTTTTCAAGGTCCTTCTATGTGCCTGATTTACAGCTAGGCTCATGTTGGACTCTGTCTTTCTGAGGTTTGACATTTCAAAATATTTATAGCTCTTTTACATTAATGCCTTTCTCATGAATCTGAAGGTGACCGTTATTTCTTTCATCTTGTTGTAATTAAATGGATCAACTATAGCTTTATTATTTCCACTATTTATCTGTGCAGAATGTTAAGACATTCAGATTAACAAGTGATATTGAATATTATGTGAATTATAACAAACAAATATTTCCTAAAACATAGGTTGCACTTGATGCATTGGCTAAGAAATTGTTCCAAGTGAAAGCACAAAATCTTTAATATTTTATTGATCAGACTAAACCTTCTGCCCAAAGTGGCAATTAAATTTCAATTAAACTGACTGAAAGCATCATATTAAATTTCAGCACTTTACGAGCTATCAGATAATGCTGCAGGACAAATCTTTAGTATGATCACACTCTTTTCAAATTATATTATCCTGTTCATTCACAATAAAAGTGACAGGTTTAGGTATACTTTCAATATTTCTTGAATATAAACCCTCTAATGAACACATTTTATTGCCTTTAAATCAATTATTATTGGATATTTTAATAAAGTGAATTGAGCACTTTGTTTTACACACTGCTTAGAAGTTATTATATTTTGCAGTCAGCATAGCAAAGAACAGTAACAGTATGACAGAAATATCCAAATACCTCACCTTATGCTATAAATTAAATCAGCTATTTACAATTATGAATATGCTACATTCCATTTCACAACAGCTACTGGTATAACATGTCAATTAATAGCTGATTAAAACTTCAGGCTTGAGTCGCACTTCTTCCAGCACTATGATTCAATAAAAGAGATAACCTCAACATATAATCAAAATTGCAAGAAGCCCCTGAAAGTGCTTTTAAAATCTCATATGAAGACCTCAATATTTTACTGCTACCTCTCCTTTTGTTCCATTGGCTCTACATGTGTGTTGATGCTTAGATTACCCAAAATACAGCTGGTTGTGGATAAATTTATTTAACTCAGGGGACATTATCACTCACTCTCCTTGTAATTTACACACATACACATATTCAAGTATAAATAGCAATATTCACCAGAATATTATTGTGAAATATAGATTAGGCATAAGGCAAATCTAACAAACAACTGAGAGCAGACAAATTCATTTTACTTTGCAGGTGTTGAGGCATGTTGAACTAACATAGAAATCTATATTCTATATTGATGCTAAAAAGTTATTGTGTTGTTATGGATGATTACCTGAAAATAATTATCCACAGAATTAGTAGATAAATTCCCAGGTAGATAAATTCCCAGGTGGATCTTTACAGTCACATATATAGTCACTATGTTAGGGAATACCTATAACCTCCATAAATTCTCTCCTTATACAGATGCGGATGTCAAAGTTAACAGATGGGTAACATAGTTGTTTTGGAGCAAGACTTCCTGTGGATTCGTCATCTACTAGTAAGTAGTGTCTTATGTAGCCTCTTAATTCCTTAAATTTATTTGTCCTCTAGTTCAAGCTTCAGGAAGAGCAGCATAAAACGCTAAAAGAAATGTTCCCAATAGAGTCCAGTTGCCGCTTGCTGCAAACCAGTCCGTCTCCTCTAATAGTCAGATGTCTAGACATTGTTTCCCTTTTCATATCACGCCAGTTTTTCAAGGAGATTGAAATGTAATGTTTGAAATTGAAATTGCCAGCTCAACCTAACATATCTGTAGCATTTGGAGAGAAACAAAAATCAATAAAGGTAAATATGGAGAGGCAGGAGGAGCACCTTCCTTTAGAGGAACATATTTTTGTACTTAAAGTATAGAGTTAAAAATCTTAGGCATGTCTTTTGCTGATACATAACACAATATTCCAGAGATTGCATTATTTCATGTGAATAAGTATGTTTTGTTTATTTTTATAAGTAAACACTTCTTTTTCATTCAACTATCCTTCTCCCTTGGGAGCAGAGTGAAGAATTAGGTTTATAAGGAAATAGGAAAAAGAGGTTTTGCAGAATGACAAAACTACAGAAAGCATTCTTTTAAAGTCTCTGCACGCTTTTTTTTTTTTTTTTTTTTTTTTTTGATACAGTCCAGGACACATTTGGCTTTCTGGGCTGTAAGAGCACATTGTCAGTTCATGTGCAGCTTTTCATCCACCAGAAAGCTAAAAACAATACAGAAAAACCCACAACTCAGGACAATTCCTATTTGCCACAGTATAGTCAATTCCATATTTCGTTATGGAGTTCATTACCTGTATTATTTAATCACCTGCCAATTGTTTGGAGTAGAAAAACTACTTTTAAAACACAGATAAACAATAGTGGAAAAACATGTTATAAAGCAGAATAGGATATATTATAGAACTGTAAACTTATTTAAACATTAATGAAAAATCTTAGAAAACATACTGAAGAAGTTATTTCTTTAGACTTCGGTGACTAAATCTCCTTACTTTTTTCATAAAACTTTCAGGTTCTGAGCCAATAGAAAATATGTCTAAGCTTTGATATTTTGTAGTACCTTTTTTCCTCAAGGGTTACCCAGTCTAACATAAAATTCTCAGGTCATCAAAGCTGTTATTCAATCCACCATTAGTTTTAATTACTACTGCTTTTTAAAACTGCTCTTTAAAAAAAATGCAAACATTTTATAAATTAGAGAAAAAATATGTTCATGGCTTCTTTCTATTTTATATTTCAATATATTTCAGCTACAAAGATTTTTTTTCTATGTAAAAATATTTTTAATCACTTGAAATTACTTTATATGGAAGAAAAAGCATGCTTTAGACCTTAAACAGAGATTAATTTGAAGTCAGGGGCCCGTTTAAAGTTGACACTAAAGTGGGAATAAGTATTGCATATGGGACTGGACTGCTTTTATTATACAACCTGTTTCAGCTTCTGTGAACTTTTATGTGCTGAGTATTTCTACAGAAAGCCATATTGCAAAGCTGTCAATATTAGAGGAGCTTGGCACTACAGATTTACTGTCCTGATACAGTTACAGGAATGACAGCCTGATTTAGTTCAGCCTGTATGGTCTCTTGCCATGGGGTGAAAAAGCAGGTAGAATAAATCAGTCTTAGAATTAGATAGTTCAGTGATGTTTTCCAATACTTTCCTAGTCATTCTCTCCTGAAAGACGTATTATCTTCATATGCTATCAGGTTCCCCTTGTTCCTCCAAGTTACCTTTATGGAGTAGGGAGACTAACGGATCCTGCTGCTTTTGTTGCAGCCCGTGCCCGAGTTACCTGTGCAGGCAGCATAGTTTGGATGAGCAGACTTTAAAATATTCCAATAGAAGAAAGCTTCAGCCCCTCCATTGTTTTGACACTAAACTTTAGGCTGGTTGTGAGACTCAGTTCTAGTATGAGTTTGATAAAGTTAAACATGCATGGCATAGCAATGGTAATCTGTCACACCCTGATGCTCAGAGGGCCAGTCATCCTTAACAAAGCAGTGAGAAATGAAGAAACACGGGCAAATAAGACAATAGTGATCTACTGAACAGAAAGGCTTAGAACGCAAAATGGGAAAGAATTACTCCTGTTGTAGTGACAATACTTTTAATTATATATATTCAATGAAAAATAGACTATTAGAGAGAGAGTAAAACACTCCAATTAATGGAAGTAATGTAATGTTCAAACTTAAATGAAGTATTTTTCTCTTGAGGGTTCTGTTGTACTATTTTATTTAGCTTAATGCAATTTAAATTATAAACAGAATGGTTTTGTAAGCCCCCAGAGAAATGTACTTTATTTATAATGTATTTCCTTTGAAGTGGTTATGGAAATCATGCTCTTCCTGAAGTCTGTATCTCACATACCACCTACAGCTGCAAACTAGTCAGTCTTCACAAGTTAAACAGGATCTGTCTGGTGAAGTGTGTGACAAGAAAACCCAAGATTTTTTAGAATGCCAGAGGAAACAGAAATTTGCAATTCTAAGAACTAATAGTCTTCCCTCCAAAAAAAGTTATTGAAAGATCTTTGTTGATAAAAATTATGCTATTTCAGAGGGAATGAAACTCAGCCATAATCACTTCATTTGAGTTTTTAATGCACAGAATGAAAGAATAATGTTTATTCTATACCTTAGAGGGAGTTTCAGCTGGGAGTAATTATATTTTGTATACTTAAATTTAAATACATAAATATTTCCATCTTTCAGTTAAATCACAAATCCTTAAACATTTAATTCTAGTATAAAAAGTAAACTTTCTCTCATGATGCAAATGACAAATGCCTAGTTTGTGCCATTTTTTTTCCCTCCAAGTAATTAATTATCTATTTACAAATAAATAAGCAACTATAAATAAATGGAACACAGCCTATGTGTTCTCCTCACTATCAACAGCTACTGCATAGAATTAACTACACACAAAGAGGAAATTGTCTCTAGAAAATTAATTTTGGCCATTAATAATCTTTCTAAAGCATAATAGTACATTATCCTCATGGAAGAATCATTAGCTCAACACCCCAGCCACAGATATACAATAATCTAAGCTGTAATACTTCTCCTGAAAAAATGGCACAGGTCATTTCAAAGGGACCAAGCAAGAAAACAGTGTAAGATTTGGCTGACTGTGCAACTGCTTACAGCATGAACTCATGACAGCCATAGTCACAAACTACATATCCTTTGAATTGCTCCCTTCTTTTTGTCAAAGCTACTCTTGTGCTCTAATCTACTACCCAGGTCTATATATAAATGAATTGATAAATTAATTAAAATACAAGTTCTCATGAGCTTTGGATTAAGAGCTTGAATAATTTTTCACACGATAATAGTTCTGTGTAACTACTCTATAAAACAGATCAGTGCTCTGGAGTTAAATTTCTGATGGACTTTGTAGATTTTATCAATATCACAAAGTTTCAGGTAGATATGTAAATCAATTAAAATATTTATAATCTAATTTATGACTGTATGACACAAATATTAATTAATTTTAACACATCAATCTTTTTAAAAAATAATCTTATGAATATACTATTGGAAAAAACCTCAGGAAATGGCATTTCCCTCAGCCCTTTGCAGATCAGACATTATCTAGTTCACTCTTGAAAGTTACACCAATTGTGTCAGAAATTGCACTTTGTTTTATAGAGCCAAGCTGTAGCACAACCTTTGCAAACACCTATACTTTGCTAAAAGCGACTAAAGCACAACCATTACTTGCATTAAACTAAAAATAAAATAATGTCAAAACGATCATTATCCTTGCATTTGAGGCAAGAGTTTAAAACTCTGACAACCCAGTCTAGCTAATGTACCTTCGCTAAGTAAGACAATGCTGTTCTTGATGAATGTAACATGTTCAGCTGAACTGACAAATTCTGTTAAATGAACTGTACATTTGTGGGTAATAAAGAACGTTACTCTATTATTTCTTTATAGCTATAATCCCTTAAGAGGTAGCATGACAGTGTAGTGTAAATCTAAAGCAAACCATTAGATTTATTTGCTTGAATGACTTTGTTGCCATTAATTTATTATCAGGAAAAAAACCCAAACAACAGATATTAATCTCTGGCTTTTCTGAAAATGGATTATATGTTGGTGCTTTAACCCTTTAATTTTTGCTCACAGTTTCTCCACTGTCACATCAGTCTAAATGACAAATAATAAATGTTTACACAGGAAGAGATGTGGATGGTAACAAAAGTTGAAGAAGTTAATTATATGAATTTAGGTATTTTCTTTGTTACTTTCCTTTCAGACTAAAACTGAATACAGTTCAATTCCAGTCCCCTTGGGTATTCTGAAATTTGGCATTAATTAAAAAATTTCCTGCAGAGGAATAGTTATGCCACTGATGTCTACAGAAAATGCATTCTCCTTAGACTTGATATCCTCTGCAGCATAATAAATATCTTTTGGGACTGCTTTCCTCCCCATCAGTTACAACTGGGGAAGATTTTGGGCCCTCACAAAAGAGAATATGATCTCTTCTCCAGTGTGGAGATAGCAGCCCACTTACGAATTATGCCAATTTAAATTTAACTACCAAACCAGAAAAAAAACCACGTGTTTTCAGTAGTTTATTCATAGACATACTGCCATCTAAAGAAAAACCAAAAAAGGCCCAAATCCACAACCTTTCACCTTATGCAAAATACCTGAAAAATGATCTCATTAAAGCTGGAATATGATCAACACAACATGAAAGGCAAAATTAACTGTAAGTGAATATGGCTAACAGTGTTCTAGTGTGCAATATACCACGTCATAATTTTGGGATACAAAACCAGAAGCAACCATTGTTTCTGCACTCATCTGAGACACCTGTTAAAAATGAAGCCATAAAGATTCAGCCAGTATGCCCTGAAAATGCCTTCTGGAGATGACTTGGTTAGAAGCTTTCTCAAGACACTCCAGAAACAATTACAATAAACTGTCAGTGGCAAGGTCCCTAAAGTATGTAAGGAGAGCTGTTTTATATGTGAGAAGAGTCTGCCGGCATGTATAGATACAGGCCACCTAAGCTACTGCTACATATTCAAATTTACAGTTCGTTTCCACAAAATTAGAAATGTAAACTATGGTGGAATTTTCACAGAATGTGTAAGGAACGTAAAAGAAACACCATCTATAATGTAGACATAAATGCTGCAGCTTACCAATTCATGTAAATTATTTTAAATGCCACTGCAATTGAGACATAAATCAGCATAGCATACAAGGGAGAAAGCAGTCAAGAAATAATGAATGCTGACAATTTAATCAGAACAATTTAGGTCTTTTCCTAGGTCTGCTAGCTCAGAGGGACGTGTCTTGTAGAAATTAAATGCAGGTAGAATATCAAAACAAAAAGGAAAAACGCACTTGTCATGAAATTGAATTTAAATTGTTGGATTCTCACCTCTTGTATAGCAAGACTGAATTACTCTGCAAGGAAATCCTGGAGGTCATATATTGGACACATTTTTTATTTTGTCTGAAACTCATAGAACACTTGAAGTCTTGTGCAGAAGCTCGAGATAATCAACAGAAATAACCTGAAGGCATCATTGTGCTCATTACCAATACCATGGTACTCCTCAACACTTCTTAAACATGAAGATTCATGCATGTATGAACCTGTTCAGCCTGGTTCTTACCTGGCTAGCTCTTACTCTGCCAGCTCTGTGGCTGGAATTAAAAGAAGCTCAAGCTTTAACAGCAGCTTCAGAATTTATCCATTTCCCTGCTGGTTTTGTGCCTAAGCTGAAATTTTCACCACTGCAACTGCTCCTGAAGTTAGCTCATGTACACCTACAGGAATGATAGGCATCACAGTGTTGCCAGCACCCACAACTACTCAAAATAGATGTGGCAAGAACACCAAACACATTGTGACATATGACAGTCTGCTTTTGTGCATCTATTGGTGATAAAACACATCACAAATTTGCAGGACCTTAATAAATTATACTACAGTCTATAAATTGAAAAATACTCTGACTCCACAAAGTGAGAGCTGTTTCCAAAAATCAACTATTTCCCAGTATGTTGAATATTCTCAAAGAAATAGTGAGAATGTTTTTTTGAATTTTACCTACATGGTCCGGTGAGGATCATCAGAGCGGCTAGTTGGATATGACTCTGTGTAATTCTGTGAACTCCTCTTTTGGAAACAAAACTGGTAGAGTGTCAGCATGTAGGCTGTGAACAAAACACAAGACAGAAGAATTATTAAAATAGATTACAGAAACATGGAGGAGGCACAGACATATAAGCCAAAAGACCTGCTTTGGAGCAAGAGAAGACAAAAGCTATTAATACTTCTATTGCTGAATAATTTTTTTTGCAGTATTTTAAGCAAATAAATTTAGAAAGTTGGTTTGAAACACTGTTTTTTGTGTAAAAACTTAGAGATCTAGAAAAATAAAATCCCTAATATACCTCATAAATTATATTTTCAGCTGCATTTAATATACTGATGCTTTTAAAAGTTGACAGAAGAAGTAGAAATATCAAAATTAAAATGTAAACAAAAAATTTTTCTCTGCAGAAGTTGTAAATTTCTGAAGTCAGAAGTGTAGGAGAAGGATCAACCAGTGACCACCTGTAGGGGCAGAAGACCTTCAGAAGAAACAGTGAGGAGGGAGAGCTTGGCACTTGTTCAAGGAAACTTCTGCTGCTAGGGAAAAGCTTTAAGGAGAGAAGGAATTTGTTCTCATGCAGGATGTTGTGCATGTTCTCTTTATCTGTCTCTACTGAGAAGTAACTCTCTTGCTACAAATGGTAAAATTCTCACAGACATGCCAGGAGGCTCCTGCCTGGGGGGTCAGGCAGGCCATGAAGCGCAGGGGGAGAACTCAGCCTGGGCTTTTATTGCACATGTGAAAGGTGTTGATATAAAAGCATAAAAATGGGGTTGCATTTTTCCCTTTTTGGCCAGCTCTATTGATCATTTAAATATATACTGAAGTGTTCTTTACTGTTAAAATAAATTTTCTTTAAAACTTTAGACACAGTTTAGTGCTTGGGATTATCTGTGTGCATATCAAGGATTACACCACCATAATCCATTTCATTATACACCATTTTATATATATAGATATATATACTTGCAATATTATATTCAATATATAATAGATTTTAATTTATATTTATTATATAAGTCC
>JAWWEV010000115.1:46638008-46695964 GCA_035583235.1 Hafferia zeledoni | reverse complement strand
ATATATATAGATATATATACTTGCAATATTATATTCAATATATAATAGATTTTAATTTATATTTATTATATAAGTCCACAGAATAAATATATTTTATATAAATATCATTATACACGATATTATATATAATAATGTATATAATTAGTAGAACCATGTGCCATTATTATCCTATTTATTACATGCCATTGCAACCTAAGGCTTCAAAACCTTTTTAAATAACACAGAAGAGAGAATATGAATCAAGATGTTCCACATATTTGCTCAATGTCTTAGCCTTTACCACGATGCCAAGGGATTTTACTTCCAGGTGTTATAAAAAAGGAGTAAGCAGATCAGAGAGGGAACACATTTGCTACGCTAGATATTCAGTTTCTCAAGAAACAACAAAGCAAAACAAAACAAAAACAACCCAAAACCGAAGAAGAAAACCAAAACTACAACAACAAGACTGAGATTATCAACAAACACTAAGACTATACTGCAGTTAATTTTCAGAATGGAAGAAAATACACATTTACTATCCATGTATATTCCTGCATACCAACACAGTACTTCTAACACAACTCTGATACGCCATTAACCACGAAGGTCTCTCTCTCCTCTGGTAAAACACTCTCCTGGAAGACAGCCACTCCCTCCACATCCACAGACAAGAAGTGCAAAGTATTAGAATGGAAGTGAAGCTGAACATCCCTTAAACCAAATGAACAGTAGAGGCTGTATTTGAATGAATGAAAGGAAGCAAATAATATTAAATACAGCCAGAATATGTATTATTTGTCTTACAAACAGTGCCAAGCAATTCTTAACTAGAAAGAATCTGGACATGTCAGTGTGGCAAACTCTTTCACGGGAACAGGCTTTGATAGTCTCTCAGCCCAGATCTACATTTAGATGAGAGACAATCACTCCAAAGCTACTTCCTGAAACATTTATTTTCCTAGGCATTTTTTGGCCTAGCTGTTACATCACTACTCTCAACACTCTGCTCCTGCCACTGCTGAGGAAGATCTCCAAGATAGTCAAGGCACAGGGAGCTCAGCACAAGGAAACATGTCTGCACAGAGGGTCACCATGCAAAGAAACCAAAACTCTCAGAAACAGGCAAGGAGCAGCCAGGGAGCTCAGCGTTCATTTATCTGCCTCCCGCCTGGAAAGGGTTTTCACTCTGTAAAGTAATGCAGAACCTTTGTAAGGACATCATGGAGCCTTTGGTGGGAGAGATTGATCTTTTGGTTCAGGAAGGATGGTTCCAGACTTTTCAAAGCAGCAGCTCTGATGTTAGTGCTTCACTCCAGTGATGAAGCAGTGAATCTAATTCCTAGTAATTCACTCACATAGTAAAACTGCAATTTGAACAGCATGTGCCAATTTTTGTTCAACTGAGGTCCCTAAAGGTCCTTAGCGGAATGCTTACATACCATCAACAACATGAAACAATGAGAAGTACACTCAGAAACACTTAAACGCTTAAAAATTTTATTGTTCCATTATTTTTATACAGAAAGTGTAAAGGTTGAAAACCATTTCTCATTTACATTATTAATGTTGGAAAAATAATTTTAAAAAAATCTGCTTCATGATCAATGAAGTCACTTGTAAACTTTTAACAATTGAAAAGAGAAGCCTCTTTTTAGTTAGTTGAACCTCCTTTTAGTTGTGGAACTGCAATTTCTGACATATTAAAATGGAATTTTAATAATTTCCCTCTCATCATGTTATTATGTTTTTAGTTAGCAATAAATTATTATTAAATTAGCTTTTCAAGCTATTATCAATAAAAAAAGAAATTCCCAGTAATTTTCTACCATATTTTAATTTTAGTCATTAATATCAAGGATGCAGTTTTACACCCCCGAACAACACAGGTTCTGACTCAGAGCTTTGGAATTCATTGCCTTAATTTATGATAAACTAAGTCGCCTCAAATAAGCTTGTGCTGTTTGTATATTCAGCTACAAAGCTAATAAATTCTGCTCTTTATGAAGAGTAATCAAAACTAGTTGATAACTCAGCTTGAACAGTGCAGAACATCAAGCTCCATTTGAAGCAACCGTGTCAACAACCCCCCTAAAACACCAACCCAGTTATCAGCATGAATCCTGAACCTATTTAAGCAAACATGAGCCACCTCTGACCTCAATTACTATTTCTGTGCCAGAAAAATTAATTTGAGGGGTGCTTCTAGATATTGGTACTCAATCTGTGTTATAAAATTGTGACACTGGTCCCAGCAAGATTTTAGCTTGGGCATGGTTTGGGAGGCAGCACAACAAGGAATCTGAGTCAGGCTCTGCACATGTGGACAAGCTATGGAGAGAAGAGAGCTGAAATTTGTGCTACCACAAATACATCTGTGATTATAATACCTTAAAAATGCTCCTGTCTGGAAAGGCAGGTGCTCAGTGTTCCAGGTACATAACTGAAAATCATATTGTATGGCTTGCGTGGTTCCTTTCCTATATTCATGAGAATACCTCTTTAAAGCAAGAGCACTTTTGTGATGTGTTTAGCTTTTTATTTATTTTTGTTAAAAACTCACTTGAGACTTGAGTAGCAGAAAAGGCCTTTAACCAAGAGAACTACTTTTGTGGAAAACAAAACTCTGGAAACAGTAATTTCTGCTCTACTTTCTTGAAAAGACAAATCTACATGCATACATTCTGCACTGAAAAAATAAGTTCCTATGTTTCACCAAGTAGGTTCTTTGCTATGAGAAACAAAATTCACAGACTGGTAAAACTTCATAGATAAAAAGGTAAGAGTTTCACCTGAGTGTGTATCAAGAGACAAAGGTGATGTCACAGGTTGTTGGGGTTTTTTTTGTTTTGGTTTGGTTTTTTATAAATTAAGATTGTTCAATTTTTGGCTTATTGGGAGGAAGAAAAGGTCTCAAAATTTGACTTAATTACACATTTGTATTTTCTTGCTTAAATCAATACTACTACACATCATGTTTCTCATCTTCAAAAATGCATATAGATGAACGCACATAGATAAGATCCACTTTAACAGTTTCATTAATATGATAAAGATGACTAAAAAAACAGAAAAAAGGCATATTACTATATCAGCTCTGCAGCTTCTAATACCAATTGTAAAGGGCAGAAAATATTTTAATTCTTAAACTTCAGACATAAAAAAAGTCTGGAACTGAAAGAAGTGACTGTGCCTTGCATTTCTTTCACTGGATCTCATTAGAAAGAGGTTAGGATTACTCTGGACCAAGACAAGATCGAAGTTGGATGGTAAGAGATTGAAACTGCAATGTTTATATACTTGGAAAGTACCACTCCACTGATATCATAGCTCAAAACAGAATTTCTTTGCTGAGACAAATTTAATACTACACAAGTTCATCCAGCTTGTCAACTTCTAGCTTTTCAGGATGACCAAACCCAGTAATTTATGCCCTTTTCATTCAGTTTAACAGAGATAAAAATTAATTATTAAGCACCTGAATTAAGACAGTGTTCTTGGTGAAGAATAATATTGACCTAGCCAACTCTATTTTAGCCACTGAAAAACTAGAAGCCTTCATTTTATTTTGAAGTTCGGAGGACTATAGTAAAACAAAATCTAGACATTTCAGATATGATTTTAGTTTGGTAGTGTCATAGCTCAAAAATTATTCAGTCTAGACATATCACATTTGTTCCACTCTAGAATAGTAACTTCGGTGTTTTATTGGCAAAGTTATTGGAATACTCAGATCTGCTCAGCATAAAGGTGCTCAACCCAGTTCAGTTCAGTTCATGTAGAAAGCAACTCATAAGTGCACTACAGTATTGAATATAATCAGTAGAACAAGCTGTTAGGAAAAAGGAAAATATCAGGAAAAAAAACCACTAGGAGAGTTCTTCAATCTAACTGCTCTTTATTACTTAAATTCTCTATGTATCTGATACATAACCACAAGAGCTTTTTAAAATTTGAAAAGTGATTAGTGTTTCTTTTAGACTTTTATTCCTTGAGAGGCTTACTGATGCCTGACTTGTAGCATCTCCGCTAAAGATTTTTTTTTTATTTTACATTAAAGGTTTTTAAATGTGATGCATAATTTTTCATTACACTAGAAGATAATGGTTAAACAGACCAAATGAGGCGGGTCACTATTTGGTATATAGCTCTTGGCAATAACAGTTTAGGAAGTGGTCCCACTTAACTTTAGATATCTCTGCAGTTACAGTCATCTACCCCCTGAGCTGCACAGACTCTGCACAGTCAACACAGGAAAAACTGCCACACCAAGGACAGGTCAACAATCCTGATGTATTTTAGCTGTTGGCCCTAGGAAGAGATGAAGTAAGCTTTAGCAGTATCTCATGTCCACCATCCATTGCATAGCACATCTAAATCTGTTTTGATGAATTCCATTCTAAATGTTAGTATTTCATGGTATCCAAAATAACTCTTTTTATAAATCCCTTTCATCCACTGTTTAAGCTATAAATATTCTAATCCATACAGCCATTTAGAGTGAGATTAGGTCCCACTATAGATATAGATATATAGAGAGATATTTTCGTGGGAAAAAACCCCACAGTCTTTCTCATGGAAGACAGCCTCCTCTGAAAAAGAAGTCCCAAGAAAGCATACTGCTCTGTTTCTTCCACATGGAGCTTCATTATTAACACCTACTTAAAAGTTCCAAGATATTCATGGCCCCCTTACTGGCAGGCATTTCTCCACCTGTCTCTGCAACTGATAAAAATGTTTATGCCTCCTATGTTTTTTAGCGTCCCTGATTACTCTAAACAGAAGGAAAAAAAACTCATGAAAGATTAGACATTTCAACATTTGAGGAAATATTTGGGTGTGACTTATGTACACAAGATACATGTCTCGTGTGTTAAATCTGAGAGAGTGGGAAAGCATAAGTAAAATTTGGATTATCATAGGAGGCAGCTGAGTGTGCAGTGACTAATATGCTGCTTTATCAGTTGGAAGCAGATGGACTCTCCTGAAAAGGGGTGGTAAGTCTGTAAATGGAAATGTGCTGCTTGTTCACTAGGGTACCCAGGTAGGAAATGTCCTTTCCTAACTATGCCTGCCAGGCAGTACAGGAAAATCTCAGTAATCATGAATTTCTTTCTAAACTTCAGTTTGTATCAAGGATACACAAAATTACCCAACAAATGTCCTAATGGAACTTCAGATGAGAAATTATGGGATTAATGAAGGTGTTGATAAGCACAGAGAGGAAGCAAGTTGTTGGCAAAAGGTGCAGTTATCTCCCACACTCACCTACCAAAATCCACTGTTTTGTATCAGAAGAGTTAACAGTATGTGCATGCAAACCTTAAACAACCCCTTACAGGAACCCAGACAGTGACTTTGATGCAGTTTTTATATTCAAATAAATAAAATCATGTCTCTTGGCAAAGGAAAAAGGTGTTGAAAATATTAAACGTCCAGCTCCTTCTACACTCGAGCTACAGACCCAACCACAGCTGTAATTGCAGCTAATTGGAATTAAACCTTCTTAACCAAGAACTTTCACTAAATCTATTTGCAGGACTGAAGAAATTTAATCTTTACCTCCTTCTTTTAAATTAAAGAAAAACTTTAAACTCTTACAGCTCAGAAATCTTTCTAAAAATGCCATGGGCTGAAGGTGTGACCCAAGGCCAGAGTCACCCTGACTATACACCTGCTGGCTCTAAACCTGTCAGCTCCCACAGCATAGCCTTGTAGAGTCAACAGCCTGGCGTGTGGGCACCTGCCCAGCTCCAGCCTCAGTTTCAGTTCTTGTGGAGCAAGTGTCTTCCTGTGTCAGGGGGCAGGACCCTGGGACACTGCAGAAGGGATGTCCACACCATCTCCTGTGGCTATTCCCAGGCACTCAGAGGGTTCCTGGGAAGGTAAGGCAGAAAGCCCTGCATGCCCCAAGGACACCAGCAAACATGGCAGCACTGACACAACCTCCAGCACAAATGTCCCTTGAAACAAAAAAATAAAATCAGCTAAGTGGCCTTGGATTTACCTCTGCTCTGGGTGTCCATGCCCATGTTGCAGGGCCCTCTGTGAGGAGAGGCACCGTGCCGGGTGCAGCCTGTTCCACCTACCTCCAAGTACCCACTGCAGGGAATGGATAAGCCCTGGAGCTGCACTGGCACTGCCTCAGAGGAAACATCTTCAGAAAAGAACAAAGCAATTCCGGCAGTCCACACAGGAAGATGTGGCCATGCCCTTCAGGACCTGTGGCCAATGGAGAATAAAGGCTGAAGCAGGTTCATCCTGAAGGATGGCAGCCTGTGGAGACCCCAGGCTGGAACAAGGAGCAGCACAAAGAAGAAGGAGTAGCAGAGAGGAGATACCATGCACTGACCACAACCCATGACCCTGTTTCCCTGGGCCACCACAGAAGCAACTCAGCAGCTCTGGTCCATGAAGGGTTGCTTTTCGGATGTACTGGGTTCCAAAGTAACACCACAGGCTACAGTTCCATACAGAGCCATAGAATATTCTGAATTGGAAGGGACTTACAAGGATCACTGAGTCCAGTTCTTAAGTGAATAGCCCATATGGGGATTAAACCCACAACTATAGCATTATTAGCATCATGCTCTAACCAATTGAGCTAATTCAGTACAAAATGTCCAAGGAATTGGTGTGGATCACAACCCCAGGCTTTACTGGGAGGCTTCTGCTACCCAGCAAGGACAGTTTGGCATGGCCTTGCAGTCACTGCTCTCTTTGATGCCAGCGTTCAAAAAGGCAGGTTGCCCATTTTGGGTCTCAGTGCATAACAAGATAGTTCTTCTTTGTATAAAAGCCTAACAGTACTTCAGCTTCAGGACTGAACACATATAGTTATGGACCATTTACAGACTACAGCAACATCTAACATAACACAAACCAATGCAGGAAAAGCTGCTGAATTTGACTTTTAACTAAGATTTCTCATTGCTTAGAATGCAGCTTCCTGCTTGCTGTTTTTCTCTGTTATTGTGAACAGCCATACAGGCATCAGGGCTGAGGAGCAAAAACCAAAAGAAAGCTTCATGGTAGGAAAATACTCCTGACCTTCTGTGGGGGTACATCATAAGTATGCTTTGGGACTGTAACATGCCTTTGCTCATGTCTGAAAATCTGTTAACCTTTCTAAATGACTTGGAGTGAGGCTTTCTGTGCAGCTGAAGTTAAAGATCTGTTACTAAGTTGGTACTGAATTAGTATACAGAATTTTAGTATTGCAAAAAGCAGCTCAGCTATTTCTTTCTCTGTCAATATCTTGAATTTTGTTTGGATGTTTATGCAAACAGCTTTTGTCTGGAGGGGAGAAGGGATGAGGAAGAAACAAAGAAAAAAGGAATGATATGTGGGAAGATAAAACCCCTGACATGAAACGCTTGTGTCATACCACATTCTGTCATTAAATTCACAATTTAATCAACAAATCCGATTCCCAAAATTACAGAGTATACTATATTATCCCTGTGCTTTACTAAAACTAGACAGACAGCCCAGGGGAAATAAGCATGTGGTTTTCCTATCACAGTTTAACTCTTTTGCTAAGATAATACAGGTTTGGCTTTGCACAGGATTTATTTAATTCTGAGTATTAGGAAAAGCTTGGAACTGATTACTACCAAGGGCAGTAGTAATCGACATCTGTTGTAGATACACATTTACTCAGACAAGTTAATATGAGTAAAACACTATAAATGACTCCAGAAGTATATAAACTCGGTCATACATGAGATTACGCTCTAATGGGATGTATCTATGAAAGTAGCAGAATGACCTGTACCTGAACCAGGACAGAGGATCAAGTGCAGACCAGAAGGTCTGTGCACTGTATGTAGGCTTTGACTTCCACAAGCAATATCATAAGAGCAGGCACTTCTGACTGATTCACTGTAATCACTTCCGTGTTGCAGCCCTGCTTTGCTATTCTGTGGTCATCATAGTAATGGAAGTGCTGTCATCTAGGCAGAATGTAAAAGTACATGCTTCTCTTGAGAACTGATGGCAACCCCTGCCACATTTTCTAGCTAAAATAACCATGGTTTTTACCTGTGCATGTTTCCTTCTGTATTTCAATTTAATCAAAGAGCAGTAGTGCTGTTTCTATACATTGGCATTAGAAGTGATGTTCTCTAAAGCATAATGATTCTGGTTTTCCTGTATATACAGTTTTCACAGCAATGCTTTGTGTGAAGCAAAGAAAATTATGTAGGATTTTTGATAGATGATAGGACTACTGGTGATTTAGATTTTTAAATACTTCAGAAAAATAAGATGCCTCAGAAACCGGGGAGAGAATTCATATCTGTTTTCTTTCCTGTTACAGGCAGAGGTGAAAGTATATTAGAAAACCATTTTCCTTTTCAAGAAAAGGTTAACAGTCTCAAAGTGATGTGAACCAATGCTGCCAGCAATACTAAAATGCTAGATTTAAAAAACACAAAAAACCAAAACAAACAAAAAACCCCAAAAGACAGACAAGAAAAAGGAAGGGAAAAAGGGAAAAGATGAAAGAAAAAATTATATATATATATATATATATATAATCTTTAAGCCACTAACCAAATCTGGGGAAGAAAAGTAGACAGGTTAGATTGTCAGGGACTGTTGGGTTTGACTTTCTTCATTATTGTATTTTCCTGCAATATGAGATAACAGTGTTGATCTTACAAATGAGTTTTATTTCACATATTTTCTGTTTCTACAGGCACTTAAGCTATTGGCGATAGCCTTCACTTCTAATACTCTCCTTCTGAGGCATCTTGTTGTTGTAGCTTTCAACCTTTTATTGTAAATTACATATAAGGTATTCAGGGACACCCAGGAGCACAAAGCAAAATGTTTTGTGAACCTTCTGAACTAGACGTTTACAGAATAATTTCAATGTTGGGGAATAATCCTTAAAAACACAGGTGCTTCCATTCCTACATTACATAATCACATTAGCTTTATGTTTCTGCTGAAGTAATGCAATTCAAGACATAATAACAATATTAAAATGCATAATTAATTTAGAAGCATTAAAGAACCCCAGGATGTATTGAGACAATTAAGAACTTTAGCAGCATTGTCTTATGATATTTGCTGCCTCTGGAAGGCAACATAACATTAGCACACCATCAGCCCAAGCAAGGGCTCTCACTGGGATAAGATTTTAAATTACTTAATAAAGACTTTACAGATAAAAATTCTGTGATCATCTTCATGGGGTTCATAAGTCAAGTAAGGTCCTGATTTATTATTGGTTAACAATGTAATTACATAAATTCTGCATCTTGCTGACATTATAGAAAATGAGACAGAAAGCTCAGCTATTTTTCTAAGGGCAGCCAGAGGAAAATAGTCAAAGCCAGAGTGAAAATCCTCTATTATTGTTTTCTTGCAAAAAAAAAATTGGGGTGCTATGGGTAAGTTTTGAATTAACTTGACTTCAGGAGGAATAATATCACTCCAGTGTTACAATAATAACTGCATCAATTCTAAAAAACACTGCATTTTTTCCTTCAGCAGTATCTCTTTGGCTCAGTTTCACAGAGACATAAGAAATGCCCTAAAGAGGGCTGTTGATACTTAACTACTTATTTTATTCTGATGTGAATCATCCTCTGCAGCAGCTTCTCTCCAGGATAAGATAAAAATGCCCAATGGCTGATTTATATTGAACATCCAACACATAGACAGGTAACTTTAGGCAAGTTGGATTCCACCCAAAACTAAGTCAAGAGCCTGAATGAAAGTCTGGCCTTCTCCTTCTTATAAAGCACTGATACAGTCAAGATCTAAAGATTTTTCAAGCCAGGAAATATCACCCTCTTCACCCTTTTCTTCTGAAAATGGTCTGGAATTCACTGATTGCTAAACTAAACTTCTAAAACTTTTAACAAGTCTGCCAAAGAAACACAACTCAGTAATTCCTGTAATTCTACCTGATTTGTTTAGCTATTGTTTAATTAGCAATATTTATGAACAGAAATCTAAGTATTAAGAATATATAATGAGAAAATGAATCTGATGTCATATGTATGGCTGGGCTTTGCAAACACAGATTTGGGAAGGGCTCTCCCCACGGGGTGTGCCCGTCCAGCCTGCGCAGTGGATTTTTTAGGTGAGGCACAGCGTGCGCAGAACTGGCTCCATCCTTTAACTCCTGAGGTTCATCTGCCATAGCCGAGCGAGCTTGGACAGTGACAGTGAAGTCCTCAGGACTAGAACCTACAGCCCTTGGTATTCCCAGGAGGTCTCCCATCCAAGTACTAATCAGGCCTGACCCTGCTGAGCTTCTGAGATTTGATGGGATCAGATGTCAGGGAGGCATTGAACTGCCTTGATGTCATATACAGGAACATGGTTAGATAGATAGAAAATTATACCACCACTAACCTTTGTAAACATATATCAATGGAAAAATCAGTTGGTTTCAGGATTCATAACTAAACTTTGGCTTTGCCAAGAACTCTACCAAAGATGGCATGTTGTGGAACTGAACTGAAGGAGAAGGAGAGCAAGGCGTTACTCTCCACACCTGCTCCAAACTAGCTCCATGTTCCAAAGGTAATGCATCCCTTAACCATCCTTATCCACAAGAAGGAGACTGTCCTTGCACTGACCGGATTATTCAGAGGGCATGAAGCCACAATATCACCCTTTTAGCACCACTCATGACACCTTTCTTTCAGTATAGGGGCCTTGGTCCTGCAGAAATCTTCCCCCACTCTGTAAACTTGTTAACGCATAGATTAGCTGCAATGAGTATTAACACAGCACTTCATGTCCTCCTATTTTTTTTTTTTAGACAATGGGGCCTGCCAAGAAAATATATTGTTTACAGACAAGAACACTAGCTGCTTCAACTCTGAACGTTATCATATTCCTATATTTTTATTTTTTAAGAAAAAATAAATTGTCTTTACAGTTCAGGAATAAGGTCATAATCTTATTCTACATTAAGTCAGTGAAAGAATTCCAGTGTCAACACTCATGAAGCAAAAAAAAATGTAAAATGAGAAGCAAACATTCCTAATTGCTCAATACTTGTACTATTCTGGAAGAATGTTTGGCAAATTGCTGCTAAAATCTGATTCTAGTGTCATCTATTCCTTTAATGAGTACAGTTTTCTTATGGGGAGCTAAATGGGAATATCAGTTGAAACCACAAGATGGTTATATTTTAATAGCTAGTAATTTTCAAGGACAACCTTGCAGCAAATAAATAAGTGCCATCTAAAAAACTTTTTTCCCTTCCATGTAACTTCAAACAAGACAACTTCTCAAGGCCCTGTTATTTGTGTGGTTACACAGTATAAGAATAGCTTTTACTCAGCTCCAAAACAAAATGAAGAACTGGAAACATTTTAATAAGCCTGTAAATTCAAAAAGCAGTGTGAAATTATGACAAGGGTGTTGATGCCTCAAACACTAACATATATATAAGATGTAAAAATGTCACCTATTTAAAAGCATACCAAGAAAGACAAGAAAGCCGTGTAGGGAACACAATGAGTAACAGTAGACATCCAGCAATGCAAGCTCCCAGGTGGAGTTTATAAACCTTCAACCAAGTATCATCTTATTTCAGGCAGAGGGAGTAGCTGTTGGTTCAAAATGTAAGTGAGGTGCATTTCAAAACAAAGTTAGTTGAGACAGAGATTTACTGGTGAACAGAAAAGAATTTTAAAATGGACATGACTGACAATTGCTTTTACTTAAAAGAAGCCTTTTCACAACTCCCTAGCATTCCTGTGACTTGCTAAACTCATGATACTCTCTCCAGAAAATCAATGTGCAACCAATCTGTGACTGTTTACTTTAGACACAATGTTTTCCCTAAGATTTTGTATTTAATGAATAAGCATGCACCCTTGTGAAGAAGCAGGGAAACTTCAGTCCGAACAACTATCTTCCAAAGTTTGTTTCTGGTCTTTTCAACTCAACAGTGCTTGCTAAATGGTAGGGCAGGTTTGCCGTGTTTTACTCTAGTTTCTTCTCACAAGTCTGAGATTATTAAAACCACTGTAATTCACATTAGAGTACCAGAAAAACAGCTCACCATCAACATACTCTGCTGCTCTGGAGTGGTAGGTTATTGCCCGTATCCTTGCCTCAAGTAATCCAAATAACTAAGTAAAGCTGCTGCAACCCAACTACTGTACTCAACCCAAAGCTCAACTCAAAAGGAAGAAATACAAGGAAAGATGTCTCTCTTTTCCACTTTTAAATGCACACTGCTCAAAATTAAGAGTCAAGGTTACTGTTTCTTAAAAGAAGATGTTGATGAAATCTTGCAATAAATCTATGTATAGCACTCATTCAATTCTAGATGCAAAAGCTTTTAGGGAAAAAAAAAAAACCAAAAAACCAACCAACAACTCAAACAAAAACCAAAGAAATACTGTGTGACCAGAGTTTAGGTGATCCTGAATTTGCATTGTACTGTTGAAAGGAATTTTTAGGCTTTGCTGAAATAATGCTGGTGCACCAACTACCCTGCAAGTCTTGATGACAACCTGTATGTTTGGCACAGCAGTTCCCATGGGCTCCTCACACAGATCAGCAAGTCTCTAGCCAGGATTAGTTCCACAGTAAAAAGAGGAATCACATGTAGGCCAAAAGAAAGCCTCACAGAGAAATATACTTTTCCTCTATTTCCCTTTCCTTGCCTTTCTTCAACATAGGAACATTTTCCCCCTAACTTAAAGTGCACAATCTACACACTTTCCAATCTATTTCTGTCTTTTGGTGTAAGAAACAGTTTGCTGAATTCTTCTGGAAGAATTGGTAAAATGGCAAGATTACTGTATGTTTTGTGGTGGCACATTCCAGAACATTGCACTGCAAATTGTATCAGAATGTGTTGAACAGTAGCTGATTCGCTAAAAGGAAATTAAATTTTTATTCTGTCAAGGAACCACCACGTTTCTTATGTCCAGATTAATTGGATCTACTAACTTCAATTTTCCAGACACAGGATGAGAAGATCAGCTACTTGGGAATTCTGTATGTGTAAAAATAGAAGTCAAATTATAAGAAGGTCTGAAAAAACTCTTTTTAGCAAATATATAACATTGAGAGTAAAATATAGACATGAATAAAGTAATAAAGCAAAACAAAGAAAACACACAAAAAATAATTTCTGCATAGCATTTCAACTGATTGAGTTTTTTTCAGTATGACCAGAGAAGCATCCAGCTGAAATCTTGTAATCTTTTAATTTTGAAAAACGTTACTTGTTATTACACACAAGCTCATTTACTGATTCAGCAATAAGAAAAACAGCAAATTCCTACCTAAGGTCAACGTATCTTCTAACACTAATATTATAGCAGGGAAAGTAAAAAGGACAAGTAAAAAATTATCTCAGTCCTCCTAATGCATTCTTGAATTTCAACATTTTCTCTTGTATCAATAAAAAACACATTCCTCCTTACACGATTACCTAAAGTTCTTTTTATTGCTAAAGGAATTCACAGAATCCAGCCATTTTGAGTCTTTTTGATTCTAGTTATTTCTTCAAATAGAGCCCAAGCAGATATTAAATGTATTCCAGTTTTATATGCTTATTGAAGGTGAAAGGATTTTTTGAGCTTTCCCACTTTTAGCTATACTCAGGTACTGATTTATGCAAATGCTGCATTTTGGAAAAAAAATCAAAATCATCTTAGACGATATTTGTTACAGTGAGATGTGATTTGGGGTTTAACCCAATATTTTTTCAATTTTCTTTCTTTAAATGTGATATCTAAACTCTTCAAGTTTTATCTTTAGTTTTTATTTTTTTTTTCTGTCAAGTACTTATCAAGACAACAATCTTGATTATCTAAGACAATAATCAGTGACAGAAAACAGAAAGCAACTATTTTCCAAGTAACTGTCAAGTCCACTTGTGTAGTTAGGTAACAACAATTTAATTTAACTGACAACAATATATGCTGTTTATTTTCAGGTGCTGTTACAATTTTTAACATACTAGGCTGCTACATGTTTTGCAATCTTCACATTTACTTGAAGTTGAAACTCTATACCATAAAAAATGTAGTTGAGTTGTACATACAGACAAACATTCTCCTTCAAGGTGCTTGGAATCACACTAGGCTATATAGCACTCTGGTGATTTATTTGTAATACAGAACGACAGCCCAAGAATACATAGGGAAAAAAAAATAAAAAAAAATAAAAAAATTAGCATACAGACAAAACTCACATGAAGCAAATTTTCATTTCCAATTTAAAGTATCTAAACTTTCTTTGCCTTTGACTCTACTTTGAGCCATGTTATTCCAATAATTTGTGAAATTATTTGTTCAACTCACGCGTCTGAGGTTTTCAGATGCTGCTGTGAAACACAGCAGCCATCACAACAGAATACCCAAGTGTCCACATGCCTTAAGGATATGCAGCATATTCGATTTACACCATACATTTGCAGCTTCCAGCTGTATAATAATCTGCATCTTTGGGCTCTCTGGCAATTTAAAACATCCAGATCATTTCACATTCCCAAGGGCACTTGGAGAGGACACTGCATTTAAGGGGCCAAGAAACCACTTCATTATGAGAATAGCTCAGAAGTTCTTCCAGTATGTCTAGCCCAGCTGTCTAAGAAGCCCATCAAGAGTCAGATGTTAGAAAATATCTTGGGAGAACTTGCCATTTGCACCCTGTGACTGACATCCAAGAAGGATAAAAGGTGGAGGAACCATCTGATGGGATAGAATAGCTGGCAATCCCTGCAGAGTATCCTGATCAAAAGATTTACAAGTGTGTTTGAAGTAAGAGATGAGTATTAACAGTTAACTAATGATGGACAGCATATTTGTACGTAAACATAAACCTGTATTAGTAAAGTAAACATGTATTTGTTTTGTTGTTTTTTATTCCTGCATATTAGTTGCATATTTCTGCAACAGCATAAGCCAAACTTGCTTATTATCACAGCTAAATTCTGGAACATTATGAACAACTGGGATGGTAAATGTGATGGGAATAATGTATTTTTCATTTGCATTACTCTTGTGTTTTATTTCACAAAAACACGGTATTTTCCTTTCCCTTGAGCCTGGGGATACATATCTACATTGTTCAAAAGATTTCTTAGCTACTTTATAAGCAGGTAATGAACAAGTCGGGAAATGGACAGATTGACAACATATTTTGAAAATTCTAGATTATTATTTTGCTCAGCTATCAGAAACGATACTTATAATGTTTAGAAATATTTAAAGAGACTTCTTACAATATACTGTCTTCAGCTTTTGTGTATTTTATAAGATATGCCAACTTGAAATGAAAGTGTGCATTTCTAGGGACTGCAACTGAATTCTACAGCTCACAGATCCAAAATAAGCAGTTTGCTTAAATTTACTTTAAATTCATTAACTATAGAAGAATCTCATCTTGGGAAAATTTGTCCTATTACATGTTCCCAGAGATATACACAGAGCTCAGATGAAGATACAGCCCGTGAACCGTCCTTGAACCAGCATTTCCATCAATATTTTACTACTCATTTCTAAAACAATCAGATAACTTTCACTTTGAATTGTGACTTCAAAGAAATCAAAGTTTTGGACCTAAAAATGTTTTCTGCTTATATACTTAATCTAATAAAAAGTAATATACAGTATCATTTACAAAGTATTCTCCTACAAAGGATGGCAATTTCACTGGAATCTTTCTTGTTTAAAGCATCCCTGGGATCATCATTAAATACTGGCAGCTTAAAGACTACGTCGATGTGTTTATCAAAATCTTATTCTAGTTCTGACAAGATAAGATGAAAGAATAGTGTTACTAGCCAGGCTCAAGAGTTATGGCCGTCTAAAACGCAGCGCACTTTGGTTGATAACAGAATTTTTTTAAAAACAGAATTTTGAGTGGTTTCTTTTGTTCTTGTGGGTTTGTTTCTTTGGGTCCATGGGGTTTTTTTTGGGTGGGTGGTTGGTTTATTTTTTGCCTTGAAGTGGGATAAGAAGTCATAAAACAACATAAGTAAATGGAAAATGAAAGTTTTCTAAAGAGGCAGCTGAAGTAGTCCAGGAGACGTATAAACAAAATGAAACTTAAAAAATGCATGGGAGAAAAAACAAACAAAAAACCTCTCTAATTTTGGTCCAAGAGCCAATACAAAACACAGGTTACTTCTACATGCATTGTAATTAATGTAATTTGATTTTAAATCCAATGTTTTCTCTCTGCAACTGTCTGCTTTTTCTTCTTTCCGGTTATTTTTTTTAGCACACTTGATCAAGAGAGTTTCTCCCATAAGGATGCTCACAACAAACCCATAACCAACCCAGTAGCTGCCTAGCCCGCAAGGTAGCAACAATAATTTCTTCTCCCTCACAAAATTAAGTAGGATATAATATTCAAAGAACACTTTGAAGAGAAAAGCAAGCAGATTTTGGTCTGAACTTAACAACATCAAATTTCATGCCATATTTGAAAAGGAAAAACTATATTATACTGTATAAAAAACCTGCAATAATGAAGTTTATGTGCTCTTTTCACTCTTCTTTGACTTAATTTCCCTTACATCGCTGTAAACACAATTTTAATCCCTTAATTTACTTTTTCTTCATCTGCAGCATTATTTTTTGTGGGCGCTGCTAGCACCCTTTAGCCTCTAAATAATTTATTTTTCATCTTCCTATCCTTCCCCTCTGTCTTTCCCTCAACCAAGATGTTCCCTGTTTTATTTCCTTCTTCCCATTAGATTTCAGTTCTTTGAGCCATTTCTCTCTTTAGTAATTTCTCGATAGTCTTTTTCATAATAATTTTTTTTTTTGCAACAAGAAGCATCTGAACTGCTGCACTGGTGCCACAGTAGTTTGAAAGTTTAAGATGTTTAAAAGTTGTGTTAGGAATTCTTCAGTCACAGCCCATTTTGTTGATGTATACTTTTAACTTCTGTGTTCTGAATGGGACTTTTCATATGAATTTTACGGAGAGCAAAGGTGGAAGCAGAGGAAAGTAAACATCATAAAAGCACTGGAGACAGTTTGTAAATACCAATCTCAAAACAAGAAAAAACCCAAACATATTGCTTTCATCCCCAGACAGTTTTCACTGCCAGGTGCCCTCAGAAAAGCAAGAAGTGCCTTGCAATGCAGTCAGGTCACAAAGTTCCACCACCATCATGTGCAATAGAACATAGGCAGAGCTAAGAGTTCTTTTGCCTTCAAGTAGGGAGTAGAACACTTAAAATAGTTGCTTTAACAGTGCCAAGGAGAGAAAGATAAGGTAACATATTACTTCTGCTCTAGTTTATTTTTCCAGTGTATAGGCTAGAGTTATTTACTTTTACATATGTCCCTTATACAGTATGATAAGGAGAGTATAAACCTGGTGATGACACCTGTAAGTTGTGAACTACAACTATGACAGCCTGTAAAGAAAAACCCTGGGAATCAGTGTTGACATAAGCACAGGAAAGAGAAGGACAAGAACTATTAAATTTATTCAGGGATATTTACAGATTACTAATGTTTCATAATATAACACTTGAATAGATACTAGATATTCCATTTGCTTTCACACACCTGTCAAAAACACAATGAAGAAAGGAAAACAAAAAAAAAAAAAAAAAAAAAAAATCCAAACTTGATTTGAAAACTAATAATAAAGGCAAGAGGATATAAACTGAGTTACAGAGAATATATCTGCTTCCTCAGATGATAGCATGATAAATCTTGACAACATATTTAACTTTCCAAGAATTCTTAAATATTCACAGAAAAATTAAAATACAGAAATTAGTATATCTTGCCAAGGCAAGGCTTGTCAGCAAAAGCAAAATATCCAAGTGGATCAGAAAAAACTGCTAGGTGTCCTTAAAATGCCTGAGGAGATATCTTCCAAAGGAAGTTATAAAAATTGGATAAGTCAGTCTGAAAAAAGAACTTGCTGAAGAATCAGAAAAGAGTAGAACGCTGTGATCATCCAGCTGACAATTTTCTTTACAGTCTTCTCACATTTCTCTTCATGTTTTAAGCCATGTAGTCCACTACATGCAATTAAACCTCTTATAACAAATCAAGACAATCTCTTCCCAACCATATCTATTGTAAGAAGCAAGGCAAATCCTGTGCAAAAAATGCTTGTTGTTCACATTTACCTTCAACACTAGTTCCAGGAAAAAACTGACATCCAAACACTGACATTTCAGAGTAATGGTAAATTAACACATTTCAAGAATATAAGAAGTGTATGTAAGAAATTTTTTTGACACAACCAAGTCCACTTGATATCATCGCACTGAATTTTTTGCATTTAAATCAGATGAAAGTGCTCAACCAAAAGATACTAGTAACTAATTTCAATGCAATATTGGTATACTGTTACTGAAAACTTGATAGTATCAGTTGATACTATTGTTGCGATTGATTTTATATAAATTAATTTATTTTTAATTTCTTGCATCAGCTTTTCAATGCATCTCAAATCCTGTAGAAAAAAAAAGATTCATTCTTCCTGTGCCTGGATGGCTGATATTAAATCACTTTATGTTCCACAGCACTGTGCATGTTAAGGAGCATGTTAGAAAAATACCTCACTTTCTACAGATTTTCTAGAGCTGAAATGTCTGCTCTGTTACAGACCCTTACAGAGCACACCATTGGGGCTCTTATTCCAGTGCTCCAGAATGGAGAAAGTGACTACAAGTAGCAGCTTCTCCATTTTTCAGAGAATAACAGCATCAGTTGAACTTTGTAGGAAAAAGGCATGACTGTAACTCGCTCTCTGAAGCGGGATCAACAGGCAAACACCAGCTATAACAGATCCTGGCAAATTATTGAAATGATCCAGAGAAATAGATGGCTGACACAGCCTGCCTTCACACCACACCAGTACTCCAGTGCAGCAGCCAGGAACTACTTTTCTCTTTTAGGTTTCATGCAGCACTCTCACTCAGCACTGTCAAAGCTATGTGCTTGATGTTGACTTTTGCTAAGCATCTGAACTCCACAAATTGTGACTTGCCCACTTCTAGGCTAGAAATGCCTTAGGCTATAGTATGTTTAATCTTCTACTTTCACTTTTGTGTGTTTCTCTTTGCTCCTACATGCCAGCTATACTGTTCTGATATACTGTGATGTACAGAAATATAAAGGTAGAAACTCCTTAGCAAGCAGGTTCAAAATTTTGAACAGAAACAAACAAAAGACTTTTGCTTCCTCTTGGTGTAGATTATATCTATATTTCTGGATAATCCTGCAGCGCATAGATCAGTTACTAGTGATTATGAAAATATAGCTTGAGATACTGAAGTTAGGAAAATCTCTATTTAAAAACAGATTTTTTTTTTCCTTAATAAAAGAAAGTGATAATTGGTAGTACCTAAGGTCTTAACATTCTTATGAGCACTACAAAGCTTTAAAGAATTTAAATCACTTTTACTTTTGCTGCTACTGTTCCACATCTGAAATCAGTTTTCTGTCACCTTTAGTTAACAGCAGCTTTGCAGCAGAGTTACTCACAATGTGAAGGTTTCATCTTTGTATCAGGAGAAACGTGCTCACATTTAACTAGTCTAACTTCACACACACTATTCTAGACCTAACTGCAAAACGCTTCTGAATGATGCTTATTAAATCTTGTGACTTATTTACTTTTGTCAATTGGAGATTATAACCTGTAAGCAATCTCTCAGGATGTAAACAGAAACATTAGAACTACAGTTCATGATATAAAACATTAGACAATCTCTTGGAAATGCCCTTTTCTCCTTTTTCTACCTCTCTCAAGAAAAGAAGATCCATCAGTTTTCCAACTGTTTCAGCACATGCCTGTGCAAACAGTTTTGCAGTAACACAGGAATGGGTGACAGGCAGAAAATACCAGACCTCAGCATAGCTGGATATGTGTATTGTGAAACCCAACAGTAACACTGCTTTGAAGTTGTTGGTGCTGCTGAGACCAAAGTATCCTTGCCTTTTTCACATGATGTTGCTGGAGATAAATGAATTATTCACAGTTCTTAAAGTTCACCAACTATCTCTGAAGGAACTGAAAATGCACAATTAGGGAACAAAGCACAATCTGCTCACTCAGAAGATCTATCCTCTGTTTATTGTAACTATTGGCACAGTTATTAACTATTGTTAATAACTCACATCGACAATGCAGAACCATCATATCCACAGAAGATAAAAAAATTTCTAGGAAATAGATAAAAATTGGCTAATTATTTTTCCTGATTAAAAATGGAAGATAATCCAATTACGAGTCCAGGATTAGCTAGAAGCAACACCATTTAGAAGAGAACTCTATGTTCATAAACTATACATATATTTCACCAGGGTTATTTAAACACCTGACCTTATGTGGGCTTCACCAGGAAAATTTCCATGAGAAGTATAATGGACAAGACCAATCTAATGTAAACCAGCTTTTCCTTTCAAATCAGAAGGAAGAAGCCAATTGTCTTTTTTTAAACAAAACCAACATCAACTCTATGAGTTGTCACAAGGTAAAAGAATTTTTGAACCAAAATGTGAAGCACTGCATTAAATACAGTGCCATTTTGAAATTTAGAAAGACAGTATCAGAATGCCATCATGAACATTTATTCTGAAAATTTACCTGGGATATTTCTCAAATGACTAGTGAATCTGTTTTTTCATATCATGGGCTGAATACCTGAACAACTGCTTGTGGACACTAAATGTAGTCTTGGGCCCACTGACCTGTAACAGCTGATTCAAATGTTGAATGTCATATTCATGCATGAAGAGAAGAAATAGCCATTTTGAGAAGAGTTTTAAAAGCTTTAAGTTTCATTCACATGGATAATGGCAAATAAGCTTGATTACAAATAGAGGATGAAAACCCACCTACTCTTAAACTAATCTAACAGAGTAACCCTATTTCAAAATAACATATTACAAACACCAATACTTACGATAGATTGCTGTGTTAAAGAGAATTTTGTGTCTTGTTATTGCCACAAGATTGAACTGCATGCATCACCTGCATGTGGAAGAGTACTTCCAGGAATCACATTAAAAAGTACGCTAAAATCATTACATCACCCTAAATTCCATTGCCATTTTCTTTGTCTCTCTTTCAGCATTTTAGAAAGATGGAAAGGTAAAGTTACTACAGCAGTAATACTGCACTATGCAATTCTTCCCTCTTCCTCCCCAGCAGAAATCTCCGAAGACCTGTAGTGTTGGGAAATTTCTAGTCACAGAATCATCTAAGATGGAAAAGACCTCTAAGATCGAGTCTAACCTTTGACTGACCTTGTCAACTAAACTACTAAGTGCCATATCCAGTAATTACTTGAACACCTCCAGGCACAGTCACTCTACCACTTCTCTGGGCAGCCCATTCCAATATTTAACAACCCTTTTCGTGAAGAAATTCCTTCTGATGTCTAACATGAACCTCCCCTACCACAGCTTGAGACTATGCCCTCTCTTCTTGTTGCTAGGAGGGGAGGAGGATGGGAGAAGAGGCTGACCCCCACCTCACTACAACCTCCTTTCAGGTAGTTGTAGAGAGCAGTAAGTCACCTCTAAGACTCCTTTTCTCCAGGTTAATCAACCCCAGCTCCCTCAATATATGGACTCAAGTCCATATCTTATTCTTTGGACTTGAAACTACCATGACTGTTACATCAGCCAGAATAAATCAGAGCAAGTCAAAAGCTTGCTTTAAAAGCTGAATTGTTTCTTGGTTGCTTCTGAGCATAACTGTGGATATAAAGTACTTGTGTACATCCCCTCAGTGCTCCAATAAATCTTCTATATATCTCTGGATTAATCTTTTAAAAACATCAACTACATGGCTTGGTTTATATTTTCACAAGCAGTGAAAATTTATATTTTCACAGTTGCTAAATCGATTTTAATGTATCACATTGTACTAAATACATTAATGCAGTATTAACTTCAGAATAGCAAATTAATTAGCATCCATTACCTAAGAAATAGAATGCATTTTAAATACCTATCTTTAATAACTTTTAGCAGTTACAAAAAATTGCAGTTCAGAAAATTCCTCTTGTTCTACTGAAGTTTATTTTATACCAAAATGTAATTAAAATTCACAACTTCACTGATTATTGTTGCATTCAATGATTATATTAATTTCTTTTTACTCAAACCGTAAAATATAATGTATTATATTACAGATGTAACACACATAATGATATACTTTATAATGATTGCTGGTAAGAAGAATGTCAGATCACAGAAACTGTTTTGTAATGAGAAAACAATTCTCATTTCTGACACATTTTTTAAAAAGGGGTATACATGAAAATCTAACACAGATCCAGCTAAATTTACTGTCCACTTTCAGGTTTTGCAAAATGAAACATATTAAGTTGCAAACTGAGTAAATTAGCATGGACCATTAAAACAATCTGCTAAATTCCTGAAATCAGGAAGTCACGATTAACAGCTATTTTGCGCTTCAACTAAATTAAAATTTGGTCATTCAGAGTTGCTGGCAACTTCTGTGTTGGCAAGACTACACAAGCTGAATGTAGACTGAAAACAAAACAAAACAAAAAGGCACCAAGAGCTGCTTAGGTATTAAACAGAGAACATTTAGTCACATGGCTACTGGCAAAATCCTTTGAGCCTTTTGTTGATGCAAGACACACATTTCTGACAAACAAAATCAAATCTAATCTGTTAAAATTTTGTGTGTCAGCCATGCTCAGCAAAACATCTTTGACTGCAGCTATGTCAGTGAAATTTAAGTTATGCCATGTATCATTTCAATTAGATAAAGATTTGGTGAATGGCTAAGCCTTTTTTTTATTGTCTTTGCCATCTTGACTGGTTGCACGCAGGCTGTGCCAACAGTGGATAGTGGGAGAGAAATTCCCAGTAAGGAAAAAACAAAAGCCCAGACTCAAACCAATCTGAACAGTGTCCAGTTCCAATCTGCTGGCAGGAAGATGTGGGAAGGGGAAAGAGGGCCCTAAGCAAGAGGTGACAAAATGATTTCTTAAAACCAGACAGACAATGGAATTCTCTAATTTAATAGAAATGGAAGGCTTTGTTTGAAAACACCTCACCATTTAGACATTTCTGTATGGGTAAAGAATTTACCAACTCTATTCTTCACACTTATCTCTGACTTTCTATGTAGCGATGGTTATATTTCAAGCTCTTACTGCTGCTGTATTATTTCTTCATGTGTAATTGCACTTCAAGCTTACATATCCCAGACAATGTGCAAGTTCCTATTAGTGATAAGAACATCCCAAGACATGAAGAATTTCCCAACAGTAATCTCAGCAACAAGAAAAGTCAGCAAAAGAGAGTTATGCAAAAATTGCTATTCAAAATGCTCCCTAGAACAAATTTTCTATTTTTTTAGAGCTGAGAAATACCTGAAGCTATAAGAGCAAGTAAGACTCAAAAGCCTCATTCCCCCCTTGATGTTGTTCTGCTGCTTACATCCTTCCCCAAACTACTAAAGGGGGCACCTGATCAATTACTCCTGGGCTGTCGTTAGTCCCTCTGTGCCCTCCCTCCACATCCCCCAGTGCTCTGGTCTGGTTACACAAAAGGAAAGCCAGACAATATCAGAAGAGCTACAAGTTTTGGGAATAGGTGCAAAAGTCAATTACATATTTGAAAACACTTGAGATACACAGACAAGTACGTGGGATTACTCCCTTGATAGGACATACACTGTGCCCTCAAGTGCATCTCTGGACTGAAGAAGTATTTCTTTGAAATGACAGCTCTTTTTATCTTTCTGAACTTTAGATGAACCAAAAAAGAGAATTCATATATTTCATATCTCTTCTTAAAAGTACACACACAGGATGTAAAGATATCATAAAAGTTACAGTATAAATCAGTTGTCATCATCTGTCATCTTTAATGTTGGCATTGCTTTTCCAAAACAGAATAAAAGGCTTGAGAATTACAGGTGATCTTTGCTTATGGTATGATTTACACATACTTTGTCCCTTACTCTTTACTCTCATCTTCACTCACTTTAGTTTCATTACCATTGACCAGAAGATGCACTCTAATAAAACTTAGCCAAACTGTGTTTTATGTTCAGCCCAACTTGAGCAAAGCCAGTAGGAACCCCTGCAGTGAGCCAGTGGGGCAAAGAGGGTGCTGAGTAAAAAAACAGCAAGCGAGGAGCCCCAAGATGCCAGACCAGTCCCCATTTCTGCTGCTGCCCCACCAGAGCAAAGAAATGACATGGTGAGTTGGTACTGTTTATATTTTGATCTCTTTACATCAATAACACCTCATTGTTACACCCACTACTAACTACACTGAATTAACATGAAAGGCTCTGCAGTATACACCCTTACATACTAAAAAAATCTTCACTCAGAAGGCAAAATAATGAAATATAAATTCATATCAACTTCAGGGAAGCCAGTGACTTTACATCATCTCAAGAGTTCAAAAGGAAGAATTTGGAGTCCTGCCTGGGATCTTTTCAAGACTGAAATTTGCTCTGGATAATGCCAGACCAACATAAATTCTGAGGAAGTCCACTGAATACATATATCAACCTAACACAAACTGGAACCTATTTCAGGATTTTCTTGCACTGCCTATAGACACACAAATGAAAATACTAACGGGTTTGCAACAGAAATTAAGGGAGTTTTGGAAGTATCATTTATCATGACATATCTAAATGTCACCTTTAGTTCACATAAATGTCACCTAATTAATTCATATAAATGCTTTTGGGGAAATCTCATCAGCCCTAAAATTGTAGAAAGGTCAGAACTGAGAAGCAGAAGCACATATATTCTCTCTGCCCCTATTTACAATTATTCTGCAAAAATACCAGACAGAGAATTCTGTCTTTGATCTGTAATGCAAATAAGATAACCCTGAGACAATGTTTAAATAGGCGCGTGTTCCAGTCAGTGCTCAGAGCTGAGATACACATTATTCCAACTAAATTTTTGAAAAACAGAAAGTACCACATGACATTATTCTACATATTCACTCTCCTGCTTACTCAGTATCCTTTTCATTAGAAAAGGGAAAAAATAAAAATGTTGTCATAGCTTCTACACAGATTCTTCCTTTTAAGTATTTTGACTTCTTTTTTTCCACAAATACATAGTATTTTTTTAATAAAGCAAAATTTAGATCATATAAGCACATGATTTGCTGAATTTCATATGCTTTATCAAGTTCTTCTTTTTACTTTTAAAATATTTAAGTACTGCAGGATTTACCTTCTTGCATTTTAAATCTGTAGCCTGAAAATAAGCTCAGAGTGTAGCGTTGTATCCCAATAATGCATACTTAGCAAATGCTGATAAACAGGCCACAAATAATAACCACAAACATTTCTAATCCTAATATATTCTACCAAAACTCCTATAAGAGGTTTTATAGTTTTTAATCTTCTCTGTATCAAAACTTAGATAAGAGGTTTTATTGTCTACAAAAAGATATAGATGCCTCAATACTGATTACAATTCTTATTTCTCTTACAAGGCTTGAAACAACTGTTCCTACAACTGGTTGTCAGACAAAATAAATCTCAACTTTGAAACTAAAGACAATGAATAAAGGGAATAACAAAATATTTAAGATTTCAAATTGTCTTATAATTTTTAGTTAGTTTCCAGAAAACACTTCTGTGAAGTCCAAGAAATAAAGACTGAGAATCATACAGATTCTTATAGCTTTAGAATATTTCCAAAGTGAAAGGCTTCATTATAGGATATTCTTAATATTAACATGCAATTTTTCCATCAATCAATCAAAAAAAAAAAAAAGACATAAGAGCCCTTTTTGTTTTCTATAGCAAAATCAATTCTGACAGTCATTCATCAAAGTGTAGAAGGCTTGGAGACAGAAAAAAACTAATTCTGCTTACTGCTATATTAGCATAAAAAATATTTTGGAGTATTATTAAAAAACACAAAACAAACAAACTAACAAAAACAACAAAAAACAAACAAAAAACCCCCCAAACAATAAACCAGAGGTAAGCAAGCCCAGATGAATACTAATGTTTGTGTGATTTTGGACTTATTTAAGGCCCAAATCAAATATTGCAGAGGCATACCAACTATTTTCTTTTTCACTGCTCAGTGGAGACACTCGAAGTCACAAGTGAAGCATTTTGAGAAAGAGGTTACAGTGAATTAAAACACATGAAATATACAGAATTTCCAAGTCTTTTACTTATAATTTTGGCCCATAAACTGCATTTTTCTTCTATTTTAGTTTTATGACGTGTCTGCTTTGCATGCATCAAGATAGCTTTGCAACATTCACAAAACTGCAGATGAGATTTGCTCCAAAGGTGCACTATTGAACTAAACTAAAACTCTCAGTAGCCCAATAGCCAGTGAAAGGGTACTGTTCATTTCAGCCAACCACCCTACTGCTACAATTATTCTTCTGCAGGAAAACACAAGCAAGATACCTGTACGTATAGTCACAGTAGACATTTACTAAAACAGACTGCAATGTCAAAATCCTTGCTGTTATGTGACTATAAGAATAATTTGTATTTGAATAAATTCACCCACTGAAAGCTACTTGAGGAACAATGAGAAAAGACCAATATCTACTTCAGCTGAAGGTAGTTCTCCTAAAATGGTGTTTCCTTTTGGGCAAGACAGCACATTTGCATTCCTAATCTTCTTTACTTCTTTCTAAAACTTGGAAGAAAAAACTGAAGAAAATATTTTAAGCCAAAAAGGCAGAATCTCCATGTCCTTCTTTTAGTGGTATGCATTCTTTGATGAAAAAATGGTCATGCACCTAAGCAGGGACACCTTGCATCAGATCAGGTTGTTCAGAGCTTTATTCAACCTCACCTTGAGCACTTTCAGGAATGGTGCATCCCCAGTTCTCTGGGCAACCTGTTCCACTACTTTGCCATCTTCACGAGAAAGAGTTACTTCCTGGTATTTTATGTAATCCTACTCTCGTTCTGTTTAAAGCCATTCTCCTTTGTCCTGTCACTACATGCCCTTGTAAGAAGTCTCTTTCCAGATTTCTTGCAGGCTCCTTTTAGGTACTGGAAGGCTGCAATTAGGTCACCTCTATCTTCCAGGGTAAACAATCTCAATTCTCTGAGACCTTCCTCACAGAAGACTTGCTCCGTTCCTCTAAACAATTTGGTGGTCCTCCTCTGGACTCACACCAACAGCTCAATGTCCTGTGCTGGGGAACCCAGGGTTGGATGCAGCACTGCAGGTGGCATCTCACGAGAGTGGAGTAGTGGAGAATTGCTTCCTTTGACCTGCTGCTTTCATACTGCTTTTGATGCAGCCCAGGATATGCTTGGCTCTCGGGGATCCCTGTGGACCATGTTCAGCAGCACCACCAATTTTGAAAGTGGCAAGTTCCACTGAATTTGTAAGATCAAATTGTCTCTTGAATCCAAAGAAGGTGCGTATAGAAACAGCTTGATATCTCTTGTCAGGATGTCAAATCTTAATATATTCAATATAAGAAAATAGATTGAACATGTTAAACATATGTTTAAAGAGTCTTTAATCTCTGCTTTTTTGTTGTTGTTCATGCAGCACTTGATCCTTAGTCCCATATTTTCCCCTCTCCTTTCCTTCTTGTCTTCTGCTTAAATTGAAAAGACAAGCTTGACAAGCTTAGCTGAACTCTGACGTGATATAATTGCTGTGATAGGGTAAAATGCAGTGAGAAGCCTTGCTTCAGGCCAGGAAGTCCAGGCAAAAGTGACCAAACTAATATTAAAGTCTGATCAGGAATGGGAGACATTTAGGAGCATAAAAGCTAAAGAACACTCTTCTGTGTAGCTGATACACAGTCCACCATATTTCACTTATCTACATGAAAAGCAAACTTTGAAGACAGACCTCTCCTTTCAATCCTCTCATCCCCTCACTTGTTTTTCAAAATGGTTAGGCCATTTGGGAGAATTCAGAAGAGCCGTCAGACAGACTAAGAGGAAAATAAGCTGATACCAACACTGTTATTTCTTGTTTTTGAGAAAGAACACATTCTAATAGAATTACTACACATACAGCAAGAAAGGGAAATTTTAACTTTTGAATGTCAAGAATACATTTTTGTTGTTGTCTTTCTTTTCTACGTTGTCATTAATATAAAGGACAGCTACATATAAAGTTTGCCAATTCCCACATAAAATCAAACCAGCTTCAGTGATGCAATTTCTCATACAGAAAGATGATACTAATACAATACTGAACCTTCTAGCTCCATATAATTTTCTTATATGGGGCATTAGAGGAGCTGTGTGTGACTGATCAGCCAATGTCAAAAAACCTTGCCTATTCTTTAAGCTGAGAAAAGGACCAGACTTAAGTCCTTACTTTTCTTTTGCAGGCACCTAAACAGGAATACAAAACACGTACTTTTAATTGTTCCTTCACTCTGCCTTTAATAATCTAAGACAAAGTCACTTCTTAACATAAAGATATATGATACCCTTATAATATAAAGATCATAAATTATTTATATGAACAATCTAAATGGTATTTATTAAAAGTTTAAAGCTATAATTTATATTCATTAACCTTATATTTATATATAAAATAAAACTAATACCTATACAAACGGAGCTGAATATTGGAGAAATATTGGAGAAAATTAATAGCAAGATGCATGTATATATGGAAAGTCTTGCAGTTTCCTCTGGTTGCTAAATATTCTTTGCAATGAAAGTATGAAATTTCTTTAAGTATTAGCTCTACATGAATTCAGCATAAAACAAACCAAATCACTTAAAAATTTTTCTATGAAAAGGACATGAAAACGCACATAGCAAAACCAAGAATTCATAGCAGGATCAAATGTAAGGAAAATCGAGGCAACCCCTCTGCAGTGCAGAGCAACATTTCTGCAAATGAGAAAATGTTCCACTACCACAGGTCACATGGACTGATGAAAGTCAAAGGCTCTGTGACGACACACAAGCAGCAGACGCAACTTCAAAAGCACTGTAAAATGTCTAGATAAGAGAGTAGTTGTTCTGGTAAGCAATCCTCTGCTTGTCCTTTGCCCTGGCATAAATAACTGTGCAATCTAACAGTACAATCTGCTCTTTCTTCTGCCCTTACCATCTGTCCTGCTCTTGCATCACCATGATAGGCACCTCAGCAATAAAGAGTGAGGCAGGGGAATTGTATCAGACAGGGGTGGAGAACAATATGCACAGCATAACAGATTTTTAAGATAAATATAACAAAAGGTCAGAGAAAAGAAAAAAAAACTCTGCATGCTGTTTCTTTTTTTTCTGAAGAATCACACAAAACCAAAAACACCAAGACAAATCGTGTGAATTACGCCACAGTGTGATAGAAGTGAATACCCTGAAAAAAACTAATCTCAAGAATACACCAGGATGGTGAGGCTTGAAATACTTTGCTTTTTAAATTATCCATCATTCTCTTTACCTACTTTCACACAGGTATCTGTTATCCCATAATCACTTGATTGCATTTTTCTTTGCTTCTTTTCCAGTACATATTTCTTTTTCAGCATATATGCTGATTTTACTGACTACTCCACAGTTAAAAGATCCATTATTGAAAAAAATCCCAATATATTTTAAAGTAAATATTTATGTTGACATAAGGAAAGCCTTTTTCTAACCATTATATCCTTGTATTTAATAGAAATCACTGTTCTTCTAGTGAACAGACGCTAATTTGCCAGATAAAACCAATCGAAATAGTCTATTTTTAATAAAAATATAAGATGACTAATACAAAACAAATTTTCCTTCCAGGAGAAAATCACCAAACCATATTAGTCGCTATGTTGAGAAGCAAAGACTTTCCAAATGCCTTAATGAATTAATTTTCATATCCTAAAATTATACGGCAAATTACTCTCTACAGTTATTAATAAAACTCATGGAAAAATATTCAATAAGTATATAGTTATATCCAATGATGTTTTAACCAAATGAAAAAAACCTCTCAATTTAACACAATGTGCTAAGTTACTAGTGGGGATAACAATGTACAACATCATTTAAATACACAAAAGTAGGTGGTAGCCCCTCCCTGCACAGATTAATAAATTTCAGCTATCCAGCCTCTTTCCAACCACCAAACTTTAAAGTTTTGATTAAAACACCCTATAAACTGCAAGTGGCATTTGCCACATTGTTACTCATAGCTAACACGTGGTGGGCAATTTCATACCACTTGGAGACAAATACAAACTCCTCCCTAATTCCTTAAATACCACATGCAATATTTTTGCTTTCTCCAAAATCACCACTGTAGATCTTTCATTAACGCAAAGCACACTGGAAATGCAGCATCCTTGCAGGGTGAGAACATAGGCAAAGAACACGACCAAAGATGTAGCCAAGGAGCAGAGTGATGGGTAGGTTTTCTCAAAAACTTTATAGACCTTTGTTAATAATATTTCTGATGGCTTGCACAAACGCCACTTTCATTTGACTTTCATTTGTGCTACACTTCACCACTACTGCTGCTACATTCCTTTTTCTCACGGTCTGGTCTCTTCCACTTCTTGCCTCTTCTCCTATGTGCTGCTCTCTTTCCTTTTCCCCTGCCTTCTGGGTATTATTTTTTATTTTATTATCCTCCCACCCTTCCTCCAAGCTCATTAAAGCCTAGAGACAAAGCAGACAGCTCCTTCAGAGGCCATGTGAAAAACAGAAAAAAGAAGAATCTTTCTTCTATAGCTTCTCTTGACACAAGGTTTACAGAACCTTACAGGTCTTCAAAACCCATGAGACAAGTCACTCATAGGACAGCACAAATAAAGGCATCCAATGGCTCTAAGTGCTACACACCCATATACATGCAAACTACAGCAACGTAAAAGATGGGGTCGCAGTTACTAAAGTTAACTTACTTCTCTATATTGAAGTTAGGAACATAAACAACATTGCTTCTTTCACTGTGCAGCAATGGCTCTTGTGCTTGGAAATCTGCTCTGCCTCCACATTTTTCGCCATAATTCCTCATAGCTTGGCATGTACAAACTACTGCTAAGAAGCACCTTCAGGGGCATGGAGAGCCAAAAACCTTGAAAAGCTCACAGCAAACCCACAGTCCTGCATTTGACTTTTTTAAGCTGCAAAATAGAGAAATGGTGACAATTATCCATCTATTTTCCCCCTCTATTTCCCCCCTCTGGTCATTCGATAAGTGGACAGATGGATGCTGTTCAATAGCTCACTTACCCTCTGTCATTACACCCGTAGAATAGATTATGGGTACACAGTACTAATGAGACCCTCAGAAGAAAATATTAAATGTCAGTCACCCTTGGAAACACATAGCAAATTAAAACTAATTTCATGTGTACACCACAGAATTACAAATTGATTTTGACATGACCAGAGTAAGATAAAAAGCCTGTAACAGAAAGCAGGAGGATCTGGACTTTATAATTAAATAAAACACAGATGTACGTTAGAAAAAATAACCCAGCTTGGTGACTCAGCTACATCTCATGGGTACTATTACGATGAATGAAGGCAGCTCCTGCATCAGTACAAAGTTCTTACTCAGACACTCTCCCAAATCAAATTACAAATCAAAACAATAGAGGCACCTCAGAATAGCCTGATGACCACAACTAACACTATTACTACAGTGAGGTGTTTTGATTTCACTACATCCTTTTCCCTTTCTCTTTCCTGCCCACCCCAAAGCTGTCTATCAGGCAACTGGGTCCTTCCATCTCCTGCTGTCCTAAAAGTCTGTTGAATCAGACATCATTGGAAGTGTTCAAAGTCAGGTTCAACTGAGCTCTGACAAATTTGATCTAGTGGAAGTTGTCCCTGCACATGGCTGGGGGATTGGGCTAGGTGGTCTCTGAAGACCCATTCCAACCCAAACTATTCCAGGATTCTATGATCTGTCAAAAATGCTGGAGTAGGTTGCAAGGAAACCCTACATACACTTATGTTGCCTGTGCTTACAAAGATTTGGCCTTTCATATAGCAGAAAAATTCAATGTGCTACACAAAACCCATGAAGGGAGCCAATAAACTTTCTAGCTAGCATAATCACCAAGTAGATATTATGGTACACTTGCAATGAAAGAGAAAGCAGAGAACTGCTTGAACAATCAAATGTGCTTGCAGATAGATTCTCCATTTCACTACCCAAAAATTACACTGGTATCACTCTACTGAAGTAAGACCCTGTTAAACAGAGTAGAGATGGAGATACTCAGCTAGACTTGTCACCCTCTATTTCTTTTACAGAGCTACTGGTAGGTGATCTAAGATGAAAATTCTTTCTTTCCCATCCAGGCAGCATGACCATTATCATAGTTGTTGTAAGACTCATTTTGATAGTTTAATGTGACTTCTGTGGCTTGCATACCTTATGCTATCACTGTTGAAAGGAGCATTTCACTGAGAATGCACACATACCAACACTGTCAGACTGAGAAGCCTGGAAAAGCTGCTGGTTCTTCTGAAATATTTTAAGGCGCTACCTCAGCCCTTCTAATGAGGAGCTGATCACTTTTCCTCAAATGAAAAAAGTATTAATGGTCTTAACATACACAAAATGAGTTTGTTACAGAAAACAAAATAATAAAACATCAATTACTTCAAAGATTATGCACTACTTTAATTAGTGTTCTTCCTCTTATCAGCTAAAGTGATAAAAATCAGCTATGATAATATTACGTAAAGGGAGAATTTGAAAACAGCTAGAGTTTTAGTGTCAAAGCAGGAACCATAGTATTTATTTTGTTTCCTGGAAATGCAGCCTGAAATAGGCAGACCTGAGATGAAATCATCACCTCTTTTCAACTCAGTTCTTCCTAAATTAGCCACTACAAAATTATTTACTAAAGTGTTTTCTAAGGATTGAAGTGCACACAACTAGATTTGAAATGCTATCTGTCAGACATGAGCTTTTCAGCATTCCAACACCTATTGTAACAGGCAGGGAAGATGGAAAGGGACCATAACAGTAAATATCATGCCTTCTTTAGAAATCAGTGCAAAAATGTAGTTTTCAAGTATCTCCAACTATTGTTAATCGGTTCAACAAATCTAATTGAAACCTTCCCAGCAAACCAAAGATCACATGTCATTGACTGAATTAGGATAAAAAAGATAAAATGATATGGAGGTATAGGTGGATGAAAAACTCAATATGCCTGGCAACAAGTGCCTGCAGCCCAGAAAGCCAACCAAATATTGCGCTGATTCAAAAGAAAAGTGACCAGCAGGTCAAAGGAGGTGATTCTTCCCCTCTACTCTGCTCTTGTCTTGTGAGACCTCACCTGGAGTACTGTGTCCAAGTCTGGGGCTCCCAAGATAATCAAGGTGTTGACCTGCTGGAGCGAGTCCAAAGGAGGGATCGCAAAGATGGTAAGAGAGCTGGATCATCTCTCCTACAAAGACAGACTGAGAGAGTTTGGGTTGGTTGGCCTGGAGGACACTCCAAGGAGACTAAGCTTAGAGCAGCCTTTCAGTACCTAAAGGGAGCCTACAAGAAAAATGGAGAGGTACTTTTACAAAGGCAGGTAGTGACAGAACAAGGGAGAACAGCTTTAAACAGACCGAAAGTAGGTTTAGATTAGATATTGGGAAGATATTTTTCACTGTGTGGGTGATGAGGCACTGGAACAGGTTGCCTAGAGAAGCTGTTGATGGATGATCCGTGGAAGTGTTCACGGCCAGGCTGAATGGAGCTGTGAGCAGCCTGGTCTATTAGAACATGTCCGTACTCACAACAGTGGGATGGAACTAGGTGATCTTCAGGGTCCTTTCCAACCCAAAATATTCTATGATATGCAGATCAAAACATCAAACCACCGAATTATCTGATTTCAGCTTCTTGGAACTCCTAATCTCTCTCCTGAGGCATGAACATTTATCTTTCCTAAATCTTACAGTTTCAAGGTTTTCTTTACACGGCTAATAATTTCAGAATGAAGAACCATACTACTGTCCTTCCATTCCTTTTCTGAAACATTATCCTTAAATATTTGGTGCCCAGGACATCAAAGAGAACTGCCACTTCCTTAAACTACCTGACTACCAAACACACTAGGAAACCTCTTATCTTTTCAAAAACTTGTCCTATGTGATATGTTTGGGTTTCCATCCTGCAGCATTTTATCAACAGTGCTTCACGTTCACAGCATAAAGCAAACAAAAAAGGGAAGGTGTGGGGAAAGGGTGATGGACACAAAAAAATGGTTGAAAATGTTATTTGCCTCCTGGAGCTTGAACACATGTGTCTCCAGAGAGACACATCAGTAAGTGGTGTGGCACACAACAGCTTGTGCCATGCAGTGAAGCAGCCAGTGCTGTGAGCAGTGCAGGAGCTTGCACCAAGGGTTTCTGTTCCCCCAAAGTTCTCCCATCCCCTCCTGACCAAATCTCCCAGCTCAATGTGTGGCTTGCAAGAGGCCAAAGAGCAGCCACCCCAGAAGCCTCCACTCTCATTCAGGAGAGCATATGCATCACTTGTTTTAAGGCCTAAGAATTGTTTTATAGCTGGAAATGGAGCTGGACCCTGTCTCTGTAAACAAAAAACTCAGCCATGAGCACGGACAGTAAGAGACATCCATTTGTGAAAGAAATTTGGCATTGGGGAATTTTAAAGGAAAAGAGACTCTTCCCTGGCCAGCACACATCCTCCATCCCACCGTGCTGACTGGCCAAGAGGAGGCCATGGAGCCTAGCCTAAACAAGGCGTTAAATCAGCATTTATGTCCCTGAGCACAGAGCTTCAAACCAATTGCTTTGATTCCTGTATTTCAAAGAGAGTACTTTATTACATGTCTAAGGGAACATTCTTTACAGTGACAAATTAAATTATTTCTTATAAAGTATATGTAAAATAACTCAGTCTAGGGATATTATATGAAAGACAAAGGGATTCCTCCAGCCCCATATTTCCATGATTCCATCAGAGCACCTTTTTAGGATGATAAACAATTTTTAAATCTCACTTTAAATATCTATTACACTTAAGTCTGTTTATTTACATTAAAGTCTCTCTATGCAAGACAAAGTTTTCATCCTATAAGTGAACAATAAAAAAATTGTTGGTGACAATAACCCTGATTTCATAACCTCTTCAAAAAGATACAATAAACTTTCTTCTCAAACAAACAAAACCCATTCAAATGAAAATGGTTTATATTAACTATCAAAAGGCTGGTGATGGTGCAAGGGAAGTAACGGAAAGCTTTGTCTTGTACTACTTTGCATATTTAACAACACTCCATAAGCATCATTCTCAAAGCAAATTCTGAGGAAACTAATAGAGAATTTCTACTATGATGTAAGGAAAATTAGAAGGGAAACACTATCAAGGACAGAAAAAAAAGTGTGGATACAAACCTGGGTTTCAAATTCATCTTTGGTCCCTGAGGTGCATGGGATCAGTCATAGGCACTTCCTCTCCTGATGCTCAGCAGCCACCAGCCTCTGGTGTGATGTGCTGAAAGTGCTCAGGAGAGGGTTAGGGAGACCAGAGAAAAGGAAAGTGAGGGCGTGTATGGGGAACAGCTGGAGGTAATTATGCATCCATGCTCTCTTTTGCATGCCAGGATGGAGAGCTGACCCAGTAATTCCTTACCAGGTCCCCAGTGAGATCTTGTAAGAAAAGTGTGCCTAGAGAGCTTGTTGTCTCTTGCTGTTGCATCAAGTTCAATTCCATGAAAGAAAAACGTAAGTTCAGTCTCAAGGCTTCAGCAAGGCTTGAAGAAATTAGGGCACATTGCTTCCAGTGACTGATTTTAAAACATGACATAGAACACTGGGAAACATGAGCTATAAGGAAAATGAAAAAAGGAGTGATACTAACCCACCTGCTTTTTGACCTGAAATGAGACCAGGCTAAGTGACCGGGACCTGCCACATAAACTCAATTTTGGTACTGTAGGGAATTTCCCAAAATAAATTCTTTTCACTATATAGACAATCAAAAAAGAAAAAAAAAACCTAAAATTAAAAAGTTAAAAGTACTATCTTCACCTGGCTGGATCAGCCTAATCTTCTAAGTTCAATTTTAAAAAAATATTAATGGGCAAAGTGGTTGGTTTCTACAGTTAAAAAAAAAAATAAAAATTACCAGTCCTGTCATCTCAGTGACAGTACTTAGCATGGAGACATGATGTGCAAGGTGCTTTGCTCCCAAACAAGTTGGTCAATATGATGCCTCACTAATATTCACACAGATACATCATTGCCAAGTTTAAAAATCAAAATTAGCTATGACAGGGAGAAAGGCAAGTCTAAAATGTTTTCCAGTAGGAAGGGGAAAGTATCTCTGGTCCATCCGAAATCAACTGAGGATATTGCTACAACCTGAAGATTTGTATAATTTCAACCTCCCCTCCTGGCTTCAATCTATGAACAATTCTCATGCTCTCTTAGAAAGCAAGAGGGATATTTTATACACACAACAGGACCTTTTATTGATACATTATTTTTCAGTCTGCACAAAGATGCCAGACTGTAATCTGGATACATGGAAGCTAGCAGAAAGCCTGTCCCACCTTTCTAAAAGAATATTCTTCTGTCCTTATTACTCTGATCCTCCAAAAGAGATTTTTGGGAATGAGAAATGTACTGGTGAAAAAGTATATGATATTGACAAGGTTGATTGCTAACATTAAGTGACTTTAACAATTATTGTTTTCTTTTAATTAAACTGTACTGTTCAGCCCAACTAAAACTTCTGAACTTACACTAGTTCTCCCTGATGCTCAGACCTTTAATCACTGGTCTCTCAGAATCCTATAGGTTGTGTTAATAGTTCTCTAAGGTGTACTGCATAGTTACAGATCAATGTTTCTAAGCAGCATTAGGAACTCACATCAGACATATAATACATCCCTGAATGTTCAGAAATTATGCAAGTAGACTATGGCTTTCTCTGTCCCTTGTATTTCCTGTATAATTATCCCTATGATAAATTATTAATATGATCCAGCATTTTATTGACTCGTCTGTACACTCACTAAGGATCAGAGATGCAATACTTTGAACAATCCAATGTTGTAATTCACTACCATTGCCTAAAGAGAAAGTTTTGCTGAATTATTTCTTATGACACCAACATCTAGGAGGATGGGGAGCCATCTCAGAAGAAAAGATGAGTATGCTTAGGTGCTTCTGAGATTAGCTTTGACCCACAGAAAATACATACATTTTTCTCTTCTTAAAAGGAATCCTGGAGCATATTATCACAGTAATGCAGAAAATATTACTGAGTTTCAGTCATTAACTTTGAAGAGTCAGAAAGTACCTTCTGAGTTGCTGATTGGGGTTCCCAGTTACTACATGCACTGTATTACACAGCATTTATAATCACAGTCAAGTTGAGTAATTTTAAGGGCAAATCTTACTAATTATCTACTGTCAAAGCTTGTTACATTAGCAAACCAAACTGCATATGTAATGAGGAAGAACAAAATAAAACCCAATAAAATACTGATATGATGGAAGACAAAGTCAACATAAAGTTTACTGCTTAACTGCCTAGGAAGTGATTTTAAAAATCCAAAATAATACAATAGTCAATGTTTTATTTTTTGTTTTTTAATTTTAACAACTCAAAAAAATCGTTTAAAGAAAGATCCAGGACCACTGCATTTGAATAAATTGTCACAAAGATTGTTGTTGATCTATCCTACCAGAATACTCCCTTCTACCCTTCAGTTACAATAAAAAGATCTGAGCTGTCTGCCACAGCTCTACAACTACATGAAGAAAAAAATGAAAGTCAGGGATGGCATCCAGCTGAAAGTCAGCTTGGATTCCAGCCTGTAGAAAGCGCCTGGGCACCACCGCACCACTGACAAGGTGCATGGATTCATAGAATAGACACCAGAAATCAATTCATGATCCCCATGACATGAAAGCCAAAGACCTCGAGGAGGAAGGGGTGTAGGAGTTAATACACAGTCTGCAGGAGAAACACCATTGGCCCTTTTCAACTAAAGTTATTTCTGAAAGACAGATATGGTGCTTATGCTGTCTGGCATAGCTTTTCATCTCTGGGATTCCAAGGAGAGCCTGCTGAATATCACAGCTAGACTTGGAAAAAAAGTTACACACGTATGTGTGCAAAAAGGAAAGGAAAATATGGCATGGAAGAGACTATTTGCTTTCTAATATAATCTAAAAAAACATAGAGCATGGAGACTGAACAGGAGTTAAGTGACAAAGTTTTGCTTTTTATTTTTTAAGTGCATGGTTACAAGATTTTGACTGATGAATACGACTACAGCAGAGGTGAGGAATGGGAAAAGGATGGGAGAGCACACCACTTGCACTTATCAGCCCCTTTTCAGAAGCAGGAGGCAGCAAGAAGCTATTGTTTTCTACTATGAGCATGAGAAAAGCAGGGTCCAGCTTCCCTTTATTGGTTATATCTCCCTTTCCCTCTCCTGGATACACTCAGCCCTTCACACCAGGCAGCTGTGCCAAGTTGTTCCTGAGCCAAGAGCCTTTGGGGAAAAGAGGCAGGGGGCACCCTAAGGCAGTGCAGGGTGGTCCAAAATAGGTGGCTACAGAGCCTCAGGAGGTGAAAGAACCCATATTTTGGCAGCAAACCAGGGCTGGCCCAGTGCATCTCAGGGTACAGTGAACTTTAAGCAAGGGTTTGTAACCAGACTTCTCTTTCCATGGCAATTTTGCATCCCTCAGTTTTTCTCTTGCTTTATAGTAGAAACGGTCTATTCACTTCATCCAGCCTTTCTTTTGAGAATTGTTGTTATAGATTGTTGTTTTGTATTCAAATCAGTTTGCAAGGGCAGAAACTTTTCATCTGTGGGAGTTTCAATGATTTGAACATTCCTTCCTCCTCACTTCTTTTCACTTGTACCTAAGCATAAGCACTTCTACTCCTCCACTTTTTTTTCCAGAACAGACTGCAGAAGTGCTCCCGTAATGACTTCCCAGATTCCCCATGTTTCCTATACAGCCTCCCTGCTGTAACACTCTGAGCTGTAAGAGGTCTGAGCTATTTTCTCCATTGCTAGACACAAACAGAAAGTTCGTGCAGGAGGCTGGAGTCCTGCCATGCCTCCTTCCAGACGATGATTGCACAAGCTCTCCATTTCTCAGCTATCCTTCACCCAGGGGTTTGGACATTTTTGTGCTGGACGCCCAAGTTCTGTCTATAATCAATTAAGGTAACGATCACACACAGTTAAAAGCTTTGAATGCTTAGATCTTAAGCAAAGCTGAAAGTTTCCATATTGCTTAGTCACAGGCAATATATTATCCTTATCCCAGCTGCAGACTGCAAGGTTCTCTAATATTAAAGACAGCATGCCACAAAAAGGCTTTATAAGGATTCATCACTTCATCAATACTTACTCTTCTGCAGCAGAAAATGACAAATTAGGATACAGAACTTTGCGAACATTTACAGGTAACTTATCAAAGGATAAAATAATTTCATTCTAGATGTTATTAGACTCTATGTAGTATTAGAGCTATCTCTCTGTAATAGAGATTTTGCCTCTCTTGGAAGTGATACATTATGAGAAATATTACATAATTAAAATTACTTCTTCCCCCCTAAACACTTGAAAGACAACACATCCCAAGCATACAGAAATCAGAATAAGCTGATACATTGTTAGAAAACATTTTTGCCTATTATTTTCATAGAGAAGTAGCAAACAATGATAGAAAAACAGAAGCCTGCAGAAAACAAAGGGATTTTTGAATACCACTACTTAATGTTATCCCTTCTGTGTTGTCTGGAACAATATTATAAAGGGTAGATTTATTTATTTCTTTTTTTACTTATTTATTGGGGGGTGAGAGTTACTTTTGGTTTAGATTTTAGTGCTATTTCATTGATGAAAAGTAAAATAACTGCAGCACGAGGACTTGAACAAGCAGAGAGTCACTTCCTCAAGTGTTCACATTCAGTCAGACTCTCAAACTTCATGGAAATAACTTCTTACAATTGCATCTCTAGTATCATTCCAAATCAACAAGATTTCTCTTTTCTGTCACATACCCATACCTCTTTTCCCTCCGGAAGTAAGAAGATCACCTAGGATTACCATAAGCAAAAAGCAACAGACCTGTAGCCATTGCTGGACATACAAGGACTGTAACCTACTGAAGGACTCTGATGTAAAGTAACAGTGATAAGCCCCTTTATAAATTTCTGTAACTTTCATTTCAAAGTCAGGCTACTACAACTGCTTCTTGGGAGCACTCCTGGATGGGTGGCTTTCAGAGAAACACTTGGTCATCCCATTTCAGAATAAATCATTTTAAGTGCAGGAGAGAGTGCATGTGATTTGCTGAAAAGAGTAAACCCAATGCCTTTCCCAAAGCACCCAGAATCAGGAGCAGTCTCTGAGCTATCTTTCCAGAACAGGCCAAAGGGGAGTCTGGTTAGGACTGCATTTAAGTGGCCACACAGCATCAAAATCTCCTCCTACACGGCCAGAGGCTTTGCCCAATGACCACCAAGGAGTGATATCAACTGGGGGCATCCCTCTTCCCTGTAAGGGACAGGCCACTCCTGCCATCAGCTCCATCCTCCCTGGGCTCAGCATGCTTCCATGCTATAGCCAGAAAAATGCCAGAGATGCTCCAGATGATTCAGCAAGATGCTTTCATAAGCATCATAGCCTGTGATTTGACAGAACAGGTTGAGGCATGTACAGAGCAATAGAAGGATTTAGCAGGATTTCACAGCAAATTCAGAAAAGAGATAAAAGTCACACGAGCTAATCAAATGGAAACACAAAATGCTTTCTGACATCATTATTCTGTGGATGCTGAGATTCTTCAGGGGGAGCTCAGCAAAAACACTTCTGAAGCCTGTCATTATGCTCCATAAAAACAAGACACCTGGCAATCCTCTTAATCAGTCTTTTGTAAGATTATTTTATCCACAAACTTCACCTTATTTTTTCTCAACCAAACATTCTTTAGTGGTAATAAATATTGACTTTTCAAATCATAAACATCAATAAATCATGAAAAAGCTCATTATATTATGTAAAACCACTACTGCAGTACAATGTATCCAGAAATATCTTGTAGGGTGTTGAAGGGTAGCTCAGTAAGAAATAAATATATTTTAGAATCACAGTACTACAGTGAGTTACAATGGTCTGTAATACAGAGCAATTTTTGATGAGTGGTATTAATAACCCACTTAGCAAGGACATACTAGTGAAGATTGAACTATGGTCTACATAGGCATATTTTATTGCAATCTTGAGAGACAGCACTCAGCACAACTCATGGCATTCTGCTAAGAGTTGGCTGGTTAGAAAGCTCTTCATCTCCATCACAATCAAAGAAAATGAAACTTTGTTTCCCATTTGAAAAATGCAGACATTTTCTAGCAAGGTACCACTGTACTCTTCCCAGATTTTAATGAAAGCAACAGCACTTGCTGTTGGAATAAACCTGCTTATTTTATCCACTATTTTGTTTTTCAAATCTTAAAGTAACATTTTTATTCTGTCATCTCTGAGGTGTACTGTCCTGTCTTCCCATTTCACACGTTTTGCCTTGTCCTCCACAGTCAGAAGCTGGCTTGTCTGTCTTCCTCCCGGAGAGGCTGATAGCCAGAGGAACCAGCCAGAAGCCCAAGCAGAGGCAATGCCAGAAGCCAGGGAGGGAGAGGCTCCACCCTTGTGTTTTCAAAACCTGAGTGACCAAGATTTGAGTAACAGCCCAGTCAGACTTTGAAGTTAACCCTGATTAGAGCAGTAGACTTAAGGTACCTTCAGAAGTCATTTCCACCACACAGGAGACTTCCTGTTGTTTTTTGAGCCCTGAGAAGTGTAAAGATTTCAGCATAACAGTATTAACACTTAGTGTTTTATGCATACTTTTGTGTCATCTTCTACTCATGGTGTGTATAACATCTTTTAAGGACTATTGAACAACATACAGGAAGATCTCTCTAGATACAGAAATGTATTTCCCTGTTACCTCCTAACCTGTAGATTTTGGCAAGCATGGAATTCACATATATCTGCCAAGAAGCATAACTTTCAAAAAATACCTTTTTGAACCTTTCTTAATTTTTGATTTTGGACAACTTTTCTTCATTCTCTATTTTTATTTGCACTCTAGTGGCAAAAGTTTTCTCATAGCATCCCTGGAGTTCACATATGTGACTTTTTTCCTCATTATGTCAGTAAAAATAAAGGTAAAAAAATAAAAAAGTGTAGATAGAAAGGATTTGATCTCTGCAAAAAAGGGAACAGAGGAAGAAAAAGGCAAGTAATAGGCTCCAGAATTACTGTGGAGAAACAGGCATGATTCACAAGTAGAAAATGTTGCAGAGAACACAAAACCCCCACAAAACCTGGCTTAACAGTTATTTCACTACCTACAATATCTGAAGAGACAAACTGTACGCTCTGTTTATTTTCATTCACCATAAGCACTTTGCACTTAGCAGATGCCAGCATATGTTTTGACTAGAAACACACAATTAAATTTGCTTGGAAATAACCAACTGCAATAGGCGGGGAACAAAGGAGTGTTGAGCCACTGCACACAATCTCACAGGGAGCAAGACAATCTATCAGCTACAGCAGCAAAAAAAGTTTAGGAAACCAAATTATTTGATTGTATGGAAGTTTATTTGAAGACCAAACTGTAATTGTTAAAGTGGAGGGGAAATAGTCCCCTACACAGAACAAAAACCAGCTGCACATCTGCTACAGAGAACCCTATAAAAATTACTCTGGACTGCTAGTGTTTCTTAAGTATTATTTATAACTCTCCATCACCACAGTTGAGCCTGCAGGTTTGAAGGTTTTTTTGTTGATTTTTTCTGAGAAAATCTCCTAAACTCTATAGACATTTAGCTGTGATCCTCCACCATGTCCTATTCTGCAACTTCAAGCCCCAAGCATGCCCCCACTACCAGCCCTTTGTTTATAGATTTTGGGTTTTATATTTTCAAGCTTTACTAGCTCCATACACTCCATTTTATTTTTGTCCTACATCCATAATTTCATCTTCTGTCAACAAGCCAAGAGACTCCCCTCAGGAGACTGGAAAGCCACTTGCTCCTTTTCCATGCTTTACTGACAGTAAACACAATTCCTGAATCTTGCTTGTGTAGCATTTTAAATGTTCCCCTGGAGATTCCTGAGCACTGGGGCTAAATCATTCAGCCCAGTTGGATTGTCTAAATTCCTGTTTCGACAAGCCAGCATTGGCAAGCAGAAGGAAAGAAATATCCCCTGGAAACCAGAAGTTCAAAACAGCCTCTGCAGTATGCTGTATAATGATTTATGCAAAACTAGCTGACTGAAAAAAAGAAAAATAATGCTGAGCAAGAGTAGACTGGACAACTAAGCAACAGAATCAGCCACCAAGAGTTCAGTGATCAATAACAAAATTTAACTATACACTACTTAACATCACCCTTCTGTCTCTAGGTATCTTATCCAAAGGAAAATAACACTGATTTTTATTCTAGTGAGAGGTACTAAAAATAATTTAAAAGGTTAGCTTTCAATTATCCCCTAAACAAAAAAAATTCCTTCACAAAAATTGATAGAAAAATAGAATATGAATGAAATGACAAATTGAAGACTCAGTTACCAAATAAAAATGCATGTCTGAAGTACATCTCACTCTATTTCATTATTACCAAGGTAAAAACCCACACAAACTCCTTTACTAATAAGGATGCTCAAATGTCTCTGTGGTGTAAACAAGAAGAAAAGACAGAGAATGGAGATCTCCCACCTGCCTCCCTCTGCTTCCTCAGCAGCAATAATGTACTCTATGCACAGATTAAACCACAAATTACATTCATTAACGTGAAGGCATTTAAAGCCCTTATAATAGGAAAGAAGACAAAGTTAATGCCATCTTCAACAACCTATGAAAAGGTAAGAGACTGTTCAACAGCAAGAACAAGCTCAAGCATGGTGATGAGAAAATTAACTGACCAATTTATTAGCCATAAAAAGCACCTCATTTGATAACAATTTAAAAAAGCATTGGCATTACTTTTGTTGCTTGTATTTGCTAAGAGCCTGAGCTACCCTCCATGCAGTGAGATATTTTCCTCACAGTACTGTGACATTTCCTGTAGAGTTAATCCTGATTTATCCTGGGCTAGAGAAGACTATACATTAAAACAGCATGCACTTAGGGCTCAGCCCTGCAACATGTTGAATGCTCTGGCCCCTGGCCACCAGAGCACTTAGGCACATGTTTTATTTTAAACACATGAGCAGTTCTGCTGCAATTCAGAGAGAAAGTCACTGTATGGAAAGAGCCAGATCATGCCCTGCAAATGTGAACCTGTGTTAAAAAACAAGAGCAAAGCTATTTAAAACTTAATACAATTATTTCCCTGGGTCAGGTAAATCTATCCTGGTAGACAAGTTGTTCTACAATACATTAATAGGGTCAGAGAGGTGTCTCAGTTGCTCATGGCTCAGGGATGCTCCTTAATTGGACAAGCATGAAAAAGTTATTTTGCAGAAAAGTACTGAGAGCATTCAGAAGAAATTTCAGCAATAGCATTCACTGTCACCAAAACTAAAAAGAAAGACAGAAACTGCAACCTGAAGGATGTCCTCAATGCTTGTCCAGCTGGCAGGATTCTGCACCACGAAGGACGTGTGTGCCCTTCACAAAGTTGTTCAAGCTTACATCACCTTTTAACATCTACCCAGGTCTGGCAAATTTCTTTCCTTTTTAACAGTGACATAAGCAATAGAACCGTATGATTTATTCCCCTGAAAATGCTATTAACACTTCAGTGTTAAAATTATATTGTGTCAAGTTGAAGACAAAAAAAAAAGATTGAGTATGTAGAGTATAGAAAATTTCTGTAGACTCAGTGCTTCTAGGATAGGATTAAAAAAAATTATTTGTGTACTTAAATATTTCTTTACCTTGCAGATGAAAAAAAATGAACTATTACTATACCCTAATATGATCAGATTTTCTGAAATGTGACTTACATAATGCAGCAATTTTATTTGAAAACAAGTCTGTTTTTAATTTTGAGATCAAAAACTAATGTTAGCATGTTTTATATCTCTTGCTCAAATATCAGAAATAATTTAAATAATTTTTGTTACATACTGTAATCTGCATCTTGAGATCAGAGATGTAACCTCTGCACTGGTTATCAGCCTAGAGGGATGAGGTAATAAAAAAACCCCTTGCTTCACAAAGTGTTTTATAATGCAAAATGTCAGAGCTCTGTAAAGCAGTGCTAGCATATCTTAGCAAATTGTTGTATCAATGACATTTTAAAACTTTAGAGAAAAGGAATTTTAAGCTAAGCGATCAACAACATTCCATTCTTGATTTTGCAGCACATAAAATCTTAACCTTGTCACCACTGCAGCAGCTGAGAGCACCTCAGCTTCTTCAACACTATTGAATTTAAAAATAAAATAAATTTTTTTCAGAAAAAGGTACAGTTTAATTAGAAAAGCTTTTGCTTTTCAGTTACTGCTAGGGTACACAATACCCCCACATTTTCCCCCACTGAAATCCTCACTTGTTTTACCAGGTTTGATGGGAAACAGTGATCGAGAAACCTGGTTCAAGGCTTTGGGCTCCCACATTTGAGCCACAGGTTGCACAGACCTCTTGTATCTGCACAGCAGGGCCCAGAGTCTTGCAGCTGGGAGGAGAAGTTGGAACAGGATCTTGAGAAGTAGGCTCTAGCTGACAGTTCAAGCCAGCTGTGAGGACACAGGATTTCTGCCAACTACCTGAGCTAGGGGGACACAGACCCACCATCCCTGAATCTAAAGAACGGCTTAGTTTGGAAAAGACCTCTGTAATCATTAAGTCCAACCACTAACCCAGCACTACCAAGTTCATCACTAAACCATGACCTTAAGCACCACATCTACATTTCTTTTAAGTACCTCCAGGGTTGGTGACTATCACTTCCCTGGGCAGCCCACTGAAATGTTTAACAACCCTTTTGGTAAATGTTGTTTCTCAGATGAAAGAGTACTTCAAAGATGTAATAAAAACCATTTATTTAATATATTTTAACACCTTGCTTTTTAACATCTATAGCTGTTTGTTTTTTGTGGTTTTGGGGGGGTTTTTTTTGTGGGTTTTTTTTTTTTTTGGTGCCAAGACAGGGCTGCAAGACCTCTGTTTATAACTTCCTTCTTGGCCCTACCCTGAAATGCTTAACTCTATCAGTTCTCATCAACACAACAGATGAGATTACAGAGCCCTGAAAGCCTGTAGAAAACCACTCAGTTTGAGGTACCACACTATTCATCTGCTTTTCCTGATACCAGGGGCTGCTCTGCAGAAGAGCTGCAGCTGGAAGTTTTGTATTTGCTTGTTTTATGGGGGATCCCTTATGGATAAACAATGCTGTTCTCCTGACACAACTAGACTTGGCTGTCAACAAATCAGTCCTGTTATATTGCTATGCCACCATGTCTCACAGGTCTCTGATAAGTTACTGAAGCAGGTATGCTCCTAAAAGTCGCCTGTGAACCACTGATGATATGCACATATATCTAGAGGTGAGCTTCAGATACCAAGGCGTTCAATAGCAAAGGGTCATACGCTCCATTTAATATATTCATTATTTTTATTTCAGAGATTGCTGCATAATCCAACTGCCCTAATGATTAAGAGCTTTCTTGCTAACTCCTAAACTACATTTATACATACTTTAGAAAAGTTACTCTTTCATTCAATGAGGCTTTCATTAGGGAGGGAGAAAAACCCCACCCAAACCACAAACTCACCCTAAACCACCACGAGAACCTCAGTAAATGCCAAAACAGTTTGAAATGCAATGCTGCAAGCAAACAAAGCAATAACAAGTTTTAATCCATAAATAGGTAAGGGGAAAAAAACCCCATAGCCTGCAACCTCCCTCATAAGCAAGAAGAAATAAGTGTGGTAGTGATTGAAATGCTCCATATAAAAGCAGAGACACAGATAAAGCAGAGACTTAACAAAGTCAGAGCTAAGCTAATATTGAAGAGGCCCATTGGAGGGGGGAAGAAAGAAACAGAAGAGTTCATTTCTACAAATAAAGGTTACTTCCAAACCGATTTTTAACTGACCAAAACAGTCCGAAACACCTTACTAAGGTTAGTAACTGCTCTCTTGGCTTGACTTAGAAAGATCATTAACCCACATTTGATTAGACACTGCTCAAAAACCAAATTATAAAGAATGTATTTAAACATATTTACCACAGAAAAAACTGAATCATTGCATAATTCAAAAATATCAACACATTCCACATGATCTAAATTTGATGAATTTATTTATTTTGTTAAGTTTGATACACTGCCAGTTTCTTCTCTGTTTAAATTCCTGAAAAATCACTCTTATAACAGTTGAAATTAGTCCACATACTTTTCCTTTTCAAATTAGAGTAAATGATAACACCTTCATGTTGAAGCACAAAAAAGTTGGGACAAACACCACCTCTATGCCAGATTAGCCAAGCAGAGTTAATCAGAGTAGTTTGCACATTTGAGTAAGAGATAATAAACAGATATAAGTAAATATACAAACAGTAGAGTCAACTGCTTTGATTATATTTTCTATGAGGTACCAGATGTGTCTATAAAAGACTCACATCAGGAAAAACAATAGAGTTCAGGCAGCTAATTAATACTGCTAATTTAAGTTGTACGCTAACACACCACTTACTGCCATCTGCACTCCGTCAAGAAGTAGATGGTGACAAATTTCAAGCATTGCTAGTAAATTATTTTCATTTTGTCCTTTTCCTCATAAACAAAACATCACAGTGACAAAAGCTGCTTGACCTACTTTCTAAGGAAGAGATTTCCAAAGAAGCACTCCCCCCCACCTCCATTGTTCCTGATTTCTGCTCTCTTTTCTTTATATCTCCAGTATGTGCAAGAACACAAAAACTAGCTACTAGCTACATGCCAGTCTTCTCCCATTGCGTCACAGATGTGTAAAATTAACCTCACCTCATTCTTTTCCTGGATTATGAATTTTAATGTATCCATATACTCCATTAGTAGGGGACAAGCTGCAGAGAAAACACAGACATAATTCTAGTTTATCACTTATCACAGCAGGCCACGAGACACTTGTTTTCCCCAGATCTCAGGGATCTGCCAAACTTCAAGAGACTGCAAAGGAGCTCTGACAAACTTTTTGTGGCTATCACAGAAGCAAAGAAACCTCCTAGAAAAGCCTGTTTCTCTAACTTATAAATAATTTTCTTAACTGCATTACTTCATGTATAAACAGCTACAAGTCCTGAAGTCATAAAACGACACTATGCCACGGGGCTTCCCTTTGAAACCTCAGCGTCAGCTACTGCTGGGCAGCTCCAGTTTCACAACAGGTAGGCTTATTTTATCTTTGCCTTTTGTTTCCCTGAATGCCTGTTCCTTCCACTTTCCTGCACCTCAAGACCCTCGGAAACATCGACAGACATTTCCTACCAGGGCACAGGGACTGCTGTTCTCTCAGTGAAGTCAGGGGAGTATGATCTCTGCAGAAATGAAGTGGGATACAGCCAACAGCTCATGTATTTGGAAGCAAAATTATTTTTCCAAAACAGAGGCACTTTGCTCTTTCTTCTTAGGATTAGTACAATTCCTCAAATAAGCTGAGTGGTACATGAAGATTCACACTGTAACAGTCATGGATAATGGGTTCGTTACACTGGAATCCCTGCCATATTAAATGGAGCGGAAAAGTGAAACTTTTTTTTTTTTTTAATTGATATAACATAAAGCCACCCTCTGGGAAAAACAGCATAGTTTTACAATTAATTTATTGGAAAATCACCATCAATTTAGTTACTGTGTGGGGAAAAAAGTATTCAGTGAATTTAATGTTATTTTGGGATACTGGAAAAAGTTAACATGAGTTTGGGAAACTTACAAAAAACACACATTTTTCAAAAATTTCCTGGAAGCTCATGGTTCCTAAGAATGGGTAGGGATGGACAAAATATTCCTGGAAGATAATGACCCTCTATGCTGCCTGGGGATCAGACACAGGGAAAGAGGGAAAAGGGGAGCATGTTCAGCCTCAGTGTGGAACATGCTGTTCTCAAGTCTTGTGATTCAGTGGTGTTCCTGACTGAGATGGCCAATCATTCCATCACAGAAACATTATTCCACTTAGTTGATTTTTCACCTATGATATCAGGAAATGGAAACATTAAGGGTTAATTAGAAAAATTGATGAACTATAGAGCTATAATTTTTTTTTCAAGTCTGAGAAGTGTTTAATTATTCTAACAATATAGTCCAGACTGAGCACAGGCAGCTTTTTAAGTGTGTTGTATTACATTCCTTCAAATTACAGCACTCTTTGCAGCAGAATAACCAGACAATGACAAATTTCTTTGCACTTAAATATTGGTGTCTTGCTTTGACTTTCTTCTCCTACATGACTAATTTAAGTACAGGGAGAGGAAAAACAGAAGGAAACTAAAACAGCTTTATTTCAGTCTTTCAGATAGTCAGAAGCTTATCAGTAATCACACACTGTATAATCATGAATTCAATCCAAAATGCATAGAACACTGGGAGCAAAAATAAAAGTCAAACATAATCAAAAACTCTGTCAACAATGATACGGCTCACAAAAAATGTGGTATAAAAGGAGCTGTATAAAGCACAGTTAACAAGCAAGGTTTATAGCTTTCTTTAACCAAATAGAGGGGGAAGTCAATGTAGGCAGTCTCATAATACTCAGTGAGATGATGATAATATGACAGTATTATTTATCCTTGGAAATAACAACTCTTCATGAACAGCTGAATTAACCCTTATCTTATAAATTGTTCAGGATTATAGGCAGAGGATGCATGTAGCCCTCCCATGGATAGCATCACAATTACAGGCTCCTTTCTTTCATCTGTGTCACCCACAAAAGACAGAGAGCACTGGATGATGTTACCCTGTGGAGTGGAGTCACCCTGTCCATCCTAAAGACAGGAATTAAGTTACTCCTTCCCAAAGACACTGCCTTTTAAAAACAGCCAAAGGCTTTATGTCTCTCTTGCCCAACTATATTACACCCAAATATAATAAACATGAAGTTCTTCCATCTTGTGAAAAAAACCTTTTTTTGTTTTTCAGAATATCTCATCTTGCTTATTCACAATGTTAATATACTGCACAGAGATTTAAATAGTGTCCTCTACATACACTGTAAGGTTTCTATTTACTGCTTTATTTGAAATCTTCTTCCTTGCTGTGCACAGGACAGAAACTGGCAATTTCTAATTTAAAAAATTAATTAAAAAAACCAAAAAACTGTTGTGAATAATTTCTTGTCAATTAGGCTCTAGTTCTTCTGGGTTTGAAAATTTGTATTAGAACTTTAACAAATATGATGAGTTTTGCTTGAGTATGTAAATTTTCCAAACAAACAAAAGAAATCTATGAGTATTCCTGCTCCATAGCTGATTCACATTCAGAACTAAATACTACATGATTATTTTGTGACCTTGCTTGGAGTCCACATAAAGTTGAGTTGCACTGCAATTTAAATTACCTCTACAACTCTTTTGGCAAGAACAACTTCCAATAGTAACTAGCACTGTTCTTTGGAGACTTGATTTTCTAACACCAACACCTGAATTCATTTAATCAGAGCTTTTCAGACTCATTGCTATCACCTGCTGTAGATGCTAATGTGTTGCTTCAGGCTCTTGTTGGAAAGTTTGATGCCTGAATTCTCACAGGATTCATCACTTTGAGGCAGATCCTTCTCTTCCACTCCCCTGAGTATAATAACACCCACAAATCCACTATTCTCAAAAGGCTTCAGCTGCTCTGATAGCAACATAACTGGGTAGCCTATAAAGCAATAAAATTCTTTTCCTAATTAAAAAATACTCTTTTTTCTAATATTCAAAGTCAAAATATGAACAGTCTTTCAGGCAGGAAAAGGTGGATCATGATATTTTACGACCTCTCATATATTACTGTGTGTTACCTATTTCTAAGTGGAATAATTTTCTTCCAGGCACATGAAGCAAAGCCACCTGGGGGAGGGAACACAGCTGCTGCTCAATGGAGCCAAACAACAAAACAGCTTAAAGGAAGAATTAGAGAAGAGCAGACCATATAACTGAAATGGAATAAAAAGGTTATAATGCAAGATGTAATACAAGCTGAAATCTGGTCAGGATAATCCCAAATGGCACTGTTTGTTTTATACATACATATGGCTGAAACCCTGGTGTTATCTCTTATTCAAAATGTTTCAGCCTTAAAGCATGGCATTGATCAGTCAGGACTATACAAGAAAGTCTTGTATAATGCAGTCAAGCCATTAACTTCACTTGGCTGAAGATGAAACTTGGCCTGTAAGTATTAGATTCTGAATAGAGCTATATATTTCTCCAATGGGAAATAATTTCTGCACCACTAAAATGCCCACGTTGCTGTGGTGAAACACTGACTATTTAACAGAGCACCAAAGCATCCATTCCACTTAGGAGAGGAAATGAGGACTCTAGGACAGATGAATAAATATGTTGAACCTGTAAAGCTCTTCCCAAAGAGAGAACGTGGCAAAGACACTAGAGATTAAAGCTACTGTAGCGAGTTATAGCAATACTCTACTTTGATGCTACATTGAAGCACCGCAGTACTCTTATAGTTGATGCTGTGTAAGGCAAAAGACTGACAAAGATTTTTATTTTTCATTAGTATAGGAAACATGAAGAGCAACAAGCAACATGACCCTCTCCAAACAGAAAAAAATAATAAAAACCCCCAACAACATAGTAAGATAAAGATTATCTGGAAGAAAGGTGACATAAGAGAAATTCCATTGCATGAAGTAGTTAAATGAGTATTACTGCCTAACAGTAAGCTTTTCCAGTAGCAAGTGCAAAATTATTCAAAAATCTTGCTTCACTGATTTTAATTTTTTTGCAAACAAACTCCTAGTTTTAACCAATGTAACATTCTGTTTATATATATGAAAAAGGCATAAGGTAGCATGTAATATGAAAAGTATGTTATTTCTGTGAATGGCAAACCATTGAGTTTCTGTCACTTTGAGACAGCCTTGAATATTGTGTGCAGTTTTGGGCACCACGAAATAAGAAAGATAATGAGCTCTTAGAAAGTGTCCAAAGGAGGGCAACAAATATGGTGAAGGGCCTTGAGGGGAAATGTGTGAGGAGTGGCTGAGAGCACTGGGTCTGCTCAGCCTCGAGACGAGGAGACTTCACTGCAGGTTAAAAACTTAACAGAGAAGGATTTTAAAGATGCTTTTGTCAAGAGCAAATCCACAAAAAACACTCCTTAAATTTGCGAGAATTTTATGCTAAGTTTACTCCAACTTTGTTAATTTTCTAGAAAAGAAGGATATCAAATAGCACTTCACTGAAATCAGAGAGTCTGAAAAGGTGAGCATTATCTACAAACAGTAGTTAGTCTATCAGAAAATATGACTGATGTACTTGTAGAAATCTGCACTGATCTAGTTTTCTAGCAGCAGTTCTGATCTCAATTAGATAGTTCTATCCAACCTAACAAATTGCCACTATTTTCTTTTATTGACAACAAGGAAAAAAAAATAAAACCCCCAAAACTTAGTTAAATTTCTGCATAAATTTACTCAGATTTAGTACAGACTTCATCTGAAAGCAATGAATACAAAATTGAACTGTGGATGTCTGTTGTAACACCATGAATTAAACTTATGAATCTCATTCCTCCCTTTCTCAAGCACTTGATTAGTTCTTTCAAATGCCTATATTTTATTTCCCTGAGTGGAAAAATATAAATTGCTTATCAGAAACTCTATCTTTGCTACCCGTTTCCCTCATTCCCCTATTTTTCCTGTTGCCACATGAATAATCAAAGCTACAAGAGATACAGATGCATTTGATCAGTTGGAAATAACAGAACTGCACTGATTCTTATCTCTTTTCTACATTGTGCTTTGTGAAAGTACTTTTCAAATAAGTCTTAAAATTATACTTAATTTAGGCCATCAGAACTATTCTCTGCTATTAGGTAAATTATATGTTAGCATTGGCACGTTGAAAATAATTTAAAATCGCATGAAAAATTAATTCTTACCTCACTGTAAAGGTAAATTTCAGCAGCTTATATTTGTCCACTGTTTCATCACTGACCTGCTGATTGCACAAGAGGCAACAACTGACAGTAAGTAAAGGGGTTTCTGACATAGCTGATGGCAGTGTCTCTAGCTAGGAGGTTTACACTCTCAAGGTTTAAGCCAACTGAAAATCTCGTATCATGCCAAGGTGAGTTTATGTCACAGAATAACCCCTAGCCTAAGTAGGGACCAGGAATGGAGGGGATGGGCAGCCAGCCCTGATAAGGGCAGAAGCCACACCTGCCCCCTCATTTGGGAAGGAAATGGTTTCACCTGGAGTGGGAGGAGCCCTTTTGAGGGCCTTATAGCCAACATGTCCCTGGGTCATGTAAATACCCATAAGTATTCTAATTATTTAGGTGATTGAAAAGAAAACAAAAAGTAATTCAGTCTTTTAAAAACTGTTTCTATTAACCATTATTATCTAAGCCTTGTTTTCTGCTGCCACAGTTGCAGCCAGTTATTAATATCTCAGTATCATCTTGTTTATTTCAAAATTATGCTCATATAAAAAACTACTTCCAACATCTATATTTATATAATATAAACCTACAAAGCTTCCAAATAATAAGCATTCAGAAAGAACTTCGCCTGCTAAATATGAAAAGAAAACCAAGAAAAAAATTACTGATTGCTCTAAGCAGCATACTTTTCCCCCTCCAGAAGTCTCTATTGAACAACTCCTGTGAGAAACCCGGGAGTTATCAAACTTGGGTTTTTCAGGGATATTGGAAGCACCACCTGACTTCAACAGTCAATGCGCACCAAACAGGAGCTGGATATATTTAGGGTTTGTTTTTTTTTTTTAACAAAAAGAGTTCCACTTTCTAGGCACATTTTTCAGGTGATTAATCCTAGGTAATTTCTATGTCTTCAATAATTCTGGTAAGTATTTAGCCTATTTTCTCAACCTAGGTATCTAGAATTAAAACTGTATAATTGATTACACTCTAAATCAAGTTGCTGTGCAGGTCAGAAGTGTAAGCAGCCAGGAGAGGTTACATCACAGGTAAGGATGCCATGTGGCTCCTCCTGCCAGCCCAGCCACCCCAAGAAACATAAAAGGAGAATACCTGGCAGCAGATTTGCCCAGCACTTGCAGAGGCTGAAGTAAGCAAAATTCTGAGATGAATCCCCAAAACTCATCTGTTGCTACCAAGAGGAACCCAAGATAAGTGGTGAGGACGCAACTGCTGACATCTCCTGACTTCCAGACTTGCATACAAGCAATGCTGGCCAAATCACTGGGACATGTATTTCAGGGCTGTGAGGACAACAGTGTGAGAATTTAAAACAGTAAAGTCAACTCACTTATGGATTGTCTAATAAAAAACTACCTCTCCCTTAAGAATGGTATCTCACTGAGTTAGTTACAGTAATTTCATGCAGCTCCCCTTCAAGGGGAACCACAGGCAGTTCATAACTGATACAGCTCTCCTAGATCATACACTGTTAAAATACTTCCAGCTTTCCAGGATCCTCCCCTATCAAACTAATAATGGTTTGGATAGTTATCCCTTGGAGACTCTGCCTTCATAGCAGGAGATTTAAAAAAACCCCAAAAAACAAAAAACCAAACAGATTTAAGCAATCAATACATGCTTATATCACTGTTAATGACAAAAGACCTAGATTAATATTCTAACAACAAAAAATCAGTTTACTAGTGTTTGCTTGTGGGGTTTTTTTACCCCAACAAAACTAGCAAGTCCTTAGTCCTTTGCAGAAAATGGCTGCCATTGCTTTTTACAACAGCACAGTAGAAAAGTTAAAAATTAAATATTAATTCATTGAAATTTTTTTCAAGCAAGTTTTCTGGAGCTTTAAACCCAGCATTTTCTTTAAGAGCCTGTTGCAGTTGAAGAGTATAGAATTGAAACACAACAATAACATTACCACAGAGCCGCATCTCATTCCAAGCAGCTTTACAAAGTTGGAGGGTTTTTTAAATGCAAAAAGCTCACAGAGGTAGTTACTTGGTAGAAATAATTTATGAATTCAAAGCTTTAGAAATGGAAAATATTTTCTCCATTCAGATAAAGAAATTGCCAGCAGCAGTTCATTTAAAGCCAATTCCTACCACACTCATATTAGAAGGATAATATTTAAGAGGAAATAAAATGATGTAACAATCCATTGACTAGCACATTAATCAGGACATGCTGATAGAGAATCATTAATCAGGATTTCCTACTAATAGAAAATCATTAGAACACAGCACATTAGCAGCAATGCCTGTTCAGTTACTGGGGCTTTCTTTAACCAATACCTAACTTTGAGAATAGTTTCTCTGTAGCTTTCAAAGCTTCTGTAACATAATTTATTCAAGGCTGTTGACATAGTGCAGTCCTTCTGAATCACAGTATCAGCTTGACAATGAAGCACAGAAAGGTGTAGGGAAATGAAAGTAAAAGGGCAAAGGGGAGTTCTTACTTTAGTTGAACATACTGAAGCAACATTAAAAACTAGTTTAAATTCACCCAGGCAATGTTTTCAAGACAAACGTTAACAGTTTTTTGTTTCTGTTTATTAGCTTCAGGCACCTCAGTTCAGGATATATCTCAGTAGAACTGCAGTTACTTTCATAAATAATAAATGCTTCATTTTGATTCTTTCAGTGTACCTGCTATGCCATTTTTTCTGTCATCCAATCAGAGCCTGTGATGTGTTGGGACAGCCTGACTCGCAGGTGGCGTGGCCGGATGGACCCCAGTTCACTGAATGCACTGAACTAAGTGTGAACTCTGATGGAACAACGCTCCAGGAAAAATCAGTGGCAGTCTAGAGAATCCTGAATTCCACAACAGGCAGATAGCAGCAGAAATAACAAAAATTGATTGGCTTTAATACTTTTTAATGATGATTTACAGTTTATATGGAACACTTCACTTACAACATTACCTGTAAACTGCAAGAAGCCTTCAGCACAGAGAAGCGGAAACAAGAGTTCAGAAGCAGAAACATCCAAAATGCAAGCTTCCATTGCTTAGTGTTGGTACAGGAGGTTTCAATACATGGGTTTGGAGAGACTCTTTTGAATTGAGAAACTGAGATACAGGGCTAGACTTTCCCCATGTTTTCTTCTCATTGTCTTTTTTTTTTTCCTTTTTTTTTTTTAAAGTCAGGTAATAGAACTGTAATCTTACTTAGCAGTTGCTGATGTTGTTTCTTCAAGTATCCATGTGACATAACATTCAGAAACTACTGCTGGGAAGTATTAGTACTTAGGGACACCTGCTACAGTTTTTTTACTGAGCTTTCAATGTTCCAAATTAGTGGAGCTATTATGTACTAAAAATTCCTTTGTTATTCTTCTAACTTAACATATGGTTTAAACTATTTATCTTTTTAGTACATGTCCTGACCTTTAATGTTATAGATACTCTCTTTTCAATTACCAGAAATGTCTCCTAAACAGCACCTGACTTCTGCTCTTTATAGCCTCTTTTTCTTCCTGTGCTGACTTTGCATACTGAATATCTTTAACAGAATCCTTTCAATACTGAAATACCATATGAAGCTTCTCAATATATAGCAGAAAATTAAGTTCTACACTTTTATTGTTGTTTGGCTTTTGGTTCAGTTTTTGTTGTTTGGGGTTTGGTTGTCGTGTTGGGTTTTTTATTAAATCTCAGTGCTTTCCAGCAATTAAAAAAAACAAAACAAAACAAAATGTATCAAAGTTGGTATCAGCTGGTCAAAAGCAGAACAAAGATACAGAAGGCCTCAACTATAGGTTGATACACAATTTTGCATTTCCAATATGCCTTCCATGTAAGAGATTCTATTTCCTTTTCACATAAGTTCTCCTCAAAAACCACCATGTCCTCTAAAAGCCTGACTTCATGAACCTAACATACTTTTCTGTAGTAGGTTTCGCTAGTCGGTCTGATGGGGTATAGGATTTGGGAACAAACTAGAAATATTACTATCATTGTTATAGATTCTAAATTTATATTACTGTTGTGAATATTATTTCTTCTCTTTTAGGGTTTGACTTTGATGAGTAAAGCTTACTTACTTCTAAAAATCATTCTGCAGTCTATTGTAGTTAGGGTAGAAAATCCTCTAGGTTTCACATCATTTGTGGTGACATTCAGCCTGCTTTCTGATGTCCACCTTAGCTTTAATCTGGTTAGAAAGAAGCAGTGCAGTAACTCAATGGACATTTGAGAGCCTATGTGAGCCCTGAGTGGATATAACAGTCAGGGGAGGGGATGAGGATACCCTTTCACAGGCGCGTCCTCTTTGTTTGAAGATTTTGACTGCAGAGGAACAATTCTAACAAATAAGACTGCCAAAGCAGTGGATTTTTTTTTTTTTTTTTTTTTTTAATTTTCAGCCCAATGTAAAAGGACGTTTCTTAAACAATTTTAGATGTCATCACACCTTGGTTTGTTTTGGGTTTTTTGAGTTTGGCCACAAAGGAAAACACCATGGCCTGGACTGGATTTTGTTCTCCTAGGGATGAACATAGGAAATAAATGCAGTAAAATGTGGTGTAGCAGATGTCTGCAAAAGGAGACAAAATCCTGCAGTATTTACACATATGGAATGGACAGTTTTCTCTGTTTAAAGAAGTTCATTCTTCCACCAGACCTGTCAAAAAGCCCTTATTTCATCATGAATCAGTGCACATTTGGGATGCAAAAACAGGCTCAGAAATGTATGGCACTTGCTGATAAGGAAGAGAAGAAAAGAAAAGGTCAAGTCTTTGCAGCAAATCTGCTAATTTGGCAAATAAAATGCCTGGTTAGGGAACAATGCAGAATTCAATGCATACCCAGAGAAATGCCTCACAGAATCATCAGGTGTTAGATAATGCACCAAACAACATCAGGTTTTTTTCTTCAATAATTTGCAGGTAGAAACAAGTGAGATGATACTTTCTTTGCTGTTTATCTGGCTCCCTGGTTTGAGAGTTGTATGGTTAGTACCTGGGAGACATATATGGGGAGACATAT
>JAWWEV010000115.1:46552805-46634997 GCA_035583235.1 Hafferia zeledoni | reverse complement strand
TGCTTCTGTGAATGTGAGGTGAATGGGCTAGCCAATAATGTCATGACATGTTGGATGTGAGAGGATATAAAAGGTGTAGGTGTTACTAAGAATAGAGCTATGAGGAAACAGTCTTGAATAAACTCTCTAAGTTGTAAGTCTTCTGATCAAGCCTTCTGAAGCCTGCTGTGCCTGAGCTCTTCTGTCCGTCATTCACGCCTTGCCCTTGCTCAGGATAAGGGGACCCCAATATTGGTTATTTTCTGTAGTTATTGTCTGGTTGGTTGTTTTTTTCGCTCTATCTTTCCTCAAAGCAAAAACTGATGGGAGACCACCACTCTTGAAGCGTCCCCTTTCAATAGTTTCAGATTTAAATACTTCCTCTCAAAAAAGACTTTCTATTTTACTTAATGTCAAATCTTAGGTTAAAAGAAAGTAAAGACTAAGGAGAAAATGTGACACCAGCACAATGGTTCCTCTCTCACAGAACATTTCAAAAGTAGGAGGTTCCAAAACACACTTTTCATCAGCTAGAGAATGAGATTTCAATGAGATTTCAGAAGATCTGTCTGAAGTGAGATTTTACATTTTACATAGAACTGCAAAGAACTTAAAATCTAGGAAATTGATTCTCTTTTCACCTTTAATGAGAACAACTTAGGTAAAATGAATATAATTTTCTGACAATTTTCCACAGATTATTTCTGTCTGCATCCATCACACTTTTCTTTTGACCTCTTCTTCTGAATTGTACATCTAAATTCTATTAATAATTTAAGCACAGCTACACAACCCTTCCAAACATTTAATCTTTCTCGTCTGCCTTTCTTCTCTAAAAACCCACTAGCAGTTCAGCTGAGTGTATATGGGTAGAAAACATCATAAACAGATTACAATACCCAACTCTTATCCAGATTTTCTATGCAAGGGACTTAAATTCTTAATTGTCCTAATCATAAGAATATTTTATCATGGTGGAGACCAGCATAATGTCAAAACAAGTATGCTTAGGAAAAGGCATTTTACTCACACGCAATGGTTTTTGACGTGTGTTCTTCTAAATACTTTTCTGTACTCATTTTCTAATGCTCTTTCAAAGGACAAAATTACATATTTTCAAGTATAATCAGGCTTTGTTCAAACAATCAGCAACTTAAAGCAGATCCTACATTAGGCTACTTATGGTTGCTACTTCTTGCATCCCTGCTGTATTTTCAGCAAAAATGTACAGGAGTGAGGAACTGGTTCAACCCAAAAATAAGATGTGAATAGCTTTTTTTTTCCTTTTTTTTTAATTTTTTTTTTTTCAAAGGCAGGTCTGTTTTCCCCACTCCAGGGTCACCAGCTGACTACAGAACCCACAATACTACTGTAATGGATCAGGTACCTCAGGGGTAGGCACAAGAGAGAAGATAAACTGTCTAACCTACTACTGTTGCTACTGAAATGCACGTCAAAATGCACCCTTGCTTTGAAAAAATTTTATTGGTGAAGACAGTATTTATATTACTACATTAGTATTTTGAACCAGTACTTCAAGTTCACAGCTTTGCTATGTCAAGGTATTATGCAGTACAAACTTTTAACATGTAAGGTTTTCTGAAGACAACATCAAATTCAAATAAAGTGTGAAAAATATGGAAGAGAATTGACACAGTTATTTGGGTCTTTTATGGGACATTCTCTTTTTCTGTTTCCCTCCAAGGTTACAAGAACCAGGATCCTTATAAGCTCTTTCCAAAACCTATTTAGATAAAGTGATTATTTGTTATTTCATTCATCATTTCCAGCTCTGCACCTATGACAGGGCACCAGCTTAGCCATGCCAAGACAGTAAGGTGGGTAATCAGATAATTAGTTTTTCTCCTAAACTGCTCCTTGAACAGCTTTAGACCTAATTGAAGGACTTCCAGACAATGAAAAGACTAAAACAAAAACCAATAAAACAAAACAAAAAACCCCTAAACAACAACAATAAAACTCAGAAAAAAAACCCTGTAAAGTTTGCATTTTTTATGCTTAAGAAAACTGGGAGGAGACAAATTTCCACTCTCGTAGTTCTTTCCTTTAAAAAAAAAACAAACATGAGGATTAGAGAAGATTTTATATCAGCATATGCTCTCCTTTGCTCTAAAGCTGTATATTCCCCAAAAATTTTCATAGCTTTTCATATTCTTCTTTGCAGTTGAAATGCTGTAGAATGTAGAAAGCCACCAATATGCACAATGAACAAGGCCTGGTAAGGAAACTGCTGCAGTCGCACTGTAATTGCTGAGGAACTTCAGCTTTGTTTGAATAACTACAGTCTTAACTAGGAGGTAGATGCTGTTTAAAGTGAACACACTCTTTTATATGTCAGTGGACTAGTTACATACACATGATCCATCACTGTGACTCAAATGCAAGAGAGCTGACTTACTGCTGTGAAGCGTAAAGTTATTAAAACATTTTAACAGAAGCCCTTGACCATCATTCAATCATGAAATTGTGGGCTTTGTCTTGCCAGACTAGATTACTGACCTGTACTTAAGAATGTTTTACTGACCAATGCAAACAGGTGGAAATGGTGTTTACACACTCTGCTCAAAACCTTCACAACAACATCGGCAGAGCCAAAACAATACAAGTTTTGGCCTTCCTGTGGTATTTTGACTGCCCATAAAATGAAAAGCCATAAAAAGACTTTGATGTTATCAATTACTTTGAGAACATGAAATAAAAAATAAACCTTGTAAGGACTAAAATAATTGTATTTTTTGAGTAGTATAAAACCAAATAAGGTACTATTCAGCATAGAGAGTCTTTGCAAGGACATATTAACAGAAGTGACAAAGCACCTGAAATACAAACAACTAAAAATCTGGTCATTGTCGCCAGTATCTTCATCTGCTCCCAGCACGTAAGTGGCACATGTGGACAGTAATCTTTATTTGTGACTTCTCTGCTGGACACAAAACATCTAGTTGAAATTGCAGTCCCATATATAACCACATAAAAACCAGCAGTCCCTGTGCATCAGCATTTTATCGGAACTGCATGTCCCTGCAGCCAGCCCCCGCAAGCTCAGCAGTGCTGCAGCACAGGTACAGGGACTGGCACTGGTACCCACCTCCAGCATGAAGGGCAGCCTGCTCTGAGAGCAGAGGTTCTAAGGTCAGTAGAATACAAAATGACTCAGATGGTAACTGAGGATGAAATAGAAATTTTATCCTGAATTCAAATCTCAGAAAAGTGGACAGAGTTTTAGACTGTATGTATGTGTCACTACCATCTCCACAAAAACCTTTCTAAAAAAGGGCAATTTCATGAGTGTCCAATGCAGCTATACAAACATCCAGATAGAACATGAATTATCAATGGATTTCATTAATTCAAAAAGTTGATTTGACGGAAGGTTATTGACAGAAATGGTTTGCAAGCATTGTTCTCTATTGAAATCTAAACTAAATTTCAACAAAGTCAAAGTCAAAGGGGTTTGTTCTAACAACCAACCTGCTCTGAAGACTAATTAAAAACCATAGATATTTTGCATGTATTTTACAATCAGTGAAAGGCTAATCTTGAATAGATAACTGCAGATACAATTAACCAGTCACTTGCACATCTTTTATTGTCAGATTATAGGAGCCTGTCCCTCTGCTGCCCATCTGAATAAGCAGAGTGGCCTGTGGTCATTCCCATAGGCACTACCTCTGCTGCTCTGCATACACCCCACTGGGACAAGATTCATATCTTACACTGACTACATATTTAGATGTTGGATTTATTAATTTTCATTACTGAAGTGTATCACAGAGGAGAATATTTTTTGTACCTGCACCTCTAACTGTAAGCAGCATTCTTGATTCTCATTTTTTTTCTTTAAATTAGTCAAACCAATGGTTACTACCTAGCACAACATAAAGAACAGAAAACCAAAACCCCAACAAATGCTGGAAGCTACACACTGTGGAAAGCAGGACCTACACAGTGTGTAAATGCATACAAGTGCTAAAGAGCTTTTGTAAGCTTTCATGATAAAACGTGTAAGGTACAGCTTGTTTTAGATCATGAACTAATTAGTTAAAACCAACTGCTATTTATACTGTTTTCTCTCATCAGGTTTGATTATGCGAAGATTTGCATCAACAACATGCGAAATGCCAGTTGATTATTATAACACACTGGAAAACAACAATACATTAATTGTTTACAACAAGAGAAACTAGATGCATTTATCCCCTTATAATGAACAAAACTGTATAATATCCAAATGACCAAGCATTTTGGCTCCTAGCAACTTACATAACTGTTGTTCTAATCAAAGTTTGTTTAATGTTATGAATATGCAACATTGAAAACTGTGCAGTAACATATTACTGCTCAAAACTCTCAAGTTTGTTTTAATAGTGAGACCTCATAACCACAACGTCTAATGAGTCCTGATAAAGTGCTTTCTTTAGCAGCCAATGACCTATTTTCAAAGTTTAACCAATTCAGCTTGCACTTACAGCATGATTTTCCATTAAAATGCTATCTTCCAAAAAGAAAAATGTAAAAAAAAAAAAAAAATTGAATGAAGCTGCATTTGAAGCACAGTTAATTAAAAGTACATCTAGCAGCATGCTTTACAAAAACATAATTAAAAAAATCTAGTTATTCGCACCTACAGCAGAAAGGGCAGCCTGCTCTGAGAGCAGAGGTTCTAAAGTCAGTTGAATGCAAAAAGATTTAGATGGTATTCGAAGATGAAGTCAAAATTTTATCTTGGATTCACTTCACTGTGTAGACAGTTTTGGACTGTAGGTATGTCTCACTGTCCTTGCCACAAAAGCCTTCTTAAAAACGGAAATGTTCTGAGTGTCCTATGCAGCTGTAGAGGTATCCAGATGGAACACGAATTAGGATTTTTTACAAAAAATTGGCTGATACTAACTTCCATAAGAACAAATTTTCACTTGAAGGAAGGACCTGTGATTTCTGAACAGTGAATTCCACTTGTAGTAGAGCAAGAGAAACTATGAAACATAATTTACATTTCTCTTGTATCTTGCACCTTTCTTTGCTTTTTTTCTCCATAGTCATCCCCCACCTTACTACATTCTTATTCAAGGTTTGCACTGAATTTAAGGTCATTTGCCTCAACACTTCTACACTGTGATGTATATATTTATGATTTTATTGTAATTTATTTTGAAATAAAATTTCTAGCCAAATTACTGATGAACAGTGTCAGTTTGGTTTGAAATTTAGGTAGGACTTCATGCAGTCACTAGTAGTAACTATTATTTCTGTTGAGTACTTTTTGGAAGTATTTGGATGAACATTTTGCTTTTAATTTCCCATGCAAACCATGGTCCTTATTTAGGCTATTTACTTCAGATCTGCATGAAGCTTCACAATGATATTTTGCTATTTACCTGCACAGTTTTTTAAGCTCTTTGTGAGGAAAAACACTTGTTTTGCTGTTGCATAGGAACAGAATAGTGGCAACAATATGTCAGTTTATAGCAGCACGTTCTGAATGTCACTTCTTATATGCACGGTAATAAGTTCTGCACTTAATATCATCTGAGTGTAATTTTTAAAAGCTGTGCAATTTAAAAATACTTTCCTCCTAAATCAGTCCATAAACTTCTCTTGTCACTGTCTCTCTCTTCCATTAGCAGGACATCAGGTAAAGAAATAGGATTAATGTGTTTCCTGTGAGAGAGGTCTATTCTGAGTAAGTACATAATAAAAACATGAAATTCTTTGTCCAGTGCTGTGGTGCACATTCTTTCTATGACAAAATATTAACTTTCATGGCAGCATACAGTCCATAAATGATTCTTGACAAATGGATGTGAGGAACAACTGTGCCCTGTCCCTGTCAACTTCCTATTTCTTCTTTTTACGCTAGAGGAATAGCTTCTTATGTCTTTTCCACCTTGCAGAAAATGGCTAACCCACCAGAATATTTTTGCCACATCAGCAACAGAAAAGAGATGTCACAGGTAAAATACTGTTTCTCAACATATCTAAATTTTGTGAGCATTCACTGACATTGCTTGCCAAAGCAAGTATTTGTATCATCATATTGTATGAACCAAATAGTATTTTGAGGAACTACAGAACTTTCTGTGCAGCCTGTTGTGCTACAGAACACTTAAAACTGCAGTTTTTCTGTACAGTTATTTTGCTAGTGTGAGATATGAATAAAGTAGAAGGAAAAAGAATGAAGTCTGAATTGATGGTTTGAGCATATGGTCTAGCATTTAGCAATAACAGTTCATTAAAAAAAACAACATCAACAAAAAAAGCTTGCAGTACTACCTATACTATTTTGTAACAAAAACTTCCTAGGAGATACCAGGTTGCAATAGTTTTGTGGCACCTTCTCCTGAATGCATGTCAACACCAGAAATGTGGATTTGGACTCAGAAGTTATGGGCTGACAGACTGATTTTAACTTCCTCAGAAAGCTCCTCCTCTCCAGCAGTATGAAGGCCACCCAATTTTGTGCAGCAAATACCCATTATATGCACTACTTGAGATTACAAAATATAGAAACAACCCTGGTTTCTAGGCAGCAATGATGAAATTTAAGATGCGGGGGAAAGAACGCAGTAATTTCATTCTTTGGATTACAGGAAGATGTCTCACTGCATAAGGTGATTTAAGCAGTCAGTAACTGACCATTATGCAGTGCACAAACTGATGTCAATCATGACCTTGTAACTCTCAGTTATCAACTATCTCTCCCTTAATAGCCTTCATATTAGTTGCATTAGTTATCTTCACCTGGCAACTCCTGATGTGACATGTTTGTCTAGTGCTCATTAGTTGTGATTCCCTTATGTCATTGTATTTGGTTGCTCTAAAGACTCGCTCTGGGGTCCTTACTCAGTGCCTTCTTCCACAGACACAGGTGTGAAATGTTGACTCCTCCTCTCCACCCCAATCACCCCAAAAATATAATGCAAAGGGAAAAAAATCCAAACAACAACCAATCAGCATTTCAGAATGGAAAATAACTTATCTGCATCATCTAAACTAAAGAAAACTCAGTAGGGACAGTGTGAGAAAGTGGGTTATTGCAAAATTGCACATGAGCCAGCAATGTGCACTTGCAACCCACAGAGCCAACCCTACCCTGGGCTGCATCAAAAGTACTGTAGCCAGCAGGTCGAGGGAGGTGATTCTACCCCTCTACTCTGTTCTCATGAGATCCCACCTGGAGTGCTGTGTCCAGTTCTGGGGTCTACAGCACAGAAAGGACATGGACCTGTTGGAATGAAGCCAGTAGAGGGCCACCACAATGCTTAGAAGGATGGAGCACTTTTCCTCTGAGGAAAGGTTGAGAGAATTGGGATTGTTCATCTTGGAGAAGAGAAAGCTTTGAGGTGACCTAATTGTGACTTTTCAGTACCAGAAGGGAGACAACAAGGAAAATATAGAGAGACTTTTTACAAGGAGCCTATCCCTCTGCTGCTCACCTGAATAGGCAGAGTGGCCTGTGGTCATTCCCATAGACACTACCTCTGCTGCTCTGCATGCACCCCACTGGGACAAGATTCATATCTTTCACTGACTACATATTTAGATGTTGGATTTATTAATTTTCATTCCTGAAGTGTATCACAGAGGAGAATATTTTTTTGTACCTGCACCTCTAACTGTAAGCAGGATTCTTGACTTCAAACAGAAAGATAGAAGGTGTAGATTAGACATTAGAAAGAAATTATTCACTGTGAGCACGGTGAGGCACTGCAATAGGTTGCCCAGAGAAGCTGTGGTTGTCTTCAAGGCCAGGCTGGATGTGACTTGGAGTAACATGGACTAGTGGAAGGTGTCCCTGCCCATGGCAGGGGGTTGTAACGAGGTCCCTTCCAATCTAAACCATTCTACGATCCTATGAAAATTGAAGGATTTGAGGATTACTGGCAAAACAAACTTGCCTGGTACTTTTTTTTTTTTTTTTTTTTTCAGAAATACACAAAACAGTCAAGTGTGTTCCCATCTTCACGTCCTGTTCTGATGACTAACAATAAAACAGATACTGAGCTCTCAGGTCCTCTGTGTATTGGTGCAATTTTTTAGTAACACATGGCCAGTATTTATGCACTACATTAGTACAGGTAAGCATCAATTAAAACCCCCCAGGGATCTTACAGTTAGAGGTTCAGACTAGAAATACTAGAGTGCTTCTCAAAGGAAGAAAGCACTGGATTAAAAAAAAAAAAAAAAGTTTTAAAAAGTTTGGGAAGTAGTTGAAAATTGATGGTACTGCACCTCAGTTACTTTGCTCATGGATGAGTTACTGAACATTTGAAGTTTTGATTTACTATGAAGCTTGCCTGTGACTTTCTAAGCAATTCACACGCCACCTATCCAGAGTGGCAGGTCTGGGGAGAGGGAAGGTTAGAACATCAAATCAGGGAATTTAGGAACCAGGAAAATTAATTTTCATCACTGTCCTGACTTACACAAAGACTGGTATCCACCTTTTGTCCCTTCCCAAAATATGCCTACTAATTTAGACTGGGGAGAGGGACTTAATACAAGTCCCTAATATCCTATGAGAAGAACGTATCCACAAATGTGAAAAGACTGGAATGTTAATGACTCAGACAATCCAGGTGTTGAGGTCATGCACACCTGTCACCTCAGGCTAAGAGCTGTGTGTTGTTTCTTTGTCACTACACAAATGACTAATCTGTGATAACTCCCCTTGGGGAGGCAGCAGAACAATTCACACACAGGGCCTGAGGATATTCAGCTCTGCTGATGGCCATAATGGATCCACCTGTGCTGACATAACAGGAAGCCTTAACATCTTAGAAGGTGTCAAAGACTCTTTAAAAATGTCCTGTGATCCAGCATTAATCATCTAGTGAAGAACTCCCTGCCCCACAGGAGGTACCAGAGGTGTTCCCACCTACCCTGAGCCCAATAAAAGACCACACTAAGACTTCCTCAGGAAATCGAGGATCTCCTTCCCTTGCGTCATGGGACTCCTACCACAGCATCAGCAGATCAGGACTACAACCACCATTGGAGTTGCAGTGACCAGGTCTCATCACTGGATCTGGCAGGTGCCTTGTGGGTCCTTAGAGTCTCCTGGGGTCCACATCCCTGCTCCAACTGCCTATGCCAGCACTGCAGCCTCACTCCAGCACTGACCCTCCAAACCATTCCTACCAGGTTTTAACGGCTGGGGAAGGCGGGCCACTACCTCATTTTTGGTCCGGTGGGCAAAAGCTTGGGAATTTTCTGGTTAGCTTAACCCAGTTTTATCAGTATTGTTGTTTAACATTCTTCTTGGTAAAGAGTTATTTCTTTTCTACTTACATCCAAGTGTATTTGATATCTCTCCCTCTGTACTGGAGAGAACCAGAGGTATTGAATTGGAGAAAGGAGACTTCTGTCTAAGGTATCCACTTCTCCAAATTGCCTCAAACCAAGACAGTCACTTGGGGAAGGGAGCCAGCTGGCTTATTTTTCAGAGCTTTTTACCTCAGAGGGACCAAAAAGAATAATGGAGATACTTGAAAAAAAAGTCATCAAATTTTATTCTCATTGCTAGAACAACCATCTTGGAAGTAATATCCTGAAAGCAGCAGGACAATCACAAAAGATGAGAAAAGTTAGAAAGTTTTATTATATTTATTTTTTTGTGTGTGAAAATACCAAATTGGAAAATAAATAAGGAGCAAGTGATTTTGCTATAATTATTAAGATGTACAACATTCAAATAGGTTTGAAATAGCAGAGAATATCCATCAGTTCACAATATATGCAGTTCTTTAAATTGCTGATTAAATTGGTTCAGCAGATGTCTTCTGTTATTAAGGCATGAGTACATATTGTACAAACCCCAGAGAGCTAAGTTATATTACTGATTTTTATATGGGTGATAAAACCCAATGTTTAAAAAACTATTTTTATTACTGCTTTAGCATAATTCTACCTGTACCTTAATCCCAGGGGAAAAAAAAATATGGCATCCTTTTCCCTGAAAATAATGCCAAATTTGAGTATTCTTTTCCTGCGTTACTCCTGCTCTGTTATATTGGAAGATTCCTTTTTTGGTGAATAAAAAGAGACAAGGAATATTTTTTCTGCTAATATGATCTAAACAAATAAGATAAAGAATTCTGATACTACAAGGACACACTGTTCTCTGCTATGTAGTAGCTTTATTAGTAATAATTATGATAATAAGTTACACACAAAAATCATTTAAGAGAGATTAAAGGCTTATGCTAAACTTATAAAACTTATGACCTAAAGGCTAACCTCCAGAATAAAAAAACTTCCAAAAGCCAAACAAAAACATGCTATATATGGAGGGATAATCACTTCAAAAACTTTAGGTAGAGGTCTGAAGAAACATATCACTCTGGTTTTGTTTCATTAGAATAGAAATTAAGAATACAAATGGAAAGAGGAATCGTAGTTTTCAGCCTCGAGAGACTCCAGTAGAATACCGTCCTCTGAAACTACCTTTAATCCTCTATCTTTTCTGTAGATGGAAGAGGTACAAATGCTTGTGCATAACAGACAGAAATAGTTGTATAGTAAAAATAAAGCAACTCCTCAATCTTTCTTCTCAGTAGATTATAACTTTGCTAATTCAGCCAATTGGGCTATACATTTCTATGCAAAGAGACTTTTTCTGATTTCAAATCCCAGAAAGAATGTTTCAGTAATTGCAAGGTTATACTTTGAGGAAACGCCAGAATATCCAGCCCAAACACTGACTTTATTTCCTTGTCTAGTAACCAAGCTTGAATCGTTCAGCGTGTGGCCCACACGCTCAGAAACCCCACTGGGAGCACAACAGTAAAGCCTCACTCCTCCTGCTACAGACAGGCTGCCAAGTTTCCACCTGTATTAGGGAGATCAGATAATGTGTAAAGAAAACTGTTTCACCATCATGTTTGAACGATAAGCATTGCGATGTACTTTTAAAAGTACTCACCAATACTATCTTACTTTTCCCTCTGGCCTCTGAAATAGGCAACTGTTGAAGGAGGAGAGCATAAACATCCAACACTTGCTGTCACATAACTCATCAGACGGGATAACATTTTAAAAGTTGGTAAAGGCTTAAAAAACAAGTTACTCTTTTTTTTCCCTATATTCTATTTCAAAATTTCATAATAAAAGAATCCAGAATAATTCAATATACATCAACAGAGAAAGATGCTTTTATTAAAGCACATTTCTCTTCTTTGGTCACAATTTATCCCTTACTAGTCATGTTCACTATCTCGTACTATTCACAGAACCATGCAACTTTAGAACTACACTTTATACAAAATTGTGTACTTAAAAAACCCTACATGGCTAAAAAACCGAGAACCTGTATTGCAACTGGTATTAAAAGCATGATAAAGACAAGAAAAGCAGCTATGACTGTTTCACCCTGGTATAATACTAGAAACTGTATAATTTATTTCATTTAATGGTTACAATCTAGTTATTGTTTCGCTCTCTTATTTTGTTTAAATCAAATTACTAGTAAAAAGAAATTTCAGTTTCATTAGGGCACATTGCAGAGCATGTGGTGTTCTGCAACTGTAACTTAAAAGAAACTTCATTTTTTTTTTTTTCTTAAGAGACATCCTTTTCTCAAAAAAGATGATTAATTGTATTGTTTTATCAAAGATTTTTTTTAAAGTATTAAAGGATTTGGAAAAACAAATCTGAGTTTTCTACACACTCAAAAAAGAATTGATGTGTTTATTCCCAAAGCATAAGTTATAAGGGAGGATGGAGGGACACGTTTTTTAATTATATTATGTTTTCTCTTTTAAAAAGAGTGGAATCCTTGTTAAAAAAGCCCTAATAACTAAAATTGTCTCAAGTGTTTCATTTGTACCAGTATTTTGCTACCACTGTTGTTTTTAATAAAAGTATAATGCTCTTTCTAGACATTCTTCATAGAAAGCCTGCTGCAGTTTGTGTCCATTCATTTTGTGATTAAAAAAAAAAAAGTCACATAAACCACTGGAAATCAAAATTTCAAATACTATAGAATTCCACGTAGTACATTAATAATGCAAAAATAACATCATACAGAAGATGAGCACCAAATTTAACCCTATTACCCACAGCGAGTTAGTAGAAATAAATGCATGAAATTCCTATAAACCTTCTAGGCACTCACAGAACATTCATTGCTATGGTATGAAAATTCAAGTTCTTTAGCAAACTTGAGATATTAAAAATAATAGAAATATTACATTAAAGCTTATCAAGCCTTCAACCAAAATGTGCAATGCCTAGATGTAATAAAATTACAGTCTTGAGTTCAAATCTTCTGTTTTCTCCACCTAAATCCTATTGGCTTAAACTATAAATGGGAGAGGAAAGGTAGATTACATTATAGTAAAATAAGTTTTAAGGGTAGGCTTAATACTTTTTACTGGCAGTGATCATTACTTTAGTAGACAGATTGTAGTTTTAAAACCTGTAGTTCAAAATCAGACAGATGAGAGTATATAAGGGGTAAGTAGAGTTAAACTAGTCCAAGTGATACAACTGCTGCCTCAAAAGGGAACACCAATAACCACATCAAACAAAGGACCAATTACACACAGAGAGACAAAGGAGCTGAAGGCTGCACAATCCTTTCTAAAAAAATTATTTGCATTTAAAGCATATCACCTATGAATTAATGAAAACAATGAGATGCTCAACAATCCTGAACAAACTGAAGAGGAAGTACATGCCAAAACCATAACAACCATAGGGTTACCTCCGAGACTGGCTTCTACATGAAGCATATCTTGGGGAGGGAAGAAGAAATAATGATTACCTATGTGGAGTTTCATTTCATATATCCCAATAAAATCAAGAAAGATCAATACTATCCACACTTCTATCTGTGATGATACATCACAATTCTGGCAGAGTGAGATCTAAAACACCCTGACTGTTTCTTTCAAATAGAATTAACCAGCAATTCCTCAGATACTCTGATGACAGGGAACTATGTTTATAGTTTAGATAGTGGCCATGATAAGCCAAACATTAATGACCATCTGTTTCCAGGCAAAACAAACCATTTTTAAAAAGAGTTTATTTCTCCAAAGATTTCTAACAGACAGCAATTGTAAACATATGATTTTAATCTCATCTTGCGGAATTTGTACCAAAGTTCCCTTTGTACATCCAGCCAAACTAAAGATTTTCTTGCCCTGTAACCTGAAAACATTTGATTCTCACAAAACTGCCAACATCTTTCTTATAAATCAGAGTGCAAGCCACCAAAGTTAGACAGCTGAAGACTTCCTCATAAGAAACACATCCATAAATTGCCCATATTATAATTGCTCCTACCTAAGTTCAATTTATGCATGGGTGGCTTGTTTGTTTTTATTTCCTTTCTTGTTTTACCTTAGTTCTTTGTCATGCTTGAAACAGCTCTTCTGGCTTTTTAAACGCATTGTCTTTTTCAGAAGCTTATAGGAGCATAAGAGGACTACACTGCCTCTGAAAGGAATCCATTGAGCTCAGACTGTCACTTCCAACAGTGGCCAAAAGTAAATGCCTAGGAAGTAACACAAGTGAACCTCAGGCATAGCCCATCTATTTCCCAGCCTCCAGACACTTCACACAATCATTGAGCCACATGTGGTGATGGTTTCTGTGTATGGTATGATCTCCACCTCCTAAAATCCTTCTGCAATTTCTGCAGTTTCCCTCACTATCCCAAATAAGTTTACACCATCAGCAAACCTTGCAACTCAGATGCTCTCTAATTAAACACATGTACACTTGAATGAGAATTTCTAATATCAGGTTAATCAATTTTTGTAATATCAGCTACAATAAAACCATGGCAATACAAAATGAAGAAACATACTCATAACAAGGTGATTGGAATGTAGATATGAGTCTAGTCTCTGAGCTGTGAGGTTTCACAAGTTTCACGATTAATAGGTAGTGGAAACGGACAGTAGTAATGAAAGAATGCCTAGCAAAAATGGGCAAGAAGCATGCAGTCTTAATGTGCTTTGCCTTGCAGCCTTTCCATCTGCTGGCAGATCTGTTATAACACTATCCTTTCTGAATTGGGTCTGCCCAGAGTGAGAATGATAGAAAAATGTAAACTGCATAAGACAGAAAACAAATTAACAACAAATAGAGCTTAGTTATTTTCTTTGCTTATGGAACTGTTTCAAATTCCAGATCTAACTGAACATCCCTGTATTAGAGGAAAAAAACCAAACAACTGTTTCAGAGGTAAAAGATAAAAGCAATATTGTAGTAATGGGTGAATTTTCTGTGCATGTGAGAAAGGCATGCAACAGAACTAAGAAAACACATTTTTATTCTTCTGTAAAAAAAACATGTCACATAGAGAAAACCCCATAACCCCATTGCTATGCAGAAAAATAGTCTACTAGTTACTATTTTCCTATGTACAGATATTTTATTGACTGGATATTAGATATTGAGAGAGGTGAAGATCTGAGTCTACACTAAGCTCCACCCAAAATTACATGTGCCACGGGTTGAACAGGTGACTCAGAGAATGCTCTTCACCTTATCCCATCACAGGAATCCTGGCAATTTCCATCAGCCTAGCAAGAGCTGGAGGAGGTCTTTAGGACTGGCCAGGGGTGTCAGATGGAAAAAACCTGTAGTAACCTCTGTGAAGTTTTTTTCACCTATTTCTTCTTCCTTAATATTCCAAGGTTCTCAGAACAAGTTAATTTTTCTAAAATCAGAAAACTATGACAACACAAAGAAGAACATCTTAAAACTTGTCTCTATGGGACAATTGTTTTTCACTGTTGGTAAGTCTCCATTCAAACTTTTCAAGGTCTTGTGCACAATTTGTATAGTTGCTCATTCTGCAAGAAATGAAGTCATATGCCATTGGCAGGGTTCAGGAAAACAAAGTTAATGAGGCAGTTATGTTACTGCTTGCAAGACTGCTTCTTGGACCTCCCCAAATGCTACTGAATACACATTTTACTACAGCTGCATCTTGTGTGTGCCCATAAATCTGTAGAAAGTGTTAGAGAAATACAAACAAGTAAATACACAATCCCCAGCTGGAATTCTATTGCCTAACTCTTAAATTCATGGCACTCTCCCTGATTTGAGAGCTGACGTCTTAAGCTAAAGGACCGTAAACATTAGCACCCTGAAGAACGATAAGATATAGAGTAAGGACAGATATAAAGGGGCAGGAAGCATTCTTGTGGTAAGAAGGGAGCAAAACTACAAAGTGAAAGGCCACAAACAGTATCTAATAAGATTTAGGTAATCATCACAACAACTCTTTCAATTAAGGAGAGTAGAAATCAGGTCACACTCCAGTGTGAAAGGGCTGAGCAGATACTTGCGCACCAATGGAAGGTTAAATTTCTCTATTCAGTACAGGGTCAGAATTTGTCACCTTGTCCCCCTGTTGCCAACTCTTGTGAAAAGGAAGCACAGCCGCTACCATGGAAGGCAGAATCAACTTAAAGCTCTCCAGATCAACAGCTCAGTACTTATACGGTATTTACAGGGAAATGCTGCCAAGACACTGACCTCAGACAAAGCCAAGAGTGTGTGAATCAGTGAGGGTCAGCACAATCCCCTCGTAAAATCTGCTGGTGAGTCACTAGGCACAAATAGCTTCCTGCTCGTTTTGCAAACAAGGAAGAGGCAGGGAAGAGATGAATGAATGGTTTGTATATTTCTTTTCTCTGAAATGCTGGCTCAGAAGAGGACACAGGCTGACAGAAAGCAGGAGTGGGTACACATGGATATTACACATGGAAAAGGGTAAAGAAGAGGGTCACAGAAAAAAGAAACAAACCTAAGACATAGTTCCAGATAGAAAGAATAATGTCTTCTCTTAAGAGAGTGTTTTTCAGACATATCTTCAGCTTAAGCATTGCTCAATATTTTTGGGCCTGAAAGAACAATGTTGTATCTTCTCCATTGTAGGGCTTTTAAAATCTTTCTTGCCTAAAAGACAATCCTGCAACAGTCTGGGCTGGAAGGGACCTTTAGAGGTCATCCAGTCCAATCCCCCTACAATGAGCAGGGGCATCTTCGACTAGACCAAGTTGCTTAGAGCCCTGAAGGTGTCCTTTGGGTACAGAAAGGTCACACTAAGGTCTTTGCGGAAACGCCTCATGTCCAAGCTGAACAACCCCAAATATCTCAGTCCTTCTCTAAAGGAGAGGTGCTCCAGCCCCTTCATCATCTTCATGGCCCTTCGCTGGACCCACTCTTAAGTTTGTAGTCTGAAGTCTAGAATGTCTACCTTTAATTAGTACAAGTATTCTGGATTTCCAGATAACAGTATTTGAATGACCTCACATATCATAAAAAGCATTAGGGAGCTATGATTGGACAAAAACCTCCAGTTATACATACCCATATATCAACAATTAAAAAAACGTAATCTGTGCTTCCTAAAAGCAAAGAATCAGACAGCCTATAAAATGCTTTCAACTTTGATTTTAAGGCATGAAAAGTACCTACAAGGTATCCATGTAAAAAGCCACCTTCAATCTCATGTGAGAAATTAAGTATTTTAAAGGACAATTTTTCCCTATCAAGAAATAAAAAGCAAAATTTCCTTTACAGCTCATGTGAGGTAGAGAGCTACACAATTTTCTATGAAATCTGCTAACATCTCACAGGTAACTTGCTAATTTTTCAGTTCATTGCTTGGCTAGAGATACCTAAATTAAATCTGGGCATGTCATGTCCTTGGAGTCACCTGTTTATAATGAGAGAGTTTCAGGAAGAGATCTGCTTTCAAAGACAGCAGTGTCAGCAGATGCTCTTGTAATTATGGTACCAGACCAATTTTCACCAGGAAGATGATCCATTCCTCGCTTCAACATGCCATTCCTGCAAGGCCTTGAGAACATATCTTAACCACTTCATACTTCACCTTTGAAGAGTATTCAGTTCAATTACGTCAAGAACCCAGTTTAATCAGGTTGCACTTGGATTCAAATTAATCAAATCTCCCTGAAAGGGATTCCCATTTTTTAAACATGTATTTTTGCTTCTGAAAAAGGTGAAAATTTAAATTAATACTTTTAAATGTTTATTATTGCTTCTTGCTGTAAACGTGTTGAGCAATTCTGAAGCACTAAAAATGCTTTGGCATGTAGTCAAATAATATGAAAAATGAGAATTAGTGTCTATCATTTTCCTTTTTCTATTGTCAAAATGCAAGTTTTCTCTGATTCGTCATTTTCTGGGAATAGACAGTTTTACTAATCACATATATCTACAGAAAGCTCATTTGGCTATTTAGAATTCCCTTGTGCTCCATAAAAAGCAATTAAAATAAAACTTCATGTTAAAATGTTTTTTTCTCATCAGATGCATGGATGATTCATTTCTGCTTTATTACTTTGATGCCCAACTGGAATAAACTTGGTTTAGGATAGCAGAAAAAAATGAAGGAAACAAACCAAAATGGATGGCAAAGGAAGGGAGTGAATGTACCCAAAACTTTTATCTCAGAAATGTCAATGTCCGTTAGGGTTACAGGAAACCTTTATATATACACATACTTAACTTTTACATATACATCTTTAACCTTCCATATTTTTGTCAGAAATTCACAGGAAGAAGATTCCAGCTCTAGGAACAAAAAGCCAAGAAAACATAAAACTGCTCTGCTCCATTCCAGTACAGTAACTTATAGTGCCTTCAGGTCTATTTGCATAACTATGATGATTTATATAGGAGGAGCTGAAGCCACAGTCAAGAACTGAAAGGCTAAAACTGAGAGTAAAGTACTTACTTTGCAATCAAAACCAGTATTTGCAAAAAGCTTCTTAGTGAATCTGTATCTTTGCCTACTAAGACAGAGAGGTGCTCCAAGGCATATATGTAACTTCCTCCAGATTTGTGCCAGCAGAAGAGATGTGACATTCCAGAATTATTTTCAAAAAACACTTATTAAAAAAGGGGAATGACTCCCAACTATCAAAGGAAAATAAAACCTTAGGGTGTTTTTCATTTGCAAAAGTCTCACATACCAATAATGTTTGATGTGCAGTTATCGACAGTACACAACACAAGGTGTTCTGCCTTACAATCACAGGATAACAGATGATGGTTTCTGTATTTTTACTGTTTAAAGGTGCATTTCATATTCATATTATTTTTAATCACCTTGCTTTGTAGAAAGCTCTTCTTCTTTTATGCCTGACAGTTTTCCCCCATTTTCTATTACATTATGATTCTTTCTGCACAGATTTATGCCAGTAGACTCTTCTCCATGCTGTAATATATGAATATTAATAGTAAGAAAATAATCTAAATTTTTCAGAATTTTTCTAATTCTTGACAGGCATAAATCAAATTTCACCAGTCACCAAATCTTGCTCTTTGAACCTCTAACCATTTAATAATGAGGCACTGTCAATACCACACAAAACAGAAATTAATTGTTCCCTAGAAGTAATAGACCTAAGTTGGAAGGCAAGGTTTCCCTTTAGAAGAGATCTATAAATTACATTGTACTTCCTGTAAATCTTCAGAAGTGAATCTTAGGCAGGCAATGAGGAAGAGATGCTAATTAACTCCCTTGAAAACACCTTACCAACTGTGGCAGAGGCAAGGATGCAAAGAGCTTTGGTTCTTACTCTGGTGCCTATCACCTGGACTACAGCAATCATTTCTTTAAATTCTTCCATATTTTGTAGTTTCTTGTCACAGTAGACATTACTGAGGCATGGAGTAATCACAAGACTAAATGCAAGACACTGTCACAACACACTGTGCAGCTTACACATAAAGAAGAACCCCTCAGAATTACTATGATTAACTGTTACTGTACTGCTCAGAATTGGTACAGTTAATTTTTAATTCAGAAGGCGAGTGGTATACAGTAAGAGTATAACAAAACTATTATTAGTGGAGGGATTGATAGGTGAGAAAAGCCCTACACGTCACTCACGCACAAACCAAGTCTTCAAATAAGTGCACTAGATATATGCTCTCTCTTTAGATAAAAGTCTACCTTGGACCTCCAACATGCATTTCATTCCAGGCTTACAGTGGCCTTTGGGAATATGCACTGTGGTACCGGAGCAGCAGGCTGTGGGGTGAGTCCACACTGCAGGCAACAGCAAGGCACCCAGCACCAGAAAAATATCCAAAGAGTGATCATTTACTTCCTCAGAATGATGACCTGCCCACAGCCATCTAAGAAGTCCTGCCAGTCTCAGTTATCCCAGACCTGAAAGGCATCCCCTTCATCGTACCTGGCCACCCTGGCACCTCACTGCCTGGAGAGGGAACTGCTCAGAAAGCTTTTTCCTTAGGCCTGATCACTTAGGGAAAAGAGAGGAGGTACATGAAGAGAGAGGATGTAGTAGCTAGGGTAACACATGGACCCAAAAGCTAACAACTTCTCCTAAGTCCTACAGCATAAAGCTATGTCTGTGCTACTAACAAATACTCACATTAGGTCTCCTATGACAGAAAAGTGGAGAAGCCACCTGATGGAGGGAGCAGAAGCAGCCACATAAGAAGCCTGAGTAGAGGACTGCTTTAGCAATAGCCACATGGTGCCCCTGTGACACAGGAAAGGCCAGCTGGCCATACAGATGGGATATTACCATGAAAAAAGTTTAGGAAACCACGTTGATACACCATGTCTATAATGGGGAAAATAGAGAAATAAACTGCAGAAAAAAAGCAGCCAATTAGAAATAACTCAGAGATTATATCAGTCTTAGAAATATAAGCAAAGATAGCTTGAAAATATTTCCAAAAGAGAGACAAACATAAAAGGATTATTGAAATAAAGGGTGATGCTCCCCTCCTGACGTAACTCAAAACAGGTAAAAGCCCTCAAAGCACACATAATTAAATTAGCCATTGCCCAAAGACTTAGCCATGTGCTAGAAAATTCCACCACTCAACAGGGAGAAGATGGGTCAGAACTGGAATGACTTCCTGACAGTGACATTTCACTCTAAGTTTACAGCAACTGAAGCATAACACATGCACAGAGTGCTGCTGCAGGGAGGCTGTCCACCTGATCTGACAACAAGGTGACCCTTACATTAGATGTACTTTCTGAGGAAATAGTGTGGATGTTCCTCCATCTCCTCCCAAAATCATCTGTAGCTGGGTTTATTTAACTTTTGTTTGACTTCACGTTACACGTCCACATTATCTCAAAATGCACTTGCTTGTTTTACACTACCAGACCAGTTCAGTCTGTCAAATGTGTTAAAGCCATGCCCACTCCTGGGGTGGTAACTGTGGAAGGTTTCTAACTGCCTCTTCTGTCCAAAGTGCAGCAAGGGATAGAAGAAAAGATGAAAAGAGGCATAAATAAATGAAAAACAAACAAACAAACAAAAAACAAAAAAGGAAGAAGAAAAGAAAAAAACAAAAATGTCCAATACTTCCCAGCAGAATCATCTTTATAATGCCATTTTCTTTTCCTGATGTAGACATTTGTCTGTTAGGAACTTCAAGAAGATTCTGGAATCTGTAATTCATGTAAGCCACAATCATCTACACCAACATAACACAGACTAGGGACAGGAAGCACATTACTTAATACACAAAGGTTAAGAGAAAATTTTTGAACTTCTACGTTCTTCACTGGAAAGCATCTCTGTGTTCACATTTCCAGGAAAATGTTTCCCAAAAAATCAAGTACACAGACTTGAACACCAGGGAAGTGAGAGAGCCCAGAAAAAGGACTTCACTGAAGCTGGGCGTCCCAACCAGCACCCCACATCTCACTGCGCAGAGGAAGGGGAGGAAGAAAAAGTGCCTTCATCTACTCTCCTACCAAGTCAAATCAGAGACTTTTCATTTTTAGTTGCCTCCTGAGAAGAAAACCATAATTTTGAAAGTGCATTCTTAAAACCAGTATTTTTAGTTTTCAGCAAGCACTAGCAATAATCCTTTACAGCATTAAGTGTCAGCTCCAAGTGTTTGAAAGCTGTAGATTGTATCAGACATCTGCCTTTAAATGGCAAATTGCTGATTCATTGCTGATCCACCATGCTTGACATTCACATCCTCCCTTAATGGCAGATCAACCCTTTTGTTTCTTCTCTGTACTTTTCTTAAATAAGCTTAAATTAATTGCCCATTAGATGTAATAAGTGTTGAGGATAATACTGCAGCATATTTCAATTCCTTTCATAAATCAAATGGAAGATGCTTGTTGTATTTTCTTAAAGGATTTCTTTCATGCCTGTGTTATCATTTTACTCCTACAATCAACATACCAATTAATTTTCAAGTTTACATACGCTTTATAAATAATTAAATACTCATTAAAAAATAAAGTAAAAAACCTGAACCAGTAAAAATTGAAACCTTCACTTCCAATTTTCAAAATATACAGGCAACAAAAAATTAATTTTCCTCTAGAACAGTTTTAAACAACCCATTAACTATATATACACTTCTTAAAAATTAGAAAGTTTAGAAATTAAAAGTTGCCTATACTACTGTGAATTTTAAAGAAACCTTATTCTCTTTAGAAGTGCTTTCCACATAAAGGCACTACCTCAAAACTCAGCAGTGGGAAAATGTAAGAATCAAAGGATAAAATAGCCAAACAAGAAAAAAAATCTATTAATTTAAATATTAATTTAAAAGTAGACTAACAAGAGAGGGAAAAATAAAATTATGAAGCACATGGTTATGTTTTCTGGTTTACCTGCCTTAAAAATTATTTAAGATTTCAAACAATTATAATTGAAATCATGTAATCACTCTGTGTAGAAAAGAGATCTGGAGAAACTCTGCATGTGTTGATCTGAAATGGGATTTCTGGTTTAATTTCCTCTGAGAAGAAACTACCTCATGGTTGTCAAAACCAGGTAATAAAGCAATATGCAGTAAGTAGACAATACATAGGGACCCACAGGGGCTTTGCATTATAACCACACCATTGATCAGAAAAACACTAATGCATATGCAACCAGCGATGGATAAAAGGACTGAAATACTGAAGGACAAAAAAATGATTTTTTCATTGAAAGACAAAAAAGCTAAAGCCATGGAAGCAGCGATAGATGTTCTTTTAAACCGGTTTACGTAGAGTTAACCTAGACTTTACCTGGAGCTTCATTATTTATTTTCTTTTAGTTACATTTGAAGAGGAGCTAGATGTATGGAACCTTGTTCACTGCCTTCAAACTACAAACTGCTTCTCTGAGCAGGGGAGAAAAACTGAAAAATACCATTACACAAATCCTGCTGCATGATTGTATTTGTAGAACAGGGAATAGCATGGGCCCAAAATCAAATCTCTCACTGGCAAAAAGAATATCCAACAGTCATTAGCAATTCAATTTTTATTTTATTCATCCCAAAAATTACGTGATTTCACATAGATAACCTGGATATAGACAGTTTTTAGCATTCTACCTGTTACTAGATTTTATCAACATGGAATTATGTAAACAAGCCATCTGCCTACTATCAGTGAAGCACAACATCTAAAAATTATGACTTGTCAATCCACTTAAGCAGCAAGATTTGTAAAATACCTGGGCTCCTTAGAGCTGCCTTGACTCTCAGAAAAGTTGCTAGTTACTAAACATGTTTTTACACATGCCAATTCTTTCAAGCCAACCTATTTTGTTAAGCCAAAATATTGTTCCTTGAGGGAAAAAAAAAAAAAAAAATTAAAGCACACCTGACTGAGTGAGGCTTAAGCAATTCAATCCCTGGGCTACTGGCTCTGAACACTCCCATGGGGCAATAGTATCAAAGTTGCGTGTGGATGAGTTTGCCCCATCCTTTGATATTACATGTTTTCAGCTTTGTCCACCTGCTGTTAACTACTGTTTCCCCGAACTGGACATTGCAACTAGGGCTCAGCTTAACGCTTCATTACCAGAGCAAAGCACTCTTCTGTAAATCTCCGCAACATTTACATTTCTGACTTAATGATCTTTGTTCATTCTTTGACACTTAAACGATTGCCTGGTTCTGGTATAGAGGTCTTCTAGAAGCTTTACAAGTTTAAATTTCATAGAGAATAGATTTAATTAAATACATGGTGTAGATTCTTGGAAAATAAATTATTCCTAATTCTCCTGACACAAAAACAGTTGCTGTCTGTCTACAACTCAGGACATGTTAAGATTTATGAAACATCTTTCTCTGAACTGCCATTTGGAGGAAAGGATAATTAGCAAACCTTTCTAAGTACCTATATTAATTCAAACACAGTAAAGGTTAAACACTAAAACAGTATTACTATATTTTACTACATCAAGAAGATGGAAAATATGCCCCATGTTAACAAAGTCTAATACTTAACATTCTTTTAAAAATAAATGTTATTTTAAACATAGAAGAGCCTCTTTAAAGTAGTTATGTAGTAATAAAAAAAATACTGTTTCTTTAGGCAAAATGGTGGAAACAGTACAAGCAATGTTTTTTCCTGTTTTTCCTTTTCCTCTCATTAAAATAATTTTACCACCATCCTATGATTCTTCACTTGTCTCTCAGATGGGCTTATAATACAGATCCTGCAATCCAACATGTCACAGTAACTGAAGAACCTTTCATTTCTCTGGTAATTATTAATTACCATATATTAAACAAAAGCAAAAAGAAAGCCAACCAGAACTTTTTGACATAGAATGGCTTTAGAGATCAACTACTTCTATCAAAATTTTATTTTGAAGAGGCAGTTCTACGCTGGCCCAGCTCTCTCTATATTGATCAAGAGAAGCTCTATGCGACAAAGGCAGCACTAAACCTATATTTACCTTCACTAGAACTCAAGAAGGTGAAGCTTGGTAAAGTACATCCACTGGGCAATGCCAAGTCTGATTTTAAACATCACTTTCTCCCCATTAAGTTGAGTATTTCAGCAGCTTTAGACCTTCTAATAATATATACTTGCATCTTCAGTAAATGAAAGTATTTCAAAAATTTCCCCCTCATCCTCCAAAAAAAATAAATTACAAAAAATCCCCATAAACTGCCCAAAATGGTAGTCTTTACAGGAATTTTTCTTCCCTGAAGAGGGTTAATAATTTCATTCCATAGTGTAAAACAACCCAATTTCCACAGCTCTTCCCATCCACACTGCCCTTACTCTTAATATGAACTTAAGTATCTGCTTTAATGAGTTATGACAAAAATATTTTTAACTTACATATAGATACCATCCATCATTGCTCATTCTTTTTATACTCAGCCAAACAGCATAACTGAGTGGTAAGCTATTACAAAGGTAAAAAGTTTGAGAAAGACATACGGAAATGTCATGCAGAACGGCAGTAAAGTAGAAGGATGATACTAGACATGCTGATCAGCAAGAGGTTTTGGCATGAAAACATTTTCTCCTGCTAATGATATAATTGAAATTACCCAGCTGCATCAAAGACAGGCAGAAGTTACTGTCTAAAGTGATGAAGATACTGAAACCATAATAAAACTTGCACTTATAAGCAGAACCATTAGATAATGCTACATGCCATAAATTAGTGTGCCCATAATACAGCATTTGGAAAGACAGACTTGTGATCTGCCACCAGTTTTATAGCCTGGCTTAGGCTAATAGGGTCTTCCCCATGTATCTTCCCAGACGATGAACACCGAGTATTGTTATTAGGCCCCTACACAGATCACACAGTTATCAACATCCCTCCAAGACAACCTTTAGGATGAAGGATTCTTTGGTACAAGCATGGGTGTCATATCACACCTCTCTACTGCTTTTAGGAAAATAGTTATCTTGCTTCATCAAGTCTCTTTCACTTCCAGTTGCTGTCAACTGGCTCTCACTCACTCCTCAGTACATCAAAGACACCTAAAGTATCTTTTTGATAACATCTCCAGTTCACCTACCCTATGGCTGTGCATCACATTCAGAGGGTGTCCTTCACCCACTACAATGTGGTAATATTTCCTCTGCTTCTCCAAAGAGACTGTCCCTGAACAGCTTTGGAACACAACAGAGAAGGAAATTCTGAAAAGCATTCTCTGACCCTGCAGTTTCACAGTACACATCACCTAATCCCAATTTCCCCATGACAGGGCAACCTACACTGTCTCAGCCACAGCAGTTGTAAGGGACCAACAGCTGCTAATTACCACATACAGTATGCCACTTTATGGCATTAACACATGGCTTAGTTAAGTAAGGCTCTTTTTCACTACTTTAACAGCAGATGATCAGGTAGGTAAATCTTCAGCTGCATCACCACATTAAATCCTGCCAGTTGGAACTGTCTAGCAATTTTTCTAAATGTTAAGGGCTAAAATGAAATGTAAATTATGAGAAAGGAAAAATGGGCAAAGCTGATTAAACCTAATTCATGAATAAAAATCTTGAAAGAATTGATTTTGCATCTGTAGAGAAATATTTACAGCTATACAAAGTACTGAAACATGAAAACAAATACATAACTGAAAAGGAAAAAAAACCCCTCAACTTTTTAGCCTACTTTTCGAAGGAAGTTGGCCCAAAGCCACATAAAACATAAGTTATGTTTTCACAGTGCTGCAGATCTTCTTGAGGAGGACAGTTTTAGTCTTTGCTCTCTTTGTTCAGGTTCTAGATCATAAATCCAGGATTAAGAAAATGCTTTAAAAATTCCATACAATGTCAGAAATACTGTAGCTTTAGCCAGTCAATTATATAATAACACATTTCCTAAAAGATATATATTTGACTTTGTCTTGTTATGTCCATCAGATGAAGAAATCTCATCTGAATAACAGCTGCTCAGTTGTTTCTTACACTGGTCAAAAAGACATATTTTTAAACAGGATTTAAAGTAGGTAGCAAGAAAAACAAGAGAAAAAAAACAGGAAAGGTGTAATTACTAAGGGGTTTTTGTTTGTTTTACTTTCAAGCATGCAATAACTGTTGCATCTTTCAAAAGCCCACTCATGTATATGTGCAAGCTCTTAATGATATAAAAAATTCAGAGAACATAATTTTGAATGCTTAAATATTTCTCACAGAATGGTAACTAGAAGATATGCTGAACTGTACAGACATCCAAAGGTCTAAATTCACTGAAAGTGCATTGAATCAAAAGTGCAAGGTCATTAATATGAAGAAGGCAGTTTAGTTAATATCAGTGCAATTCTTCAATTAGCACTGCTGAGAAGCAGTATTTAACTTCAGCAGAACACACATCTAACACATGACTATACTGCTTACTCAAAGCTAACTCAATTATTTTCACTTGGCAGAACACTGTGCAGGAGTGCTGCAGAAAAGTCATCTCTCAGGGAAGACCATAGTACTTTTACTACCTGCATTTGAAAAAGTCAAGTGTCACTTTCTATAACTACGTTCTAAGCAGCTATTGTAAATTACTTTTGTCTTTAGTCCTGATGTTTAAAAGACAATCAAGACAACAGATATACAGAATACATAGATCCATAAGAAAACTACCATTTGCTGGCACTTTACAAAGACAAGGGACCAATTTTCAACAAATACTGATCTATTCTGATACATAAAAACTGTACGATTTAAATTCAGCCAGCTGTAACTCCTTCTGGAGACCTTTATGTGGTTTGGAAAATTTTAGGACTAAATTGATATTTTGCCACTGCTTTAGGATGGTATTAACCATTGATCCCAGAGGGATCAGGCAAATGATGCTTTCAGGAGTATGGGCTCAATGCCAAATACTAATCTTTATTTAACAGTGTTCACTTCTCTTTTCTGTTTTATGCAAAAGTTGCTTTCCATACACAAAATCAGACGTTTTGAGCCACTGGAGCTATCTGTCATGGAGGACCTAGGTCCATGAAATCAGACTTGTGAGTGGATTTCCCACCACTTTCATGATATTTCTAAGGAAGCAGGAGCAAGGAGCTAGAAATGGCGCTTTCCCCTCGCCCCCTTGTTGTCATTAATAAATATTTAATAAAATTGTGTGCTTTTCTTTTTTCCAAACTTTGCTTCTGTCTAGCTGAAAAAAGCCACAGCTCCTGACACTTCCAGGTTCTCATCAGACTCTTGCCTTCAAACCAGCCAAGTTCTCTCAACTCAGGTGTTTAAGAGAAGATGATTAGCCTCAGTCAAATTCTACTTTCAAAAGATATTTGTTTGTTTTTCAGAAAATTTCTAACCAGATTTAAAGTGTCCATAACTATACCGTGGGCTTCCCATAAATTATACTTCAGCATTATCACAGGTGTTAAATAATAAAATTACAGAATTAAATAATACATCAAAGCCAGAAAGATTAAAGGCAAAGAAGAAATGTGTTTTCAAGTCCTATTTGGAAAGAAATTTTGCAATGAAATTGAATTCATGAAGATTGCGTCTTAAAGTAGATCAGAGCAGGGCGTTCAACTCGCAGACGCGGATGCCTCTGTGAGAAGAAATACAGAGAAGCACAAAATGAAAGCAGAGGGGAAAAAACTTCGTAACTCAAAACAAACCAAAAGAACCTTGCTTAGCAGGAGCAGAAGTACTATTTTCAGGGTTACTGTTTACATATTCGTACTCCAAAGAAGAGGGCTGGCAACTACTCTTTATGCATACTGGAGCTGAAAGTTTTGAACTCTTGCCGGAAATACTGCCAGGCCAGCAGCTTCTTTCCCACTTCTCCATCTCCCAGCAGAATAGTAGGTAACTGATTTCAGGCCATCTCCCTGAGAGACAACCAGTTTAGGGGCACTGACTGGATAGAGATGGGACAGAGCTCATGGATCTTAATTCAGCACACAGCACCGCTTCTCATGAATTTACTTTCAAATAGCCCACAGTTATGCAGTTGATTGAGATGTGCTAGCAAATTGTAATTTTTCCTGAAGAAAAAAGACAACATACTAAAACTAAAACCAGAGAGAACCCTAACTAAGAATTTGAAGCAAAAGTACCAAACTGAGTTTGGAAATCATCTCTTTTCCTTTGCCATGTAAGAAATTAAGGTAAATGTAACTTGTACAAGACAGGAACAAAAACCTAGGCAAAGCTGAGTATCATCTGAATAAATTACATAACTTAGTTAAGTTTGGAGATAAATAGAGCTGAAACAGAAAAACCTCTTTCAAAAATGCATCTAGAAAAAAACCCCACTTTTGCAAATTACAAAGTTGACGCAAAGTAAGACTGAAAATTACATCATATGTTTTACAGAGTGTATCACCCAATAATTCATGTCTTTCTTCACACATATGCCCATTTGCAAATGAAATTCTGCTAGATTTATGTGATAATTACTGACTGTAATCATAGGAGGCAAACAAAAAATAAACCAACCCCTTTTAGTATTGTGCCACCCCTTTCTGAAGTGCTCTAAGACATAGAACTATAAGAAAAAAAGGCAGCTGTCAATCACAACTAGTCAAAGTCTTTCTAACTCGAACTATCCTATTTTTTTTTTACATGAATATTTAGCAAGAATGTCTCCATTTTGACCATACTTTCTCCAACACAAATTTCTCAGACACTGTGTAAACTCCAATCTCTTTGGTGGCCAGAACAAGAGACTGAAACACCTGTCAGAATTGCAATAATGGGCCAACATGCTCCCTCACATATTTCCCCCTCATCCCTGCAAAGCATTGTGCATTCCTAATTCACAGAAAAGAGTTACTCTAGATTTACTCAAGAAGAAAGGAAGAAGATTTTTCTTTTTGGAGGGGGTGGGCAGGGGGGGAGGGGGTTTGGAGTGGGACAGGAACCAAAACATAAAACTACAAACTATTCAAACTGAGAAGTTCACTTGGACATCACACTGTGGAAAACAGTTTAAAGGAAAAAGCATAATTGGTTGGTCCCAGGGTGAAATGAGATAGCCATTCTCCCTCTTCCTGAAAAAGGAAAGTTCACACATCTGAGAAAAAAAAAAATCATGGAGGGCAAAAAGGATGTTTACAGTAGCTGTTAAGACTCTAAATAAGATCTGCAGTATCTTTCAATACTTGCTGTTTATTTTTGTGGATGGCTAAAATTTGTATATTTTAAGAGGAAAAATACAAATAAACACCACATATGGCTTCCTGATCCATTTCAAAGAAAACCTCCAAATAAAAACAAAGAATGATCAGCTCACTTTGGAAGAACATTGAAGAATTAACATTTCCTGAAAGAAGTCCCCTGATAAGTGGAATGCAAATAATATTATTACAGACAGTGTAGTTGAAACATAACTTCAAGCCTGGTCTCCTCATATGCAACGTGAACTGAATAAGAAACTGCAAATGATTAATGTGTCTACATTGAGAATTAAAATCACAGTTTCTACTAATACCATAATACTTCTGACCTAACTTCATTTCCACATGTCTGTACAGCATTGTAACAGCCAAAAATGGTTAGGTGCATGCTAATACTCACCTCTACAGAATGGCACAGATGCACACGTTTAAATCCATGCTGGATTATCACATATATCTCTTCCTGTTGGTAATTCTTAATAATGACACAATTAGTTCTGGTACTATACATAAAAATTCTATTCACTGCGGCATCATTTGCATGTTAAAAATACAGACCTGGAGTAAGTAAAAGAAAACAATTTGACCTGAACAGTACCAAAAAGAAAAAAAGAAAAAAAAATTGGACTTCTCCTTTTCTGGGGGGCATGAGGGAAAGTAACTGTTCTCATTTATAGCTGAATAAACAACTGTGTCTATCCCAGCTGTTTGAAAGAATGTATCCACACACTACAGTCTAATTTTGTATTACTGTAGTCTAAATAGTATGTCCTTTTTTTTCCCTTCCCTTTTTCTGACAGTCATTTGCCTTTAATCATTTGGGCCATTTTTAATTAGGCATGATCTACTGCTGTGAAGTTGCCACCACAATCCTGAAACTGCAGGTTTGAGCTGAGAATGTGTAATAATTTATTTTAAATATATTACTACTATTACTACTACTAACAGCAACAATAATTTAGGTTACCTGCCCATCTAGGAATAATTTTTCTCAACTTTGAATGTGAGACTAATTAATCTATGTGGTTTTCAGCAAATACCTGTCATAATAACACTGGTGCTCCAAACCCAACAATATTTAGCCATCCTGCAGCGAGTTCTCTCACCTCATCGGAGTGCAAGGGAGCTGGAGCATTTAAAAATGGGGTTGTTTATTGAAAAATCATAGCATTCCAATGAGTGGTATTTTTTAAGATTTAGACATCCAGTTAATGTCCTTAAAATGCACAAACTCTAGAATGCAGTCCTGCCTTTGAACACAGTTAAAGCAGACTCCATGTGCAACTCCTGTGATCTGAAGAACACTGGCTTTCTCCAGGCAGGAGCAGGGATGATTCCCAGGCCACAGAGACCACCTGCAGACATGATAGGGACCACCAGCACAGGACAGGGAACAGGCAGCTGCCAGCCCTGTCTATACTAGGGCTTGTCAGGAACTCCTGGCAGCCAAACATCCAGACTAGGGTCTGGCTGAACTTAATCCAGGCTTGAACCAAAACTAAGAAGCCTCCTGAATGGGAAAAAAATCATTCCAGTCAAAGTGGGAGGAGGGTGACAGAAGGTCATATGATGTGATCATGCATGCGGTCATGCAGAGGAAGAAACCTGAGAGGGGCTGTCTGCCAAGCGCTGCACACCTCTGCTGTAACGTGTGTGCTGACACAGGGGAAGAAGGAAAAGAAGTGTCTCTTTGTGAACATCCAGGCTCCAGTCACCATCATGGGAGACATAAGACACCTGCCCAAACATCCCTGGAACTGCTCCTCCCAACTGCATACACAAAAACCCCCGTTTTCTTCCCCCTATCCTTTACAAAAAGTGCAAAAACAGGAACTGTACGATCTGCAGAAATTAAGAGTACTGCCATCTGTAATCAGCCTTTAAAAACACCTAAATGTCCTATGGCCTTGCAGTCACTGCACCGTCCCAGGGAGGAAATACCTTTCAGGCAGCGGAAGGAACCAAGCCCAAGTTACAGGATTATTTTATAAAAAGATGACAATTACTTAATCTGAGGTAGTTTTTTTAACACATCCTTCCTTTTCTGTTGCTTTTTTTGTAACCAAGACAGTTATTCACATTAGCTTTGTAAAAGCTCCTCTAAAATATCAGTAGCTTCCTTAAAGAGACAAGGGCTTGGTTATAGGTGGGAGATGGGAAAAGGGTCAACTACATGGCACACAATAGACCTTCCTTCCTTGATGGCATAATGTTAGAATAACCAACATGCATTTAAAATACAGTCCACATGTGTGATTTGTTTTCTGATCTGCTCTATCATAAGTTATTCTTCATATTTACATGAATGACCATAAACCCCTTTTATTGCAAATAAAAGAGTTTCTTAGTCACAGGTTACCCTTTACTTATCCTTAGACACAGTAAATTAAAATAGCAATCATAGCTACCAACTTGACGAAAAATACAAATATTCTTCCTTCTGATTAAAAGCAAAATCAGCAAGGAAATAAACAGCTGAAAGTTTTGTTAATGAAAGGTTAAGGTTGCCAGCCATAGTGTAGGCCCTTTCAAATATTTCATTTAGTGATAGGAGAAAAATACATCCAGAAAACAAAGTTTACAACCACAAAGCCATTTAACACTATTCTGCTTGAGTAATACTCTAGTAATGATCATAGCATTCATAACCACCTATGATCCATTTAGATCATTACTTTGATAGTGCTGGACCTCTGTCAGAGAAAAATATTTGTCATCAAGTAAATTTGATTGTGGAGAAAATCCAGATTTAATTTCTATTTAGTCATGTAAATATACCTATTTGGAGTAATAAAAGGATAATCTGGGATAGAATGGTTATAAAAATCTTTAGTTGGTTATATCACATAAGAAAATAAAGCAAACTCTTACTTTACAGCTGCTGGAATTTCTGAATTACATAGGCAGTCTCTGGAATTAAGGAAAAAAATCCAATCCCTTTGCCCCCAAGAATCCTAAATCCACACTTCAAACAGAAGAGAGAGAATGGCATGAAAAGTCAAGGACTCTGGTCCATATGAGTGAGAGGGGTAAATCAAATGGGCTGAAAAAAAGTGGGGTACAGAAGCTAAATACACGCAAGAATGAACCTCCCGATTAGAGCTGTCACCTGAGATAAAACAGAGAAGCTATTAAAAGTGTGTTCTCTGCACAGGTGTCATTTACTTCCTGTGTATTTTAACTGGGAAGACAAGTGATGCAATTTACTCTGTCACACTGTTTATAATGCTTCCTCCTTTAGTAATCAGCTCACCAGCATATGTGGGAGTGGGAATCAGCTTCTTTCACAGAAATGATCTGGAAAATGCCATCCACCCCTTGGCTATTTATTTTGCCTTTATAAATTACTAAATACTTGCCACTGTTATAAGAATGTTACCAAGACTTTGATGTCTTCAACATTAACAACTGCAGCTGGCTTCAGCATTTTCTCATATTTATAATCATACTTTGCATCATTAGAAGACACTAAGTACAGTATAACAGTATGAAAGCATCAGGATTAGTCACCAACAAATAAAAGGTTTATCTGTTTTGCTTTGTGAGTTCAGACAAACCAAGCCATACTTAACTGGTTCATTATATGGAAGTGCTTAATAAAGCTGTAAAACTAAATGAATAGCCAATACAGACTAATCATTTCACATTTACCCAAGATGATTGCATTCAAACAAGACTGCTGCATTGTAAAGCAGATTTAGTAATTAATGTTAAGTATTACATGTCATATTTTAAGAAGGTATCTATATTTTACACTTAGAAATCCTGAATAAGATGAGCATATGTGAAACAATGCAGTCATTAACAAGCCATGGAAGGATCAAAATGAGCTACCGAGTTTAATGTTACAGTTTAAGGATACAGTCCAAAAAGGGGAATACATAGTGGAAACAAAGAAAAAGCACAATGAATACACTGTTTTTCATGGTTCTGGAGATTTGTATGATGGCAAAAAAAGAGATGATTTACGACTGTATTTCTCCTCAGGAAGAGTTTAGCCTAATGTTTCTTTTTCTCTTTCAATGTTCTCAAGAAATACATTAAGACAAGTTTAGTGCGCTAAGACACATGGTAGTGATGTGCTTTTCTGTAAGCAAGCTTTTCTGTACTTCACTCTTGACCTGCAGTATCCCTGACACAACCCAATCCAACTAGAAAAGGGCACTTATTCTGAATTATGCTTTACTATGGGACAGAAATTCAAGAAAAGACTGGATTAAAACTGCCAAAAAATTTAAATTCTGCCTTGTAATGAATTTGAATGCAGATTTTAAAGACAGGAGATTCAGTACTGGAATATACTCTTTCAGCAAAACTCCCAAATGACAGCAAAAAGGACAATGACAAGGGTATTAGAATTGCAAATTCACACGAGAACTGTATAGTTATTATACATAAGCAAGAATATCTATCTTAGAACAATTTTGCGAATTGATGACAGGCACTCACAAAGGGAAAAGAGTTTTATAAAAGCGATATAATGTAATTTATTGATTGATCACAGTTCCTTAAAACAACTCTAATGAAAAGAATCTAGCAGAAAGCAATACTGCAATGACAGGAAAAAATGAAGGAATTGCATGAATTAGAGGTATAGGAAAGAACTATATTCAAATCGGAAGTACAAAAATGAAGAAATGTATAGAAAGATACCTTTGACTCTCAGATATCAGAAACCCCGAAAAGATAAAGGACAGCACATGGGATTGAACATTTTAAGCTCAAGGAACACTCAGAGGTGCTTTATAGAAATATGGAATGAAAGATTAGGTTAAACAGTAGGCCTGTCTCTTAGTATACACTTTTAAAGAGGTATGTGACTATATGGTTATATCAGTAAAACCCTGTCTCTTCTTAACAGAAATCTCATGTAGAATCCATGTTGCACAAAAAATTGATTGTCCCAGAAAATTTAGATGTGAACTTCAACTAGTTAAGGAGGAAAGAGATAACAATAAACTGGTGTATTTATGAGTTAATGAAAGACATTGAGGGAAAATATCTGTTATGACTTGTTCCTGAAAATCTGTGAAATTGCTATGAACACACAAAAATGTTAAAATAATAGTTACTATCTAATTTGTCTTCATGCAGTTATGAAAGAGAACGTGTTGTCCAATTTTAAAATTAATTCTATTGAAAAGGATGAAATTTAATTGAATATTTGATTTATAATTGCAGCAATCTTTCCCATGATGGGCTGCTTTTCGAGGAAGTACATATGGGTTACTGTACATACATACTGAGAAACCTGTGACTGACAACACATGACCCAGAATTCTTTAAAATGCAGAACTATATTTTTCACTAAAATATTAGCACTTTAACAACCAGTTAGACATAAATGGCAAAACCTGCAATACGTAGTTCAAAGCCAGGCAATATTTATTTAATATGTATTTGTTAGTATGACAATATGTGAGTAGAATGCTAAGCAGCAGCTGCAGAACTTTTCACCAGCAAATTCAAACTATTATCTTTAAAAAATTTTACAAGATATGGTTAAGAAGCAGTGTGCCACTTGAACTGCCACTTGGAATTCAGCAGCACTTCCAGAAGACTGAAAGAAAGCTATTTCACAAGTAGTTAGCACAATTAATTATTAAAGAGAAAAACTACAGGTATTATAAATTTGTCAGACAAAACCAGAAAAAAATAATGGAAGTGAACACAATTAATGGTTACTCAACAGGAGGTTTTGGAACATTACTTGTGTAAAATTTATAAGATTATGGACTTGGCTAAGTTTATTATCACCGTAACTCTGTTTTTATTAATGTCTGGTACAACACAGTATGTCAGTAAGGAAATTAATACAATATAAAACCATCACAACTTTTACTGAATTGTTACAAATTTCAATTCAGAAAATACACTGTAATCAGTCCTGGTAGGTATTCTGAAGTTTCCATTTCTTTGTTCTTTCTTTTCCAACGTGCTTTGTCAATTTATGACATTATAAGCCATGGTTTTACCACTTGCTTAATAACCAAAGAGGAAAAACTTAGGTATTAGTAAATGATAGTTCTTGATAGCATAGTTTTTGATTTCAAAAGTATTTCTCTCTTAAAATTGGCTTTAAGTACCTATCTTGAATTAAAATTAATTGATTTTTAAATTTTTACCGTGGTCTCTGCAACTCACATCCGTGTTATAGCAAAAGTCTTACTAGGATTTGTGATCTCCCAATAACACTGTGAAAATAAATGCATTAAAGACTAGAGGTGGAGCATTGGCTACTATAACACTTTAGATTAAACAACTTCTGTTCTCATATTTAAAAAGTTAGTGTTTCCTGTTCTAAATACCCATACTGTGGCTACACAATACTGGCCAACTTATTGTGGCAGCCTTAATGGAATCAATGTTATAAAAGTTAGGCGAATACTTCATTTTAAAGAGCTTCTAACCAACCTTTCCGAAATAGAAAATTGAAAATATTAAGAATATTTTCAAATATTTACTTGGATTCTGAATGTTAACATTGTATAGGCTGCATGCAACATCAAGGGAAAGAAAATGTCAAAACGCAAACAAGCTAATATGAAACCCTTTAAAGATTTCTGGAAAACTATTAAAAGAAACGAAAATTACATATAATCAGAAATAATGCCATTTGAACGACATTTTGCAGTAATTACAATCTAGATAAATCTTAGGTCAAGGAAACATGAACACTAAGAATCTTTCACGTTCCCAGCTTAAGAGTTTCTTCAATACTTTATACAACAGTTAACTCAGCCTGATGTAATATTCTAGTAATTCCAGGAGCTCTGGAATGCACAACACAGAGGTCATGTTGAATACCTTGCTCATTTATTGTAAGTTAACCTTACTGTTCAAGAGACACCTACAAAAAAAGAGCACCAAAATTAGTTGTCTTTATCTCTAAAAAAAATTAAAAATTACTTTGCAACTTCCCAAAGCTGTGCTACTGAGATACAGCTATTGTTAATTCAGTGGGTTTATTACTTATGCCTTCTTTAAAAGAGCTGTTAACAAAGGCAAGAATCTAATTTTCTCTGGAAGAAAATAAATGTTGTTAAAAAAAAAAGTATGGGCTGATCACAACTGACAAAGCACAGAGCTCTGAAAGTAAGACGTCTGGTTCCTGAGACTGACCCGCTCATTCAGACTAAAAATAAAGAGAAGATTATGAAAAATCTAGCCCCTGATTCAATAAAGTATTCAAGTATGTCTAGTTTTACATATTCAAGTTATCCTGTCAAAGCTAATGGAATTACTTACTTAAAAAATTATTTGCATGCTTATAGACAATGCCAGAGGAGAGACTGAAAGTAACTTCAGGGAGAAAAAGTAAGGCAAAGCATTTCAAGGCATCAGGCTGCACCTTGCATTATGGAGAAGCTCCATAGCCTCCTGTTCCAGAAAAGGCATGGATTTAAGAAGTCTCCTGCTGCTGCCTTCACTGTTTTCAGATATGCAATGAACCCCATCCATGCAACGATCACTTCCAGTATCACATAACACATGTTCCAAGCAGCCTTGCTGAGGGATAAACAGCAGCAGAGGTTTGAAAAGGGACAGCTGGAGAAAGGAGCTGTTAAGCAACTCCACGAATCTTTCCCTTAGGACGATCAAAAAGTTGTAGACACTAACTTTCTGTATTTTTCAGGATACATAAAAATCAAGATATAACAAAAATGGATACTTCTAGCACAGCTTTTTCTCCTAGTGACAGTAAAACACACATGTGAACAACCAAAAGAATTAAGGTAATACAAATTGCTAAGAGGAAATTAAATTCACTGAAAAAATCTGTTAAAAGCAGCTTACCAGGAAAAATAAATGTTAGAAAGGAAATTAGCAAACTTTCATTGTAAAATTACTCATGGCTGCAGAATATATTGTTACTATTCCTGTTTCTAATGTGATAACATGTCTGGAGGTTGAAAAAAAAAAAAGTACAATATAAATAAGACCATTCAGAAATATTTAAATAATCAGAATTTGTTGATTTAAATAATAAATATTCCTTGATATTCCAAATGACAATCTTTCTTTTTGATTTTTTAAACTAACTGAAAATTAAGTTCAAAAGTAGCTGCTGTTGAAATTAGATCAAGCTACATTCTCTTGTGGAAAATGTAGTTCAAGGAGGTTGAATTGAATCTGAAGAAACCATAATCAAGAAAATTCTTTGGACATGTTCAGAGAAGGAACTGTGTTGAATTAGTTTAAGCTGATACAAATTTTCACTTTTGCATCTATACTTTTCAGCAAAGTTGAAACAGAACATTTAGTCATAAAATATTTCAGTGGAAATAATTAAACAGCTCTCAAGAGCATGGAGGCAGGAAAATCTACAACAAATGGAAAAAAATGCTTCTCAAGGAAAACATTGAATTGTCTTAAACTATTTTTGACCATTGAAATGAAATTAACTGAAATGAGTCAAAGTGATGTCAAGCAGGGCCATCACTTTCAATTCCCTTAATCTACAAAGAGAAACTTCAGTAATTCAAATGTTGCTATTTTACTCATTTTGTTCATTTTATTATTATTTGCAACTACCTAATAATATATGTATAGAGAGTCACTTGTCTTTGGTTAAGCTGTTTGTTCAGCTGTTGCCCACTATTTTCAATTACCACAAAGTAAAATTATGATATGTACTGAAGCAACATAAATTAATTATTTACCAGATTCCAGCTCTCCAATGTTCCCTTTCATAAAAAATTCTTTTACAAAGTTATTTTAAAAGATTGAAAAAAAAAAAATCTTTTCTGCAATTAAAATTGCTTACTTGGATACTTAAAAGTTTAAGAGTCACTACCCAGCTTCTGGGTAGCCTAAGTAGTGATCCAAAGATAATTGGTGAAAATCCTAATTTTCTTCAGTTTAGCACCTGCATCCCTTTTCTTCCCCATATAAGCATGCACACCTTCTGCCAAGCTTCAAACTTGTTGTAACAAAGTATATAGTGCATAATTTTACCCCTTCGCAGTTCATCTTAAAAAAAAAAAAAAAAACAACAAACTTTTCATAAGGTTTATCCTTAATAAATCTAAGAGAAGAAGAATCACCATAAAGGACTGAAATGAAAGCAGCAAATATAAGTAAGTAGGAACTATGCTGTGCCAGCCTGCTTGTTCATAGCTATTAAAATCACACAACTGTTTTCTTTTAGTCAAGATCAATGAAGGAACGGATTCACTGAAAGGAGGTAAAAAGAAAAACCATAGATACCTTCCTCCTTTGCAATACAGTATGATCAAGGATTTAGCTTTTTCTTTTCACAATTGATATTAAATGTCATAAAAAGTTTTGAAGTGACAGAACTTGTCACTCTGATATTCAGTACGCGTTATCTCATTTACTAGTAAACAAACTTACAAGCAGTCTCCTAAAATCAAATATTTACTCTCTTCAAGCTATGTCTTTGAGACCAACCTCTCAGTCATCAATAATGGTATCAACTTTACCCACACTATATTTGCTAATAATTGCAAAAGATTCAGTTTAATAAAATGGAAGAAGACTTTAAAAAAAAGAATTTGAAAGATGATTTTCGTGACTCATACCTTGCTCCGCTGTTAGTCTGAATCCCATGGCCTGTTGCTTTCCATTCTCTAAAAGAATGGAAAATTCAGTTGTGAAAGTCCAGTTAATGGGAGATGTTGGAACATACTCAGAATCATTTAAAAACCCAAAACTCCAATATGTGAGATTTAAATTTCGTACAAATGACTAAAGTGACAACTTCTAGAAATATTGTTGATCACACAGGGTTCAAACATACAATTTAGCTTTGCAAACTGCACTCAGAAACAAAATAGTATTTCTTCACTTGATTCCCAGTGATATACAATGTCTACTGCCTGCGTTTCCGCACGCAGAATGCAGAGCACTGTCCCTGGCAGCAGCGTAGGGACAAGGATCTGCCTGCTGCTTGGCCACCACACTGTTCACACCAGCTCAGGTGTCCAAGGCTGGGTGGGCAGGCAGTGATCCAGAGCAGGGAAGTGATTAAGGCTGAAAACAAGTCCATAATAATGACTATTCTTATCCTCCAACAATGCTGTACTATTGTCCATTGCACATCACAACTGAGGCAACTGCTATGGGAATAAGCACTGTGTGGTGTCCAGTCATCAAGGAATGACCAAGAGGAAAGACCCCCAAACCCTGAAAACATGCACAGCCCCTGCCTGCCTGGTTTTGAACACAGAGACAAAACCTGAAGCTTCAGATACCATTCAGCTCCATTTGAAAGTAGACAAGAACCTTTCAGGTGATACCAGTTGTATTTCAAGTTAGCCATGGAAGACCTGAACATACCAATGACCCTCCAAAGAACTGGGTTCCCAACACCACACTGGAAAACAAGGCAGCTCAGAATATTAGAAAGATGTGCTTTACATTTTATTTATTTAAGAGAGTAATTTGAAATCTTCTATTACCTAGTATATATTAATGAAAATAAATTTACATTTCTCTCTGTTGAAGTCATGTTTACAATTGAAGATTGAGTGGCATTCAAACAGCACAGAGATAAGTGGATTCAGGAAGATAGTCACTACACCTTTCCCTTTTCAAATTACATATCAAAGTTGCCAGTCACTGGGTGCTAGGAGCAAGGACTGCATGTGCTGCTCCTCACTGATCCAGCAATCTGGGAGTCAAAAGTCATCAGGTTAAATACTGAAATCAACCTGCTGCTTTCACATTTTTCCACCTTTTCTCACAAAGACTTCTTTTTTTTCAATAATTACTTTGTCAAGATAAGCAAAACAATGTTTCAAGTCGCCTGCATATCCATTTGACCCAAAGGACAGATTCTTGTGTCATATAATCCTCCCTATCAAAAACAACTCCTCAGAGTTTAGATAAACTCCAAAAGTTTCTTGTGCTTTTTGTAATCATACTAGCATCATCAGCCTGACTAGCTTCTTTCCCCTAAAAATTTAAGGAAAGGCTTCATTTTTGTTTTCACTTTTTTTTAGCAGTTTTGGGTTTGTCTTTTTTTAAAATTATGTTTCATATCTTAATCTGACAGCATAAGAAACCTAGGTACATATTTATATGGTCAATGAGTATTTATGAGTAGAAAAATACAGAGCTGCACATTTTTCACAGAAAAAACTAAGTCAAAAGAGGCTTATGGGTATTTTCTAAACCAATCCAGCTGCTCAAGCAAGGTCACCTATGGCAGGTAGTCTAGATCCATATCCAGTAAGATTCTGAATACCTCCAAGGATAGAGGGTACACAGCTTCACTAGGCAACCTGTGCCAGTGCTTGATCATCCTCACAGTAATAAGATGTTTCTTGATGTTCAGATAGGAAGTCCAGTGGTTCAGTATGTGCTCATTGCCTCTTGGGCTGTCACAGGGCACCACAGAAAAGCATCTGTCTTCCTCCTCTTCGGTCCTTCCTTTCAGGTATTTCTATACATTGATGAGCTTCCCCTGAGTCTTTTCTTCTCCATACTGAAGAATCACAGTGCCCTCAGCCTCTCCTCAAGGAAAAGATTCCCTAATCATATTTGTGGCTCTATATTGCACTTGCTTCACTATGTCCACATCTGTACTGGGAAGCTCAAAACTTAACCCAGCGCTGCAGATGTGGTCTTGCCAGTGCCGAGTAGAGGGGAAGGATCACCTTCCTGAACCTGCAGGCAACACTTCTAATGCAGTTCAGAAGGCCATTTCCTCATAGTCATTTCAGTTCAAACTGGATCTTGAGGTGTCTTGGCTCCTTGAGAAAACCCTAAGGGCACAAAAATGTCTCAGATAAAGGAAGTAAAACCAGTAACACTGTCTCTATGAAAACCCATGTAGGTCTTGGTACTTGAACTACTGAAATATCTTTGGGCTAATCACTCCTTCCTGCACTTGAATTAGACACAGTTCAATTATATCCTTTGGAAAATTGTATGCCAGTGTGAAAATTTCTAATATTCCAGGACAACTGGAACTGTCTCCTGTGTATAAACTGCATGTAAATGGAGGAAGGGAGGAGTAATGAAAAAATGCAACTCTAGCCTGGTGGCTAGATGAGTCTCTTGGGAAATGAAACATCTGGTTCCAGTCTCTGCTACTTGAGTGTTTAATGTTGTATACAGAACAGCACAACAAACCTTATTTCTAGTCTGGTTAACATAGCACTTTCTTCAGAGAAGGAAGCTGCATGTTCACGTGTCCTTAGGCAAAAAAGTGAGTTGAATCGGAGTCTATTACGTGTAACATGACCACTCTGACTACAAGGTTAATAGTTTAACACATTATCAAATGCAATACCCAGTCACTTTGTTCTTACTCTGTTTCACCACTTCTAAAATATAAATTATTTATATATTTTTTAAAAAATAAAACACACACACAAAGCAACTCCACAACTCCCAAAATACCATATGTAAAAAAGAAAAAAATTACCTAACGCTAATTGTTCTGCTTCAGATGAATGTCACATTTGACAACATTTTTCCAGTAGTAATTTTGAAATTTAGCTTCTTCCAAACTGGGTGAGCTATATATATATAATTTTGGTATTTATTTATTATGTTGAATCATCACTAGATTTAATTGAAAGGATGAAGAGAAGGGATCTCTCCTTTCTGAACACTACTCTGCCTGTATGCTGTTGTATCAGACAAAAAATTCATGGTAAATGCTTCAGCCTAATATTACATGATGTATGAGATACAAAAATAATACTCTAGTCCACTTGATATGATTAAAAAAATAATATGAAGAGACCAGATATATCAACAGAAACAATTCTGAGAAGACTGGTATATAGAATACAGCATCATTTTTCAGAATTACATGATTAACTCTTCTATGGAGAAAAATTACCTCCAGTCAAGTCTGATTCTTTGGGTTTCAAAAACCAGCGCGGTGAAAACCCACCTTCCTTCAGTCAATAAAAAATTAATATTTAGGGAAAATCTCTTTCCCAAGAAACATTCAATCACACACAGCTTAAAATTTTAGAAGTGGCCTAAAAGATTCTGGTAGTCAAATTACATTAACATTTACAGTCATTTTCCACCTTACTCTATGTGTCCCATGTGTAACTGCAGGAACGGCAGCAGCCCCATTCCCTCAAGGGCAGTGAGATGCAGGATGCTGGCAATGCAGCCACACACAGTTCCTCCTAGCACTTTGTGGATGATTGCACCACCACACACAATCTTCCTGAAAACTGTTTTAAGTGATCAGTTGAGGAGAAATGGGAAAGGTGACTTTATAAGAACAATAAGAAACAAAAAAATCTAGGTGAACTGCCTGCCTAGCCTGATGTTGACAGTGGTGATATACAAAGTGTCTAGATAAGAATAAAAGTTCTTATGAAACCAGACATACACTGGTAGGTGAAAACTGTATTTTGGTCAATAAAGTCCTCTAAAGAGTTTTGAAACATGTTCACTTTTAATGCTCACTTATTTTTTCAAGTAAATGGATTGTTGCACACATCCTAATTCAGACATTAATGTGTGATATTGATTAAATTAAATACCTGCATATTCAGGACTTGTGCAACAGTGAAAGGCAAGATTACAAAACCAGCCTATTTCTTAACAATAAAGTCCTAAAATTAATAGTGATTTAGATATGAAAGAAACTACAGCAGTGGCAAAAAACCTTGCTCCCCATGCCCATGTAACAGAGATTTTAACAGCTCCCTAGTGACAAACTTTTTCTTGCTCCCCACACAGGACTAGTCTCTGATTCCCTGCTCTTTTTTCCTAGCACTACCAGGCCTTTCTTACCTAAGGGCCTCCATAATGAGTTAGTATACAGGGAGAAAAAAAAGTAACATTAATAAGAGCCCTGAAGGAAATTAATCTTGAATGTTATACAACAGGACTACAGAAGACTATAATTTTAAACCACATAAGAACATGATAAAGTACAAAGACAAGCTGAAACTTGTCTCTGTTAGAGATGTGGCTACAAAACTGCTGCAGTAGATCAGAGTAGAAGAAACAAGCAAGATGATGAAAAAATTTACTTGGAAAAAAATAAAACACATGCACAGAAATATGCCCAACTTGCAAAAAGGCAAACATATTCTGAAGTCATCCCAGTACATGATAACAAAGGGAATAAATGACGTAAAGAAAAATTATCAAGATTTTTTTCTTTTAATTCTTCTGAAAGGACAAAATCATAAGCTAAGTAGTGAAAGAAAAAAACTTTACACGTGTATATGTCAAAGTGAAGTACATAAGGGGGAGTCTTATCTAAGTGGGAGATTCACATTCAGAAACACTGACAGCAAATTTGACCTTGTGCAACGTGTTTTAGGAAAAAGTGGGATAACATGCTACAATAAAAAATTTCAAACTCCTAGTACAAGGTCCTCTCTAAGATTTCCACACTCATATCTGGGTGTCTATAGGTGTGTTAAATAAGACAGATTTAGGAGCCATTTCTGTTGCCTATCCATAGGTACCTGAATGTCTTAGGTGTTACCTAAGACATCCTAAAGCAAGTAAGACAGCTCACAGGGCTTTAGGAGACAACCCAGACCATGGGCACCCCTGTGCCTTCCTACGAGTCCATGGACACAGAGACAGACATGGGACAGACAGGCTCAATACCAGAAAGCCAATTTGTCTACATTACTCTTTCAGAGTATTCTACTTTTCCATGTTTGTCAGATTCAAAGCATTTTGCAAGCATTATCTGATAAATGCATAAAGCATTCTGCTTTTAGTTTGGTTTTTTACTGGCAGAGAAAGCACAAATAGAGGTCAGGTAGCATCAATTTATATTCAAATTACAGTTTGCAGTGCGGCAGACATATTACACAAATAATTTCAGCTCACCTTCACCAGAAATGGCAAAATAATAGTATTTTCTAATGAAACTTCAAATCAGCAGCAGTTGCTGTCAGATAACTTGTAATTTCTCAGATTGTGTCTAGCTCAGATGCTAAAAAGTAGTTTCTTTCTCAATGATATACCATTGTTTACTCCTTATTTTGTTGATTGGTTCTTTTTTGGTGGGTTGTTTTATCTGATTATTACCTGATATTCACCCTTGGGGATTTTGCATGACTCATGAAAGAAACCAGTGTTCAATATAATAATAAAAATGATGACTACTAAATCTATATATTGAATGAGAAAATCTGTTATCATGGCCAAGTAGTCCATTTTTTAATTACAGAGGACCCTTAATAAAAACTAGAAAATATTTCTTTTAGAAACACTTCACAGTATATAACTTTGCTTCAGTAATGAAAACAATATCATACTTCTAAAATTCTTTCAGACAAAGCAGATTCACTAGGTTAGAAACTATTAGAGCACCTTCCAGTAATTTCTAAGTTTCCTTGCACATTTGTTTATTTCTCAGTATGCTTTGCAAGTTTTTGTTGAGATGCTCATTCTGGGGAAAAAAAAAAAACAACCATAGGATCAGCATTTAAGTATTGAAGACACATTTGAGAAAAACAGTTTACAGAATTGCAAGTTTATTTCTCCCACTCCACTGTTCCAGGAAAAGAACGAGAAAAAAAATGAGAAAATGAAAAACTGTAAGCAAATAGTTAACAAAATAAAGACTAACATTTTCACAGTGATCTGCTGAAGGCCATGAGTAACAGCTCCCACTCCCCAATTATTTAAAACTGCAGTAATATCTAGAGTTTTATCAAATACAAACATTTAATTTCCATGAGTACTAGTCCCACCGACTTGCTGTGTTCAACAAGCTTTAAACCAAACTTGAACACTGGAGGAAATTCCTTGAAAACAGACCAAACAGCTCACAGGCCATTGGAACTGATGGAATTGCACTACATATGCACAAAACGAACTTCCAACCAAGAAACTTGTCCAGCCAGAAAGAATACAAAAACCTATGCGTGGATCACAGCACGTTCAACTAAGCTTAGCAGAGCTGGCATTTCTCTTGTGCTCCTATATATTCTGGAAACAAAAGTATGAATGGTTAATGTCATCATGGAAAGCAGGTACGTAACATTTTCTTGAAGTGAGAGCTTCTGCAGATAAAAAGGGATGCATTACTTACATATATTTTTTATTTTGTTTTCAGATAAATAACTAAAAATCGTGTCAATGTTTAAGCTAGATAGTTTATAACTTCAAATTATGTTGAATATGGTGGCTCATAATGCCTGATGGAATGCGCCCTCATGGAGCACACTTTGCAATGTGGTGTCCTGCACAGGAAGGAAGTCAACAGTAAGCAAGAGGAACAGCCCTTTTCTTCCAAGAGCCCAGCTGAAAGCTCCTAATGAATAGAAACAGCATTAAGTTGAGCCACTAAAGGAGGCAAAGTTTACAAAAAGAATAGGTTACCCTGTGTTTTGTCAAACAGCTTTTAGTGGAAGAGAGTAGAAAGTGAAAGAACTTACCTCCAAATACTTACTATCGAGATATTTCAAATTAACTCTACCACCTCTACCTTTACATGAAATTAAATTATACTTGACACCTTTTATTAAAGGAACAGATGTTCACAGAAGGAGTTATACCTGTATCAGGTCAGAAGTATGTATCTCAATGAAAATATTATATAAAAAGACTGGACTACAACGTTCTGCAGTCTTTGTACCTGGAGTACAGACAACATCTGCTCCTTTAGGTAAATATACTTCTTCCCTGCCCTCAACCTCTGATTTATCAGCCCTACAAATTATCCTGAGGCTGGAAGTTCAGGCTCAGTGTTACCTTCAAAGCTTATCTATCACCACCACCACCATTATTACAGGCCAAGTCATTCATTCAGCTGCACCTGTTCAGCTGGATCAAACCTGAAGCATAAATTCCTTGATTTCCGAAAGAATATGTTTGTATAACTTGGAAAATCAAACAGCCAAAGCTTTATCTGTGATCATACTGTCTCTTTTCATTTATTTAATTTGGTGGCAGTTCATCTGTTATTGCAAGGTAGGAATGTATTTTAAAGGATTATTCCATATTGTTTGCAACAGCAATGAATTCTAAACACAGTTTTTAATATTTGACCATCCTTTAAGCATAGGAACAAGAAGATAAGACTTTCATCTATTTCCTTTCTCAGACAGTAGGTTTGATGATGCCCAGCAGAAAATTAATGTAACTACTTCAGGCAAATAGGTTTAAAAATATTAATGCTTTCCAGTTTGCAGGGAGAAATAAATCATATTGTCATGAGATCCCTTAATTTACCTGTATAACAGAATTGTAAATGCAGCAGAAAACAGGGTACTGTAATGTAAATAAAGCTTTGCATGCAGTACTAACAGGACAAGTTTATTTAATATATTACACAAAGTCATCATTGCTACCTTTCAGTTTATACTTCTATGGTAACAAACTTATAATAAACAGAACCCTTGTATTAAAATCCAATACAAAATAGCAACACTGATCCTTTCCAAACCTTACATACAATTTAGCTCTTCACTCATCACTTTGAAGTTTTAGTTACTAGAATTAGTTCAGTTATTGAAAATAGTAGTTTACTATTAGTCTAATTATTTTTAAAAAAGCAATCTGAAGTTTCAACTTAACTCTTACTCAAATATGAAGCAGCTGTAAATTCAGTTAAGTTTGACCAACTGTACAAGAGGTGAAACCCCTAGAAAAATATTTACATTTATATCCAACACCTAGAAAACAGTACTGTTCAGTTGTACATTCAAGTATTCTAAAGTTAAGCTTGATTCTGATACTGTCGTATTCTATACGTTAGAAAAAGAATGTCTGAAAACCTTATTTTTTTGGAATTCCAGACACATACAATGCTCAATAGCAGGTGAATTTGTGATAACTTTAAAAAAAAGAAAAAAAGAAAAAAAAGAAAAAAAAAGTAACAAATAAAATCAGCTAAATTCTCAGATGAGAACAGCAAGAAGTGCTACCTGATGTTAAATTAGCTCCAAGAATTCAAGACATTGGAGCAGCTGGTACAATAATGAGTGCGTAATTATTATAATTAGCAACCCTCTTGGCACTCTGAAATCCTGAATTTTGGAGTCTAGGACTCCAAAATTAGCCGATATTTATGCTTAGGTTCTCTATACACAACTGAAGGAAACAATATTTCTACCTTCCCTCAAAACAAGAGGTATCCTACTACAACTCTTTGGGAACATCCTACAGTACAGGTTAAATTGATGAAACCAGAAAGGAGGGAAAAACCAAAGGGGCAGAGAAGCGAGAGCATAAGGATACACTATTGCTTTTTCCTCACCTCCCAAGGCAGAGGGAATAGGGCAATGCCACAGCACCCACACACCTGCCTCCACTTTTGGACACAGGCCTCACTCACATGCCTGCTCTTACCAGATCACCCTCAGTTCCTACCTGGGGGAGACACTTCCAAAGTGGTCAAAGCTGAGGGGGTGCCTGTACGAGAGGGCAGCCAAGTCACAGCCCACCCTCTTCACTGGGCTCTGCTTCCACACCAGGCACAGTCATCTCACCCTAAGCCAACAGGGCTGGGCTCCTCTGAAGGGCTCCCACTGGCCTGTGTAACTGCTCAAGCCCTGCAAACATTCATTCACAATTTTTTTTGAAATAGTCTTGCTGTCAGTATGCAAAAGAAAAAAAGGAAAGAGAAAAATTGAGGAAAAAAGGTAAGAGAGGAAAGCAAGAATAAGCACATGGCCAATGAGATTATACTGTGAGGGGGGAAATAAAGCTGTCCAAGTGTTTTCCATTCAAGTACATGAGACTCTGCTTTGGATTTATTATTCAGACACACAAGACTTCAGCTTTTAAACAAAAGAGCTGCAGAACTCATTTTGGGATGGCTCTGCTGCCTGTAAAAGGGACAGTCATATAAGCCCCGTAGTCTCTGTTCCAATATTGAAGGAGAGCTACAAGACATACAGTAACCTGAAGACACAGAGCATGGAGGGAGCACTGCTATCCAGTACAAAGAGCATTCAAAACAATTTGGGTTTTTTCTTCCCCCCTTCACCTGGAAGCACCTACACGTCAGAGAAGTTTCTTCTGCACTGCTGGGCTGTACACCTCAGAGAAAAGCCCAACTGCAGGTCAGGCCCCATTCAGAGCACCAAGATCTCAGCTACAAACCAGGGGTGGGCAGGAAAAGTGAAGAAGCAAATAGCAATGTCAGCCATCACACCAGGAAGGGCAGCTGCTGGTGCATACACACTGCTTGCAGAAAGAGGGGGAGGCTGAGCCAGTGGGGCAGGGCTGGAGCCCAGAATCCAAGATGTCAAGCAGCTGCCCTGCCATCTGCTGCCTGGTGCCATAGGAGAGGAACCAGTAACCACCTGCCTTACCCAGCCTGTTTAGTAAACACATCTCAGGTGAGATCACTGCTCAGCCCAGCTCTATTCTGCTCCTGCAGACACACCAATTGGCCAACTCCCAACAAAGGTGATAGGTCAGTGTTTACAGACAGGCTCAGCCACACTGGAGTTTTTTTCAAGGAACTAGTGACTGCTACAGTCCAGCAGAACCTGGTGTGAATGAAATGCCCAAACCTTTCAGTTTTAGGTATTATTTCCCAGTTTCTAACCCTTGACACGAAGAATAACCAACACAGTGCTAGGCAGAGCCTTGTGTGTTGGTGTTCCGCTACCTCTACCCTTCCCATTGGGCTTTTCCTCTCACTGAGCTGGACTCATCCTACTCTGGATGTGCCTCTGGATAAAAGCAATTCCAGGAGACCAATATATTTCACAATGTATTTCTTCAGAGATAACTATAAAATTTTAGTCAACAATGCGACAAAAATAGCATTTTGTTAGTAACTTCTTTCTCTGAACAGGAAACTATTTAATACACTTCCTCTAATTTTATATTCAGTATTTATGGAAAGTGATGACCAGCAACTCAGAGATGTTTTTAACACCAATCCTGTCTCTGTTGTACAGTATGTACAGGGCAGCTTGGTCTGTCTTTTCTTGGGGAAAGAGCCCAGGACACAAATGGTCCCTATGCTTCTCAGTGCAGTTCTCTCCCTCCCTTGGAAGGCGTTTACACGGGCCACCAGAATGGCAGGAGAAAAACAGAGACAAAGGAGAACGTGGGCTTTGGACTTGACAGAAAACTGGCTAAGTCCTATTGAGCTTAATGGTAAAAAACCCCATGTAAGTCTCTAAATTCTTCTCTATAAATTTGAACCAGAAAAAATCACCAGCTGCTACAGAGAGATAAATGTACGTCATGTACTGTGCCTTTACTCCAGAAACAGGCTGCTTTTCCCACCTTCTTCAGTGTGGATCAACACCACTCATTTTGCAGGATAGTAAGGAATTGTCACAGCAGTAATTCACCTTAAGCTTCTAAAAAGCCACAGAAGGAGAGCTAAGACTAGAGGTGGCTATTACACAGAACAGGAAAAGTCACCAGTATCACAAGGTAACAGAAAGACCTAATAACTGTGGTCTCATGGTGGCCCAGCTCCACCACAGCCCTCAAAACACAGCTCAACAGCACTCACTAGGAATAACCTACAGAGTTTCAATAAACTGATTGTAAAGATGAATACTTCCCAAAGTGTTTCATAGTATCTCAATACACACCTGTTCCTCTGTGTCCTTAACAATGAACACTCCACTGGCATTGTTAGGACACATGTATGAAAAGTAAAAAAAAAAAAAAAAATCATGAGGTTTATTATTCCCATTGTCAGGAGATAACAGAACTGCTCTTGGTAGTACACATGGCAAATCTCTGGCAAAAAAAGTCAAACTCTGAAGACACGCTGTGACTACAGGCTAATTACAGATACGACTAACATGCTACCATAGGGTAAATTAGATCCTGAACTTGCAGCTTGTCAAAGTACCTTCCCTAATACATACAGTCACTGTGGTTGTATAAATAGACGTTTTCCTTATTTTTCCCTAGGAGACAAGGCAAAGAGTTCTGAATTCTGCTTCTCAGAGAGACAAGTTAGTCTACTTTCTCATACCCATACAAAAGCACTCCATTGTCTCTTCAGTTTTTTAGAGAAAGGACAAAAGTACTACAGCTTTGTTAGATTTCCAAAAGTTTCAGCAAGAAAAAGGGAGCATATAAATTCTGATCTTGCATTAAAGTTGTAGTCCAAAGTAAGCCAGTTTATCTGCAACAGAAGCTCTGGCAACACCTTCCAGAAAGGAAAACTACTGAAAAGACACTTCTCAAAAGCCAATTAATTTTGAATTCATATTTGGTGTTTTTTGGGGGGCAGGGGGGTTTTGTTTTGGTTTGTTGGGTTTGGTTTTCCCTCTTACGCTTATCTGCCAGTAATTTTCACCCATATCTTTGGGATAAAACCCAATATCTGGACATGGCCCTAACCTATCAGATATTTGCCAAGGTCCCCAGAACATTGCCACAGATGCTGTGGTAAATCACTTTTTGACATGCAGTTTAAAACCACGCTACACTAACCTAAAACAGTCCCCCAAAAAGTAGTAAGGAGTTGGACTTTTGCTTTGACAAAAAAAAAATACTTCTTATTAAAAAACCCTCTTGAAGGAAGAGGGATTATTGTCCCTCCACTAGCACATAAAAGTCTTAAATTTCCCCTAAACCTATCTGTGCTAAATGCTCAGGATAATAAACAGCTGAAACACAGAATTGCAAAGTTATCACTCCTGCAAAGGTTCCAACATATCCATAGCCTTGCTTCTCTTCAGCGGAGTGTGTTGTGCAGCTCCAAGAACACAGGAGAGAACAGATTTGTAACACATCCATTTCACAACCATCAACAAGCTTTTCCTTCCCTCCCTGAAAGCCCAAAGGCTGCCTGTAAACAGACTTTGTGAAAGAGGGCATGGCAGTTGTGGCTAGGGCTGCAACAGGACACACATGACGATTTCTTCCAGTGAAGGACCAGAGCAAGCCTCCATGCTGTGTTCTCCTTTTCTCCTTGAACAACTTTGTATTCAAGGAGTTTGGCATTAAATAAGCCCCGTTTTAGCACTGCTTACCTCAATTTCCATTACAAGTCAAACAGGATCACCAAACCAAGTGATTTACAGAAATTCAAGTAAAAAGGAAAGGTTTAAATTTAATTCTTCCAAAATCAGACAATCAATGCTGTATCAGATCTCAACTGTCAATCCTCCTTTAAGTGAAGTAAGAATACGAAAAAGGAGTAAAAGCTGTCACAAAGACTAGTCTGGTAGAATGCAACCACCCATATATATCACAGATCATTTGTACAGCTATTCTGAGTGTCAAGGATTTACTTTTATTAGAGTGACCACACATATTTTGTTTAAACAGTCAATTACCACAAAATCATTGCTATGAATACAAGGCAACCTACTTCATTAGTCAGACAGGTGGTTTTAAAGTGGTCTTCATTGCAAGGCTGAGTTTTTAAGGGCCCTTAAAAATGTGTGCCTTGTCACTTATTCAAACACATAAGATGATCAGCTAAAACTCTGATCCCTACAATAAACAGCAAGGCTCCTATTGGCCACAATTGGTCCCACTTATCTTACCTGCTATAACATGAAGGAAGAAAGGCTAAAACTGGAAATAGGAATAACAGGAAAACACAGTCTTAATAAAATGGAAAGCCATACCTTAGAGCTTAATTTTAAGATGTTATTATTCATTTTGTGTTTTCTGCCCTTCTTTTTTCTACTTTTACAATATCAGAGGAAAGACTCCTGTGCTCTATTAGATTAAAGTAGTGACTTGGGAACCATCATTCCCAAATTGTGGTTCCAGCTCCAATATTCCCATAGTGCAGCAGGGCAATTCAATTAACCTTCCTCTGTATTTGCTTACCTTCCTGTTTAATGGGGATAACATCTCCAGAAAAGAGCTCTATAAAGCTTAATCTTTATAAAGCTCCAAAGATGAAATGGAAATATGCCATACAAAATAAAACATACACAAAAAAAAGGTGCATAAATAAGCTACTGTATACTAGAGCTAGCTGGAAAAAACTACAATAAAAAAAATTATCCACCAGAGAATGCTGTTTTATTGAAATCAAAATGCTTCACCAAATTCACATTCGCTGTGCTGGCATTTAATCTCAAAAGATTTTTTGACAGTTTTTGAAACGTGTGTGGCTTCTTTTGTAATTGGAATAATAAAAAAAATAACATTTTAAGCATTCTGGGGATTCCATCAAATGTTTGCCTACTCCTGATCACAGATGCCTTACTGTCAACATTTCAACAGCTGCTGCTTCAATTACAGTGTAAAATGGAAAGGTTTTAGGGGTTTTGATTTTAGCTTCAAAGTTTGAAGAATGCAAAAAACTCCAAACTTTCAACACAGAGAACTACCCATCTATTTTCAACAACCTAAACTGCTGCCAGCATGATGTAAACATATGAGATTCGTCAATAAAAGACAGTCAAATTCTTTTTACTGAAAACATGAATTAGAGATGCTTTGCATGAAATTTGTGGAATCACCTGCGCACATACATCTGTCTACAGTAAGATTATACTTATTCTAAAAAAAAAAAAAAAAAACATTTTAAGCTACATAGAAATAAATTTCAAAGATTAGAAAATTTTAATCTTAAACAAGAGTTTCTTTACAGAGAGAGATACCATTCCAACTATTCAAATCAGGTATACAAAGTTTTATTTTCTAATTATTCAAGACCAGTGACTCAAGGCATCAACACACTCTCAGTAACACTCTGTGATACAGTTAAAAAAAATTATTTACAGTCAGATGTGTTTGGATAGTGATTTAAGAGACCTCTGACATAAGTTTGCCTTCTCGAGACTTACGCAGATGCCGCACGTCAGGTAACCCACAATCATCAACCACATTCATGCTTTCAGTTCCTTGCAAATTCAAATTAAAACATAGCTCAGATGAACTACAATAACCCCTCAAAGCACAGTACTGGGGTCAAATGCTTGGGTTCTACAATGACAGTGTAGCAAGACCTATTTCATAAACACCAAACTGTGTTTAATCAACCTTGTTATTCTGTCATCTGCTCAGTCAGATCAGAAGAGGAAAACAAAGCTCCTTATTCTAACCAGGAAGTATTTAGGGAGATGTAATCACCAACACTAATGAATTAATCCATATACTTCAATGTATTTTTTTAAATCAATATTAAATACAAGTCAGGTTTTTAACACAAAAATCTAGAGCTTGTTGATAGTTTGGATATTTTCCCCACAAAACAAACACCCTAATAGACTTGCTCATATATTTCTTGAGAAGCATGGATCCTTCTAACAAACATCAACAGATGAACATCAGGCCTCTCATCAGGCATCCAGAAACATACTCAGGGATCTTTCTCGTAAGCAACTGTTTCATTTTGTGATTCTGTGGAAAGGAGGACATGCACATGTATCAAACAGCTAGGAACCTTCCCAGAAGCCCCAATCGTTACCATGCACAAACTGAGGTCAAGACATTTTATTTCCCTTTCCTTTAACAAGGCTGAAATAAGATCCACCTTACGAATTCTGATTTATCATCAAAAATTAATAATAAATGCTTAAGTCATAATTACAAATATTTGGATGTTTTAATAAATCTCAGTTTCTACAACTGGAATATCATTTTGAAATAATAGCTATTACTTAGTGTAAATACAGATCTGAATCCCTCTTCACAAAACTCAGTAAGAAGCCAAGAGAAAGCCACACTGAATTACCATTTTTACCTATTGTTGAGAGATCAACTGCAGAGCTCCCTTGTAGCAAGCACTTCAGGACAGATGGCACCACCAATTTCTACTCTCTTGGCCTGCTGCAGTCTTTGAGACATCCTTGCTATTGCTCTGGTTTGGCCTTTTCTAGAAAACAAATAGTAAGTGTGATCTATTTTCCTCATATCCTAGGTAATTCAGTGTGAAATTTCTGTAGCTAAGTAGTGATGAAATTGGCTGATACTTCCTTTTTCTGTTGACTTCTGCCAGCGGTTTTTGTAATGAAACCAGTATCATACCCACCATTTATCAAACACATATAATTGATAACTTTTTCAGGTTAAGCAAAGGTGGCCTGTCCATTTGAATCAAGATCGGTGATATTTGTCTTAATTGGTCATTTTTGATGACACCTTTAGGAGAGCAGAAGAAACTTGCAGTTTGCCCCTCACCATTTTTCCCAGGTAACAAAACATGAATTTGTCACTATCTGACAGTATGGCAAAGCTCCCAGCTCTCCAGTAGGAGAAGTATTCTCAGTTTGACATAATGGGTACTTCTACAATTCACAAAGGAGCTGTACACCAGCCTTTACCAAAGAGTAATTGGTTACAACTGCAATTATAGTCATAGCTCAGCGACTTACATACAAAAGTCTCAGATTGTACTTTTACTAAGTGCTGACAGAGATAAATGTCAAGATGGACCTCATGGGGCGAAACTGCAATGCAGCTATCAAACTAACACAAGACCACCAACCTCAGAAAAGAGTCTACGTGTTGATGCTACTGACAACCCAGCCTCCAAACAGGCTCACCACAGCAGCACAGTAGGGACCAACATCAGAAAACCTCAGGTGAAAAAAAGAAGTGACCTTACCATCAACTTTTCCCAACCAGAGAGCCTGCCTACAGCATTCACATCTACCTCTACAGTGAAGCTGAAGATGTTTAATATGTTCTGCTTGGCTGCCCTTTAACCCCGCAGGTCCCATATTAAGGTCTAAGGCTTGTGGCTTTTGAAATAATCTGCTTTACCATTATGTGCATAATGTTTGTAGCTATGAAAGTTTAACTGATGCAGTCTTCAGTCACAGTATATTTACTGTTTTATTTTCCTCTTCAGCGCAATATCCTTGTGTTCATTCAGTTTGGTTTTGTTCGGTTTTCAATTTACTTTTATACAAAACATCCTTACTAGCATAATCAAATATCACCAGGAAACAGAGGAAAGACTAAGAAGGCTGTTGATGTCCCCTGCAGTATTACACTTAAACTTGCTGTATGTACTCACATTGTTGTAACCTTCACATGCTTTCAGCTATCAAGGATACCAATTTCAATTTAGCTTCTATAGCACTTAATTTCTACTTTTATTCACAGGACTAGGGTTTGGGGGTTTTTGTTTGTTCAACTGCTTCACCTTTGGCTATCAAAAAACCCCTGTGTTTTAGTGTCCAATACATAAGCAACATCCACGTTCCATCATGTTCAAGGAAATTATTCTAACTAGGGGATGTAGTAGTTTATTAAACAAATCATTTTGCAGGATATGTGTACTTATGTTTCTTTTTTTAGGTACATTATGTTCTTTTCTGCTCAGTTTTGTGAGAAGCATAACCATTCTACAAATGCAGTCTCTCTGTCCAAAGTGAAAATGCTTATTGCCAGTATGCAGGCCCCTCTGTCCCCTGCTTCACACTGCTCATTTCAGGCAAACAGTTTGCATTTTGGAGATTCCTCTGAAGACTTTTTCCTTTGCCTTGTTTCAGTTCATTTCTTTAGGTTAGATACTATATATGTTTTGCACTGAAAGTTACACAATGCCATTATGTCAGAAATATATTATTGTTGTCAAAAATCGAGAATATTCTTAGTGTCTTCCCTCCCCTTCCAATGGAAACTTCTATTTTCTTTTTTTCAGCATGGTTCTCAGACACCATTGTGTTCAAGTAACACTAGAGGTAATATTTGCAAGCTTTGCAATCCCATTTTTTATCAGTCTCCAATATGCAAGGAAAATTGAGCAGATCTTTGAGCTTTCATCTGAAGCTCAGAGCATAAATATTTTGAGTGTTACATTACTCATATTTCTGTCATAAACTGACATGTGATCTATTGTTCTTCTCCTAATTACACGCCAGCAAACAGTTATTGTCTTAACAAAACACAAATAGGAACCACCTTCCAGCAGATACTCCCTTTCAGTAACTCTGCTTGTCTTTACACAGCAGCATGTGGCGGAAAGCACTAAAGTAAAAAATATATTTTTTAAAAAACGATTATTTTTACTAAAATCCATTACTAATCTGTTTATAAAGAGAGCACACTATTTTTTCAGTACTTTACTATTATTATGAAATCTTTAATATCACAAGTAGCACGTAGAAGAGTAGGAAGACAGGCTCAAAAAGTTCTAATAACAAAGGACATAATGCAGAGGGTCAGGAGTACTGCTTATGCTTTTCATAATAAACGCCCATTCTGTGCTATCCTTTCATGGAGTGGATCAGGCAGATATGAACACGTGATCTTTTACATCTTTCTCTGCCTCCCATGGTAAAAGAGAATTTACAATAGGAATATAAAAACAGCTGTCTGCACCATCCTGAAGATGCTCATAGCTAACTGGTAGCCTAAGATTTATTTTTTTTCCTTAAGACATCCTTCCTGCCCACACTCCTCTGTGGCTCTAGTTGTACACTGTATTGCCACGGACAATGGCAGGTTCAATACTGCAGTTCCTCAGTTACTCCTCTCTGAAGCAAAACTGTACCCTACTAAGTCAAGATGTTAAGATACTACTGACGATGTATTTTGCACATTCATGCCAGAAGTTTTATGAGATCAAAGCATGCTAAACAGCTGAGACTTGACGCCTGTTTCAAACACTCACTGAAATGATTGAGTATAACATCAGTTATATATACAAAATGCTTGTTAATTATATCAAAATTAAAAATGAGACCAGAGGTTTTGGTCAACAGGGACTGAGAACTCCCCAGAACAACCAACCTCAGTTTGCAGAGGAGATACAAGAGCACCCAGTCTCCTGGCTCCCAGCCCATCCCACCTTCCACTTACTAAAAGCTTTTATGCTAAGAAGGAAGAAGTGAATTGCCTTTTTTTCCATTTTAAATGACGGTACATCAACATAGATAAGTGACACTTAGCATGACAATCAGGCCAAAAATATTTTGTTCTTTTTTTTTGCCTTTTTTTTTTTTTTTTTTTTTAAACTGTCTACAGAGTTAGTGAGAAAGAAATGGCAGATAGCCAACTGCAGGAGTGCAACAGAGCAGGGGGGAAAAGGGGTTGACAAGATCTGCAGCGGCAACACACACCTAAAGATTTTGAAGCCACAAATACGTAGGACACTTGCAGAGATAGAATGCAGTTATCTGTACTTGACTAAGAATTTCATTGGAGAAGCAAATATTTGGGAGTTTGGAGTGTGCTGCTGTTCAAAGCACCTTCACAGAAGTCAAGTGGAAACTTAGTTTGAGAGCTGTTTTTCTTAGGAAGAACAAAGCATACTTGAGAGACAATTCTGAGATTTTGATGCTCTGCCTTACTACCACACAAATCCATGGCAATACAAAGATTTGTCTCAGCATTCCACCATGCAAAAAGAACTTAAAGAAATTCACAGTGCAGACAGTCAGAAAAGTCAGACAGCTGGATAAAAACCACCTAGAAGACCTAAGATGGAGATCAGCAGGTAATGATTTAACTGTTGAACAGAAAAAAAAAATGCAAAAATAGGTTCTTTGTCCACACACATGTACTGACCTCAGGGAATGCACTGCATGCAAGGTAGAAGAGGAAAAAAAAAAGGAAGAATAATAAATTTCAAAATCCTTTGGAAGATTGCTTTTAATAAATATACAATACTGTTTCCTGGACTAAAAACAAAAACCTCCACAGAGACTAATAGCAGTGACTGAACAAACCATAAGGTGCACACTACCACACAAGCCTTACATTCCTTTTATCTTTCTTTCTTCCACATGGTGAAAGAGTATAAAAAGAAGAGTCTTAATAATACTACTGCATGATCAGTGCTGAAGGTTAACAGCCTCAATGTTCTTTTTTTTTTTATTGTAACAGGATTTCTAGGGTACTGCCATATTCAAAACAGCTATTGAATTAACTTTACCTGAATTAACTTTTTATTCTTTACTTTTTAATGGCATAACGGAGACAAAGCTGACAGACAGCTGCATTTTGACAGTCTCTTTTCAGTTGTCCAGGGCCCACCCATCCACTCAGAGATACTGAATGGGAACTGATGAAAGCAGAGAAAACAGAGGTCTTCTTCCTCAAGAACTCCATCTCTCTCATCAGAGAAATTTATAAGGAAGTGGCCATTCCCATCTTCTCATAGTTGAATGAAGCGTCCCTGGCAGCATTTGTGTAATGTGGGGGGAAAAAAAAGGTATAATTTGTGGATACAGACCAAAACATATCACTCTCTGCTCCGCTGCTCCCTCTTAGGGTTGCTGTGATGAGGAGAGGCAGCAGTAGTGGTTTGGGAAGTTTTAACCAAGAAAAACAACTAAAATCCTCACACAACTACCACCAGTAACTAACATGATTGGAAGATTCTTTAGGCAAGTAGTTTACTTGGGGTAGTAGCAGAAAACTGAAACATCAGCATTTTTAATTAATTCTCATGAAATTTTTAAAATAATCTCGCGGTCTTTATGCACAGGGGATCTTTCTTGACTAAATCTTCTTAAAGTGAGTAGAAATTACTAACACACAAATTAATCACAACTTTGTGGAAGGAAACTTTAATTTAAACATCATTTGGTTATTAGTGCAAGGTCAAAGAATTATTTGCCTATTGTTCTCCAGAACAACTAGCACACTGAGGCTAACGTGTCATTCTCTTCAGTTCTTCTGAACCACAGCAATAAAGGTTTAGACTCGGGTCTTCATTAGGTCTTCCATTGTTTTACTATTATATGTAAAGACAAATGTTATGAAGACCTATTCCTGCTACACAATTTGTTAAAGCAGGAGCAAAGGAACACACAGATATGGGATGATGCATTTTATTAGTTTCATGTTTTATTTTAAACAAGTTTCCCCACTGTAAATAAAACTTTCCACATTGCTGTTCAAATAGCTTCAAAATACACTAACAAGACTCTGAGAGCTTAATTTTCACAAGTAGATATTACTTCAGGAGAAATACTGAGTAGTTTCCTTTAACAAACAGTACTCAAAGGTTTAAAAATACTCAATGCCCGTTCTATCACTTTTTAGAAAAATCTCAATACCTAGATTATGCAAAGGCACAAAATGCCAATTTTTACCCTTTCTGAAGTGTTTTTCAAAAAAGTGCTCAGACGATTTTTTTGTCTCATTTTCAAGACATAAAACCAGGGCAAAAGAAAGATTCAGATTTAAAATAAATTGAAGTTTCCCAGAAGTGTGTCTAAATTTTTCCCTTTTATTTTGAGGTAGTAATAGCAATTGTTTTAGAAGATGTATTATGTATCCTGTGTCATAAAGGCAGAATGAAAAAGTAAGTGGTCTTTGATCAGACAGAGATACTGGAGGCACTACAAGAATGTGTCCAATAGTGATGCTAACCAATGCAATGCAACTGAGTTACATTTTAACCAAAACCACCTTGTTAGTGAGGCACCCATACAATTCCTGTACAGATAAATTAATCACAGAATGATTTGGACTGGATTGAAAGGTCATACATTCCAACCCTCCTGCAATGAACAGGGATATCTTTAACTAGATTGAATGCTAGGTTGCTCAGAGCCCTGTCCAACCTGATCATGAGTATTTCCAGGGATGTGGTGGCATCTACCACCTCTCTGGGCAACCTGTTCCAGTGTTTCACCATCCTCATTCTAAAAAAAATTTCTCCTTAAATCTAGTCTGAATCTAATCTCTTCTGGTTTGAAAGCATTACCTCTTGTACTGTTGCAACAATAGTCAACAGCAAACTTAACTGTAAAGCAACAAGAACAGTCCTTTGAGGTATAAGAATGTTTAATCAAAGTCAGAAAATATTGTATCTATTCACAAAGATTTTTTTCTGATCTCCTGTATGTTGCAAATTTCATTTCAATAGTTTAATCTGCTGTGTTTAGGTCTGCTAGTGTTGATTTGCCAGGGAAGACCTGTCAGCACAGCATGCAGGTGTGACAGAGGAGTGCTGATGCTAAAATCTGGACCTTGCTCTCAGTCATCCTGCATTTGACTGTAGCATTAGAGAGAAGAATGAATTAATACTCAGCTTTCTGTCCTCAAAGGTCCTCTGTACCATTATTGCATTAACTTCCAATCTTTCATGTGATTAGCAAACTCAGCTATGAAGTTCTGTTTAGTTGTTTGTTTTGGTTTTGTGTTGGTTTTTTTTTCCCCAGAGGCATTTCTCCTAACTTCTTGCTCATTTGATCTTTTCAGTGTTTTCCTCCTCATTCCTTAACACTTGTTTTCAGTACAAATACCAAAAGTGTCTAAGGTCAGTTTCATCAGTCTGACCCAGTCTGGTTTACACATATATATCTATATATATCTCTACACACATACAGGTATATATATATTTTATTCCCGTATAAATATATATAGAGAGAACACACAAATATCACAATCATTTTTTTCTACAGCACCACCTAGGGGTCAATGGCCTTTTGAAGTTCAAATGTTTCAGACTGTGATTCCCAGCCCTGTTACTGGGGTCTGCCTGACTTCCTCAATTTTAGAAATTGGCTGCCTCAGCTGTGTAACTCCTTTGATTTCACTACCACAGTTGTTTACCACTTTGATAAAATGCGTAGACAGCATAATTGTCAATGATTTCATCTCTGTTTCCAAATCATTAACAAAAATTATTTTAAGCTATGAAGAGATGGACAGGCTTCTTTTTGAAGAGAGACTTTTGAGATGGCAGCCTGTTTTTAATCCATTTAACATATGTTTTATTGGTAATGTAGTTATGCAATAAAGTTATGAGCACATTCCCAACTTTCATTCTTTGCTTCTGGGACTGCTTACACATTTAGATTAGGACTCACCAGAAATAATACATAACCTGTGCTGGAAGCAAGAAACAGAAGCTGCTCTCTCCCTTCCCAACAAATACCAATGGACTACAAAAGCCCTACTGCTTCTGCTGCATTCTAGTCTGTACACTAAGATACCTGCCATCAAAGGAATAGCTTTCAACATTCTGAGCACTTACAGAGGGCTGATCTTACATCATCTTATCCTACATAAGTGATAGGATCCTCAGATTCCTCGCACGGTTTCCCTTTATGTGATCTTCCTTCCCTTCTTGGCTGCACAGCCTGGGCTGATGTCTCAGCACCAGTCCCAGCCAGCTCTTTTTAAGCCCTTACGAGGGCAGTCAGGAATCTCAGAGGCAACTGGGGCCACCTAAAACTTTAGTATGCCTGAAGGAGTCAAGGGAAGAAATGCTCTCTGTTTCACAAAGGCCGACAATCAGAAAGCTTGCTAATGCTTTTATTTTCTTTCCAGTTCACATTCATTCACTGCAGGCAACACTGGGTTTTTTATTCCTCCTGTCCCAGACTGCTCAGTACTAGTGGGTATACAGCCTTCCACATGGTGTTTCAGTTTTCCCTGTATTGTGGTGAAAATAGTAGAGTCTAGACATTTTTTGACTCCATCACTTAACAAGCAAAGTATAAATTTCTTTAGACAGAGATTCCTGATTTCTTTAAGTGCTCATTTCTTCTGTTGCATACAGGTTTTATCTAGAGATTAAAACCAGTAGAATAAAGCAGAACTATTCAAAAGTAAAATTATAATACATTGGAGGATGGAGGAAATGGGGGTCTGCACCCTCACACAGCTGAAAGCTACGCCCCTTGACTGGCAAACATTGCCAAAGTATGCCTTAGGTTCTCTACATAAGCACAGTGTGGGTTAATCGAATTGATCATAGCTCAATTCACTTCCAAGATGAATTTAAAAACCAAATAAAGAACAACTAACTTTTGCAAAATGAGCAGATTTTAGAAAATATCAGATACATTTTACTTCGGGTTGGCTTTAATATCTGAACAAGCCAGGACACAAGACACAGTAACAACTGTCGTGCATTATACACAAAAAAGCCAGTATGTGAGGCAATGCAGCATCCCTTGTAATACACTACAATTACTCAGACAGAGATTAAAATGTCAATCTCAATTAAACTGACCTCATCAATTTCCATTTTTCCTTATTAAACATGCCTATTCTTTTCTCTACAGAATTTCAGAACAAATTATAAATGTCATTTACTCCAAGAGGTATTTCAGACCAGGAAAGCTGAGTACATTTACATTGGACCATGAACAAAACTGGAGGCACTAAAGAACCAAGCAAAAGCTGCAAATATCTCCTTTGCCTTCTAAGCAACAAATGAAACATGTCCTATATGTATTTTTTACAATCATCAAAAAAATTGAAAGTACTGTTTAAAATCACTTCTATGAGCAAAACTTTTCTACCAAATTTCAAAGAAACGAACCAAACTCGAACAAACATCTTTGGAGGCAGTTATAGATGTTGGCTACAGTCTTAGTTGGAGGCTTAGGTTCCAGTCAGCATTTTCAAGTTTTCCCATGAATATCTGGCAGCAGCATGTTTATTATTTCACAGAAAATAATTCGATAAGCTAAAGGCATATTTTTCTGTTTTACTAAAAAACAAAAAGAACCAACCTTGTGAGCTTACTGTATTCCATTTCTCAAAAATTATGTTCATCTTTTCTGTGTATGGCTATGAATTTTAAAGGAAATAAGCAGTCCAAAAGCTAAGCAGTTTTCAAGAAAAACCCACTGAAAAGCAAAGTGCACTAACAGTTTAAGACAGATGTGCATACATGCAAATATTACCATATGGTGATGTAACCTTTGTTTACCATAGCCAAGGAGTGGTACTCATGACAAGTAAAAACATTTTCTAGAAGAACAAGTATCAATATCACTACAGAGTAACAAAACAAGAGCCATGCATAGAGGTGGGGAAATGCTGAAGAAAAATCTCCAATTCTTTTCTTATGTGTATTAACAACTTATACCACCTATGGAAAGCCAGTTTCATCTAGACTTAAAAAGACTAGATGAATTTCTACATACAGAAACTGGGCGGAAGTATATCACTTAGTTTACTACATCTCACCCAAGAATCACATTTTTAAAACCAGCACTTTTTAAAGAGATACATGAAAGCCTGAATGATTTTGGACCATTCCACAATACTGAGCAAATTCATAGACTGATGAAGCATAATTATAAAAAACATTGTACAATAAAAATATGTACTTCACGCCATGTCAAAAGGTCTGACATTCTCATATGTCAAACAAAACTTTTGGTGGGGCAACAAAAAAAACCACATTTTGCATTAGATAGGTATTTCAGTGGAAGACAAATGAGCAGTGTACATGCAATGGTATCTTTATAGAAATTGCCATTCATGAGTGTCAGTACTACAACAAAATCCCACAGGCCTGTTAGCAAGAACCATTACATGGGTGGAAACTTGTAAATTATGCTTTCAAAATCAATTCTTTGTTCATTTGTAACCAGATATCGGATGACCCTCATAGAGATAAGCTTTATGCTTGAGTTAGCACCAAAATTTCAATTTAGACAACTGTATTGAGCCTGCAGTTTAAGTTCCTCCTCTCCTATCCTAAACTATCCTAAAAATCCTATCCTATGCCTTAACTGGCATATGGTGTATGTGAGATTTTCATATGTTCTATGTTTTGCCTCAGAGACTGCTGTCCTTCAGCCGCAAGTGAAGCCATCCTTGTAATTTTAAAAGGTTCAGCTGTACCAGAAAGCTTTGTGCTTCAACCATACCCAGTCTGCTTACAGCAACAGCATTCCTCCTGTCTGCTACCATTTCATCTCCTCAACATACATGGATATTACTAGACTAGCATAATTATGGTTATAGTATAACTTAGCCCAGTTTGGAAACTAGAGTGAGGTACAGAACCATAATATTACCTATGTCACATTTCATAAAAAATCCTATTGCAATGGTAACAGTATCAATAATTTCACAAGTACGTATCAGAATGGATACTTAGAACATAATATTTGTTGATACACCTCTTGCACACTAACTATATTGCTCAGATTTCATGCTATTTCATATTTGCTCTAACTCCAGATGGGTCCTGCTAATAATAAACATTGTTTAAACCAGCTATGCAAGACAAAATATTCATTTCACTGTTCACAAAAATAATTTAAATCAATAAATCTTTAGCTCACCTGGTGCAGGTTTTCATTTTCCCAGATGGCAATTTGTTAAAACAGAACTTGAGGAAACAGGAGAATTTAAGAGAAAAGGCTCATGCCACAGAAAATTCAAACCATGCTAAAGTGGGAGTGCCTTTAACCTAGGTATTCTTGCCTTATAGTCCATCATTCTTTCAGAGTTCAACAGAGCAAAGTAGTAAAAACATGATACTAGAAAATAAAAACACTTCTCTAATGCTAATTTACCATGATGCTAAGAAACAATTAAAACAAAACAAAACAACCCCAAACACCACACCATTCCATTCCAGTTTTTACACAGATGTTGTAAAACTGAAATATGTAAGCAGTTGGACTTGCACTAACAATACTTATATACCTGGATAGTACGAGCTACCAGCTTTCCCTCTTAAGATTTTTACATGAATAACAGAAAAAAAATTCAGTCCAACATAATAAATTTAATTGGACCCTCTTTCTATGGGCCTGAATCTCTTTTGGCTCTCATAGAGGAAGAATTCAGCATGTATTTCCCTCAAGCATACTTCTGGGAAAGGACTGGGCACAACATTTGTATCAATTCCAGCTTCATTCATCTCATTTAAGCACCCAATGATCAAAATGATGTTCAACTTATTTCTTCCAGATCTACACTGGCACCCTAAAAGAGGCTATTCAGTATTCCAAATGAGAAACTGGGATGATTCTGAGCATTGTATGATTATTTTATGACTCTCGTACCATGGATTACTATCTCCACTTGGCTGTTACCACTGTAGCAGAGCAGCATACCAAACATGACATGCAAGTGCAGTCACATTCAGCTAAATGCAAATCAAAAACAGGAGTTCTGAAGAGACATATCAGTAGTTACAACTTCTGTTTTGACACTGGGTAATAAAAGACAAGATTCTGCAAAAATTTGAGGACATAAACAAAAGGACATGTTTATAGCACCTAAAGAGCAATTTTGGCAAGACCAGAATTTTTCTGGACTCAATGTACAAAGCATTTAGAAAAGACCAAAAGAAAAGGTGAAGATGAGGAAAAACACAGCAGTTACAGGGTTTGGTCAAATGCTTTCTCCACCAGTTGATTCCAAACAGAGAAGCCAACAAAGACTTTGAATGGACAACTGAAGGTTTCTAGCTCCTCAGTCTTCTCACACAAGTCTTCTCTCCTCCTTGTTACTTCAGGTAAATGCTAACAGTGTTTTGCAATCATGTAAAATCATGCATCTGTAAGAAGCAATGAGGCTACAGTAAAGTCTTAAAAAAGCCGCTTATAACTCCAGAATTTATCTCAAACTTGAAAGCTGTTTCAGTTTACATTTCAACTCTTTGTTTCACCCGTGAAAGTTTCCACTTGTTGCTTAAAATAGCAGATGGAACATTTTTGTTTACTTCCACACAAGAAAAAAATTCCTTGTGATATGAAGGCAATGAAGAATATATGTACACGAGAGAGTGCAACAGTTTCTGTGGCCAAATTAGTCAAGTACTTTGTATATGGAATTAAGTATAGAAAAGAAAATTTTCTCTTGTTAATTTTTTGCCTACTGATAGGAAATTATTGAATGCAAGTTTCATTTTCTTGTAAACATTTACCTAGAAAGAGTAAGAAAATTAACTAAGAAATGCAATTACTGTACCTATACTAACCTCTTAAGTATGCCTATACACCCAGACAACTTAGCCTTGACTCATTCCATCATTTTAAATGTAACTTAGTGGGACCCTGAAAAGAGCTCTTTTCTTCCTGCTCCCACTTGCTCATCACTGTAGAGAAAGCCATCATCTGGTTCTACAAGCAAAAAAATCTCTCACATAACTGACGACAAGGAGGGAATTTTGACGTTCTGAAGACATATTACATCTATGTACATGCAATTATAACTGAAGAGCAGTTATCATTTTCAGAAGGTCCTCTAAACTCCTGCAATATGAACAAGAAGTAGGGGTTGTAGAACTGTGCTCACATACATGTACACTTACATATTTAGTCACTGCCCTTGGAAGAAGCTGCCAGTAAACAACTCCCAAGAGTATAACCTCTATCATGATTACACATGAAGGAGATTGCATTGTTGGGTTGGGGGGGGGGGGGAAGTGTTTAATTTTTTGCTTTGAATTTTGCTAACAAATAATTTGCTTTGCTTTATGTCTTATGACTCAACTTTTAATCCCTTCATGTAGTTTCTTATATAAACAATCAAGAATCTCAGAAGTACAAATATTCTGTCTTTTAAATGAAACCGTGAAGCCAACAAATTTTTTGCTATTGATTGGTTTCAACTCAAATAACTATTGTTCAAGATTTCTTTAATGCAAAATAGCGACCAAACTGAACCATCTTCTTTCAATCAAATACATTATACTCAACCAACAAGGAAAGGGCAGGTAAATGCAGACTTGTGTTTGAAAGAAGAGCCTATGTACAGTTTCCAACAGTCACTCAGGCCAAAAATACCCTCAGAGACAGTGTGGAATTGAACCCATGGGTTCAAGCATACATTACTGTCTTTTCAAGAACACAAAGTTTGAGACTGTATTGTTCTCTTTGGGAGGACTCTTCTCCAAAGGCTTTGAATCATGAACAGGAACAATGTACAGAGGGACTGTCAGTCCCAGCTGTGCTCCTGTTCTTGTTTCACAGATGGACCAACTAGTCCTGAGGTATCTCCATTTTATATCTTTCCGGCAACTGAAGTGGTAACTTCAGTTTACCTGGAAACCCCAGGACAAAGCATGACTCTTGGAAGGCTGCTCAGTGGTCAGCATAGTGATCACAGGAAATGCAGCTAAAGGACAGCTGTCTCCCGAGTCATTCATGTGCAGCGCTTCCCTCCATGAGACACCAGCACAGGATCTTCCTGCTGAAGTGATACCATGTGATATGAAACATATGGAGAAAGAAAACATCTGGCTTGCAATTAAGACAGAAAGAAGGATGCTTGCTAAGAAACAAAGAAGGCTGTGACAGCAAGGCTGCAGTTCTTGTTCAGGTGTATGCTAGCCGGTTACACAAAGTTTAACCATAATGTACAAGCAATGCAAACCAGAACAGTTGTATGTTTGGGGCACTCTCTAGAGATATGACCATAACATGTTCAAAACTCTTCAGAACAAAGCACATGATGCTGCCTTGAATGGCAAATAAATGATCTATCCTAAGGTAATTCCCCCTTATTATCTAGTGATGAGTTTTATGGATATGGAGGCATTGAGCTAGACCATCGTGTGACTCATCACATGACCCACCTTGTGGTCAATGTCCTGTAGAATTAACTGCCACAGAATATTACAAATGTTTAGGTGGAGACTTTTTTGTTGAAGCAGATAAGCAGCATCATTTTTCAGGGGACAAAAAAAATTAAATCCTTTTCTATGTGATTCATTAGTAACCAACAGTTTATAAACTCACAAGCATCTTCAGATGCAGCTGCATCCCACCATGACAGAGTCATGTTAAAATTATACACAAAGTCTGCCAGGGGCCGAATCTTGACATTTTTCTCTCATTGAGAGATGCCTGTGTGAATGCTTGTGTCCAAGTCAGGAATACATTCCAGTGAACTATTTCAACACCACTTGCCATTATCTCATGCCTGCAATTGCCTTCAGGCTCCCAGTACCTCACTATCAGGCAACTTGCACTGTCTCGTGGAAACTGATACTATATATCTAAATTTTCAAGGCATAATGGTAATGCCAAAGTTTGAGAGTGCTGCCCTTCAGATCTATGAATGACAGAAACTTAAACTTCCCCGATTCCTCCCCATTGACTAGAGTTATTATAAACTTTAAACTCTCTTGGGTGGCCAGCCTGCCTCTGCAGTCAGGAAACTGTCCTCATCTCCTTTCTCTGAATATTAACTAAACAGAGAGGATTAAGAGAAACAGCAAAGGAAAAATCCCGTAACACTAACAGTGAAAATCAGACAGTATCACATCCATCTGCTGTCTAAGCTAAAGAGTTTAAGTTTTCTGAGGTAGTAATATAGCTGTTGTGGAATTGGTCATGCCTGAAAAAAATCAGGTAAGTTCCCTTGACTTGCTAGTTGACTAATTTTTACAGGCTCTGTCAGCAGAGTCAAAAAATTCCTCAGTCCAGAGTTACTCGTTTCAGGTTTCTTACTGACGTTGTTATGCAATAAAGTAATTTTTTACATTTGAAGTTTTGCACATTTCTGGTCAACCCTCACTACTTAATTTCAAGAAACTCTTGAAATATAGGATTGGCAGGCAGAGCTTCTCAGTATTAACAGGGGAATTCACCATTCACTACTTACACACTTGTTTTTCCAATATGGAAACTACAACACTAAGCTGACATTTTCAGTAACTTTCACCTCAGAAAGATCAACAAAATACAAAAGGAACCAAAAGAGTAAAACACCAAGAGTGTGCAAAAGGAAAACAAAGCAGCTAGTACACGGTCCGCTTACATAGTGCCCTTTTTTCTTTTCCTTCTAGAGGCATGAAGAGCTTCAGTTGTAGTTATATAAAATTCTCAGCAGTGGCAGGAGGTGAGTGCACAGAGTAGGTATTCTGTGCAAAGCTGAAGATGACTTTAGAGGAGCTACAAACTGACATGCTAAGGGGACACGGCTAATTTATAACCACCCTGATGCTAACCCACATTTCTTCACATTAAGGTCCTTGGGATAAAATGTCACAATTACTTCTACAGCTGTTTGCATGCCATATTTACAATTACAGAAGGAAAAATAACTTTTCAGTCAAACATACTGTGCACATTCGATTTTATATCCTCTGGTGTTAGTATGGACTCCTGAAACATGACTTCCTTATTTCAACGACCATTTCTTTGCTCGTATCAGAAATTTTTCTTAATTTTATATGGCTATCAATTTAGGTAAAGTTCAGGCAAGCACTCAGTAACTATTTTGCTACACCTACCTGACTCAAGACATAAAGCTTTAACATACAGTTATTTATCCATTTTAAAGTGTTCTGCACTACCCTTATTGCTGAAGCCATTTTCACATATTTACATGATGTCCCAGAAACACGATAAAAGCCCAAGTGGACATTTCACTAAGTCCAGAGGTAAAGCCTTGCTACTAAATAATGCAGTCAAATAATCTTATTAAAATCACTGAAACGCCAAGTCAAAGCTGTTGAAAACTGCTTACTGATAAGTCACTAGCTGCTCATCTTTTTGTTCTATGTATGACTCAGATTCTCAGTCAGCATTCTCAGCTCTCTGTCCAAATATTGATGGAAAGATAAAATGCCAAAACATCACAAATCCATCATTAGTCCTATTACAGCAATACTGTATCAAGGACCTTTCACTCTTACAGGCCGATTCAGAATATGACTTTCTTACCTTCACATGCACAACACAATTGGGGTTCATTGTGTAGAACCTCAAGTCTATTTCATGTGAGCCATTTCACTCAAGTTTCTCCAATGTTTCATGTTTTTTCCACATTCGAGATCTATTGACAAGCACAATTAAAATAAAAACTTCCTTCCCAAGCTATGAATAACAATCTCTATTCTTATAATTTTGTGTATAATCACCTCTTTAGAATATTTATTACAGTTTCATGGTTCTCACAACTAAGTCTTTATATATTTATATATATAATATATATATATATACAGATCAGTTCATCAGAACTGATTTATATATATATATATATATATATATACAGATCAGTTCATCAGAACTGAACTTGTAAATAACATACACATAACCAAGAATATTTGGAAAAATTATATACAGCTAACCAGCAGAGGGGAAAAAAGGAGACTAGAAATTCAGAAGGGAAATTATAATCTGCAAACGAGAGGTTCTGGTCTGGTTGTTACTCCAAACTAGGATCAGAAGAAGACTATTGCTTAAGCTTATCTTCACATGAAAATAGCTACACATATTATAGCTTTAATCTCATTTAAATTAATATAATTTAACTGCAGCAAATAGTTTGGGGATATTTATTTCAATTTATTTTGCTTAAGTGGATTAGTACAGGCCTTGAAGTATGTTTTGCACACGTACACTCCATGCACATCGTTGGCTAAAATGAGACCAACTGGCCACATATGTCTAGAATTCACATTTCTGTTTCAACTTACTAGGAGAAGGTAAAACCTCTGGAGGAAAAAAAAAAAAAAAAAGAAAAGGAAGTATTTTCAAACTAGTGCTACTGAAAAACTAAAAAGAAAGTTATAAGAAAGTGAAATGTCAATTTGTCCAAATCCAAAACAAAAAACCAAACCTTCAGTTTAACAGTGCTAGGTGTCATCCCACATCTTTAAGATAGAAACACAGCCAGATGGTGTATACACACAAGTAACAAATGTAAGAACTCTTGTATAGTGTTTCCTCTTAATATTGTAAACCTTCTCTAAGCTAGCCAAACATGGTAAGTGAACCTTATTGCATCTATTCATTGCTCTTAATCATTCATAATCCAGGACACTTGGCATCAAAGACTGGAGGAGGGGAGGGGGAGGGGGGGACATCAGAACTACAGTTTTCTAGCATACACATTCAGGCCCAAGCATAACTTACCATCTTAACCACTTGACTTCTCAAATTTCTTACAGAAGGGTTCCTTTTTAGAACTTCCATCAAAAACAGTAAGGTAATTATGTTACATTCTCTAAACTGACAATCCTAACCTGTAACTGGCCATGATTTAGGTGCAAGACCTTCCACAATTCATGTAGAAATTAAATTAATAATTTAACACTGTAGATTCAACCCAGTTGCCAATGAATCCACAAAACCTTGCATTTGTTTACTCTGAGATCAGGAGCAGTAGCATTACCACTTGAAAAACCAAGTGAAAAGCCATTAAAAATATTTTTAATATAGTAAAAATTAAATATGAAGGAAAATACCTGCTAAAGCTAAAAACAAACACCACCACCATTTCAAACACATGTTTAATTTAAAAAAAAAAGTCTGAGTTACTGAAAGGAACAGTCTAGAAATTCACACTTTTGGTATGCCTAACATTAAGATTCAAAAACATTCTCCTTAATGATTGCAATGCCCAGTTCCAATTACAATCAGAAAGCAGAGTCAAACTCATGCAAGTCACGCCATCACAAAAGGCTGTAACACAAATGTTCTAAGTATTCCAGTGTTCTTGTTATATAAATCAATACACAATGCAAATAAATTATTACCCATCTAATTATTTAAGCCATTTCAAGCAAATGTTCCCACCTTACAAAACTAAAAGGATGAGGTTTTGGGTTTGTGGGCTTTTTTGTTTGTTAGCTTGGGTTTTTGGTTTTTGTTTTGTTTGGGGTTTGGGTGGAGTTCTTTGGTTTGTTTTTTTTTTTCTTTTTAGAGGGAGGGTTGCTGTTGCTTCGGGGGTTTTTTAAAGGAACCTTTGCTCTCCATAATTACTATAAAAACTGTAATGACATTGAAATCTAAGAGAAGCAGAAGCAAAACTGTACAGATGTTTTAAAAGGAATGCATTGTTTCTAGAAACAAACCCGCCAAAAAAACAAAATATCAAATGAAAAAGTTGATGATATCTGACAGAGAAAAGGATACTGGTCAGCTGTACCTCACTGTACCACAGAAAATTTCAAACTGACCCAACAAGGACAAGACCTCAGCAAACTAATATTGGCAGGTTGATAGGTATTAGGCATTTAGCTAAATTAAAAGTAATCAGTACGCTACAAATTCTTTCAATTTCAGTATTTTCTTCTTGGAAACAACATATCTGATCATATTTATCATTGAAATTCCATTTTCTTAACTTGCAAATATGACAGCAAGTTAGAATTGTGTGTATGTGCTAAAAGTGTGAAAAAAATTAGCTGAGACAAGCTTTTTTTTGTGTACTATTTTATTTCAAGTAAGTTGACTGGAGATCATATTTGCTTTTCTCCTGATTGCTGCTGTCAGCCTACAAGTCACATAACTATCATTCTTCTGTTCCATGCATTTAAAAGTGTGATTTTTACCATACCCATAATTCAAGAGCTGATCCTGGCAGCTTACATCAGCTGCAGATTTGCTCACAAGTGCCCTGAAAAGCTTTAGCATATAATGCTACATGAAAGTTCTGTACTCCAAGTATTTATTTACTGAACCACATTTCTGGATGTCAGACTCAACATACAATGAGTGACAGAGTTCTGCATTTGTTTTTTCTCCAGTCTAATTAAAGAAAGTGTTTAATACAAATCTATAAAACTAACTTCGCATTTGCTTAGGATTCGTGATTATGATCTTTCCAGAATCACGACTTTCATTGAACAACTTAGCATTGTTATTTGGGGACGAGACAGGAGAGAAGACTAATAAACAATAGTAGAAACCACGTTATCTGTACAGCTTCAATATTTTATTCTCAGATGGCAATACATCACAATGAATGCAGAAATGAATATGAAAAATGACATTTTTGTTCCTCAAACCAGACAGAAAGGTAAGTAGCTTTAAAGCTCTCTTCTTGCAGCTTGCAAGAATGTGCTTTAAACAATGGACCTCTTGGGTTGGGCTTATGAGAAATACAGCTCATATGAAATATGATCTTCAGAAACAGTCATGAAAATTCAATTTGAATGAATACTTCAGTGAACTTTTTACCAATAAAATAAACATCCAATATTTTGATCACTGGTATGAATCTGAAACTTTAATATCAATACAAAAAAACCCATCAATTCCCAAAGAGTTTTGACATAAAAAAAAAATCACTACAGTTTTTTGTCCAAATTAATAAAAATTTGTAACTTAGTTTAAGTTCTATCCAGCGCAAGCTGGAAGTGTTCAAGCCAACATCACTGCAAAAGAAAATTTGAAATTTTGAGAGAGAATGGAGCAGAAAACTATCACAATCTTGGGCATGTTTTAAAGACTAACTGAACTGGTTTTCTATATTTGAAACCAACTGCTGTATTTATAAGCCTTTTGTTGAGCCTGGCTAGACACCAGGTGCCCCCAAAGCTGTTCTATCACTCGCCTCCTCAACTGAACAGTGGAAAGAAAATAAAACAAAAGGCTGTGGGTCAAGATAAGGGCAGGGAGAGATCACTCAATAATTGCCATCATGGGTAAAACAGACTCCATGTCGGTAATAAGTTAGAAAATTTTCTCCATCAAAATCAAATTAGGAGAATGAGAAATAAACCCAAATCTTCAAAACACCTTTCCTGCCATGAATAGCATCTTCAGTAAGTTCATCACACATTGCCTCTGCTGCTCCTTCCTCCTCAGGGGAAGAACTCACACTCTTCCCCAGCTCCAGTTTGGAGTCCATCCCACAGGAGACAGTCCTCCACAAATGCCTTCAAACTGAGTCCTTCCCATGGACTGCAGTTCTTTATCAATAAGCATGGGTCCCTTGCAAGGTCACAAGCAAACCTGACTCAGTGTGGGCTCCTCTCTCCATAGGTCCTGCCAGAAGGCTGTTCTAGCATGAGCTTCACAGAGGGTCACAGCCTCCTTCAGGCATCCACCTGCTCCACCATGGACCTCCACGAGCTGCAGGTGGACAGCCTGCCTCACCACAGGTTGCAGGGGAATCTTTGCTCTGATGATTTGAGCACCTCTTCTCATGCCTTCTTCACTGACCTTGGCATCTGCAGAGCTGCTGTCCCGCACAGTAACTTTTTTCCTTCTTGAATGTTATCCCAGAGGTGCTACCACCATCACTGCTGGGCTTAGCCTTGCCCATCAAAGGGTCTATCTTGGAGCTGTCCGGCACAGGTTTCATCAAACATAGCAGACATTTGTAGCAGATTCACACAGAAACTGCCCCTGCAGCCCTCCTGCTACCAAAATCTGGCCACACAAACCCAATAAACCTCTTTTCAATATTGCTTGCACATTTTTGCCTCTTTAGCATTCCCTTCAGCAAACAAACACAGCTTTCATTGAGCTGAGTGAGAATGAAAATTACTGAGTCAGTACTGAACAGTATAAACACCGTCTGCTGCTTCTGAAAAGTACAGTTCATCTTCACCTTTCATATACTTGCTTTCACAAAACAACTGACTTTTTTTGAATGGAGATATGGAACAGGCGGAAAAGTAACAGTCACTCATTTTTATTTGGAAGTCTTAGTAGGCATCATGCTTTTCCAGTGAAAAGCTGCATATGTGACATAAAAAAAAAAACAACTGACAATCCACGGCACATACTTATGACTGTCTATCAACAGGAAAGTCAGACACTGTCTTGAGATTTGCTAATATATTTCCCTTTCATACCGGCATTTAACACCCAGGAAAAGGAGGACCAATACATCTGCCTAACATGTCATCACTGGCCAGTAGCTACTGAATGGCAGTTCCCAAAATGGAGCAACAAATTATCCTCATTGCTTTTCTATTTATACTAGTTCCCTTTGCATTGTATAGCATTATTTTTAGCAACTATGTTCTACAGCACAATCCATTACCCCTTGAGTTGTAGTCCTGTAAGCTTCTCTTTCACACACATCTGTTTTATCATAGACCTTTCACCAGCATTTGCTCTGAAGTCATTCTTTGTTAGCTTTTTTAACACTGCATTCAGACTCCAGAGATCATTTTTTTTGTCTTCCAGAGAAAATCTCTGGGTTTTTTTCTTAAGAGTGAATTTTTTCCATCAATTTCTACAGGAAATAGAAGATAATTTTGTACAAAACAATGACAGAAAGAGAATACAAAGACATCTGAAATCAACAACTCTTTCCCACAAGCTTCCTTACTAGATTTCAATCTTCTTGAATTTACCTCAGCAGCTCCAGGCCCAAGATAGGACTGCAATTCTTTTTTTCCATACTTCCTTAAGAGACACTGCTAACCTAACGTTGCTCCTTGGGATAAGCTTTCTGCGATAGATATTTTAGAACAATATTTACATACATAAATATTCCAGTGATCATTTGTCTTCCAAGAATACCGGAAATAAAAGACATGCAGTATTTCTTCACTGTTGCCTTTTGTAAGGCTCCTTCAGCTTTTATTGTAGTATTTTCTTTAAGATTTCCCAGTCAACAAAGCCACATCACTATTCTAATAAAAGGAACAACCAAGAGGTACAATTTGAGGAGAAATTTAAACCTTTGACTGCTTGAAAATGGTATGGTGGACATTATGTGGAGAGCTCTGGAGGGCTCTCCAAGAAGGCGCATTCTCACAGGAGAAACTTGCAGAGCTGTGGCCTTGCATGCAATTTCATTTTCAATATTTACCTCCTACTAATTATGACTCGCAAGGTTAACCGTCTGGCCAAGGTAGCCACAGATGGTCTGCTGGGTGGCAAAGGCACTGCATATAAGGAAACAGAAGAGGCAGCCTTGACATCCAGTAAAGCACCGTTATGAAGCCACCCACTTCATGAGATGAAGCAAGGACCTACGCAACAACCCTTTCTCACCAAGGAACTGACAAATCCTTCCCAGGATCTCTGCCACAGGCATGTTCTCCTCTCAGCACCTAGAATCATGTTATTCAATGTTTTTCTGTGTCTTTCACTGTTTCCCCTTCTTCTTTTCTCTGTCCTGCATGTATACAAGAGTCTCAGGCTCCCAGGATACCATCTTCAGACATGCCTCCTACAAGCACTGTCCCTCCCTTTGACTATCATCTTCATTTCCCTAATTTACAATTTTCTTGTTCTTACTCTTCACTTGTCCTTATACTCTGTTCTCACACAAACTTCTTTCAACACAATTAACATCCTCAGAAACCCAGCTGCCCCTGAAGATTTTTAAGCTTTCACTACCTCAAAACCTGTCACGGGCAATAGTATTAATCATGGACTTGGAGTGCTAGATATTTTCATTTTACTCCAATATTCCTCAGGTATTTGGAACTCCCACATACCTTACGCCTCCTGATTTGTGTGTGTATATATGGATAACTTCCCTTGTCTGTCTGTTATCAGAGATGACAAGGTAAAACGCAAGTAGCAACCCACTTCGATGAAAGAAAAAAAGATGCTGGTGAAAAAGCAGAGATATAGCGGAATGTAATTCTGACTTCATAAATCTGGATTATTTGCTTTCCAGCTAATCCTGAAACCTGCTTAGGGTTTTCCTGCACATCCACTGTCAGGGCTGAAGAACAACTATACTTTGAGGGAAGATGCAGCAGTTTAAACGTTATTATCAGAGATAAAAATCTGAAGAGTTTTCCACAGGGTGATGTATTTTATCTCCAAGAAGACAGTGTGCGCTACAATCATCTTGTTCAAACCAAGTATGCACCTTCGTACAGCAACTGCAGATGGTTAATAAAAAAATAACTGAAAATTTTCAAGTTCTGTTCTTTCATGACAGTTTTGAGTGTTTGTATTACTCCCCTTCTTTTTAAAAGTTCCTTAATCCTTTGAATAGTTCTTACTATTGTGCTTATTACATATCGAGATTAAATTCTTCTACTAATTGTCTGCAATGAAGTTTGAAAGGATTTGTTGCTATAGCAATACTTCATGTTGATTCAGAAATTATTAGTAAAAGAAGTGGCAATTAGTACTATTAATTTTTACTAGAGAAATATGAGAAAGTGCTACAAGGCTTCTAGGAAAAAAACAAACAACAAAACACAACAATAACAAAAAACCCAAACAAAACAAAGCAGCAAGATTTTGCATAGGTGGCCAATGTAGACCTTGGAGCTATAAAAGCAAGCATAATGGATATTTCATGCTTCACTATGTGCAGCATGGATATTGCTGCCTTAATACCTCGAGACAGTCTCAGCCTCTGTTGTGTTTCTGGAATTCCCATAAGATCACAGGGATATGTCTCCTTTCATACATAATGGCACCCTATGGGACAAGATTCTCTACATTAGTATAAGGAAGAGGGATTTATTACTTTTCTCTACAGATTTGACACTGTTCTTTCAGTGTTTTGCAGAGACCTTTCTTTGGCATTTTTAGTGAACGCGAGTATGTTGCTTCAACATAATGACCTGCTACTCTCATTCCTGAGCAATAGCCATGAAGTGGATAAGTGTTTTCCAGGTGATATGAAACCAAAAGAGGTAATTAATATTCTGTACCAACACTGCTATTACCTCACCAAATTATTTATTATTTGGTTTTGTTGCAGCCCAATACCTTCCACAAGGTATTTAAGGTTTTAAAGAACTTTTTTTTTCTTTTTTTCTGGGTTTTGGTTTTTGTTTTTTTTTTTTAGGCTTGATTTGCTACTTCAATCCTATAAAGGACAGTGTGCCTCTACATAACTGCTTGTAGTGCAAGGCTGTAGGAAGTGGAACACTTTCTTTCTTCAGTATGTATTTAGTAAGTTTCTTTTTTTTTTAAGGTACAATTTGACAGCCTTAATAATGTATTTCCTGCTAGTAGAAACCCACATAATTACTGAACTCAAATTTACTCATTTCATAATGAAATGATAGAGATTTTTTATAAATCCTTGTGGATGATAGATAGCATTTTTTTCCCTTCTAAACTGTCAGGTTTATTTCCTTTAGATGAAACAGCTGATAGCTTCACAACATTCCTTCATGAAGGTCTGAGGTTTCTCAAAGTCCATTAATCCTAGATACTGGAAGGGTCTTCTCCTGCTTAGGAGAAGGACAGACAGGAATAAGGAGGCTGCAGGGCAATGTATGGTGTCATAACTCTATACACTTGATCTGAAAGGGATCCCTTCATACTTCATATGGAGCCTTAAAGGTACATGAAGAACCTTCCATATCAGGCTCCAGTACACCTAATGCTGACAAAGAAGGTAGTAATGGACAAAACGTTCCAACATAAACACAGCTACAGCTAAGCAGGTAGACAACATGGCACTAAACTCCCTGGTCAACAACAGGCATTTAGATTAGATCATTTTCTTTAACAGAAATGATGTACATACAGAGATATGCCCTGGAAACTCCAAACATTTTTTTTTAATCCCTTCCTTCCAAGTTTCTCAGTTCTCTATGAACTTATTTGTTGGAGATAAAATTCTGACTTTTTGTATTATAAACTTTTATATGTCACAATTAATCTTTTTCCCACAGGGATACACTGGGAATGCAAAGGACAAATTACCATCCAAATATGGTGAGAGATCAACCTTACACATCATCACACAGCCTCCTTATTCAGAGGGAGAAAGAAAAAACATAACCAGAAAGATAGATCATTACAGAGCACAATTCCATCAACTTGTTGAATGCAACTGGACAATTCTGAACCCCACAGTCACGTTCACTTATCCCCATAAGAACTGCCTACAAACTAGCAGAGCAGCCACAACTTCCTGGAGATCATGATCAGGCACCATGCTCACAACAGAGACCAGCCAGACTATCAGATGGTCTCCATGGGAGTCTGATACTACAGCTACAGTGCTGTATTGAATTGGGGTACATGAATAAAACTTTGAATTTGCCTGCAGGAAACTGTTCTAAATTAAACACTTAGGTTTCTGTTTACTCCATCTTTAGAATGAAAGCACAAAACCCAGAAAAAGTAATGGCATTGACAAGTGGCTGCATTTTCAAATCACATCCAGGAAAACATTTTCTGATTATCCATACCCTAGCTGTATGATTAAATATTTCTCTGTTACTATATCCATCAAGATTCATTTACAGAAGTATCAAGCTGCCTCTAGCTCTCATTTTAGCAACTGATTATTTATCACTTGTAATACAGCTGACATCTTTTGTTTTTCCAAAGACTTTCCAACCATAGAAATGACCTTGCCTTCAGTTTGCAAACATTTAATAAAGAAACTCACTTAAGCCTACCCTACCTTACAGCAACTGAGCCTCCCGCATGAAACCACATACTTAGAATATGCAAGAGTGCTAATCATTCATCCTCTCATGTTTTACAGCCAGTAATTTTGACATTTTTCACTTGGGAGAACAGCTTCTCTCTTTGCCCTCACTGAATCTCCTAGCCAGGCTTCTATGCACAAAGTTGTATTCTGATAGCACTCAACCAAGACACAAAAAGTAAAAAATGTTGCAGCTTGCTCTTAAAAATAAGACAACTCCTGAGCATGAAGTCCTAATCTAACCACAGCACACCAGGCTTATATTAAATTTATTTATAATGTTTTGCACCCCAACAACACCAAGTACATAGCCTCACATATGCTACAACACTGCTGGATGGACTGAGAAGCACAATTTGTGCTTCTAGCAATGTAGGTGATGGACAGTCTCCCAGCACCTCTGCCTAACAGCTTCACATGTTACTGTAGCTGTGCAGTCTAGCAGAATTTATATTCTTCAATGGAAGACAAAAAATGAAGTCACAGAGAAAGGATTTGCAAAACAGACTACTTTTGGTGCTACCAGGCTCTTTCATTTCATTCCAAACTTACAGATCCATTTAAACATCTGTTACATGTTTACAAACACAGGTACTTAAATTCAGATAACGATACTGAGATGGCACTGCATATCCTTCTCCACATATTTTTAATCCGTATTGCTCCTTATTTTAAAGCTTAATTATATATCTTCACTAAATGAAAATCTGCCATTACAGTAGATAATACTATTAATATCAGTAAACTGTTCTACCATATTATGCACTAAACTAAGTGACCATGCATTTACATGCATTGAGCAGAGCTTTCATTGCCTTCAAATATTACCAAATACTTTGTCTTATCCTCAGAACACCACCTCCGCTTAATGGCAAACAAGCTGTAATATGATAATGAATAATATTAATTAAGGTCATCCAGATTACTTCAGACTTTTTCCAAGTGTCAAGCACCTTTTGCACCCCTTCCATTTTGAGTCACATAATGCTGCGTAAGCACAGTAATTGCTGGCACAAAGTACACATTTAGGCTGTCTGCTACAATGAAGACAAAGAGAATAGAAGATACGACATAAGAACTGTAATGCTGTAGCATTCATGTAGAAGAAATTTCTACCTTGGTCATCACAACATCATCTTCAGCACTTCAGGATTTGATCCTGAAAACATTCATAGCACTAAGGCTAAAATCCAAATGCTAATGCAAGAAAAGGAGGTTGAATAGTTTTAAAGCAGCTACTATAGCTTTAGAATGAAGAGTGTAGTAAGTACAACAATTTTTTAGACCAGCTTACAAATTAACCAAGACATTTTACTCCTTAACACTAATACGTAGAACTGTAATTTAAGGCACCATTGAGCAGCATGATGTTTCCTATGGTCATGGCTGATTTTCAACTATGAAAGCCTATTTTCTGAGACTGCTACTCTAAAATATACTAAGTTGTTGGATGCAGACTATACTACTATGAGCAAGATGAAATTTTCTTCAATAACAGAAAGAAAAATGAACTTCACTTGACAACATACAGATAATATGACAAAGTATGCCATCGGCTCCCTCCAGAAAATTATTATTCATCTATTTTAAAATTAGATGAATTTACACCTCATGACAGTTTCTGTAATAAATTAGGTTGTATTTCTTTTGAATGAAACATGAAATGATACAAAAGTGAATTTCTGGGTTTGGTGGCAAAGTGCATCTGGTAAAAGAGGAGAACTTGCAACATGTTTTGATATAGCTGACAGCAAGCCAGATGAATTTCCTACTGGATTATCCTCGGAGCATTTAATTTCTTTGTTACTAAAATCCAGCAAAACTGCTACATACAAAACAATCAAAGAGAATGTTTTCAGTGTTTCGGCTCAAGTCAACTGATTCTTGTTCCCTAATGCTGGAGTTACCCTTTTAAAATGCACAGGACACCAAAGTGAAGAACAAATTATTTTGATTGAGATTCAACACTGGAAAATGTAGTCTTTATACTGGTATACAGGGCAATAATGTATACATAAAAGTTTCTGGTAGTATCAAAACTATAAAAAAAAAAATAAAAAAGGAAGCACACAACATGAAAAGACACAACATCAGAAAACCTTGCAATACTTCTTTCATGCCACAGAAAATTGCTGCTCTATTAGTGACCTGCTTGTGTCCAAGCTGAAGCACGTTTCTGAAAGCCACCAAACCAGGACTCCATTCTGGAAAAAGCAGTTTCCTACTGCAGTCCTGGTCCAACGCAAGTAAGCAAACCAAACACTGCCAGATTAAATACAGAGTCAGAAGAAACAATATCAATAGATCATTCACTAACTGTGAGGTATATAGGTACGTAAACAGAAAAAAAAAAAAAAAAAAAAAGGTAGGAATATTGTCAATGTACGGTGTAAACACAGGAAAATATATCATTTGGCCAACAACATTCTCATGACATACCCCGACTTCCGTGTGCTGTTTTTAAAGTTTCTCAACCTGTGTCAGCAACATTGAAGTTATAGTTCTTCAGCCTGCGACTACTTCTATATATGGTCAGCACAGATATTTGCTGGGATTTGCGTTTTTCCCAAGTAATCCCAGAGAATCAGAAGCCAGTTAATCAGTAAAAAATCCACACGAGTGGATCCGTAGCCCTTCACACGAGTCCATTTGGGCTTCCCTGCCCCGAGACTTACACAGCGAAGGGAATACGGCTTAGTTCTGGTTTCAAGCAAATACTTCGGCTCTGCTTCAGACACTCTTGTGCTCTTGTGGGTGCGCTGGCAGCGCACACCCTACCCACCGACACCTTCCCAAACTCCAGCCGCACGGCAGCCCGCACTCCGGTGCGCAGTCCCGAGGATCCGCGCTTGATCCAGAACGGAGCGGACACCGCGCACAGCCGCGGGAACGGTCACCGACTGCCCGTGGGGAGGCGGCCACCGCTGCGCGCTCCTGCACCGCCCCTGCCGGACCAGCCCGACAGCCGGTGGCACGTCGAGCCCTGCTCCGGGACAGGCGGTCGCCGACCCCAGCGACCCAACGAGGGCACCTCGCTGCGCTGTGCGAGGGACGGAGCACTCCCCGGGAGCGGCCAATCCTTCGATCCCCGCGGGGAGCGGGGCAACCCCGCCGCCCACCGCGGAGCCCTCCGGCGGCCGCCGCCGCTGCCATGGCCTCAGCTCCCCGCTCCGGGTGAACAGGGAGCAGCGGGCAGGGGGTCCTGCGGTTCCTCCACCGCCCCGCTGCAGGGAGCGTCCCCGCAACTTCCCCCGCGGGGAGCCCCAGCGCGCTGCCGGCCCGGGCGGCGCCGCACGCCGCTCCCGCCGCCGGCACCCGCGCACGCAACAGAGGACAAACAAACAAAAGCTCCTCAGACCCTCCCGAACCGGCGTTTCTCTTTCTTCCTACCTGCCCGGCTCCCGGCGACCCCAGACCGCCCGCTCCGCGCCGAGCGCTCCCCGCGGCGCCCAGGTGGCGTTAGGAGCGCGCTTCCCACGGGCGGCGCGCCCCCGGCGGCCGGCACATCCCCCGCCGGGCGCCGCCGGGAGGAGGGCGCTCCGCACCCGCCCGCAACACCGACACCACCGCCGCCGCACCTGTGCCCGGGCAGCGGCACCGCCCCTTCAGTCCCGGCCCCCGGGTGGGCGGGGGCGCCCCGGGACCGCTCGCCCCGCGCCCGCCGCCGCCCTCCCCATGCAGCCGCCGCACGAGGGACACCCCGGCCCCGCCGCGCCGCTCATTGGCCCCAGCGCCGTGACCTCACGGGGCCCTGCCCCGCCCTCCCGCCGCCGACCCCGGCCCGGCC